>OX375799.1:12593329-13249440 GCA_947359425.1 Lagria hirta | reverse complement strand
TTTGTGTCGATAATTAATGAGAGACGGACGCATTCTTTGTTTTCTCATGTGTGGCTATTTTGAGTGCACTCGCAAAATTATCCAACTGTTTACCCTATTTTTTTTAGTCCTTGTATGTATGACATATTCAAAGTTTTCAGTTTTTTTTTCAGTCGATCCATTAGATTATTGAGTGCATAATATGACTTATACTAAATTTTGTAATGATGTAAGTACTATGAGCTATATGATATTAAAATATGTTTTGTGTGGTTGAAGATGATATGTCATTGACAATTCAGTGACAGATTTGATTTGTGAAAGGCTTATAATTTATTACAATTTTAATGACTTGCGTAACTAGCAAATTTTTACCTACAGCTCCTACTATTGTAATTATCCTACATTAGAACATTTTCCAAATACTTTCAAGATTATAAGATCAACTTTATTCTTAATTTCATGATAAGACACATGAGGAACTATAGCTCCTATCTCCACATGGTTCATGCTTTTCAATTTTCATGTTTAAAATTTATGGTTATCAAGACATTCTTGGTTCAAATTGATATTGAATCAAACCAATTCAAAAAGCAAAATTTGAAAATAAGCAACGTGTCGAAGCTAAGCAAAACTGCAAAAAATTGTATTTGCTAATTCAATTTTTTAAATAAGGTTTCTAATTCTTTGCGCTCATTTAGCGTCCTGTGCTACAGGCGCTTCCTAAACTAAAAGTTCTTTTTCCACTACTTTATCGATCTCAATGTCGATGTCAAGACGTTCTTGATTCAAGGCTTAACAAAGTTGAGCCATAGTTGAGTATTTGTAGGTATTTAAATTCTTTAAACTAGTTTCCTGATTTCTTGTAATCACTCAAATAAGGAAAAATTGGTTAAATATTATAAAGGGTTCTAATATTTTTACACGTTTTTTTAATAACTCAGATCTTAAAAGTCTCTAAACTCTTTTATCATTGTTCTCACTTTCTTAGGCAACCTCGTCATAATCATTTTAGGAATTGACAACTATTTTTCTATGAGTGCACACTCAGTAAAAAAACAGAGGTCACCGCTAGATTTTCTCTATTTATTTGCAGCTGTATTTCTTAGACTTGCGTTATGTGCTACCGGCTTTTCTTAAACAAAACGTTTTTTTTCCACCACTTTGAAACAAATTTAATTTTAAATTCAAAAATCAAAATATGAAGGCAGACGGTTTGCCGAAGCCAAGCAAAATTTGTATTAGTATTTCAATTTTTTATTTAGTTTTTAAATTTCTTATGATAACAAAAATAAAAAGAATTTAGACAATTGAAAAAAAATTGACTCTTTGTTCGTCAATGTAACAGTTGCTGATGTACATCTGAAAGTAAAATTTTTTACGGTTCTTGTAAGTGAAAAGGATATTGAAAGATAATAAACAATTTTTACACATATCTGGTTGTGGTTTGCTCAGTTCTCTAAGTTTTTGCTTTAAAGAGCAAGTTTTTGTTTACCGATGTTTCCAGGCATCTTAAATATTTTGATGTAAAGTTGGCACAGCTTCTCGGTGTTGTTTTCTTCTTTTCACGTAAGTGAGATTAATAAGCGTTGCTGCTTTTCATGCAACTGTATTCAGCTGTGCAGCGATTTTTCGCCAGATTGTGCTTTGTATCTTTTTTTTGAGTGAACGTTGATTTTATAGGAGTCGATCTCACTCACCATCTCAAAAGCTTCCGCTGTACTCAAACGACTGGACGCTCATGTTATCTTTATTTTTATTGTTGAATGGGTAAACATTATTATTAACATTTATTGAATTTGATTTAATGTGGCTTTGGTAGCCTCTTTTTGATTTCTCTCATTTGGAAAAACAATCTTTAAAATCACTGTTGTCAATAATCTTCATTATTATGAAAACCCTTGTACAAGTAATTAGCATAAAATGTAGAGCGCTAGTGCAAACACAACTTCTCGTCTTCGAGATTTAGTTGCAACTGACCAAGTGACAACCGAAGAAAGAACAGGTCAATGAAATCATTATTATTGATTTAGATCTGGATGTATGTTAATTAATTTAGTCTAAAGATCTTTTTTTTAAGTTTAAATATAATCGAAATATTTTTTTCCTAAAACTAACACAAAGTATTCTAAGCTGACTGTTGAATGGCGGCCGGTACACTTTTGCAAGCGAAGGCTTGGGACGGCGCTTGGATTCACAAACAAACATGAACAGTTTAAACTGTTCATACTGTCTAATTCGTAGTGACAAACTTTGAAAAATGTTTTTTATTGTCTAAAATTTTATTTTGAGTTTCTATTAAGTTTTTCTGCTACGAGAAACGTCTGTGAAGAAATACTACAATTACTTATCAATTGTATCTTTCTTATTAATAGGTTGAGGGCTAGCGCTTATTAGTATTTGTGTTCGCTGCTAACTTATCAGTTTGCAAATTTTTTTTCTTATAATAATGCTATAATTTGCAGCCTCTAAACTACCAAGTTGCACAAATTTTAAAGTGAGGAGTAATCAAGGCTCAGTATGAGTATGTGAAATCATTCTCAAACTGAGCAATTGAATTTACTTCATAAAAACAAAACAACATTTTGAGTTTGATAATTACTAAATTGTTTTTCTATGTGGTGTTTTTTTATCAGAGCTTTTCTTAGCTTCTATATTTTTGCTTAAATTATAAATTCTATTAATCCTTGTGGGAAGGTTAAGTTTAATTTTTCTTTCACAACTAAGTTTATTCATTTTTAAGGTAACAGCTTCTAGTTTTTGTGAACGACTAAGTGAGCAAACAGCTGCTTATTTACGTCATAAACACATTTATGTATTTTAAAATAAAATATTGGAAAAATAAATGGGATATTTCTTGTAGTTGTTTGTAGCACATTTTGTAGTGTTGCACTTCAGATCTGAGGTATAAATTTCCAATAGGTGGCTTGCCGGTTATCTATGACAGATTGGATTGATTGAAATCGTCAGTGGCAGGTGGTAAATTTATTGTCTAATGGTTTATATCCTGAGCGCTTTTTAGAGGGTGTTATAATAACAGGGAGTTAGTGTCTCCTGAAGCAGAGCACTGATATTTATCACGTGTGACAAGGTCAATGGATGCGAGAGACATTTCTGCGATAGATTTACACCAGCTAAAATACTGACGATGTGCTTTTTCAACCGCTTTTTACCCCCAACTTCTTTATTCTTACACTAAGAAGAAATAAATACATCAACTAAATACTTGAGGACAATGCTTTCTTGCACCGTACTTATGTTAAAATTAGAAAACTTGTTGAGTTATTCAATGCCACAAAATTAAGACCTTTTTAGCTCTGCAAAGTAGTTGAGAATAAAAAACAAATTGAAATAAAAAGTATTTTTTGTCGGTCTTTAACTTTCTTTAGAACGTATTTCAATATCTTTTTGTAAATGTTATTCGACTTATTTAAGCGATAGATTAACAAACTTTCCTCCGTTTTAATTAACAAACTTTGTCAATTTCTTTTAAAGTTTTGGTGAAACATTTCTAGAAAAACAAAAACTTAAGTGGAACAACAGTCAAGCTTGTATTAATTAAGTTATTAGATAGTAAAAACTTCTCGATAAATCCTACAATTCTATTTACAGCTTCCAATACACAAAAATAATTGATCGTTTTCCTCTTTTTTACTTCTACTCTTTGTTCTCTAAAACGGGATAATAAATCTGTTTTGGGTCCTGCTGTGATATCTAAGTTAAAGCTACCTTTACAAATTGATATCTATATCCTGAATCCAGAAACAATAATAGATTGAGTGACAAACCTACATCTTCAAAGAAGTGCAATCGGAAGTAACGGCGCTATTATCATAAATTAGTGTTTTGATTTTCTCATTGCTAATAAAACTTCTAGCCAAAGATAATCAATTACTAAGCTTTTCATTAACTAACTAGCTGTATTTTTCTGTTTTTGTCTAATATAATGTCAGTTGTATCTGTAAGAAAACATTGCAAAATCAGTCCAGTCGTCCCAGTCTGCTTGGTTTTCTTGTATATAATGTTTTAAATAATCGGCTAAGGTGTGATAATTTCGATCGAGTGCTCCGTTACTTTGCGGATGGTAAGGAGTGCAATTTATTTGTTTGATTTTGAACAAGTTTAAAATTTGTTTTAACAGGTTAGACGTAAAATCCTTAGCTTGATCAGCGACAATCGTTTCAGGAATCCCATGTTTACATATAAAATCATGTACTAGTTTTGTTGCAATGGTTTTTGCCTCATGATTAGGAATTGGATATGCTTGACAATATTTTGTTAAGTCATCCTGTAGAGTAGAATAAATTTGTTCTCATTCAATGTCACAGGTAATGAACCCACAATGTCTAAAAATACTTTTTCAAAAGAGGTGTTTTCACCATTGGTTCTTTGTTCTTTTTTCGTACTAATTTATTTCTTCGACAAGACTCGCATGTTTTAATGAAATTATTTATATCTTTCTTCATATTTTGCCACTTATAGTTTTCTTTTTTTCGATAGTAAGTTCTATGAAACCCTGAATGTTCAGAAACAGGATTAGAGTGATTTTTTATTAATATTTGCTTAATTTTATTTTTATCTGTAGCAGTAGATATATTGTTGAGGTAACTTTGATTATTATTTTAGTACCCTGAAATATAATTATATCTCAGCATTGAATGAATTTTGTGCCAATGAAGTTGGTCGGACGATGAGATTGGTTTTGGCATACTAATGAATTTCACGCTGTTTTTTTGAAATTTGTTTTTTAAATTTATTAATTAAGTAAATAGGTTTTCGTAAGTAGATGAGTCCCAATAATTTTCTTTAGAAATCATAAAATAGAGAGTGGTATAGTTTTCTACAATTTTTTAAATATTTTTGCAGGATAGTGGTATTGTACCTAACTTTTGAAAGTGATAGGTAAATTTATTTTATAAATATTGTTGCCAAGAATTGTTTGTTTGTGGATCCGCAGAAAATGGTATTACTATGTCACTTTGGCAATCTTTTAAATTTTCGTTAATCTCTTCGATGTTGTTATTAATAAAATAATGTATATTTTCTTTTTTATTAAAAATTCTTTATAAGATGTAGTTTGCTCGTCTTGAGTTGATTATATCTTGTGACAATCAGAGAACGTTTTGACTTAGCGCATCGGCAACTTTGTTTACTTTCCCTAGTTTATATATTATTTCGTAATCATATTCTTCTAGAACTAGTTGCCATCTTATCAATCGCGATCCGGGGTTTTTTACGTTAATAAGCCATGTTAATGGTTTGTGATCGGTTTGGATTATAAATTTATTCCTGTATAGATATGGTCTAAAGTGTTTTACACTCCATACAATTGCTAGCAGTTCTTTTTCGGTTGTGCTATAATTAGATTTTGCTCTGTTTAGCGTGCGGCTGGCAAATGCTATTGGCAAATCATTTGGAGGAGTTCTTTGTGACAAAACCGAACCTATAGCAAAGTTGCTTAAATCTGTCGTTAAATAATTTTTTTTTGAAAAATCCAGATATTGTAGGATTGGTTATTGCGGTGAAATTAATTTTAATTTCTCAAAAGCTTCTTGTTGATTACTCGTCCAATCAAAGGTTACATTTTTTCTCAAAAGATTTGTGAGAGGTTGCGCGAGCTTTGAAAAATCAGGGATGAATTTTCGATAATATCCTACAAGTCCAAGAAATGATTTGATGTCTTTTTGAGACTTTAAAATAGGAAAGTTTATAATACTTGCACTTTTTCTCGACCTGGTTTTACGTCTTTGTCCGTAATTTGATGTCCAAGGTACATAACTTCATGTTTCAAAAATTCGCATTTGTTTGGTTCAATTTTTAGATTGTCTACTAGTTTTTGTAATACTTTACGTAGACGTTTATTATGGTTTTCAAGAGTATTCGCGTAAATTACAATATCTTTTAAATATACAAAACATCTAGAATTTTAAATTCCCGACAACACGTTGTTCATCAGTCGTTGAAATGTCGCGGGTGCGTTTGAAAGACCACACGGCATTCGATTGAACTGGTAGTGTTCAGCAGGTGTTGAGAATGCAGTTTTATGCGCGAAGAGGGTAAGAGTCACCAATTGTAACGCTATTCAATTTTTGATAATCGATTACAATACAATTTTTTTTTTCTTGAGATGCATCGGTTTTTTGTCAACGATCCATATTGGGGCATTTCACGGAGAGAATGATGGTTCGATAATGTTTTGATCTAACATCTGTTTTATTTGTCTATATGTACTTCGTTTTTATGAACAAGAGGAAATCGGTAAGTTTTTTTGTATTGATCGGTGCTTCTGTAGTGGTTACAATTTTATGTGTAACTGAATTTGTAAATAGTTTGTATTCCCGGCAAATGTCAATTAAAGATGATTTTTTTTCAAAGGTTAAGTGTTTCATTCTCAGAGTGTTAATTATTTTCTTTATCCTGTCCGATTTAGAGTTGCTAGAATTTATTGAAGTAATTAATGCTGAATTTTTGGTTTCGTTTTTTAACGGATCTAAATGTATTTTGAGTTGTTTGATAAAATTGGTTTTTTCGGTTGTGTTGATTATCCATGTTATAGAATTATTTTTGTTATCTATTTTTACGATACTAGGACATAAAAATACTCCGTCTACAATATTTAATTGGGGACATATACCTTCTGTTAGGTTGTTATTTAATACTCCAATTTTAACAACAGTTTCAGTTCTTGGGGCTAATTGAATTTCTTTATTTGATTGTGAAGCATTTGAATTTACGTTTTCTTTTGGATAAATAGAGTTATAACAATTTTTTCCTAAAGACCAAGCATTGTTTAAATGGTGATGATGTTTGGTTTTAATTGTAAAAATGACTTGTCATTTTGAGGTTGAAAATCTTTGGACTTTTTTCAAAAGTGAGGGAAGACTTTGCAATTTGATTTCATTAGAATGTTGCAGATGACAAAGGTTTAAAAAACTTGCTTTGCCTGTTACGCAAAGTTTGTTTTTTTATAATTAATTACGCAATTATGTTGCTTTAGAAAATCATTTCCCAAAATTTCTTCGAATGGTATAGGAACGTCGTTTGAAATCGCATAAAAAATATGTGTGACGATTTGATTGTCAATTTGTATGTCGACAGAATTATATCCAAGAGTTTTAATGGGTTTTTGAATATTTCAATCAATACCTTTTAAAGATATAAATTCGTTTTCAAATTCGTTCTTTATTAATAAAATACCCGCTCCTGAGTCTAAAAGGAATGATGAAGATGCATTCTTTAATTAATTAATGGCATTCGGAGTTTCTATTATAGAGAATAAAATAAGTTTATGTGCATCTGAAACTAGCTTATAAGCCCTAACGCACTTATCAATAAATTCGATTAACTTTGATTTACTCCCGTCAAATTTAATAAACATTTTTTCAGCTAATTCTAATGAAATAGACATGTTGATGTTTGTAATAGTGTTTGAATGAATTTCTAAACGCTGTTCTTGTGTTTCAAGTTTGATGGATTGAGAACGGGTTCTCACCATTTGATATTCGTATAAAAAGTATGCTTACAGTACGAAGAATGTTGCTTGAGGTCCCATGGTCCAGAAATCACTCGATAGCAGTGTGGGAGAACTTCAGTTGATTTTAGTTTGCGCCAATAGTCCTTACTGAAGTGTATCTCGGGGATGATATTCTACGATTATTTCTTCTGTGTCTCAAAAGGATGAAGCTTCCAAACCATCTATTATGCGATGCACTAAAACTTAATTTTTTTCTTTAAATATTCCACTTCTGACATCAATTTTATGTAGTGGGCTTGCTTAACTTTTGTTGTAGATTGGATAAAGGGCTGTAAAAGAACACTCACTGCTGTGACTAATGATAAAATTATATTGAAAAATGTTAGGATACAAATTTTATTACGGCTCTTCTGATCTCTATTCTAACACTGGTCTCTTCTTATAGACTTTTTAATCTTAAAATAAAAATGATAATAAATGATAATGAATCGACTCTGAACTTAACTCATTATTTGTTGTAAAATTACATATCTGTCAGAAATATTTAGTTAACGATCAAATGTATTATTTGATAGTAATGTTTGCGTTTATAGAATAATGATTATAATATTTGTGTTTAGTTATAATAATAAAAGAAACAAAAGAAAAAGTAATATTCTAGGTGGACAGGTACATTACACTACAATAAATTAATCTCGTAGTGCTAGTTGCTAGTTTGGAATGAAAACTTTGCTCATCTGTTGAATTTTACTATATTTTAAAACTACCTTAACACTAACAAATTGACTGATAAAATAGAAATATAAACTTGATCAGCAAATTAGGTCGAATTCCTGTTTACATCTCCTTTTATGTAATTTCTATTCGGTAGAGATTCTACAAAGAATGACTCTGTGAGGACGTCATCACAGCATAGTCTATACAGTGTGATCGTTGCCGATAAAACCAAAAACCAGAAATAGTAGAGATTGATAAAAGAAATGTCACTGGAATCACATACCATGAGATTATGAAATACTAATTAAACAAGGTAGATGGTTTAACTACACTGTGTCGTTGAACACTAGGTATAACTGTCACAACGGTAAATGTATACAAATTTAATGCGTGATTTAAGCTTATAAAATATTTAAGCATTTGATTAATTACTTCATCGTTTTTTACCATAAAAAATCAATCATCTAATATTTACTATAGCATTAACAACAAATTTTTAACGGCATTTATTAAAGTCGCATTTTTACTACTTATAGTACAAATATAATCTAGGAATCCTAATTTGGATATAGACTGTATAAAATTGCTATCGGTGCCTTAAATCATCACAACCATTTTTTTTACACAAATTAACATTTTTTCGAATTGGTTTAATTTAGTATTAAAGGTAGTTTAGCTAAAAAAAACCGTCCCATTTTAATTAAGTATTACATTAACACAAGATTAGGTATAAAAAAAATTACTATAGCTTAGAGACAGTCATTAAACTATGGTTTTTTATTAAATAATTTACAATAACGTCAAATAGAGCCTTATTGTGTTTTAAGGGTTAAATAAATTTTCTAATAATAGAGACGCTAATTAATGGTTAATGCGGCAAGGATTGAGAAGGATTACTATCGCAACGACGAGTCATTAGTAGGGTAAAACGAGCTTGTTAGTTTGCAACAATTATTAAAAAATATGGTTTTACCCTAAATTATTCAACTGATAATACAGTAGTAGCTCTAAAAAAATACTTCAATAATGTGTTTACAGCAATATAAAGCTTGTTTTCCAAATATGATAGTAAAACGTATTAATTTTTTTTTTGTGAAATATGAAGAATTACTAGTTTTCTAATTATTTGTATTGCCCTGTTTGTAAAAAAGCACGTGAGAAAGCTCAAATTATTATATATATTTGATGTACCTACACGAGCGCCCTCAATCTATAATGAAAACACACAGAAACTTGGAGTTAATTTATATATATATATATGTATATATATTATAAATTAATTTAGATGTATATGATGTAAAAACATATATATTTGTGCATAAAACTTATATTATTTTTGTTTTACATGAAAAAACTTTAATTTTGACACAAGCGGGCCTCATAAATAATTATTACAGTTTTTAAAATTAAGATTACTTTTTAAAAAGCCCATCATCAGCTTGCTTGTGGTTTTTGGAACAATTAGACTTTTATATAGTCTTTTATATTTTTTATTCTCAGTGGCATTTTACATCAGTGACAAGAAACATCAAAGATTGCCCAAGAATGATAAAAGAAAAATAGAAAAGACGTAAGCTACTTAGTTTCGTTTCAAATGGTTGAATCTATATATAGTATGATTGTGACTCATTCAAGACATGAGAGACGGTTTAAGAATATTATATACTGTCGCAATTTTTATATAATATGGTAGTGTAGTGAAGTTTGGCGAATGGTCCGCATATTAAAGAAGGTGTTTGGTATGTCAGTGATACTCAAAATGTTATATGTTTCAAAAGTTTATCCTTTTTCAGATACGCATTCTAAATCTCTTGTTTTTTTTAGGGTTTTACAACAGCGCAAGTGTATTAACGTTAAATATCTACAGACCCATTCATCGTTTGAGCTAATTAATTAGTCTTTGGAAATACTTTTTCACAATTCACTTGACATAATTCCTTTCAGTTCTAAAGTATCAAGCTCGATTCTTTTATTTTACGTTAAAATCTCTTCACTTTATGTTTAAAATTTGAGAATAATGAGTTTCTAATTTGCAAAAATTAAAGACTTTCTTAAATATATTTCCTAACATTAGGAGATAGATTAATATTATTTTTCACACTCTAAAATTATGTGAAATATATAATGCTGTGTCGACAGCGGCCAAGTGGTCGTTGTTTGAGAATCGCTGTAATATATCGTGAGCGCGTGTGGGTTTCTAAAGTATCTGTTTAGCATACATAGGAGAGCTCGCGCTTCACTAAGCTCTTCTGTTCTGGAGTCCTACGAAACTCCCGCTGGGTATCCAAAATCGTTCACAATACTGGACAATCCTAATCTTGCTTTTACCTAATTTAGATCTTATTGTATACTCAATTAAAGTTAATCATCTGAAAATGCTGGGCTTAGGTCGCAAATTTATGGTGGAATATATCATTGTAAAGCTAACACTAAAAAGTTCATGCAAGCCTACCTTGACCTAAAAGCTTTTTTGTTTATTTAATAAAAAATATCTTTGCGGTTTCTATTACGCTTAGGCATACTAATAAGCTAATTTTTATAATTTTACTTTTTATGCTTTTAAGTAAACTTTTATAAATAAACTTACAACGGTCATTTAAATATAAACTTTATAAGTTTCGACCAAAAAATGCACTAACAAATACACCAGTAGGATTTTATGAAGATATAGTTTGACTATTGCTACCTATATTCTACAGCTTCCGTTGACTTAAGGCAAAACAATTTGGTTAGATAGTATCATATTTTTTTTTGTCTTCTCTTAAGAAGCTTCTAGGTTAATAAGCTTTAACTTTTAATTTGCACATAATTGGGAAAAGGTGCTCAGTAACTGGTGAAAAAATCAATAACTTGTCTGAAGCTTTTCTTATAGTCATATTCTGATAAATAAGTTTCATGTATTTATATTATAAGATAATGGCTGTGGTTATAACCAAGCAAATTTTAAAAAAAATTTTTGTTAATGATTGTTAAATTTTTAGTTTTTTGAGCAGTTTGCTCAATTTACGCAAATCTGTGCTCACAAATTTTTAATAATACGAAAAACTAAAATCTCAGTTAAGAGATTAGTTTGGTCGGTTTCATAAAGCATTGCTAAATTTTAACAACATGTTGAATATCTCAACACTGTGTTAAAATAAATTTGAGTTTCATAACACGTTGTTAAAATTTCAATGTAAAGTTTAACACAAAATGAGCTAACACTTCATTCAATCTGTTTAAACTAAAGTGTTAGGATTTAACGCATTGCTAAATTTTTCGTGTTCTATAGAATGTCTTTTGTCTCAAAAAGACATTTTGATTGGGTTACTGACCACCTCTTATTCTGCTCAGCTTTCAGCAATATTTTTACACAATTTTTTGTTTGTTTTTCAATTTAAGCTTGAGCTTAAATTGGCTTATAGCAGCCAGTTTACCTATTTTAGTAGAAGAGAACATGCAATTCATTCGTTCAATCAATTTGTGCTCTTGCTAATTATTGGTTTGGCCATCAACCACGGTTCATGCTGGTAAAACATTACTTTAAAATATTGAAAAAATGGCATTTAAGGCTTTTATTATCATTAATTAGCAATTTTTTCGTTGCCTATCAGTTTGACGAGAATTACAGTTTTTAGCCTGTCTCCCGTAATATCGTGCAGTTTATTAGGTGATTGATTGATTGATTTAGAATAGGGTATCGTCTGCACTGCGACCTATTGGTCTATTGTGCTCCCCTTTCTCGAGCTGTTCGAGGAGTGGCTCGGTTTATAGCTCCCCATCTAGTTCCAAAGCTGTAATAAATTCCAGCAGCTGCGATGGCTTCAAAGACAATATGTCTCTATTCAGTATGTATTCCTGCCCTAGATGTTCTTTACGTTGGGTTCTAATGGCGACGCATTCTGTTACTAGGTGTTCCGGAGTTTCCTCCTCTTCCATGCAAAATCTGCATTCGTCATTATCTTCTAGGCCAAGTCTCATCAGGTGCTTTCCTAGACGGCAATGACCGGTAAGGAAACCTGTGAGGATGCGAAGCCTATTTTTAGTGAGGTTCATGTAAGCTTTGGACCTTACATGGTCGAAGTTTCCAAGAAATTTCTTAGAGTGTCTCAAACCAGGAAGATTT
This sequence comes from Lagria hirta, assembly GCA_947359425.1. Classification (NCBI taxonomy): domain Eukaryota; kingdom Metazoa; phylum Arthropoda; class Insecta; order Coleoptera; family Tenebrionidae; genus Lagria; species Lagria hirta. The sequence goes on along the minus strand of OX375799.1, from coordinate 13,237,165 downwards.
AGCCAGCGTTCTGATCTGTCCTTCTCTTCCTTCATTTTAAACCTTTTCTTGTAGGTATGTTTCCCTAAGCCGCAGAATGGTTCTGGCCCTACAAAAGGGGTTAATGCGCCCTCTCTTGCTAGCTTATCAGCTTTCTCGTTTCCCTCTATTCCCGAGTGTCCGGGTATCCAAACAAGAAAAACTTTGTTATTCTTGCCTAGTTCATTCAATTTGGCTCGGCATTCCCATGTCATTTTAGAACTGGTGACATAGGAGCTTAATGCTCTTATCGCTGCTTGACTATCAGTGTGAATTGCAATTTCACATTTTTGATAGTTTCTTTCTAAATTAAATTCTGCACATCGTCTGATTGCGTGTATTTCCGCCTGGAAGATGTTTGGGTAGGTTCCCATTGATTCTGAGTATTTGGTTCTAGGACCGACTACTCCTACTCCCGTGCCCTTGTTTGTCACGGAGCCGTCCGTATACCATTTAATAGTATTTCTTTTAAACTCACTGGTGGTGGGTTCTTTCCCCCAATCATCCCTGTTGCTTAATCTTACCATAAAGTTTCTTTCAAAGATGTGTCTTCTTACTATTTCGTCACTTGGAAGGTTTGGAAATGAAATGCACTCTGTCAGAGATGTCAAAGCTCTCTGACATTTGATTTTTTCATATTCGGTACCCTCCCTTGTGAGTCTGAGAATAGCTTCCCTCGCTGTTCTAGCTATCACTAGATGTAGAGGTGTCAGGTCTGTAATAACCTCTAGTGCCGCAGTAGGGCACGTTCTCATAGCTCCTGTGATACACAAACATGCTAGTCTTTGAACCTTGTCAAGGGTTCTCCTTGTGGTTGCTTGTTCTGCCTTAGAGTGCCAGGCTATTGCCCCATAGGTCATGATAGGTCTAATAATCATGGTATACATCCATCGCAGTATATTCGGGTTGCACCCCCATGTTTTACCTGCTAGACTTCTGCAGACCATAAGCGCTTTAATGGCTTTACTGGTAGTTTTTTCTACGTGATTTTTCCATAGAAGTTTACTATCGAGGTGTATTCCTAAATATTTAACTCCAGACTGTTCTTTGATGATCTCTCCTTTCAAGAAGAGGGGTTTCATCCCCTGGAGTTTTCTTTTCCGAGTGAATGTTACAATCGCGGTTTTTGATGAGTTAATACTCAACCCCACTGATTCGCACCACTGTTCGGTAATTCTGAGACCCTTCTGTATTATTTCACATAGAGTGCTTTCAAATTTGCCTCTGGCCACTATGACAATATCATCGGCATAAGCTATGCAGTCTATTCCTGATTCTGTCAATCTATTTAATAGTTCATCAACTATCAAAGTCCACATCAGAGGAGAGGTTACCCCTCCCTGAGGTGTACCTCGAGTAGTTTTGACGGTGATGACTTTATTACCCGTTGGTATCTCAGCTGTTCTTGTGGTCAACATTTCCCACATCCATCTAACGAAAGTTTTTTCAACCCCTCTTTTCTCCAGCGCGATCTTGACAGATGCATGTGAGGCGTTGTCAAACGCGCCTGAAATGTCAAGAAAAGCACACATTGCTGTTTCTTTATTATTTAGAGATCTCTGAATGTTGTCTGTGAGCTGGTACAAGGCAGTTTCTGTTGATCTGCCCGCCCTGTACGCGTGTTGACAGTTATGTAGTGGCTTGTTTCCCAGAGTCTCTATTCTAATATAGTTATCTAATACTTTTTCCATTGTCTTTAACAGGAACGATGTGAGACTGATAGGTCGAAAAGATTTGGGATCAGTCCCATCCTTTTTCCCTATTTTTGGTATGAAGGTTACTTTTGCCCTTCGCCAGATGTTGGGTATTTGTCCCCGTGCTAGACTACTTCGTGAAATTCTAAGTAGGTGTGGCATAATTTCTCCTAGTCCTTTTTGTAGTAAGGCTGGATGTATTCCATCTACCCCCGGTGACTTGTACGGCTCAAAGGTGTTAATAGCCCATTCAAGCCGTTGTTTAGTAAATATACTGTTAGCAATGTCCCAGTCCTCTCTGCAAGGATTTCTGCTGTGATTGGACGTTGCTACAATTTCTGCGTCTGTAGGAATCGGTTCACTATCTGGAAAGTGTACCTCTAAGAGTAGGGCGGCACGCCCCTCTTCCCCTTCCGTATAGGTCCCGTCAGACTTTCTTAGTGCCATTGTTGGGTTAATTCCCCCTTTGGCCATTACTTTATGTATTCTGGCAGCTGACGGAGTGGAAGTGATGTTTTCACAAAAAGTTTGAAAATGTAACTTTTTGGCCTTCCTTATCTCCTTGTTGTATTGAGTTAGCTTGCTGGTGTAGCCCTGCCAGTCCTTATTTTTCTTAGCTTTGTTAAAAAGCTTGCGGACTTCAGATCTTAAATTTGACAAGTTTTTGTTCCACCAGGAAGCTTCTTTGCTTGTTTTGCATTTTGTTAAAGGGCAGCTAGAGTTGTATGCCTCTATGATTGCCCCTGTGATGTGAGTCACTTCCTTCTCTAGATCCCATTTGTGACGGTTTGTCCCCCCTGTGTCAATCTGTTCTAGATTTCTTCTCAGATTGGTTTTATATACATCCCAATCCGTTTTCCTAGGATTACGCGTTAGTAGCTTGGAAGGGTTAAGTCCCTCCAAGTGAAATTCGATTATCCTGTGATCTGACAATGACGGTTCGCTTGTCACTCTCCAGTTTTTAATATTGTTCTTAGCACTCGCGCTACTAATTGTTATATCTAGTACTTCCTCCCTTGATTTTGTAACAAATGTTGGTGTAGTCCCAACATTTAAAATTTCAAGGTTGGTTGAAACTATGAAATCCAATAAGTACTCACCTCTTTTGTTGGTGTTGGTGCTTCCCCAGATTACATTGTGCGCGTTGGCGTCACATCCTATAATAATAGGAAGACGTTTTTTGTTACAGTATCTTATCAACTCCTGCACTTCCGCTGGTGGTGTCATAGGCCCATCTCCAGCAAAGTATGCGGATGCGACTACAAAGTCTCGGTTGAAGCCCTTATCATTTAAATGAATTATGATTGGTGTTAAGTCCCGAGTCATGAATTCTGAAACACATGTGTAATTAATATTATTTCTTATGAGAATACAGACACGGGGTGCTTCCTGTCTGTGGTCATATATTACCTTTGAGTTTGGACATGACAGACCTTGGATCTGTCCTGCTTTGTTAATCCAAGGCTCTTGAATCAACACTAATCCCAGTTGTTGTTTTAAAAATAGCCTTGCAATTACCGCGGAAGCTCCCTTCGCGTGGTGCAAGTTTACCTGGGCGATTCTACTGCCGTTTGGAACGAATAGTGACAAACAAATATGAGGGGTGTTAGCAAACAAGTTAGTCTTGTTTACTGGCCCCCTCGTCCTTGCCTGTTATCGCTTCTCCGCTTGTCTTCTGAGACGTTCCAGAAGACTCGTCGTGGACCTCAAGTAAGTCGAGGTGCATGCCTTCAACTTCCTCTTGGTCTTTCTCTGTCCGTTGGGAAGTAGTGGGTGTCTCTACTTCCATTGCCTCCGGTTTGGGTTTTTGCTGCCCCTTTTTGAGTCCTGAGACGGGAATTTGCCCAAATCTATAATTGATTGCGCATCCTCCCGCCTTCATAATCTCACATGATTTGGGGTCAATCCCAATGGTGAGAACTTGGCCATGTCCCTCTGGTTTGGAGTTTATGACCTTCCACCCCGGCGTTGGAAGCTCCGGGTTTTGAACTTTAACCAGTTTGAGGATTTTCTCAACCGGCATTTCTTTGCTTCTTGGAAAGAAGATTGAAATGGTATGCGGTTTAGGGATGTCATCTCCCTTTCGCGCATCCAGTTCCGGACCCTTCCAAGTTTTCAGCTGCGGTGCTGTTCGAGCCAGCCATTCCGCAGTCTGTGCTGTTTTGCAGTCTACCAGCATTAATCCCGATCGGAAATGAATCCCGGTATACTGCAGTCCGCTTTCCGAACTCTCTACCATTTCTTCTACTAGAGCTTCCTCTAGAGAAGATAGTTGGGTGGCATCTAACATTACCTCAGGGTATGCCTTTGGTAAAATTGCCATTCTAAAGGTCTTTGCCGCAGAGGCGTAACTAGTGACTTGCCCAGTTGTGACCACTGCTGGCTTAGACCTCTTCGACTTTGGCTGTGGAGGGGGAGTGATATGTTCAGCTCCCCTCTTTCCATTACCTTTTTGTTGGAGAGGTGGATTTTTTGCCCTCTCCTCTTTTTCTTGGAGTACCTGCTTTCTGGCGTCCTCAGGTGCACTGCCCTGATGCAGAAGACGCAGGTACTTCCTAACTCCTGCCCCACTAAGTCCATGCCTTAGTGGATCATCCTTTCCTCCAGGTTGCCCTAGTTGAGGAAGAGGAAACGGTAGCCGAGCTGGTTTTTTGCGCCCAGCCTGGCTTGCTCTATTTGTTTGCCCTCCGGCACCTTGAGGTTTTATTGTGGAGGAAGAAACTCCACTTGGCCCTCCGGTGTTTGAGGTGATGTTTTTTTTTATTATTTTTTCTTTTAAAGATTTTACTTTTTCCATGGTAGATCCCACGAGTAGCTAGGAAATTAAGGTCCACCCCTGCAGAGCCTGCATGCAGGGGTAAGGGGTGTATACAATGGGGTTCCCCCTGGTGCCCCAAGGTTGGTCCAGTGGCAGCTAGTCCTCTATCTAACTACGCATCCTTCGGCCTGGCACCCCACCTTGGATTTAGGTTTTTCATAAGGTTGTCTCCTCTTGGTCCAGGCGGCAAAGCCAAAACCCCCCACTTGCCTATTGGCCCGCGAGACATGACCACAGTCAGCCAAGAGCTATGGGTATATCAGAAAGGTGCAAGCCCTTTCTGGCATCGTTATCCCTAGTGCAATCCCTTAGCCACGACACTACAGCTGGGATAGGGGTTAGTTTATTAGGTGAAACTAACATTGAATGGTTAATACATCTTATTCCAGTATTCACAGCGTATGAACGTTCAAAACTTGCAGACACTTTAAAGATGCTTATTGATGAGGATTGCTTGTTGAAACGGATGGAGAATTAAAGAATGGAGAATTTGTGATATATTTTTGGTATTAGGTCATTCTTCACATTCATGGGTGCTACTATTACAAACTACAAAACACCACTAATTTTTTCATTGTTGAAGAAACAGCTTTTAAAAATAAATGTTGTGCAGCAATTGTGTTTGAGTTATATATTTATTTTTTTGATCACAAATTATAGTGTTTGCTTGAAATTATATAATTTCTACTACTTGAATTATTAGTTCGCGTAGGTCAAGCGCTTACTGCACTGAGTTAATCATTGTGAGCAGTTATATGTTTTTACCAAAATCTTCGGTGTTAGCATCATTTTGTGTGAGTTTATTACTCTTAAGTTACTTGCAGTTGAGGCATTTCAGAAAACTTTTGCATGTTTACTTGTTCTTCTTGCAACCCGTATCTACTTTGTTAGTATGCCTCAAATATTTTCCACTAAATTCGCATGTCTTCTTCACTAGGTGATTGGTTTTCTATTGTTTGTTCTTGTCGGACCCGAATTGCTTATTCTGCTGGTACCTTTTTCCGCTTTAGTAGTATATTTTAACTCTTACTCCTAAATCTGCAATTTTGTGTTATATACTTTCTTTTAACTTGTATAGTATTTTATTTGTAATGTTGACTGTGTATGTTTTCGTAGTAGGTAAAAATAATAGCTTATTATTATAATTGTAATAAATAATAATTTTCTCTTCCTCACCTAGTTATTTAAGCTAATGATTGACGTTATTCGAAATATTTACACGATATTAAAAAAATATATTTCATAGACTCAGTAATATGAAATGGCATTCCTTAATTTATTTGTAATGACACTATTTGAAGAGTTTTTATGTATCAACCTAGTCACTAACAAAAGGATGTCGATTTCTTAATTTGCTTTGAAAGAGAGCATTTAACCGAATGTAGGTTTTCTATTTTTTGTGTTGTCTTTATGTTTACATTATTAATCTTTATTCAAGTGTTGATAAGTGGCTTTAAACTTCTTTTCAAAAAATAAAAAAAGTTATATATGTTTATACGTAAAAAAAATCTGCGGTGAGCGTTACAAAGAACCATCTTGAAATAAAACCTTCTTAATAATTTACCAATTGTTATAATTTGACTAAGCTTTAATTTTAAGCAAATCTTTATTGTATTATGTTTGTTGATTAAGTTGCACTTTCTAGAGTCACCGAGATTAGGTTTTAATAACTGAATGGACAGTCACAATTTTGACCTAATAATGCGGCACAATGTGAACATGGACGCTTTTGTCCACGGCTGTTTATTATAGTAATAACGAGGCGCTCTTGACATACCATTCTGTTGTTAAACTGTTTCGGTCTCCCGTTGTAATGAATAACGCATACCTAATTAATCAGACTTGGATAACTAAAGGCAAATTAACGTCAATATAAATACCTTAATTTTGAGCTTCAAAGACCTAACTCTCAATAGATAAGTAAATATGTAATTAATAACTCTCAGTCAAATAACGTTGCTGTTTTGTTATATTTTAGGGTTAATTTAATTCTAAAATGTTGAAACTTTTCAATGTTTTAACAACTCGTGATTTGGGTTACTTTGGTTATAGAAATCAAGGTGGGTTCTGACTATACTTGCGTTGCCATTCGTTACGCTTTATAAATGAATAACCCGATGCAAGTGAGTGTTTTGTGTAACACAAAAGTTTCTTCCTCTACTTAAAGGCTTTCTTTTTATTCTGGTGTTCACGGCTTTCTTCCGTGCATCATATATTATTTAACAAGAAAAGCAATAATTGACTTTACTATTCCTACAAAATAAGAAATAAAGAAAGAAACTAATTAGAGCTAATCTTTTTTTTCGAGCAGACCCTGTTGAAATCTACAATTTCTATTTAAAAATCTATTATAATGTACAATAATAATCAGGTATCTACTACACATTATTTTGTAGACTGAATAAAAAAAACAATATATTTTTAATTTAACAGACGGTTCGAATAAAACAACATATTTCTTTCGCTGTATAAGATCTTATTTTTCTGTTTTTTTTCTGTCTTTCTGCGCTTTCTTTATTCAGATGTTCTTGTACTATTAATAAATTTATTATTGCCTATACCGACTTAAATATTCTAACAATTCATTTTATATCATTTTCTATTCTACCCTCCCTGTTCTTCCTTTGTCCTTCATTTTCCTTTTCTCCCATACTTCTTTCATCCACTTTATCTCCACTCCATTTTCTTTCAGTATTTCTTTTCTTTCTGCTCTTTCTCTCTCTCTCATCTCACTGCATTCATTACACATGTACTCCATTGTCTCTCTTTCCTCATAACAGATTCTGCACAGTCTCTCTTCCTTTTCCATCCAATACCTATTCTCTCTCTCCTCATTTCCGCACCTGAACCTCGCTATTATTTTCCTCTCTTTCGCACTTTCTCTTTTCAGGTACACTGGGATCTCCTCTGTCATACATTTTTCATAATTCCTGTTGTACCTGGATTCTTTGATTTTTTCTCTTCTTTCTTGCTTTTCTACATCCCTGTCTCTTTCGCTCGTTTCTGCGTTTATCCACTTGCCTTCTGTTCTTAATCTTTCCACTTCTTTACTTGCATACCTATTTCTTCTGTAATATTTTTCTCTCTCATTTAACTCCAAATTTTTTTTCTTTTCTCTCCAACATTTGTTCAATATTCTTGCCTTCCATTCATTCTATCCTCAAACTTAGTCGCTCTTTACTCCGCTTTCACTCTCAGCTTGTTTCTCTTGCATTCTTCTTTTACTATATACCCAGGTGTTTCTCTGTCCACCCTTAGGACCCACCTCAAATACTTCTCTTGTACTCTTTCTATTTCCTCTTGTTCTTTCCCCCCCCCCAAATTTCTGCCCCATACATCAATACGCTCTCTACCAAGCTCTCAAACATCATTATTCTCCTTTTAAAATTCCCTCCCCCCTTCCTCTCTCCTATTCTCTATACACATCCCACTATCTTGCTTGCTTTCCTTGCCAACTCTCTGACATGCGCTTTGTTCGTAGCTCTTTCATTAAACGTATACCCTAAATACTTGAACTCTTTTACTCTCTCTATTTTCTCTCCCTCCCATTCCCAATCATTCTTTTCCTCTTTCCTCTTTTTTTTGTTGAATACCAGCATCTTTGTTTTATTTACATTCACTTCTAGCTTTTTTTTCCTCACATACTTTTTTAGGTTCGTCATCATTTCTCCCATCTCCCTTTCGCTTTTTGCTATTAATACCACATCATCTGCAAACGCTTGACTCCACACTTTTTCTCTTCCAATCACACATCCTCCAGCTTGCGCCTTTCTAAACATTTCTTCCATATCCGCCGTGTAGGTTGTAAACAACAAGGGGCTAAGAGGACACCCTTGTCTCACCTCTATAGACGTTACAAACCACTCACTCCCTTTCTCCCCTGCTCTCACTTTGCTTTTTGTTTTTACATAGATCTCTTCTACCTTTCTCACCAGCCACTCGCTTACTCCTCTTTTTCTCATACTCTCACACATTTTCTTTCTAACGATTTTATCAAACGCTGCTCTAAAATCTATGAAAAGTGTATACAGCCTTCCTTCCTTTTTTTTCATCTCGTTATTCGCTAAGTGGTCTAGGATGTATACATTATCCGTAGTTCCCCTTCCTTCTCTAAATTCCGCTTGGTTGTCTGGTATTGCCTTCTTTTCCTCTATCTCTTTTCTCAGCCTTTCATTCAGTACTGACGCATACAATTTATACCCTGTGTTAAGGAGAGTTATTCCTCTGTAGTATTCTACTCTATTTTTATCTCTTTTTTTGTGGATAGGGCAGATTATGCCTTCTCTCTAACCTGTCGGGAATCCCTCTCCTCTCCACACTCTATTCATAACCTCTACCAATCTGTCTATCACACCTTTCGTCCCATACATCCAGTGTTCATTCTGTATTCCATCCCTCCCCGATGCCTTCTTCTTCTTCAGCTTCTTTATCTGTCTCTCTACCTCCTCCCGTGTAATTTCTGTTCTTACTGGTGCTGTCTGGTCTGTTTGCATCGCTGGTTCTTCTATATCTACTTCTTTTTCTCCTTCCAGCAGTTTTTTGAAAATCTCTTCCCATTCTTTTATTGTTATCTCTTCACTCGCCGCTTCTTTTCTTAATCTTTCTCTGTTTATGTACTTCCACACTTCTCTTTCTGTTTTATTAGCTTTTATTTCTTTATCTTCTTCTTCTCTTTTCTGTCTCTTATTTTCTATACATCTTTTTTTATATTTTCTTTTTGCTTCTAAGAAGACTCTTCTATTTACTTGCTTTCTTTTGAATTCCCTTAGCGCTTTTGTGGCTTTTTTCTTTAGCTGGTAGCATTCTTTATCCCATCATTCATTTCTCTTTTCTGCTTTTTTTCTTTTATTGCTTACTTCTGTTGTTGTTGTTGCCTTTTCTAGTATGTTCTTGTATTTATTGGTGTAGAACAATGGTTTGAAAAATGAAACGTTTTAAGAGAGGGTTTTAGATGGGGTGGTTGTCTATAAGGCATTTTAAAGTTGTAGATGTGAGCTCTTTAGATTTGTAAGATTTGGAATAGAACTATTTTAGCGTAACTTCATATTTGTTAATAATATTGATTTAGATGTTTAATTTATTAGCACCATTGAATAAAAAATAAGACTTATTTCTTTATTTACTGTTTATAGACAGATACAACAACTTCAAACGCAGGCCAAAACGCTTTTGAACCGTTCTTTAATGCTTTCTTTGTAGTTGAACTATTTTCCTGAAAAGAATAAAAGGATGGTTGTATTTTGATTTTGAACATTCACGGAGTTTTCAAACTGAACATTCAAAATTGAATAGTCTATTTTCAAGCGCTGAATTCTGGGTTTTAATAATTTTTCAAAAAAAAATCTTTTTCTCTTCTTGACAAATCAGTACAAATCTTAGTACTTGGTTCAGCTTTAGAGATTATTTCTTTTTGGCTATTAGCATCTAAGAATAAAAGAGAATACTTTTCTGATACTTTCTGGTAATCTAGAATTTAGTAATCAAAAAGTATTAAAAACACAAGGTTTTTCATCAAAATACAAATTTTCTTCACTATTTTTTGTCACGAAGTTGTTATAATAACTTTTTTATGTTCAAAGTTACAATTGTAGAATCAAATATTGATAACCTCTCCTATGTTGCAGTAACAACAACATATTTTTTTAAATAATAATTTAGTTCTAATCGGTCTCCTAGGTGGTGCAAATAGTGTTTTTTTTTATAGGTGCTTTTTCTATCCTAAGTGACAGTGCAAAATAAAATCTAGTTTTTTCATTGACAAATCAAATTTTATACTTAAGAAAATACAAGAGCTCTAAAATTTTTTTTAGAACGGAGCGATCGAATTTTAAACGTTTTTTTCAAAAATAATTTTGTGCTCTTCTTCAATATTTCTTGTTTTTGTTTTACTTCTAATAGTTTTGTCGTGGTTCACTTCTTATCTAAACCATACAGCTTCATCGAGATTAAGCGATTAAATCGAATAAAAGTTCACCGTACTGATTATTATAAATGTATTGTCGCCCAGAGACAGTCCCAGTATAAGCTTTTCCAAATTGATTTGAAAGTTGCGAATTAGTGACAATGCATACTTTAATAAGTCTTACGTACTCTTTGTCAACGTTTTTGGCTGTTATAATGTAATATAATAGTGGCAAGTCGTAATAGTAGTAAATAAAAGTTTTTGCTTAGAACACTTAACAGATGCCGATTATTCAATATGTTAAACTTAAAGCGTTTGGTTTTTTTGTTGCTGGCACTGATATTAACCAAGTCTACATTTTCTTCTGAACACTTTTTTCACTTTGTGGTCAAAATTTGATTTATTTTTCAATTAGCTTCCGAAATGTAAGTTTCGGAACAGCACTTTTTTGGTATCATTCTATATTTGTTGATAATATTTGGTAGAAGGTTTTATTGACGATTATTATTTAATGAAAATGAAACTAATCTTTTATCCATTGTTTCTACCAGATAATTTGATTATACGCAGATAGATCTACACCAAGTATTTCTTTATTGACGTTGAAATTATCTCAAAAGCACGCTTAAACACTTTTGAACCGTTCTTTGAGGCTTTCTCTCTGTTTGAACTATTTTCCAGAAAATAAAAAGAGGATGGATCGATGGATGTATTTTGATTCTAAAGGTTCACGAGCATTTAGACTAGGCTTTCAAAATTAAATAGTATAATTTCTAGAACTGGATTTTCTGAGCACGTAATAATAATTATATTTAATTTTCTTAACTGTCTAAAAGTCACTAATTTTTTTTCTTGAAACAAATTTGGATCTTCTTGCTTTTTTAATATTAATTTTTTTTTATTTTCCTACACTTTATCGATGTGCAAACGTCTAGGGTTTTATGATTAATCAACTAAATGATTGATAAACTGCTAACGGCTGCTGCTGTTTGCGTCTTTGCCTCTCATGGTTTTTATTCCTAGGAAGACGTTTCCGCCATGGCCGCTTACAACCTGTGCTTTTACAAGCATACAAACTGACATTTTGCTATGCTGATATAAACCGATTGAATGGAGAGAGGATCATAAACTTTTGTAGTTTAATAAACAATCGTAGTTTTTTTTATTTTGTTTTGTCACCAATCTTTTTTTCTGAAAAAGCAATGGATAACTTATATTGTTCACTAGCTGGCTCGGCGAACTTTGTTCCGCCTTAGTTTTGATATTTTATTTTGCACTTATCTTTTTTTTGTCATTTGTTTTCTTATTCTATGTAAGATGCGTTTACATTTTATGTCACGTCACGGGACGGGATAAAAAGTATTCTTTGTTAGGCTACTGGTTTTAAACAACTACTCCATCAATTTTCAGCCAAATCGGTCATAAATAGATATAGATTTTCAAAATAAACGACCCTAAAAACTTTAAAAATGATACCCAAATTAATTATTCACATTTATTACTCTTATCACATTCATTTTACAACCCTCTTTAACATAAATATCATTTTCAAAATCAACGACCTGAAATTCTTTGAAAATAATACCCATATCGTTTTTTTAACATTTTCTTTTCATCCCCCTAAGGGTAATTTTTTAGGAAGCAGGAAACATATATCTATTTTTTTTGAGAACTTAGGCAATTTATGGGAAAAATTATGAAAACGACATCAATGTTTATCTTTAGACATTTTGACCTCTTTCCGCCCCATTAAGAAATGATAATATTTTACTTCTAAAATTTCGGATTTAAACATAGATATTATTTTTAAAATAAACAAACCAAAATCTTTGAAAATTATACTAATATTGATATTTGTCATTTTTTATCCCTATCCCATCTCTTTTCATCCCTTTGTTAATAAAAAGTATCCTATCCTTTTCATTCAAATCTAGTCATCAGTTTGTAATTTTACATACAAACTTTCACCCAAAGTTGATATATGAAAAGTTGTCTCATGCAAGACGATTAACATGTAAACGCACGGTCCGATTTTAGTCCATGGTGGAGGAGTGGATTGAGAACTTTCCTGGCGATAGCGTGAACTTTTGATCTTTTCTTAGTTTTTCTATAGTTTAGTGTAGTTTTTCTTGATCGAGTTTTTTTGTTTGCCATCTTCTTGTTTCCTGGTCTCGATCTAGTGATTCTTTCTTCTGAAAGACCTCAAACATTATGTAATTATAGGCGCTCATTGATTCTACGTCTAGTACTGTCCATAGCGTGATACACGGCTTTATGTTCTCCGTCGCAATCGTCAGGTCTAGTATGGAACTGTATCCTTGGGAATGGAAGGTGGGATGTTTCTCTTGAATTACAACTACTAGATTGTTTGTCGCAGTCCAGTTTATCATAATTTGACCTCTACGTTCTGAATAGTGCATGCCCTATTCAGGAGATTTAGCACTGAAATCTCCAGTTATAATGGCTTTTTTATTGCCTGCCCTGATTTGTGGGTTAATTTCTAAGAGCATTTTCTCTATGTCTTGTAAATCATCGTTCCCAGAAGAGTAGCAACTATCGAGGGTAAAATCTGGCGTTACTATATAGGTAAAACCCGTTCCATAACCCTGTTTTTTGACGGCTATTTTGTTGATTATGACTTTAATAGCAGTGTCTAAGTCTTCGTCATATGCCCAGTCTTTCCTGTCCTTGATGGTCTTTCGATTTGGTTCTATAGCAGTTTATCTGTAGTATTTTCATTACTGTGGCTGTTCTCTAGCAAGACCAGCGTTTTCTTATTGCTTGTATTGTTTTTCTTTTCTATTTGGTGTCGTTCTCTACTTCGGGTGTCTTTTACGGGTGTCTCTTGGTTTCTTCTAGCTTCTGTTAATATTTTTTGGTCATTTTTTGTCACCAGATTGGTGTCCTGCTTCTTTGCAATGTATGCAGTATGCTTTGTTCTGGGACTCGAAAGCTTTGTGCCCTTCTTGGCAGCATCTCGCACACATTTCTTCTATCTGGGCCTTTACACTCGGCTCTTATATGACTGTATTGCCAACATCTGAAGCATTTATTTTTTTTTCCCTCTTTCCTATTTTGCTTTCAAGCCAACTATTCTTAATCTTTTCTATTTGAATGAGTTTCTCGGCATTTGGTGCGGGTATGATTATGGTGGCATTTTGTTTATTACCGTAAGTTGGTCGCAGAGGTTTGACTTTGATTGTCTCTGGATTGACAAACATTTTTTTAGAAATAACATCTGTTATTTCCTCTACTGTTGCCACTTTATCTGGTCCTTTAATGTGTATCACTTTTTATTCTACCAGTTGGGATATTGTTGCTTCTAAAAGTTTATTCTGAATCTCTCGTTTTAGAATTTTAGCCTTGTCTGAGCCGTTCTGCACCGTGAAGAGTAGTTTATCATTTTTTGTTTTTTTTACTTCTTTTATATCTACTCCGAAATCGTGAGGAATGATATTTTGCTTAATCGTCTTTAGCATGTACAATTTGTTCTGCATTGATATCAGTAAAGCATCTTCTTTCGTTTTTTTTCTCTTGTTGACATCATTTCTGTTGGAGTTTATTTTAGACCTTCGTAAAACTGCGGCGTCCGTTTTCACTTTTCCTGAAGCGTTTTTTGGTAAGTCTACCGCATTATATAAATGGATTTAGACATCTGTGTCAGCAAACAGAAACTCGGTCATTTGTATAATTACTTTTATCGATTCTCCCATTTCTGGGAGAGCTAGTTTGGTTTTCTTATGCGTTATGTGTTCTTTTACGTACTGAATTACTTTAAAAGCATTCTTTCCTTGTATTTTCTCTTCTGTGTCGCCATTAGTAATAATGGGTTAGTATATACATCTAGAAAGTTGCGTAAAGTTTTCGTCCGAATTCAGGAAGCCCAACGTGTGCATCATCATTGCGAATTCTTTTTTTTTTGATTTTCGAGACTCTAAAATTCTCTGAATCCAAATTTTTTAAGGGCTCTTTTGATTTCCTTATCTTTTTGGTTAAAATTTTTGCTACAGTGTAGTATGAGTTGATAATCGGTTGGGGCCTCCCAGATATAACCTGGGTGTATTTTTATCCTAGGAAAAATTTTGTTGTCCCAATCTTCCTGTGTTGTGCGCTGAAAAGTATCAAAGCTTTTCTCCTTAAAAAATTTCTCTGTCTTTTTCTCTTGTAAGTTTTTGCATGTTTTGCACTGAGTGTTCCGTGCGCTTGTCGCTGTTTCCTTATATTTTTAATCCATTTGCATTAGTTTTCTAATGCAAATCTTTCACTTCCACGTAGCTGTTTACTAAAGCAACCAATTTTGCGCTTGAGAGTCCGATCTAGCACACGAGACGAGAAGCACACATACGTAAGGTCAATAAAGTCACAATCAATATCTGCATAACCAATAGTACTTAGCCAATTTATCTATTTTAGCGCGATGAAACATAGGTTTACTTAGTAATTTTTTTGTTCAATCACTTTGTGCTTTAACCAATTATTTATTGTCCTGACAATAAATCTGTGTGTCGTCTGTTGGTAAAGCCAGATAAAACTAGTTGATTGAGTACTCATCTAAATAAAATCCGATGTATTCAAGTACAAACATATGCTACTAGTCTATCATCAGGTATTTCAAAGTTTGCAATTATATTGCAGTTATATTGCAATTGAGCTACTCTGCTCAACTTTCAACAAGTTTTCTAAAACTTTTCTGTTTGCCTTTTTTCTTCTGAATTCAAGCTGAAGTGGCAGCTTGAATTCACTATATTTATTTCCAGTCACTATATTTATTTCTACATAAAGGAAAATTGGTTTACTGCGCAATTCTTTTGTTTGATTAGTTTGTACTAAAGCTAAATAGTCATTGATTTATCACTTAGATAAATTTTCACTACTTACTTTTTTTCTACTTTTTTTTAAATACAGTACAACCCGGATTATCCAAGGTAGCGTGGGGGGACCCCTTCTCGGATAACTGAAAACTCGGATAATCCGTAATAATTTTTTTTGTATACAGTAATGGCTTTTAATTTGTCGTCTATTGTAACTACAACTCTTTTTCGTTTCTCCATAATAAAAATTTTAAATACATAGAATAAACGAGATTAACAACCACCAATAAAGGAAGACTAATTAAGACTGAACAGCAATTTAGAGATGCAAACAGAGTCTACAGGGAGTTTCCGATGCACGAGTGTGATTCCCCGAAAATTTTACGTGACAAATTTGTATAAACTCGGATAATGCGGAGCGCCGATCCCGGCACCTCGGATAATATAAATCTCTAGTCTGCTCGGTTATTGCGGACCTCGGATAATCGCGACTCGTATAATCCGGGTTGTACTGAATATTCCTATGTTTAGAGATATTTCGAAAAATGAACATACTTAGAAAGCATCTTAGATGTTGTTGTTATTGCTGTCTTTTTAGCATTTTAAAGTTGTAGATGTTGTAACTAGGTTTTCAAAATAGGTTTAAGTTCTTTTTAAAATCAGCTTTGCTACATAGTCTGAGTAGATTAATGTACTATAGTACATTAATCATTTTTTTCAATTCTTGTTAATTAAAGATTTTCTATGAAGCTTTGTTTTGTCTTGTATTGTATAATGCACAGATTAAAATGTTACATTTTTTGGTTTATTCTTGGGTAAGAATCACTTTGAACAATTTTAACGAAAGAACCAAAAATGCTGCCAGATTTGTAATGCATTTTATTTTTTGCAGTTACAGTATTAAATAACTTTTTTCATTTGATCAAAGGTTTTTGGTTGGGTCATTGACTACCTGATACTCTGTATGGCTTCCAGCAAGATTTCTACAAATTTTTTTTGATTATTTTTCAAATCGAGCATGAGTTGTTACAGCCACATTATCTCTTTAACCGATATGAAACATAGGTTTTCTTCGTAATTTTTTTGTTTAATCACTTTGTGCTCTAACCAATTATTTGTTGTCCTGACTTCAAATCTGTGTGTCTGTTGGTAAAGCAAGATAAAACTAGTTTATTGAGTACTCATCTAAATAAAAACCGATATATTCAAGTACAAACATATGTTACTGGGGTATCATCAGGTATTTCAAAGTTGTTTAATTGAGCTATATTGCTCAACTTTTAACAAGTCTTCTAAAAACTTTTCTGTTTGTCTTCTTTGAATTCAAGCTGAAGTGGCAGCGGTCACTTTTTATTTATATAATACTTATTTTACAAAATGGTAAATTTGTTCACTGCGCAATTCTTATGTTTAATCAGAATAATTATTGTTTTAACCACCAAACATTATTTCCATTGAAAAAACTTTATTTATGATTTTTTTTATAGTTTACAGCGTATGAACTCTCAAAACCTTCAGACACTTTAAAGGTGCTTTTTGGTTGTTTATATAATTATCATAAGCATTTTGATAATTATAAACAAATTAAAACATTTTTTCTAGGTTTTATGTTGATCTTAAGTATTAGAAAAATGTCCGGTTTAGGCTAAAAGGTAGAATTGACAATATAAATTTTTTTGAAAGAAATTAATATCGTAGAAGAAGAGTAAGCTGAAATCTTTGAAGCAAGTTATTCACATTTAAAGTCATCTATTTATTGTTTTTTATATTTGATTATTTGAACAGATGTTCTGCGTTCCACAAAAGTTTATTTAGGCTATGTTTTTAAACAGGCTTTGTTATTGCCAGTACTGTTCAATAGTTTTCTATGCTGTTCATGAACAGAATTAGTTCTATGATGCTTTCAGTTCTATTCAGCACGATGACGTAAGAGAGCCGGGCAAGTATCAGTACTTATATTCCGGTGCAGTACCTATTTATGCTTTATTAACGCCGATTTCAACAAGCCTTACTTCGAATAAACCGTCATGAAATAGGTCATTTTGGGCTCGACATCTCACAGCTACTGGGTTAAAAGAATGCGTCTCGTTGTAAGAAAATATGTCAATAACTGCTTAAATTGAACTAGGTTTTCCTGGACGTGGTGGTTATCATCAGGAGATAAATAAAACTGAGTTTTGTTCATCTCCTGACATAGTGGTTATTTACTTAACATAATCAATAATTTTTAGTAGTATTAAAAGTTATTTACTATTTTAAAATAAAGTTGATGTTAATGTAGAAGCAGCTATAAATTTACATAAAGCACTCATAAAATATGAGAAAATAAAATCAGCAATGCTCAACAGTGCTAAAAGATTTTCTAATTAGAAATGAGGTTGGTATTAATTAACTAATTCATAAATAATGTTGTTTGGCTTGATCAACTAATTCCGGTCGACATTCTTATAGTCATTGCTTTGGTAAATTTGTTTATAATCGGTAGTGTTTATATTGTGTTTCTGAAGAAAGGTTTTATCTGTCTCTTTGCCTCTTTCAGAATTATAATTAAATTCTGTTATTATTTAACTTTGTTCTCATTTATATCTTTTGCCTAATATAAACATAAAAGCAGGTAGTTAAAACCATTTTAAAGGATTTTAGAAATGTGTTGCAAATGTTTCGCAGAAATTAAGCATTGTGAATTATTTGTATATACTATTGTCACTAAAAAATTGAATTTGTTTTAATTTTTGATTGTTTAAGCTTAAAAAATAAACGCTTTTTTTAAAAGCACTGCTTTTATATTACTTATGAAAAAACTCAGTAACGCTCAACAATTGTCAATTGTTTTTAGACATTTTAAGTAAACGTCTGCATTTAATTTGATCATAGATTACAACTTTTACTTTTAAAATAATTGATGTTCCTTTAAAAGAAAGCGTTTATTTACCATTTCCGTTATTGAGGGCACCTACGGTACAATTCACTTGGTACAAAGAAAATCACAAGCCTGACATGTGTCTCATGTAGCATTTAAATATACAATTTTCAATAATTTGCTGTAACTTATTAGCTGTAACATGTAGCTAGAAATAGCGCAGATATGTTGATTAAATCGCATTTAAATATACAATTTTTAATAATTTGCTGTAACAAAAACTATGTAAACTATGTAAGTATTGATCTCTCAAAATTAATCTACAAAAATTTTTACTTGGTTGAATATTTCATTACTCTGACGTTTAAACAAACAGGAAATAAATTCTTACCGCATGGTATGCAGTAATAGATATTTACGTTATTAGTGCGGTAAGTTTTATTTTACAGCGCAAGGTTTTAATTTTAAAGCACGACGCTCTGCGGAGTGTTTTAATAAAATTGCGAGCTGTAAAATGACTAACGCATGAATAATCTATTCAACTTTTTAGCCAAGGACTCAATTTTGTCTGTTTTAAAAATTCTGAAATTTAAATTGACTTGAGGTTGACAGCTCAAGTGCAATTAGTCTGACTCAGAGCTCAATCAATGGTTAGTTACGTACCACACTACAAGATGGCGCTTTAAACGTTACACAAAAAATATTAAATTGTTTTTATTTTAGAAATTTGTAGTTTTATTGAGTGTGGTGAATAGTTCTGATATAAACGAACTATATTTATGACTAAACAAGACTTTTTTGGAGGTGTCTAAAAACAGATAATTTGCATGGTACTTTACCAGACGCTAGTGAGTCAAAGTGACAGATGGGAGCTCTGCATGTCAAAACATCCTAGATACCACTGCAGTTAACAAGGCGGTTTACAATCGATGCTAGGCTAGAAAATAATGTTGCATGCGTTAGATTGTAGTTACCGTTGCTGTCAATAGTTTGATACCCATGTTAGGAAAACTAGAAACTAATTTTATGTGTCGTATGCAGCATCAACACTGCAATTGTCAAAAATTATGCAGCCATGTTGTTGTATTTTATTTATATTTTTGGAAATAGGAATTTCTGTAAACCATTGTAAATAAAGTTGTTTTTGCTCAAACATGAAGATTACTACGTTATTGATTTTAATATTTAAAGGTATTAGTGAGAGATTTATAGACAAAAACTATATTTTAGTACTTGCTTCTAAAGGAAATTTATACATTTTAAAGAGGAAAGGGTTGTTCAATGTTCGTGCGTGAGCACTCAATCTTTTAGTCATGACACCAAAATCAAAAGGGTTTTATTTATTAAAATTTATAGTGGCTTTTGAATGAGTTAACAACAAAAATTAAATTTTTTAATGGTGTAGCAGAAGTTAGATAAACTGAGGTAGAAAGCTAGATAATCAAGTAAATGATACATTAGATGTAATCTGAAGTAATTAATTAGTTTCAAGGCGTCAGATCTTGTAGAATATTGGAGAGATGATGGGGTAGAGAGACCGTCGTTATAATATATTCATGATGAATCTGGAGACACAAAACTCATGAAACCTTTTCACGCTTTCACTATAAACCAACGTAAACGCATCAGAATTTATTACTTAACAGTTTTTTTCTTTATCAAAACTTCTGCGAACGAAACAAATAACTGCTTTTCTTTAATAATCCAGATTTTTTTGCTTTTTGAGATTACGGCTTGTGTGGTCTTAAGTAGTAAATCGGATTTTCCTTTGTTTATTTTTATCGGATATTTTATTTGAGATTTGCTTTAGTTGCAGATCGATACACCTTCCTTGAAATTTGATCTTGTTAACATCTTAAATAAAAATTATTTATCTACAATTACAACAGCACAATTTTAAAATATTAGCTAAATTTCTAATTAACTCATAAACTTGTCAAAAAATTTAATTTGCAACTTTTCTCATTGATCTAGCCTTTGCATACATATTTAATGAGTTGGAAATAGAAAAAGTTTTGCTGCTTTAGAACTTTGACCAAGCAGTATTGTCAACAATTAATATTGAATAACTTTTTTTCTCATAATTAATCACTGAAATGCTTTCAACGCCCAACGGACTTTTAAATGAAAACTTTACAAGTTACTGCAAAAAGGCTGCAGCGAATAATATATCAAAAATAAAGCTGTACGGTAGTATCAACAATCTGATGCAAGGTTTTAATATTATAAATTTGGTTTGAAGTGCAATTAAAAAAAATTTCACTTATCCATCGACATTTTTTACCAATAATGATAATAATATACATTATTATTTAAAACATATTCTTGAGGTATACCTTAAATGCTTTCGACAAACCAAAATAAAATTAGGCTTTAAATCTATAATTTAGTTATTGTTATACTCGTAAATAAGAGGCTAAAGCTGATTGGTCACGCAGCCAAATCTTTGTAAAGTTTTTGTTTTCTCATCACAAAGCAAGAGTATGAATTCAAAAATCACATACGTTGTTAAAAACTGCATGGAAATTTATAGTACGCACTTTAAAAAAAACAAAAAATAGTTTTGTAATTACAAAAAGTCAGTATTTTGTCAGTATAAGCTAGAAATAGCTTTTTGCAAGAGCGAGAAACAGTTTTGTGCAAGTGTCAAGTTCACTTGTAAACAGTGTCTAAATTATCTTTTAAATAGCACTGAATTTATTTAAAAGTAGCATTTGCAGTTCGAAACAAAACATCACATTAATAACAATAACAGACATGTCTAACAACACGTTAACTATGTCTGTTTAATTGAACAATTTACAGTTTAAGCTATGCATCATAATATTCTACTAATCCACCGTTTAAAGAGCCTCACCGCTTGTTATCATTTTTATCAGTTTATTTTTATCAGTACATTTTATCTTCTCGGGGATGCTAAATACTGATTTTCTTTTCTTTACAATTGCTTAGGTCACTTACAATAATGATTTTTTCACACAAACTTTTAAACAGGAAGGGAAAATTGTTTGTCTATAGTTCTTGTGGGGAAAATTTTTGTTTCATTACAAAAATTCTAATAGATTAATATTTTATACATTTTTTTTTTAATAAACAAAGATTTTGCATGTTTTTTGAGCTAGTAAAAGCCAAGGTAATGAATATAAAACTAAATATATATAATAAAGGTTTATTGCTTAACTTTACAGTTTTACAATTTATGTATTTACAATTTTATTAAAATAAATCTTCTCCTTTCTCTTTTTTTTTATTTTTCCTCATTTGCTCAGTTTTTTTTTCCTTTTTCTTTCTCTTTTTATCATTTTCATCCATTCTTTTTCCTTTTTTTTTTTCATTCATTATGTCTTCTCTTATTCTTATTCTCCTTCTTCCTCATCCACCCAGTTTAATCTTTTTCTTTCTTTTTCTATCATTTTCATCCATTCTATTCCCTTTTTCTTTCCTTTCATTATATCCTCCCTTACTAACATACTCTCTTTTACCTCCACACATTCCTTCATCATGTGTTCCAATGTTTCTCTCTCTTTTCCACACATCCTGCATTTTCTTTCATTTTTTTCTATCCAATATCTATTTTCTGTCTCTTCATTTCCATACCTAAATCTAGCAATCATTTTTCTCTCTCTCTTATTTTCCCTTTTCAGGTAGCTTGGCAGTTCTTCCGTAATTATTACCCCATATTTTGTATTGTACCTGCTTTCTCTAATTTCACCCCTCCTTTCTTGCTTCTCTATATCTCTATCTCGGTCTCTCATTTCTCCATTCACCCATTGCCTCTCTTTTCTTTTCCTCTCAATCTCTTCTACACTGAACCCTTTACTTTCATAGTATTCTTTTCTCTCTTTTTTTATTCGCTTATCGCCCTTTCTTTTCATCATTTTTCCACACTCTTTCAGTATCTCACACCCTTCTCTCTCCCGCATTTTGTCTTCATACTTAACTGCTCTCTTTCCCGCCTCTATTCTTACTTTTTCTCTCTTTCCTTCCTCTCTCACTATGTAACCTGGGGTTTCTCGGCTTAGCCCTAGCATCCGTCTCATATATTTTTCTTGCACTCTTTCTATTTCTTTCCTCTCTTTCCATCCCCAGATTTCCGCTCCATTCATCATTACACTTTTTACCAGACTGTCAAACATCGTCATCCCTATTTCATATTCTTCTCTAAACTTTTTCTCTGCCATTAACTACACTATCGCACACATGTGGTTTCTCTTTTTCACTAATTCTCTCAACTGCGCCTTACTTCGATTTCTTTCTTCAAACATGTATCCTAAATACTTCCATTCTCTCACCTGCTCTATTTCTTTCTCACCCCATTTCCATACTACTTTTTTTCTTATTTCCTTACTAAACACTATTATCTTTGTTTTAATTTCATTCACTTCAAATTCCTTCTTTTTTATATACCTCTCTGCGATTCTCATCATTCCATTCATTTCTCTTTCTTCTTTCGCTACCATCACTATGTCATCCGCATACGCTAACAACCAAATTTTCTTTTTCCCTGCTACCACTCCTCCTTCTTGTCCTTTTGCTAACACATCTTCCATATCACTCATATAAATTGTAAACAGTAGCGGACTCAGAGGGCACCCTTGTCTCAGTCCCATCTTTGTCCAAAACCATTCACTTTCTCTTTCATCCGCTCTCACCTTGCTCTTTGTTTCCTTGTATATCTCTTTCGCTTTTTCTATTATTCCTTTCTCTATTCTTTTTTTTTTCATGCACTCCCATAATTTATTTCTATCAACCCTATCAAACGCTGCCTTTAAGTCCACAAACACTCCACATACTCTCCCTTCTTCCTTTTCTAACTCACTCTCAATTAACGCATTTAACACATATACATTATCTATTGCACCTCATCCCTCTCTGAATCCTGCTTGCCAGTCTGGTAATCCTCCCACTCTCTCTACCTTTCTTTTCAGCTTTTCTGCCACACACATCGCATACACCTTGTACATTGTGTTGAGAAGAGTTATTCCTCGGTAATTTTTTTCAGTGTTTTTATCCCCCTTTTTATAAATTGGTACTATAAATCCCTTTGTCTATTCCCGAGGAAACTCTTCTCCCTTCCACACTTCATTCAATACTTCTCTCAATCTTTCTTTTACTCTTTCATTCCCATATATCCATGCCTCATTCGGTATCCAATCCGTTCCCGACGACTTTCTTTTCTTTAATGTCATGATCTGTTTTTCTACCTCTTCTTTTGTTATCTCTTCTTTTTTTTTTTTTTTTTTTTTTTTTTTTTTTTTTTTGTTAGAGGGGTGGAAAATCTTCAAAAAGACACCGGCCGATGTTATTGGCCGGTAGTGTGGGATTCTTACCCACTAAAAACCACCTCTGCCCTATCTGACACTACAGTGGGTCGAGGCCTAGCCTCATATCACCGAGAATGACTTGCGATACATCGAGGAATGTATCGGCTTATCTTGAAGACATCGAATAAAGCAGTAAATGCTAATACGATGCCTCCGGTTTTAGTTTAGGGGCTTTGCTGTCTTACTGCCCGGAGCTAGTGATAGCAAACCTTTGTTGTAGGTACAACTGGGATGCCTATCCCTATATCCTGGGACTCTAAAAAGAGTTTTTAAGAATGCATATAGTATGCGAAGCTTAAGTGAAAATTGAAAAGATCCTTTAGTTTTGTCCTGGCTGGTCTTGTTGCATCAGTGTTCCTCTCTAGGTTGTCGGTCCCCAGTCGACTTCCATGAGAAGTGCTGTCTTGGGCCTCTTGAAGCGGGTGGTGATTCCCTCGTAGTCCAGTGCAGTTTTCAGCAGTGAGTTTGGATGCTCTTTAGCCTTCTGATGGTAGGAGGTGAGGAGATCCTTGATGAATTTTCTCATCGATGGAATTCCTGACTCAGAGTGAAGCTGATCGTTTCGGATGAACCAAGGGGCGTCAAAGGCCCTTCTAATGGCTCGACTTTGGACGACCTAAAGTTTCTTCATTTGAGTTTTCGATACTGTAGCCCATGCCGGGATGGCATAGGTGAGTATCGGTCGGATGCACATCTTGTAGAGAAGACATTTGTTCCTTATGCTTAATTTGCTTTTTCGGCAAATTAGCGGGAACAAACATGCCATTGCTTCTTTTGCTTTCGAAACTGCATAGTTCACGTGAGGGATGAACGAGAGTCTAGAATCAAAAATTACACCAAGATAAGTTACCTTCTTTTGCCATTGGATGTTCTCCCCAAACATCTGGATGTAGCCTGAGGGTTCCTTAAATCTGCGAGTCACAAAAAGTGCAGAGTTTTTTTCAGGGTTGACTTTGATAAGCCACTTAGAAAACCATTCCTCTATGGCTGTTGCTGCTTCCTGAAGATACCTGCTCAAAAGAACGGGACTTTTAGAGCGAGCAAGGATAGCCGTATCGTCCGCATATACGGCAATTTGGGAACGAGGAACTTTGGGTAAATCTCTGGTGAAAAGAGAATAGAGAATTGGAGAGAGAACTGAGCCCTGGGGAACACCGGCTTTTAAGAAGCGCTCTGTGGAAAGGGTGTTTTGGATTCTCGCTTGGAATTTGCGATTTACCAGAAAGGATTGAATTGTTCTCACTAGCGGGCGAGATATGCCAGCACGAAGTAACTTATAAATAAGTCCATCATGCCAGACAGTATCAAAAGCCTTGGAGACATCAAGAAAGACTGCACCACCAAACTCTTTGAAGTTGAGGCCAGCTGAGAAGTATTCAGTGACTCGAGCAACTTGGTCTGTGGTTGAGTGATTTGGACGAAAACCAAACTGCTCATCAGGCAGTAGATTGAGGTCTGAAACATTTTGAGCCAGGCGGCTTCGAATTACCCTTTCTGCAATTTTTCCAATTGCGGATAGAAGACTGATTGGTCGATAGTTCTGCGGGAGTTTGGGAGATTTTCTTGGCTTTTGGAAGAAAATGACGTTTGCAGATTTCCATCGACTTGGGAAGATTTGAAAAGTAAACATGGCATTGATGATCTCTTCTTTCTCTGCTTCCTAAAACTAAATATTATGCTTCCAAGCAAACATGAGCCTTGGAGGGCGTGGCCCGAGAGCGCTTCAGCTTTTATGTTCACACCGCACTTCATCTTTTTTGAGCTTCTGATTAGTTTATTTGACTCCTGAATTTGCTAATTTGTTTTGTAAACTAACACTACAAAATTCTGTTGTGTTTTGTGAAAAAAAGCAAATATGTATTATTATTTCAATAATTAGATATTAAATAATGCTAGAAAGTAGGAAACCATATTGGGTTGACCAATATTTTGAGACGTTTTTACATGTGAAAAGAAAGTCTGCTTTTTGTATGTTTTTTAAAAAAATGACAAAATAAAAGTCAAAGCAACATTTTGCAAACCAAACCTTCTGTTATAAGGAAACTCAGAGATAGATGCTTGATTTAATTATAAATTATTGTAATAAAATGCAATCTTAAAAGAAGTTTTTAACTGATGACTTAAGTACCTACATTGATCTTTCTTTATTTGAAATACAATAATAAATCAAACAGAACCGTGTACTATAAGATATGTTACTATAATTATAACTATACTGTATTTATTTTTAAGAAAGAGTGGTAGTTGACAATGTGTAGGACGTGGTCAGTGCGTGATCCATTGATAAAAACTAAGTGATACCGATTTTCTAAAATTTGAGCCGGGCTGGCAGCCGAAAGCACAGGGGTGCACTGTGCATTTGTTTCTTTGCTGTTTTTGTGTGCTGCTACAGAGACAGAGACTGAGGTTAATTCCAGAATTCCGGTCCTCCCAGAAAAAAAAAGAGCTTAACGTAGTCATTTAAATACTAGTAAAAAAAATATAATTTTTAATATATTTAAGCTGAATTAGAAACAAAGAGGTCTAAAATGAAATAAACGATTTTTTCTGCGGCCTGCCCTGTTTGAAAAATCGTCGATAGATGTGAGCACGTGGAGCCTGCATGCATTTGTTTTGATGCACTTTTTCTTGAAAATAAATACAGTATAGATACCTAGCATTAAATAATGTAAGAGATTATTAATAATTAAGGCACAAAATTGCAAAAGTAATTGTTTCTATTTTACAAAAATAAGACTAGAAATAACGAATTAAAATAGATAACATTTAGTTTGATTTCAAAAAGTCTTTTACAGCTTCATAAATATTTTAAAAAAAGCATGTCTAAAATAAATAAAACTCTAATTAAACCTGTAGATACCTATAAAATTTAAAAAATATTACTAAAAGTAAATTTTTCTATTCTATTAAACTAATCTTAAATCAGATATTTTTACTCATTTCTGTTAATTACTTCTGTGTTCCTCTTTATAGCTGCGTTAACATGTTTTCCTGTTATGTAAAACTTATTAGTAATTAGCCAAAATATTTTTTTTACAAATCTCTAACTCTGTATTTACAGAAACTCTGTTATTTGAGCAGTGTCAATTACACGAAAACAGCATCTCTGCCAGAGCTACATCTGGAAGCAACTATCAATCTGAACGACACTGATATAAAACAGAACTACTAATGTAAGAACACTGCCATATTTGCTCAAGACGGCACAGAGATACTGATATAATTTTAAGACTTTGAAGTTGTTTCTTTGCTTTGCAATAGTTTTTTTCTAAGAATCAGAAAAATTTTTTTGACTTTCGCAGAACTATAGAGCCATCAGTTTTTATTCGCAATTAAAAAAGTGGCACAAAGTGTCTTAGACTTTAATCTACTGCGTTATAAGCAATTTTGTTTTAGCCTCAACCATTCAACTACAGACTAAGTTGTTCCAGTCACTGAATTTTTCTGAGCTGGTTTTAATTTTAAATAGTTTGATGAAGTCTGATGAGTCTTTCTTAATGTTTTCAAAACTTTTGACACTGACTGTCACTTGAGAATCACTTATGAGTTACTTCATGGTGGCCTGTCTTGCCGAATAGTAAGAACAGTGTATTTGGTTTTTTGTTAATCGGACATATAAAGCTAGAGGCTAAAACATCTTTTGCATTGCGTTTATTTAAAACTGGTGTTCTAGAGCTCAGTTTATTCCCTATTCTGTTATTACAAGAGACTTACGCAAAGTGTCACTTTTTCAAATTGAGATGTATGCGGACGTTTTTGTTAGTCTTGTTCAATACAGAAGATCCGTTTTTCAACAGTATATTTGGAACATCGCGTGAATAAAAAAAGATTGTGTTTTTAAATGGTTTATCAAAATCAGTTTAAGAACTCTGCGTTGCTTGTGACAGATCTTAAGATTTTTTCAGGTTACATTTTTTTTGATATTTTGAGAAAACATGCAACTGTAAAAAAAACTAATGTATTTTGTGTAATTTTTTATTTTAGATTTTTGTTCATTTCATACTAGAATTACGCAGTGTCGAAAGCAAAAAGAGAAGTCGCTTGCTAGGTTCTGCGAACTTTTCAAACAAGCAAATCAAGCAATCGAAATAAATGTCTTCTTTACACGATGCATGTTTGACCAATACTCTCTGGCATGAGCTACGGTGTTGTCTTGTCAACAAAAGAAATTTTAGGTTGTCTAAAGTTGAGCCAAAAAGAAAAAGTACACGTTTTTTGTACACACAGCTGTATGATATAGAACAAATTTGACTAGAAAAGGTTTTAACCATGTATGCTATGTAGAACTAACTCATTTTTTTGCAGTTTTGCATCCTATGCTCTTGAAATTCTTCTTAGAGTCTCAGGATATTGAAATATGGATTCCAGGCAAGGTGAACCAAAGGAATAAGAATCCCTAGCAGTTAAAGAGCAGTAAAGTCGTAGCTGGTGGTTCTTTTCATGTGTCATTTGAAATATTTTGGTAAGAGAAGCTTTAGGAAACTTTACAAATATTCAAACTTAAACTAATAATAGTTTTATCAAAAGTTTTATTTACTATATTGATTTTTATTAAACTTTATTGATTCAATGACATTTTTTTAAACGTATATTTCTTATTTACAGAAGTTTTGGTACTAAGGATAAAAAAGTACATCTAGTACTTCAAATGACACTAACCCTGCAGGCAGCTAGAGAGAATCACTCAGATCAGAACGCTACCATACTCATGTGTCCTCAACAACACCGACAGGAGGAATAGGAGAGAATTTATAAAGACAGAATAGTACTACCATACTAATTTTCTACAAGTGTCTGAAAAGTTATTTCACCGCATTGCGTTGAGAAGAAGGCAAAATTATTTTGAATTGACAGAATGTCAATTTGGGTCTAATCAATCATCAATAAATTTGTATTTTGTATTCTAATAAAAATTGAAAATGTTTAAACCTTTTAAATTGATGAACTTTGTTTGTGATCAGTTTGATAATAATGTTAACTATCATTGTTGATAAGAGTTCTAGTTAGACCGCGTCCCTTTTAGTCATAATTACATAACGCATGACGTTGCAGCTATGCTTTTCTGTCTTTCTTGACCTGTAGTGAGCTCTGTCTATAGCGTAGCACCAAAACAATTTTTATTAGTAAGTAGAGTGTTATACATCAAGTAGCAAATCAATATTTTATAATAAAATAAGTGAATAATGATTTTTACAGCTGAAAAGCCAGTAGTTTGGTACAAAACTTACGCACAAATGTTTAGTTTACAATGCTTTGTCATCAATGTTCACAACATCATTTCATCAAAACTAAATTACAGAAAAAAGATTAAAATGTCGTTGACAATCAAACTCATTATTTATAAATAACTCTTAATTGAATATTTAGCACAAGAGCTTTCGAAACCTCATTTAAAAAATTATAGATAATTTAGCAGCTAATTTAGATAACACCGGTACAAAAAACGATCAAATTGTGTACGGTAATTTTCAGGCAGATAAACTACAAGCTTTTATGCAACTCACTTTTCTTGTGTGAAAATGACTAAAAACATTGATTACTAAAATCGTATTTCTATCTATAGACAATGCTAAAAGGCTAAATAAAGGGCAAACTTTTCCTTACGGCTCAATCTAATAATGTTCTGGAAATTAGTTAAGATAAACGTTTTACTAAAGTTTTTTTAAGCTTACGTGTTAAAAGTAATTATAACTGTTTAAAAACAAATGTTACTTACTTTTATTTTTCACTTTTTTTTGTCTTTGCAAATAAGAAAGTCTGAATAAACCAAATATTGAAAATTTTTGTTGTTTTATTTCTTTTTTCAAATACACAATAGCCGAAAGCTTGAAGCAATAAAATTCATCACATATATATACAACGATCGCAAATCTAATTTAAAAACTTACCAATTACTGTTAAAGATAGATACATTTTAATATGCATTTTTTTGTTTAAAAACTATGTGCGCTCCTGATCAATTTAGTCGCTGAACCAATTAATAAGAACGCTCTAATGTTGGGAAAGGACTTGGTAACTTCGAGTTCTAGCATAATATCCTATAAGTTTGTATATTAAGCAGACAGTATCTTTGTGTAAGGTTTAGACTCGCAAGAGCAGCAACAGCGTGTGAGGCACTCCAGTACAAGCAAGGGCTGGTCTTGGATGGTTTTTTGTAAATATTTACATTATCAACGTGTACCGATGTTTTTTTAATAAAGAAATGCTATTGTGATTTAAATCATTGTCGGTTTCGATCGCACAAGCAATTTTAGGAGCAGAAACTACAGATTTAAAAGAGTTTGAATATAGCTGTTGGCAAGTATTGACCACGATAACGTCTTAAAGTAAAGACTGATCTTTGAGTCATGGATCAAGACGCCCCTCTTAGGACGCTTACCATCATTGCGGCACAGATTTTTCAATTGTTCAACTGAATCCAAATGTATAGATGATTATGTACGGTGGAATATTGAATTAATTTTAGTGTCTTAAAGGTCTGCCACTTCTTTTCGAACAACTAAGACCATACATATCAGTTTTTGTGACTTTAGCAAGCATGAAGTGTACAAAGATTTTGAACCAATACAAGCTTTTAAAAAAGTACTTATTAAGAAGATGCTAATGGTAAGAGAAGACACTGAAAATAACTGTAAGAAGTATTTTTTATCGCAATTTGCATAAGAATAATGGTGAAGGCGCCGGGACAATTATAATTATGTAATTAAATACCTAATTTTATTAAAATACAATAATTGTCAGATTGTTTCACCAGATTTCTTGTCTGATTATGAATACAATTTAAATACTGCATTAATACAAGATTAACAGACTACATCATTATCAACGATTTTCTACAACCTACCCCCTTTGTGACCGTCGTTAAGACACCGCGTCGAACGACTTGACCGAATTAGATAAGCTATACCTAAAACACATGCACACATAATGTGTCTGCCAATAATACTTATCAAGTAACTCACCAGGGTTACCCTCCGTCCTAGCTTTGAGGAGCGCATCCTTTGCTACGGCGGCTTTGCTGTTTCTATCATATTAACCGGACTCTATGAACGTCAACGACTTCCTTCTGCTTCTCTATTCTTCTACTAATTTTTTGTTTTCGGCACCTAACAGAAGTTGTAAATGCTTTCTCAAGCCTGCATCCAGATAATTGAATCTAGATGGCCATTGACTACAGTGTTTCCAGCAAACAGAGTTAAAGGAATTAAAGGTAAGAACACTGCAACTTTTTATTCTTGCAGTTGAGATAACATTACAACCCTTTTAAGCAACAAGGCGCTAGCCTTGGCCTCAAAGACCTGTCTAACGCTTAAGACATCTGAAGAGCTAGATCTCAACCGAAAAACAGTATATGTGTCAATTGGCAAAAAAATATCTGCATGCTTTCTAAATAAAACCAGTTAATCAATGTAGACAAAAAGACTAATATCATTTGATAAAGTCTTACAGCCGGTTTCATAATCAATTATAAAAGCGATTTTAAAGTTAAAGTCGTTTTCAACTATGTAAGTGTGTTCCATAATGTTTAAACGCAACTTTAACTTATTAAAGACATGTTAAACTTTAAATGCTCGTTGGCGATCGTTTAAGACACTTAAAGGTGGTTTTAAATATCAAACAGAACTTGTCAATCCCCTTTGTATTTATTATTTGTACAATGAGTTGTCAAGTTCAGATTCTTCTTCATGATCGGACAAAGATGAAGTGATATATTTAAAAAGAAGAAAGTTCTACCGAAACAGAAAAAATCGATTGATGAATACGACAACCTAGATTTTTTTCAACAATTTAGTTTAACAAAACAGACATCTGGAAGCTTATTAGAAGACATCAAGCATTTGTTAGCCTTCCAAAGCAATTGGTAATATTTTATACTTGATAATTCTTTTATTGTGTAAACATACTTTTATTATAGAAGTGGTAGTATATCTTTCATAATACAACTGTAGTATATTGCTTGCTGCAGGTGACTCTATGGGGCTTTCTAAGGTATCTGCCTGCAGAATTGT
Organism: Lagria hirta; assembly: GCA_947359425.1. Taxonomy (NCBI): domain Eukaryota; kingdom Metazoa; phylum Arthropoda; class Insecta; order Coleoptera; family Tenebrionidae; genus Lagria; species Lagria hirta. Next base: position 13,205,729 of record OX375799.1, on the reverse strand, counting down.
GAAAAAAGAGTTAGAGGCTATTGTATCTCTGCCTCCAAGACATATTAAAATGTATGAAAATGTACACGAATTGAGCAGAATGACAGAGCAGTTTTATGCGTTGGCTAGATTTCTTAGAACGATAGGTGCAATTGATTGTACTATAATACGAATTCAATCCCCAGGAGAAGCGGATGCAGAAGTCTTCAGGAGCCGGAAAGGTTTCTTTGCAATAAACGTATAAACAGTATCAGATGCCACGTTGAAAATAAAAAATATTGTTGCACGCTGGCTTGGTTTAGCACACGACCAAACTGTGTTTAACAATTCGACATTGAACCACGCTTTTGAAGATAACATTTACAATCGGTACGCTTTAGTGGGTGACAGTGGGTACGCAATTAAACCATATCTGATGTCAGAACTGCAAGAGGTTTGTACTCGCGCAGAAAACTTTATAACAAAAGTATAATTAGAACTCGACATGTTGTTGAAAGACAATATGGAGTGTGGAAAAGACGTTTTCCAATTTTATCTACAGGCATTGGCATGTTGTATTATATTTGTAATTTTTTTTATATATATATATAATGTTTTTATTATTATTTAAATTATATGAGCTTGCTGAATCAAAGTATTTTCTAAGTTTTTTCCAAATAATTAATGATTCATAAACTAATCTTCTTAGAAATCACTAACAAGTGACTCTGTACGCAGTGTTGCTATGTACATTATCAATCTAATGCACTTTTAACTAAAGGTGCGATGCGATGGTTTATGTTTATGAAACGAAATTTCCTTAACCTAAGTTAAATGCGCTTTTTGCTTAAAACTTTTTTTTGTGAAAAGCTCTTTTAGTGGTAGATTATAAAACCGACTGTTACATGTGCTCTTTGCTAAGATTAGAGTTAATCGTCTCAGTACACACAAACTTGGCTGTCATGGCCAAATCAGCCACATTGTTAGAAGGAGGATCTGTCACAAAGCTAAATTACTAAAACAAAAAGGTCAACACACCACATTTGCACTTAATTTGCGCATAATAACATGTTATTAACGTTTGAGTGTAGAGATAACTATCACTGATTAACAATATACAATTGCTACACAAAAGCTGATATCTCCCGAAGACCGTTTATGTCTCTTGACTTAACTCAACTGCTCGAGTACTGTACTTCTACTTGCAGGTAGCCAAACTTTACAAATAAGGCAAATGTCTAAACCATTAATAACAGGTAGAGTAGCTTGTCACCATGTACGTAATTTGATCGTAGATTAGGAACGTTTTGTAAACAAAAGTTAAAAGAGAATTAGAAAAATCTGAAAATTTCCAAAACAGATTAAATTATAAGAAATAAATTTAGAAGAGAAAAACAGTTTTTAATTGAAGTATATGCGACGTGACAATTACAAAATACAGCTTTGTGTTAAAGATTTTTATTTGTAGTGTTTATCTTACTATGTACAACTGATTACATAAGATGCTACCCGTTATCGATTAATGACGAAATTGTAAATACAATACGTCATTTTAAAATCGGAGTCGAGGACAAAAAACATGCATATCAACTTCTTGACTGCTCCTTTTGGCCTCTGGGTGTGTCTGTCAAATGGTCACATAAAATTCCATCCCCATCACTTTCACCATCTTTGAATTCTTCTGCTAATACGCCGCTTGTTGCTGCTAATCAAAAAACAACTTTGTCAGAATGTGCATCAATTTCTTCTAAGTGTGACGGTACTCAAACTGCTTATATTATCAGCTCGGATAGAGAAGCTATTTCTTTTAGTAAAACCAACAACTTGGCAATAGACCACAGCTTTATTATTGATCCCTTGACGCCGCCTCGTGTTAACTTGACAAAAATATCGGAAGCTGCTGACGGGCGTTACCTTATGTCACGACTTAGGGAACCTACTATTAGAGATACACTCAGACTATATCTTGCATATCTTCATGACCGACAACCTACTTTATGTTATGAGGGATTAACTGGTACTAGTGCAAAAGTATTACTTGCCTCTGAAGGTCTACCAACTGATATGGAATCCCTGAAGAAAATTTACTATGGATTTCATGATGCTTATGGAATTAATTCAACTGAAGTAGACAATGATCTCTTATCGTTTCGTGCCTATTTAACTTCTAAGAGACTGATCCACCTTCAATCAGTGCAACAGTGTCAGCATAATTACTTACGCTCTCCAACCAAAAATTTTTAAATCGGTCGACGTGTCTTGAGGAACTAGATGCCTCTTTCAAAATTATACAAGACGACGGTAAACTTAGCATATTTGTTTTAAATATTCAATCATTAAGGAACAAAATTGATGATTTTTTATTGCTATTGGAGGATTTTGGTTTTCCTCAAATAGTTGCTGTGACAGAGCACTGGTGCAACACTGATGAGCCGGTGTATCTTAATAATTACAACATAATTTCAAGATATAATCGAACAACCTCTGCACATGGGGGAACCTTAATCTTGTCCAATAGAAAAGATTTTTCTTCTATTAGTAAATTTGACCGTTTGCTTGCAGACGAAAGTTTTGAATTTTCCGTTGCTCATAGTAAAAAGTTAAATTTATTTATTATCTGCCTTTACAGATCTCCACATTCAGATGCAAAGTTATTTATTTACAAGTTGTTAAGCTTACTGGAACTTCTTCCTATAAATTGTCAAATTATTCTTTGCGGTGACTTTAACATAGACTATGTTAGTATGTGCACTACCCAGAAGCTTCTATTATCTGTATTTGAGTCATTTAACTTAAAGATGCATGTTACCACATTTACCAGGATTGCTAAAAATTCATCTTCAATTATTGACTATGTAGTTTCCAATTTCGATGCTTCAGATGTAAATACTACAGTTACTAATTCAGGTATTTCAGACCACGAGCTTATCTTTTCTACAGTTGAAATTAAAGATAAACATCTGAAAACATCTTCAAAATTAGGTAGAATTCTTTCCTCCAAAAATTTTAGGTATTTTACTACATTATGCAATTTGGCAAACTGGGATTTTGTAGGAGCTGATCTTGAATGTAGCTTTCTCAACTTTATCAATACTATTACTCGTACATTTCACACTGCCTTTCCCCTTAGAAAAATAAAAAATAAACGTGCTAAATCTTGGATATCTAAAGGCTTAAAAACATCTGCTAAAAATATGCGTTCACTGTTGTACATCAAAAAATTTACTGTCAACAAATATGTGCTCGATTATATTGCTACCTATAGAAAAATTTATCTAAAACTTATTAAATTTTCGAAAGCAACCTACTATGGTAAATGCATTGAGTCGGCTAAAAATAAATCTAAAGAGACTTGGTCCATAGTTAACGAATTACGAAACAAGTCTACCTCTTCCTTCCAAGTGGGTCCAAGTCCAAATGACTTAAATAATTATTTTGTTAATATAGCTAAAAATCTAATAGACAACATTAATCCGTCTGAAGACCCACTTGTATATTGCTGTCCCTCTAAAAGAAGTCTTTGTAGTTTTTTTCTTATGCCTGTCAGCAAAATAGAAATGCAACATGTTATAAAATCAATTAAGAAAAGTTCACCGGCCACTACTGACGGATTATCAATAAAACTATTTTCTAACCTTCCTGACAGAGCAATTGATACTCTTATTTCTCTTATTAACAACTCGTTCGAACAAGGTATTTTTCCACATTGCCTAAAAACAGCAATAATCATTCCTTTACACAAAGGTGGCGACAAAAATAATGTTGGTAACTATAGACCTATTGCTCTCTTGCCGGTGTTATCAAAAATTATCGAGAAATTAGTAAAATCCCGGCTAATGAAGTTTTTTTCAGTTTGGTTTTTTAGCAAACAGAAACACAAATGATGCTATTTTTTCGGTTTTAAGTCAAATTTATACAACGGTGAACAACAACTTATGTACGGCTACAGTCTTCTGCGATTTTGCAAAAGCTTTTGATTGCGTTAGCCATAACATTCTTCTCAAAAAATTAGAGTTTTACGGTATACGTGGTATTCCCTTAAATTGGGTTGATTCGTTTTTATCTTGCAGACATCAAGCTGTAAAAGTAAATGATACTGTTTCCAACTATAAAAAAATAGAGTTCGGCGTTCCTCAAGGTTCGGTTCTTGGTCCTGTGCTTTTTCTAGTCTTTATTAATGATATTGCAAATCTGAATATCAATGGAAAGCTTTATTTGTTTGCTGACAACACATCCATCACTTGGAGCCATTCCGACATTGAATCTCTTCATCAGGTTATTACTGCCGACCTTACATTAATAAAAAAATGGTGCGACTCTAACCTCCTCAGTTTTAATAATAAAAAAACAGTTTCTATTTCTTTTAGAGGTAATTTACAACCAATATTTATACACAACAATGAAATTAAGGCGGTGCAATCAGTTAAATATTTGGGTCTACACATTGATAATTCACTGAAATGGGCTACTCATATTGATATGTTGATGAGCAAATTAGCTGCCTCTTGTTACGCTTTAAGATCAATCGCTAGAGAGCTTGATTCTTTAATATCTAGAAAAACTTATTTTGCTTTTTTTGAGTCTCATCTTCGATATGGGTTACCTTTCTGGGGTAATTGTACGTCATCCCAATTTCAAACAATTTTTAAAATACAGAAAAGAGCGTTACGTTATACTTCTGGACTTGGAAATAGAACGCATTGCCGGCACTATTTTATTAAACATAAAATCTTAACTCTTTCGGCATTATTTATACTAGAAACTGTATGTCTTGTGCGTAAACATCTGCAAGAACTTCCAAAGCCGCCTCAACATAACTACGCTACAAGAATAAGAAATTTAAATTCCGATGTCTATTTGCCTTTACCTCACTCAGAACTTACCAAAAACTCTATCATTTATAATGCAAATAAGTTATATAATCATCTTCCCTCTCAGCTTAAATTAAAACCATCATATTCCATGTTTCGGAAATCAGTTAAAATGTATCTACTTGACAAACCGTTTTATTCTGTAAATGACTTTTATCTAAAATGATTTTTAAGATGTAGACAGATCTGGGTAATGCACATTGCACAAACATATTAAATTGATTATAAATATGGTTATTTATGACTTTGTAAAATTTCTAAATGTAGTTATATATTAAGATATGTATATAAATGTGTATATATATTCATTTCATTTCATTTTATTTTATTTTATTGTGTTTCTTGTTTCTAGTTTTTTTGTTTTTGACTCTATGTAATTTACATGTCGTAAATTCTATGTTTTCCTTTTGGATTTCATACTTTGTCTACAAAATTCACTGTATAATTTTAAATGACAATAAAATGCATATTAATTAAATTAATTAATTAAAAATTAATTACTAGCATAAGAATAAAAACACTTGTGAAACGAGAAAGGAATAAGTTTCGCGATCCCATGGTTTATTGTTAAGGTTTAAAGTTCATCTAAAAGTGTTGAATCAGGTGTTGCAGAGCAGGTAATAATGTTGCATTTCTTAAAGTTCAATTGACGTCTTAACATCTTTAAACAAATTGATAAGTTTAGATAAAGATCAGATAAAACTGTTTCAGAATAACCACGAACTTTATCCAAATACCACAAATTAAGTCTAGATTCTGAAGATAAATTCATTAGTTGGATTGAAAAATTAAAAATAAGACGGCGAACATCTAACATCATCTTGTTGAGCTTGAACGAAAGTAGAAATAAAATGATTATCAAATAAGGAAAATGAAGAATAAATTTTAGTGTGCTATCGATATAAATATGGAACCAATAGTGGCTTATGACGTTGCACTTTTCTAAGTATATAATCTCTTTCAACTGACTTAAAGGTGTTTTAAAACCTTAAATTAAGAAAAACATTATGATAAATTGTTAGTCACAAAACCTCGATCGGCATGTCTTGTAGCTTTGCAATTTAGTTTAATTACTACTTACTTAAGTTAATGTGCTGATAACAAGAGTTAACCATATCACTTCCAAATCCAAGCAAGTTTCAAAGTTAATGTTTGAGAACAATTGCAATTGGTTTTTCCGATGTTACTTTAGCGTTACTTTATCACTAACTTTAAGTTAGTGATAAAGTAGAAAGTTTACTAAAAAATGTTATACAAAATTGCGTTTTTTAAAATTGAAGACAACCCTCTAGTATAATTATGTAGAGATTTGTCAGATATATCAATATAGTATAATAAGCTTCAAGAGAAAAAAAAATGTTTCTCGAGAAAATCCAAGGCTTGGCCAAAAAACAATTATTAATAATAAAGCTTAATTTATTTACGGCTAACTGTCTTGAGGCTTTTGGTATTTTTCTTAGAGTCAGTAGATGATTTTTCAGTTAATATGCAGTTTTGTTATGGAATCGGTTGAAGAAGAAGTCTGTAAGTCATGAAATTTATCCGATTGTATATTCCACCTGTTAATATCCTCAAGACTGCAAGACATAAAATTCAATTTTTTTTTTTGGTATTTTTTTTATTATTGTAAAAATCGCTAAAATGGACTACTTAGGATTCTGTATAATTGAATAATAATGATTGATCAAAAACTTTGTCAGAAGATGATTCTTACGTTTCGAAGCAAAAGGAGAATTAAAACAAAATTAGTTTGATAAATTTTCAGTTCGTTTGAGTTTTTGAAAGTTTAAAATCCAAAATTTAACTTTTTAAAAAAGTTTATAGATACACAGATGTTTATCAAACTTTATATTTTTGGCTTTTTGTTATAAATGATGAGAGACAGCAATCGAAAGACCACCAAGCTTCTTTTATCGCTGAATTTACAATGTCTTATTTGAGAACAAAAACGTGTATTTTGAGGATTAAAATAATCACCAATTAATGTTGAAATTTACGTTAACTGTTAATTAATCAATTATTAAATTTAAAAATAGAATTTAAAGTACGTTTGTTTTTTTTTGGTATCACGGTTCTTTCTTGGACTTTTTGAACAACAAAACTGCTTTTAATTTAAAGTGCAATTGGTTTTTACCAATTTATTATAGTTTTAGGATTTTAATGCTCATAGCTTGAACCTTGTATTTTGTATGTACTATTTTATTTTTTGTATATACTTTATTTATGAGGTACTGTGTTTTTTTCTCTTTTTTTTACTTTTGATTTATAGCAAAGTTTTCAATTATATTCTACATAAAATTGGCTTTAACTTGAAGTCATAAGATACATTACAAATGTACTGTACATTGTGATAAAAAAAACTCAAACGTTACTTTATAATAAATCATATCTCATAAATCCTACACGATAGAATTATAATTGAGCATTTCATTATTATGATCTGATAATGAGAAAAAATTATAAAAATGAGAAGGGCGACATTTTACATTTATAAATTATAACAACGAGTATAACCAACTTTATTACCACGTGTGACGCCAGTGGCAAACAGAATTTGATCGCAAGATGTCAATTTTCAACCGACTTTTTCTTAAATGTTAATTGTTGAAGGAACGTCAATTAAACGTCAATACTAAAATGTTTTTTTCAAAACAGGGTAAAATTATAGTGCTTACTTTCAAAGAATCAAAATAATATATGACTCAAACTAAGACAAACTTTTCGATAAAACAAAATATGGGGTAGCATTTTTGATTTGTTTTCACTTTTCTGTTTTCTTGATCACTCTATACAGAGTGATCAAAACTACAGCGTGGTCAACAATGACTGTTTGAGTTGGCAATCTTACCATTTTATTTAAAAATGGTACAACTGCTACCACTTCCTGTTGTTGACGGGTTACACCTTTGACACTTACAACATTATTGACAGATGTCAATTAAAAAGTTAGTCGCATAACCTACAGTTTTCTTTATGAGTGTTATGTCAAATATTTGTCAAACAAGCGTATTCGGGACTCGGGTACAGTGTTGCAACTAGGCAAATAAATAAAGTCTCTAAAAAGTGTTGCCAACTTAAACAGTCATTGTTGACCACGATGTATAGTTTTAATACACGGATACACTTGTTGATAGTCAATATCTATCCGGTCCGAATAGAATCTAGCTTGCAATTCTTCAGTGCAAGAAAATGTCCTCTCAATTTTCTTATCGTAGTCTTTTCTTATCGTCCGTTTCGAATTTTGAAAGTGGAAAGTCACATTTTAATCATTGACGTTTCTTTGACATTTTAGCAAAAAATTCTAGTGGTGCCACTTGTTGTAATGAAGTTGGTTACTTATAATTTTTTTACATACAGATTATTACCCTAATATATATGTTCGAAAAAAAATTTGTATTATTTATTTTAAACCGAAATTGCTTTAAAAAGTGGCTGGGAACTAAAATAAGAAAAAAAGTGCTTGCATATCAATTTCTATTGTTGGTTTCTTCGTATTTATCAGACAATCATTTTTTAGTCCTTGTTTCGGCTATTTTCCAAGTATTGGGTGGAGCACATAAACTTTGTTTTTCTTGTATTTTTTGTTAAAAATGAAACAAATTATGTCAAACAAAAGCTTTGAATTAGAGTTTTAAATAAAACGGCATGTTGCGGCTACCAACCGTTAGCAACAAACAATTTCATAGAGTTTAGAAATTTATAATTTTTTTAAACAAAATTAAAGAAAAAAACGCGAACTTGAAAAAATAGGTTAAAGAACACGTTTTATAAGATGTATAAATGCACGTGTTTTCTAAAAAGCTTGTCTGCGACTTGAGCGCCAAATCAACTCTTACAAGACTATTTTTATGTTTTTGTTTTTTCAAACTTATACTAAGACATTCACTAAAAAATCAATATCTGTGTACATAAAAATGTATATATTGTGCTTTTATAAAAAATATAATCTAGGCCAGCTATAGAATTTATTTGTTTTTATATCGTTATTTTAACTATTTTAAACAATTAATTAAAATCATTAAAAAACATGAAAGATTTTCACTTAAGAAAGGTTTCACAACAGAGCAAAAAATATAAACTTAAAATAATGATTTCAATATAAACAGATGGTGTCTGGCATTATTCTAATCCTGGCAAAGATACCTTGCTTTTTATCTCTTGACTACAACAAGTAGTAGTATTACGCCAAAAAATTACGCCAACAAATCAGTAAAACGTATGTGGAAATAAATGATCTACTACATGCTTCAATATGTATAGGCAACGTAGAGAAAAAACGAGTTTAAGTACGCCCCAACTCAAATAAATAACATTTTTAAAAGTTATGTAAATTTTTTTGTAAAACTAAATTTTGATAAGACTTTTTGTACTTTTGTTCTCTTTTAATTAGTCTCTAACTGTTGTTACAGCAATCATTTTGCAAGAATACGCACATAAGATTTTGTTTGGATAAAAGCTGATATAAAATAAAGCCTAAAAACTAGTAGGTACAAGGTTTATTTTGATAGATTTTTTAAGTTTTTCTACTATTTTAATCGGTTTGGTAGTTACATGGGTCAAGCATACGTTATAAAATTTGGATGATAATTTGGTTCCAAATAAAATCAAACAAAAAAATTCTAAATTAATAAGCAGCTTATGCTTATGTAGTTATTTGTACATACATTATAAAAAATAATTTTTAAATTATCTAAATTATTTTTTAGGTTAGAGATTTGATGTGAACAGTGTTTTATGTAAATACTTGCATAGAAAGTTTTTTTTTTCTACTTTAACACTCTTATACAAGCCGAAATACCGGTTGTTTTTTGTAAATAATAATGAGGGACTATAACGAACAGCTTAACTGAACTGAATGAGTGATAATTTTTGTGACATCTACAGAAATAGTTACCGTGAAAATAGACACATTCAACATGCAACTGTTGAATGAAGTAATCTGTGTTGCTGTAGTAATAAAGCAAACTAAATTTTACCAAAAAAGTGTAAAATAGCTTCATGAAATAACTATTCTAATAAATTTATAACATTGTTCTATTATTTTTCAATAATATGAAAAATCGAGCATGACTTATGTTTCGGTTTTTAACTTAGCAATCAAATGCAAGAGACATCGTCAGGTTTTTTTTGAGTGGTGTGTTATCACCGAAGCTTTAACTAACACTAGACAAAAATACAAATTATAAATGTTGAGGATGGGCAAGCCGGTTGGTGAGGATGTAACGGTTTAAGCAATTTTTGAAGCTATGGTGAGTATAAATTTAAAATTAAATAAATAAATAATAAACATAAAATAACTAAAAAATTATATATACATTATCTAAAATAATAAAAAAAATAGATAAATAAGGAAGAGACAAGTCGAAATATCATGTTTGTTTTCTTATTTAAATTTTTTTAAACAGTAAAAATATCTAGTTAGATGTGATTGTTAGGGTATTAAAAGTCTTTATGTAAGGTTCTATAATTTGGGTAAAAAAATTGGTTTGATCGTTCAATATAGAGTCACGTGATTTCTTTTTTAATTTCAGAATTTCTTATACATTTAGATGGGCGCTTTCTCTAAATTTAGTTGATCTGTAAAGTAATTCATAACAAGAATTATCCTATTTTGAGTAACTAAACCCTATTATTAATGAAAAGCCGAAACATATGTTGTGTTTGATTTTTCATATTATTGAAAAATAAATTTATATAGGTAGACTTCAAGTTTTTTTTTGATTGAATTTCCTAATAAAGTAATTGCTAATCATGTATATTTTTTGTGATTTTAATTATTGTTTAATTTTGATAATCTGTAAAGAAATAAATGTACCTACAAATTATTTTAGCGGTATATTTTAAATTTGGTGTGACGCGTGACGTTTTTGCTAGCAATAGAACTTAACAACAAATTAGAAGTAATTTCAAACAATATTAAATTTTTTTGTATGAAATTAAAAACATTTTTAATTGTACAAAAAATTTGAAAATTAAAAGGGAATAAAAATCAATTAAGCGTAATTTAATGCGAATTATCAGCATCGCACCAAACATACAGAATAATATTGTTTTTGTCTAAAAATTATTGTATATAATTATATAAATATCGTGTACAACAAGAATGATTAAAAAATAAATACAAAAATTCAAAATGTGTAAAGTATATAAAATTTATGTAATTTGCTACGTCTAGTTCACATTATTTTTTTTAACGCGTTTTCATATTGTAGAAATTCAGAATTCTGTACTGTATTATAATAAAAGATACAATTTTAGATTATTGAATTCTTTTCTCTTTTATATTATTGAGAGTTATTTAGATGTAAAATTCCATAAAGGGAACAGAAAAGTCTTGATTTGTAACTTCGCGTTATTCTACATGTTTGAAAATTTGATCTCCTAACAGTTCTGGTGTTCTCAAAGCTTCTGTCTTGTCCTCATTGCAAAGCACACTTGAAACTTCCTAGTATTGAACATTTGAAACTAATTGGCTTTCAATGAGAATCTATTCAATTATGTTGTTGACCTTTGTGATATTTTTGAATAATAGTATTATAATTTGTTAGTTTCATGTTAGCGTGAGTTAACGCCTGAAACTTGACGCTGCGTTTTTTTTATTAAATTAAGGTTGATGGAAGCCTGATATTTAAGAGAAAAAAGTTCTAAATAAAAATGCGATCTCAAAAATGGATTAATTTAGTTGTGATTACAGAAAATAAATTTAGAAACCTATTACAACAGCTAAAATGGAGATGCCGACTTCTGGAGTGATATCGACTCTAAAATGCACATAAAAGACTGTTGATGTTATAAACAGGATTTCAGCCTTACTACAGCTTGATGTAATTGACACTAAGAAAGTTTAATTAGACATAAAATCTGTTTTATGAAACCATGAAGTGTTGTTTTTAAGTAGGAGAAGAACCGAATAAAAAACTTGTTGTTGCAAGAAATGCATGCAACTAATTAAAAAAAACTTTTGCTACCTATAAAAGTTGAGTTTACCGGATGCGGAAACATCATCAAATATCATGTGCCGAACAAAGAATACAGACAGACGTTAAATACCTGATAACTCGTCTCTACAAAAGGCGCAGCCACAAATTTGTACCGTGTTATTAAATACTAGTAAGTGTAATAAAGTTGGCTTATGTAAAACCTAACCGTTTAAACAACACAACATAATTAAATTTATTTATTTATTTATTTCATTATCTATTTATTTAGTTATTTATGGATTTATTTATGTATTTATTTATTTATTTCAAATTTAACACAAGTGATGTCATTCTTCAAAAAAGGAGAAGCAAAAGGCAACGAATTTCCAGCGACAATCTAGATATCACTTTATTATACAGTTTTCTGCCGATGTTGACAACAGACAAATTTGAATCAAAGAGAAATTAGTATACCAATCATCGCTCTCTTTTTTCTATAAAATGGTTTTTTCTTAATAATGGGCTTAGTCTAAGGATAAAAAGATCACTAATGAGCCAAAAATTGTCGATAGATTTATAAACTATTTTAGTAATATTGACACTAAATTGACCGTTAAAATGTAAAATGTAGATAATAGTGATTTTTATGTAAACAATAATGTAATATGAATACCAAAAATTGAAAATGTAATAAATTATTGGTCTAAGAAACTAAAGTGTAAATACAATTAAAACCAAAGTTTTGAAAATTATAAATAAAATTATTGCAAGTTAAAACTTAAAAATCATACCAAGTGATTTTTAATAAATAATAATTATTTTCTTGCGTTGGTGAGATATTTGAATTCTTAGGTTGGCAACATCGTTATATACAACATAACACACAATGTGACACATGACACAAGAATTTAAAACAAATGTCAAAAATGTTTTTACTTTCCTTCCGTTGCTTTACTTTCTGATAGAACCAAAATAAAGACGATTGACAACTGACCGGTTGCACTACCAACATACTCAGTCTTGTCACTAAATTTTTTGCTTCATTCATTAATAGTTACTTGGTATTTGATAAGCGTATGACTAACGGTATATGACTTAATGCATTAAAATGTGCTTTTATTTATTTATACATACTTTAATTTACATAATTAATCCAATAGTAATTGCCTTCTTGAATCTAGGGAAAGCTTGTGATAAAATACCGTGGATGACAAAATTTCAATTGATAAATGGTATAAACATGGGATTAGAGGTGTTGCTGATAATTATCTTCTACATAGGTATCAGGCAGTTACAACTAATGGAGTAAAAAATAAATGGTGTAAGGTTTAAATTGGTATCCCGCAGGGCACGTTTTTGAGACTACTGATTTTTATATTTGACATGAATGATTTAAGAAATATATTTCTAGTTTATTGTTTGGCTGTTTATGGCAATGACACAATAGTAAAGTGCACAGGCAAAACTTGGATTGAAGTCCAATCTAAAATGTTGGGACCACTTTGTGTTATACGAAAACGGTTGTGCAAAATTTAAATATGAAGAGAACAAATTATATATGTTAGATAATTTTGAGTTAAAGACTTATTATATGGTTATAATATATTCAGTAAAGATTTATAAATAGAGCTGTTTTCCTGTAAATATTTGCGTCTGATTTTCGATAGACATAATGCGATTGAATAATCAAAGAGGTGTTAAATAAAACTAAGTATTTTATATTTAATTTTCACAATCTAAAGAAAATTAAAAAATAATGAATAAAAAAGCTATCAAAGTGATTTAATATGCATTTTTTATATTATTGTAAGCTATGGTATAATAATTGCTTATAGGGGTAATAATAAGACGGCAACGAATATTCCAGTAACAATACAAAGCGTTTACTGTGAGAAAGATAATATGCCAATACAGGATATAAAGGATAAATTCATAGTAGTGTCTTCATTACTATTATTGTAAAAATTAATAATAAATAATAATAATAAATTTCTTTATTTTTTTTTTATATATTTTTTACTTTAATAAAAAATATATTCTATAAAAACTTTAAATATATAACAATTAACTATTATAATTAAATGCCTCCTACAATAAAATCTTTAAATATCAAAAAACGTTGATAAGAAAAAAATAATTAAGTGAATCACTGATCACGTATAATCACAGTGATCACCGTTGATCACTAATAACGTTTTTTTCTATTTTTTATTATTTTCTATGATACATTGTTTTTTTTTTCTATATTTCAATAGCGCTGGCTTTATTATACGTTTTGCTGTAAGCTGTAAGTTATGTGATATTGTAATAAAATATTTTTTATTACAATTTGTATAATATTGACATTTATCAAGAGTGACTTTAGAAAATACAACGGTTGATTTAGCTATTTTATTATATTCCGGTAAGCGGTAAGTACCGGTAAGTTGAGCCGGTGCTGCAAGTGTCTATTCACAACTGATATTGACATTTCAGAGCACAGTGCCGTTGGCGATAAGACTTAGGTCAGGTATTTTTTATTTTGCAGCACTCAAAAACAGTAACGCAAACTAATTAAATTGATATATTCTAATTCACAAAAATCTCGACGTCATTGCGTAAGCGACTTTACAGATTGTTACCGGCTTTAGTACAAACCGATCTAAGACCTGCAGAGGGATTCTGTTTCATGTCGGATTGAGTAAAACAATACTCTATTTTTGTCGGGTTGGCTGATTCAGTTTCGTGTCGAGACTCGGTTTGGGGTCACGTGATGTCGTCATACGAAATCGTTTTAGACGACACATTGTATAGCCCACCCGTATATCTTTATCCAAAACAATTTCTATCTTTATCTATTCTTATTACATTTTGACATTTGCCGTTGAATAATATCATAATTGTTTCAAAAAAGACAATAGCAAACAACTTTAATCAAAATACTTTCATTATAACAATAGATGTAACAGTTTTAGTGATATAAAAACATTTTTTTAGCAAAAATTTTTAAATTTTTTTATCAACGCACAATAATATTTATAATTAAAATGAAACTATTGCAAGGGTTTTTGCTCAAACTTTTTGAAGTATCACAAAAAAATTACTGAAAACAAAAATATGTTCAAAAGTTTTTGTTTCATGGTTTATCTGCTAAAAGTAATTAATCAAAAAAAAAATAAAAAACAAGATAGGTAACATTTAAGAGCTTGAATTTTACGCCAGCAAAAAAAGTTAAATTGCTAAAAAATATTTGTTCATTAAAATCTGTTTAAGATTTAATTATAACTAAATAGTTAAGAGTATAATTTTCTTTTAATTAATGTCAATAAAACAAATTATAACTAAATTTGAATTCAAAAAATAAAAAATTCAAAATCGTCAAATACCAAACTTTAATAGTTTTCAGGTGAAACTAACATGAAAACTCTAGGTACCATGTAACGTGCCGGTTTGATGCTTTTTTGTCTTAAAATTTTACCATAGGTATATATAGGTACAGATAGGTACCTATATAAACAAATAGGTACAAATAAACGGTTTTATTATATGTTATTTTGTAATAATTATGGTAAAGGTTTCTTATTTTAGGTCATGTGTTGAAACTAGAGAAAATTTTCGTGCAATTTTTGGCGAAACATCTAAGTTTGGCTTCCGGCAACATAAACACCGCTCTAGGCCGGGAAAAACTAAGATAATTATGAAGTAAATTATTTAATAACTATAATTGCAAACAATTAAATTTAAAAAAATTAAAGGTCAATTACCAAAAGTAATAAAAAAACAACAATCAACAAAATTAGTTTAAGCAAACGTGATTGAAAAATAATGAAAAAAGTTGCTTCCCGGTTATCCCGTCTGTCGAGATATTCCGATATCAATCAAAGTCGCGCTGCGGCTGTCAAAAAAACATAGCCACCTTCAATTAATGTTAATATTATACACTCTGTATATGTATATGCTTTATTTGTATCTTGGTAAATAAATAAAGAAAAATGAAAATGAAAGAAAATTTTTGTACGCACACATACAGATAGTTAACACTGGTTTGAAAACCGTAAATAAATTTGATATTTTTTTGTAACAGATAGTCAAGAATAAAAAAATTTATTTACTGTAATAAATAATTATATTTTTATTTGACATCACATTATCTTTTAAAAACACCCACAAACCTTGTTTACGCGGACTTTCATCGTCACAGAATCTTTATTTTGTAGTAAAGCATTTATTTTCTAGGTCAAACTTTATAAAATGTAAGTAGTTAAGATAATGATGCTACGTTTAACAGTAATGTTTAAATAAAAAAGTTTACTTACAACTTACAAAAACAATATTAAAAATTTATTTTCAATAAAATTTAAACTCTTGCTGGAGACCAAGATGTGGTTGCTTGATAAAATTAGAGTTCAAAGTTTTGGCGCTATCATATGAGAGAACATACTCTTTCTTACAATTTCATCTAACATAATTTGAATCAATACACATCATTGCAAGAGTGAGCAAAGTGCAGGAAGTTTGCAAATTTTGAAATGCCAACGTGATGCAATAGTTTGTTGATTGGAGAAACTCTCTTATTATAGCAGTTATTAGGAACAATACAATTTAGACTAGATCACAACATTGCGAATAGGCCAGGTTATAGGTGGTCGATAGTGGAACATTCCTGACCATTGTGATATATTGACTAATGACTAATAGTAATTCATATTGTAATTGTCTATACCGGACAAGCGAACCTTTAATGTCAATGGGAAATACACTTGGTCAAGCATGAAACTAAGATTATCCAGCTTAATCATGTACCTTAATAAATAACAAGCTCTCAATAGGAGAATATGTCATTAAGTCAATAAAATATAGTAATTCCCACAAATCACAAGTTATTTATTCTCTCTTCCAAAAAAGTCATTTTTATCTATTATCAGAATCGATAGCAGACTGAAGCGATCGGCAGGCCAGCAAATGCTTTTTATTAAAACTTTGGACCCTAGAGCTGAACTCTTTTTCATATATTTTATTCTGCTGATTTACTGCACGTACTCAGTTTTAGCCAGATCTGAATTGTAACAAAAAAATAAGGTAAAATTTAATTCATTATCTACACCGCATATATTATACTATATGTAAAAGCTAATATAAAATCGTTTTTTTTTATATACGTCTTGAATGGTGACTATACAAAAAATAATATCTGATAAAAGATTTCAATTTTAACGATGCAGATGGCAATGATAGAGTTCTTCTACTATAATAGTTAATTATTGTTCTGTATTGTATATCTGTTATGAGGAAAGAGAGACAATAGAGCACATGTGGAATGAATGCAATGAGATGAGAGAGAGAGAGAAAGAGCAGAAAGAAGAGAAATACTGAAAGAAAATGGAGTGGAGATAAAGTGGATGAAAAAAGTATGGAAGAAAAGGAAAATGAAGGACAAAGGAAGAGCAGGAAGGGTAGAATAGCAAATGAAATAAAATGAATTGTAGATAGAATATTTAAGCCGGTATAGGCAACAATAAATCTTATTAGTAGTTAATTATTGTTCTAGGTTTAGCTAAGAATTCGCTGAAGCTTATAAGTGACCACAGATTTGCTGTGCAAATTAGCGCTTTTGTCTGCATTGGTAGAAAAATGGCAAAACTAGTAAATAAATTTGCAAATTAAGTTTTCTTCAAGCGATCGTTGGTCTTTTTCGCAATTTAGATTGCCCGTGTTATCGGCACTACATGAAAACATGCATGGTGTAGATTCAGAGCAAACGGAAAAAATAATACACTAAAAGAAAAGGTGATACGTAGTAAATATGTCCCAAGAAGAAAAGTAAAAAGTTTCTGCATTAAATTATCCAAAGAATTGATAAAATAATTGTGAAAGTAAAAACAATTAACCAAAAAAATAAATAACAGATATGTTACAAGATAAAAAAATGTAAAGAAAATAATAATACATAGTTTTACATAATGTGCTTGTTTATAATATCTGGTAACAAACAAACTTACCGAAGGCTTCCTTTTCCGTTGTGGTATTTATTTCCAACTATATAAAAAGTCTCTACTTCTTTTCTTTAGTCATGTTTTTTAATGCTGTTGTCATTTTGCTGGTGCTGAGTTTAAGAGCAAAGAAAAAAATAATTTAATTATTTAAATTAAAATGTCTAAGAATCATGTGTAATAGAAAAAAATACAAAATAAAAAAACTAACCTTAAGAAAATACGCAACACTCAGTTGTACCAGTAAAAAAAAAAATCAACAACTCTTATATTCTTTGACAAAAACTTAACCATAGCAATTGACAGACTTTATTTCATCTGTCTACTTTTTTGTTTATTTTTCCAACAAGGTTAAAAGTCAAAAAAATATAGAACAAACAAACATAATGAGTGAAGAACTTTAAGATGTTATGCAGTAGTTTGTAGTGTAATAAATAAATAATAAAACAATATTAGAAAGTATTAACTGAAAAATGCTAGTATTTGCCGTGAATATTTGTTATGTGTGTCACATATTTATGCCACCGTAAATTCTACAACTTATTAACTAAATTATTTGGAATGTCTTTATGTTACTTTTTTTTAAGTTTAGCAGGATAGCACTGAATAGATTTATTATATTGAATTGTAACACAAAACAACAGTTTAATAGCAACAAACTTTAATAACGCTTACTAATAAAAGCTGGAGTTTAGTGTCTTGGATTACAAATAACTATTTTGTCAACACTAAAAAATGCTTTTTTTCTGTCACTTTCTTTCCGACTTACATTTATTCAATTACATTTATAATTCTAAGTACGGTGTGATCTGCAATTATTTAGATAGGCGGAGACTAGGAAAAACCAAATTAAACTCTTATTCTAATTCAACGTGTATATTTTAACATTTGTTTTTTGACTTCTGTCATGTTAGTTAACCGTTTTTAAACATTAATAGTTTTCACACAAGAACAAAAAAAAACGTTTAAATAGAAACTTATTTTTATAATGGAGTAAATATATCATGATGGTGAATAGAAATACAGCGCTCACGCTTGTTCACCTAATTTTCAAAAACGGTTTTTTAATGTGGCTTTTTGGAAATCAGATGTTTATAATAAGGTCAAAATTACTCTTAGGATGCTAACAACAGGACACAAAAAGTGATGAGCAGCAGATGCATGATGGACCTACAACATCTTGGCGTCAGTTGTCTTAAGCAGCTGGGTTATCGTATGGTACGTGAGTTTGAGAAAAGATATAGCTTGTCTCATATAAGTTGCAGGCTGTTCATAAATTGTTGTCAGTTTATCATTATTCAATGTTTCAAAACTGTTAACCAACAAATTTGACAGTAGTCAAAAAACAGATGTCAAACTAAAAGCACTTGATCAAGCTAAGAGTCTAATTTTGTTTTTTACAGCTTTTCTTTTTGGATCACACAGTAGTCGCAAGGTTTGATCAAATGGGATCTGATCTTGCTTCTTAAATCATTTTAACACACTGTAAAATTTAATAAAAAAGTAAATTAAAATTTTAACATTTTCTATTGTGTCTGCATGACGCCAAGCTAAATTTTTTTAAGGATATTTTATAAGCTTTTGCATGATTCTGTAGAGAATTTGTTTTCTATAAGTAGTCAATTATTTTTGGCACTAGTCTAACAATAGTATATTGTAAACCTAGGCGGCAAAGTGGTATTTTTCCAGGCCGAGAGAAGATATATACAGGAGAGCCAAAAGCAAGCCTGGCCACTTCTCAAGGTCTGGAAAATCACTTTGCGGCCGTGGTTTACACATTATTTTTTATCCTACACAAATTACTTTATAATCGAGCATCATCTTAAAATTGGTTTGAGGTTATTACCGCCAATCGCCAATTCAAAATGTCAAACCTTGACAGATGTCAAAAATCTATGGATTACTTTACTGTCGTGATTCACACAAGTTATTTTGCACAAAAGCAGTTTTTTTAAATAAGATTGACATTCATAAACAGTAAATGTGATTTCAAGTTTTAACATCGCCCATGAATAATGAGACGTTTAGAGTGTCTTTGGTGCGTGACGACTGTTCAACCGCCTATATAGATTTCATTTTTGTTATAACAGCGACGCCTGGCGTCTCGGCTAGCCGAGAAAGTACATCATTTTTTGGCTAGCCTGAAAATAATATACTTTCTCGGCTGTCGAAAGACGAGAAAATTTCATTTTAAGTTAGTGTAGAATAAAAAATAGTTTTTAATAAAATTAGCTTTTTGCCGGCTGTGACAAATAGGGAATATAAAATTAAGCTGTTATTAATTTTTGTGTTATTTACAACAAAATTTGTCCAAGATTTGTCAGAACAATGGTATATGTCAAGAATGTGTTGCGCAGATTTTAGTGCCTACATTTTACACTTTTTTCTCTACTTTATTTTGTATAAAATGTAGAGATTCTTGTAAAGTCGTGTACGCCACGATAAAAACAAAGTACTGTAAGCTTTTTAGTGATCTTTACATTGTGTCAAACGGCAAGAGTTTTCCTTAGTTTTTTGACTGTAGAAATAATAATTCTTTATAGTTTATACAAAGTGATAGGAAAAATAAACCCAGAGCGGCTTCATCTTTTGCTTTAGTTTAGGTCATATAATTTTTATCCTTATTCTCAGAAAATAGTCACATAAACTTCTTGATAATTAATATCGATCCGATCCAGACATCTGGATTCAAATTCTTCAACGCAAGAAGGTATAAAGTAGAACTATTTTCCATTTTCCTGTGTTATATTGTATCGAAAGATACAATTTTTTTTGAATATTTCTAATAATTGACGTTTTTTTTAACATTTGACATTTCAGCAATAAAATCTGTTTACCAGTGGCGTTACATGTGATAATAAAGTAGATTGCTTACGCATTCTTATGAATCCAAAATGTAGCTCTTCTTTATTTTATAAATTTTTTTCATTATCATAACATGCTTAATTTAGGATTATAAGACGTGATTTATTATAAAGTAGCGTTGTATTAAATCACGTCCATGCATAGGATTTTGCTACGACATAACCGATAATTTTGTGATTTGATTTCTTTTTGATCACAGTTTACTCTTTATAAAATTGATTTCATCTAAGAATGAACTAAAATAAAGTTTTTATGATTTTAACTTAGGCAGTTTAATTCTTAAGATTTTTGCAGGAAAGCAAACTTTGCAGCGTTGTATGATGATTAACAACGAGAGGTAAAGCATGCTATCCAATTTTCTTTCAAAAATATATTCTTGAACTTGATCACAAATCGAAAATATTGGCTAAGGAAAATGGACCGTCACGTAGCAGAGATAGCAGACGGCTGTGAAAGAAGATGAGATAGGTGAAAAAGGGTGACTTCAATTATTAGGAAAACACATCAGATTTTTATTTAAATACAATGAAAATTAAATCTTGTCTCTGTAAGCTTTTTGTTTAGATTTTTTGTATTGTTGACACAAATGAATAGGTCTTTTTATTTAGTTGATTAATTAGTTTTAATTTTTGATAAATGATGTAGTCGGTTAAGGGATTTATAAAACAGCTAACTGCAAACCAGTGGACAAGAATAATATGTTGAAAAGATAAAATTACAATCTTGGTTGAAAAAGTTATCATATTGATCAAAAGCAGACTAAGCTCGCTGCTGAAGATTGTCTAGAAACTTAATCTATTAAAACTTTAAAAGCGACCATTACTTTTATGTGTTTCTGTTGTTTCAAATGATTAATAATGTATTACAGGTACCTATTTCAACTATTTTTCAAATCGGAAAAACACGTTATTGGCCTAATTTTATAATTAAAGTCTTGTCTACCGCCAAGTAGATACCGATAACTATGTTTTCTATTTTAAAAGTAACAATAACCTGTTGAAAAAACACAAGTCTTTGACACAATATTTTTTAAACATAAAAATAAAAAAAATTAAGTCTCATAAAAACATTAAAACACAGGTTTTAATCATAAAATTGCACAGTAATATAGAATAGGCAAAAAAATTAAATTAAAAACAAACAAAAATTACTTAAAAAAATTTAATATAAAAAAACTAATACAGTAAAAAAGTTTTTAAATGTCAATTTATATACAGAAACATTATATTGAGTTTGCCTCACGTCAGTACCAATGGTATTTAATAGAGAGTAAATTACCGGCTTTTCCGGTAGCAAAGCATAAGGGACTCTCCTCAAATATAATTAGGATTAGTAGGGTTGTACAAACTATTCAATCAGTGTATCAATTAATGGCTATGATCATTGTTATGTACAAGTATCGTCTTAATTCTATACAAACCACAAAGCATAAAAACCATTATACTAAGTTACCTAGAATGTTAAATGTTGACAATGTTGAATGTTGAATCTTACGTATAGTATAGATCAATTTTTTAATAACGGTATATACTAAAAGCTTCTTATTTCAAAGTCGAGAAAATAAGAAAATCAAACTAAGTTATTACATTAGCGCCTGTTGTCTAAGATATCTATCATGCCTATCAAATTTAGTGTTTACTGTCTACTAACAAATAGAAAAAAAATTAAAGCAGAATTATAAAAATTTAAATTCGTTATGGTTAGTAAAATAAATTTTTGGTATGGTTATAAAAGAATAATATAAGATTACACTATATACCTGGATTAACAGATAAATGTATAGTCAATTGCCAAATTGCCAATAATTATCAGTGTTGAAAATCTATGAAAATAATCAAATTTTCATAGATTAGTTTCTATATTTTTCAAAACTCATGTTTGTTTGGTAGCACATTAAATGAAATATTTAGTAAGTACCATAATCAAACCAAATTTTAAAAAAAAGTTGAATACAAATTCACCGTTTGGTTAATTACAGTTTAGTTAATTATATTACACAAGTAAGTTAATTACGCTGTGACTTGTGTAATGCCGTATTAAAAATAAACAATTGAGTGTAACGCAAAAATAAAAGTTTAGTGAGTTGTGTACTTACAGATAAACATTTTTTCAAAATTTCTATATTGATTTTCTTTTTTTCAGAAAGTGAATATATTTTTTTTTTGTGAAATAGACATTTTTGTATATCTACAATTTTATAAAATTTATTTGAAAACATTGATCTTTTCAAATTATAAAAATTCATTTTTTAGAATTTTCTTCTATAACACATTATTTGTTTTTTTTAATACTGGGCCTACTGGTCTTAATACTTCCAAATTTTTTTCTTTACAACAAATTTTATCGCTTTTACCAAAAAAATAATGTTTGTGTTCTAAAAGTTTAATTCAATTTTGATAGACCTCAAGAACAGCATTGTAAGCACAAAGCTAAAATAACTACTCTAACCTTAAATTTTTTATAATCTATTATAAACTTATGTTGTGTACACACTTATTTATTAAAATTATTATTTTTTTATGTAATATATTAAATATTACAAAAAAGTAACTTTGTTAAGTTTGAAATAAATTAAAGATTAAAGAAAAAAATTCTGATTCTAATCTGTGAAGCATCTCAAAACAGGAATTTTTCAAATTTGATCAAGCATCTGTATATTGGATAAAAAAAATTTATTAAGAAACAATATGGTAAGTATCATACTGTAAAAACAATTTCAAGTCATTTTTTTCTTTTAATACATAGTAAATTTAAAAGATATATAAAAAAGTGTTTGTCTAGTTTTAAGTTCTTGTTAGTTTGAACCAATTAGTTTTTTCAGAATAATTTTATTAACAAATGAAAATCTGAAACTTATGTATGTGATTTCAAGTTTTACGATACAAATTGTTTAAGACGACGGCAAATTAGAGTTGTTTTTTGATGCTATAGACTATGTATATAGCTATATAGCTACAGACTATAGCTATAATAGTCTAAAGTTTTAGTAATTCGTGAAAGAGGAAAAGCTAATTTAGGCGTTTCTTTTTAGTTTGAAGTACAGGCAACTGAGGTAGGCGCTAATACAAAATAATAAAATATTATAGGCAGTATAAAAAATCTTTTCAGTAATACATAAACAAAAAAAGTATAATAAATAATAATCTCTTTAGAATATTAATAATTAATTTAATGTCAATAATACAGCTAGTATTTAAGAAACTTTAGTTCACTGATGTTCATTTTTTGTAATTGTAGTAACTATTACGGTTTTTTCATAAATTAATTTTATAAAAAATTATTTTAATTAGTTAAATATATATTGATAAAAAATTATTAAAATTGAGTACACTTATCTGTTGACTTCACTGGCTTAGTTTATCGCAATTTATCATTGAATAACACTAATATCTTCAATAAACAGCAAAAATTTTAATTTTTGATAAAAGAAATTTAAGTCAATTTATGATCAACAGAACTACGTCCATTTTTAATCTTATTAGTAAAAATCTTTTAAAATAATTTTTTTAAATGTTTCGAAAATGTTTTATAAACCTTGTAAATCAATCTAAATTAATTTTGCAAATGATGGCATTATGTGTGACAACATAACTTATGAATTCTGAACTTTGTTATTAGTAAATTTTAATATAAGGGCATAATTTAAACTCACAATAGTGTATTCTATTTGAATTTTTTTGAAATCCTTATGGTAATAGCACACACTTTATATTCGCCGAAATTAAAAATGTAAACAAAAAAAAAATTGTTTAGAGGCTTGATAAGATGGGCGATTCTAGTGCGACCAAACTTGTAGTTGTCACAGCGCACCCTAATTATACATTTTCTTGATGTTCCGGTATGTGGCAACTAGTATAATTTTCACATGTAGAAACTGTATAAAAAACCCGATTAAAATGTAAATGAAGTATAGGCTTATAAAGATGAGAACTAAAAAAGTATTGTTTTTGTTTAAGGTCTCAAAGAAATCAGTATTTAGAAAAAGTTAACTTAAATTTGTTTTCTCGTATGCCAAAAGTTCTTTCTGAGTCCGTTGGGTATACATGTTACATGCCCGCTGCATCAAGACGCTAGTCGCTTACGTCCGTCGGAAATAAGTTTAGGAGAAGCTCTCTCGACAAGGCTTTGCCTTGAATGTTTTCTGTTCATTGAGATCTTCATAATAATAAGATTTACATATGGCACATAATCTGGAATAATTTTTTTCTTGTAGCTACACGTATTTGAAAGCCGGCGTCTAAGTTAGAATCGAAACATACTCTATCTCGAATTAAAGTTGTTTCAAATTACAAGAGATAAAATATGTGTTGTAAAAATATAGCGATAAAAAAAGGATATATGTTTTTATTTTCTGATACATAAAAATAGTGGTTGATGCGAATTTGTAAAGATAGCGTTTTATGTCGTATAAAGCATTTGCAAAATGAAAGAGTTAAGTTACGTATTTTATTTTGAAGAAAAGATGTGTACAGCCAAAAGAACACGAAGGGCATCAAAATTCGTGCCGAAGGTCGATACGAAACAAGTCAGTTAGTGCAGAAACGAAATACTAGGGGGCGCAGCGCTAGATACAGTTGTTGGAAGCGTCGCGACGCCAGCCAGTATTGCGAGACCTCTCGTCGTTTACGGCTGATTCGTTTAAGTACAGCGTTCACTTACCTGTTACGACCACGCGAGATATTCCGTCGGTCATCAAAACGTCTAGTTTTGTTGATTTTTACAGCTAATATTGTAAAAGTATAAACTTTGACTTTTAAAAATTTAAAAGTGTTGAAAGACTTTGAACCAACTAACCGTGAATTTTATAAAGCAGGCGTGGCTTAATTTAAACTGCAATAGTGTTAAGTTTTGTTATAACTGCATCTTGAGTACTTGGCTGGAAATGTGAATTCAAAAACTAAAATCTTCAACAAAAATGGTCGAATTGGTGGTACCTTATGTTTTTGCTGTTGCAGTAGTCTTTTCAAATGCAGGTAAAATTTTGTTTTTAACACATTGTAATTACACCGAAAAAAATTTTTTTTTCAGCTACTGTGAACTAACCTAAAGTAAAAATTTTATTCCTAAGGTTGTCAAACGACATAGAAAAAGGTTTTGCAAGTTGTTTGTGGAAAAATATTTGGTACAAATGACATAGAAGCTTAGTTTGTAATTAACAATTCAAAGTTTTTTACCTCGAATACATACATTTGTTTTGGAGAAATAACTTTGCAAAAAAAAGTATTCTCCATATAGGATGTAAGCTACTGGGTTATTCATTTATCTTAGCCCTTAACCGTCACGCGATAGAACATAGATAATACATATTACTACAGTAAACTAGCAATTTTGTTAAGTAAAATATCAAGTGTAGTTCAGCATGACAACAATATATCTTGAATAAAATCAGTTCACGTGTTGCTTATTTAAGCAACATTTTCTTCGTTGTTACGTTTTATTCCAAATATATAGTTTTGTAATTATTGTTTTTTTAATAATAATTTTTGAAAAAAAACTCACTAAAAAAATACTTGCCAACAAGTTAACAAGTTTTAGAAAGTTAAACCGGTCAACAATGGGACTTTTGAAGAGGCTAATATTTCTTCTAATTTGCTACATCACGTCTAATGTTAAAACAGTATTTTAAAAAATAATTAAAACTTTTTATTTGTGACAAAATAACAAATACCCTGAAGACATCAGAAAAAACTGATTAGCTCAAACTTGAAGCATTTTAAATGTATAATAAAATGTTGTCACAAATAAAATTTTAAAGATAAATTTTCTGTGACAAGATTATTTTTCTGCAAATAAAAAACTGCTAACTCAAATCGTGATAACATTGAAAAATTTTAATTAGATAACATAAAAACCTGTAACATTACAAAACTAAAAAAACGCCTAGAACAGTTATAAAAACTAGTGAATTAATTAGAAAAACATAGACATTGAAATAAAAATGCAAAACATGTTTGAAAAAGGTTCCAAAAATGTTGCAATTTAAAATAAAATTTTAAAAAAACTGCAAAGTAAAATTTTAAGTAATTATTAATTAATAAAAGATACACATTCTTTGCGTCTCTCCCGGGTTAATACTTCAAATCCAGATATTGCTAATTTTGAACAAATATAGAAGCTGTTATAGGAATGTTAAATCAAAGCCATAGGTCTTTTTTAACGTTTGCAAGCAATTTTAGAAATATACAATATGCAAGATAATTACTCTTAATGATATATTTGCCAAGAAAAATGTTTCTATTTAATATTAATAAAAACAAAATATCAAGTCACTGATAATTGTTATATCAGGTAGAAATGTAGACAAGCAAGAATTTAATTTTTTAGGTTGTCACAGTTTTCATAAGTTTTAATAATAAAAAATATTTATTTGCTAACAGGTTTTTTTAGTCTATTTTTTTTAATCAGTTATTTTCAAAAAAACAAATTGCTTTCAATATAAATTAGCATATAATTGTTTCAATAAATATGGTCTATACGTTTTGTAAGAAAGAAAAGAAAACAAAGCATTCAATCAAAGATTTGAGAAATCTAATAAGCATTATAAAACAATAATCGATAAATCTATGAATAACTACAGATACGCGTTATTAAACAAAATTTTTTTAAAAGATTTGATTAATAATATGTTTATTATTTGTAAATAAACGGTAAATTATTGAGAAACAAAATTTATAATAGTATGATTTTTAATAATATTTTTTTTTATAATTTTAGTTTTTTAAAATAAAAACAAAAACTGTTAATTTTAGAGATTTTATTAAATTGTATATAACGGCGTGAAACAAATTAGCTAAAAGAGATATTAATATTAAAAATTTAACATGATAGAAGGAATTATACAAATGTATCTAAAAAATCAAGGTTGTAAGCATATAGTTTTATAAAAAAAACTGCTTAAAAACTAAAGGGAAAAATTAAAATCAAATTAACAAAGTCTTTTACTTTGTCTTCCAGAAGTTTCTATAATAAACAACAGTATCCAAATCAAATATTCCATTTAAATTTTTAAGCATACTAGATATACAGTGAGATTTTTGTTATACTGAACATCCTATGTTCAGTTTTAAAAAAATCGAGTCAATGCATTACAAGCAAGGAGTTATCTCTACTCTTTGATTATTAATTATTATTTCTTATCTTCTTTTATTAGAAAGATTATGTTACGTCTTAATAACAAGTTTAAAAAGAAACTTTTAATCAAATTAGTTTAATAAATGTTCAAAGTGACCACCTTCTTGTTCCAAGCAATACGCCAAACGATTATAAAATGCTTGTACAGTATTTTGTAAAAAAACTGGATTTATTTCGACAAATATATTTTTTATTTTTTTTTTTATTTATTTTGACGGACAAGTTCTTTTTTTGTATGAATTTATTACACAACCTTTACCATTCAATTTTTTAATTATGCTGTGAATAATTCCAACAGATGGTATTGGTCTCTCGGAATAACTTACAGCAAACAGATCGCGTACTTGTCTTATGCTATTATTGCAATTGTACCAGCGTACAATAGCAATTTTTTCCTCTTTTAAATACATGCTTCACAAATGCAAAAACTTTAAAAATAATAATTTTGACACTTGCTAATGACATTAATGGCAATTATTTATTAGAGGTTGCTTTGATACGGTTTAATTGCTTGTAATCAAGGAGTAGAGATAACTCCTTGCTTGTAATGCGTTGACTCGATTTTTTTAAAACTGAACATAGGATGTTCAGTAAAACAAAAATCTCACTGTATATTTATATATGCAAAAACCAAAATCGTGCTTGTTTTTTAATTGTTTGACGTCGACTTAAAATTATTTAAGAAAATAATTTGTTTTGATTTTTAGTTATATATCAATTAATTATCGGTATTGAATAATTTTTTGTTTTCTAACTATCTGCAAACTTTTTGGTTATGAAAGTAAAGATAGTAGAAAAAAAGTTTTTCATTCTAAACTTTATTCTTTCAATTATGTGTTTATTTGGTAGTAAGGTTAGGAATTTTTTACTTGGCTTGAAGAAAAATAATGTGATTGATTTATAAACTCGATAACTATAGAAAAAACTATGTAAAAAAATAAAAACAACAAAGGAAACTTGGTAACATTATGCTTTATGTGATTAAACCATAAATATTGTAGCTACTATTCTAAATTAAAAAACAAACTAAACATTTAGATTGATTAGGTTATAAAATATTGTTTCCTATGCTTTATCATTACAATAAAACTTGATGCATTTTCTTATTATTAGAAAGCTTTCTTTTCCATTATTATTTAAGTGAAATGTATTAGAAAACACACGAATGCTTTCACATGATTAAAAATTAATAAGAAAGTTTCGGGTGTGCGAAAGTCGGAAAATGTGTTTTATAAGGTCACGATATTTTTAATAAATTGACTTAAATTCCAAAAATAGTTATAGATTTCTTTAAAGTAAAAAATTTAAAATAGTTAGTAGTCATTAAAATGTTATTTATAAAATTTTCAAATCGAATGTTTATCTGCCAATACACACACTACCAGTTTCTAGAAACATTTTTAAGCTACTATATATTTTTTATATGGTTTTCCCTCATCTTTCATTCATCTCTTTAATGTTTTTTTCTTTTTGGTCTAACTTTTTTTGATTTTTTTTTTTTTGGTTGATTAAAATCAATTTTTTTTTCAAATAGTGCAAATGTTTACATAACATTTTTTTATTTTGTTTTTTTACTCTCTAGATTTTCTGTAATTTTTGATTATTTTTATTTTCTGAGCAGTCATTTTGTTTTTAATTAAGCCTATGTTTTTTTTTTTTGATGTGATTACTTTTGATGTGAAACTTTTATTGTTTGTTATCTCTAGTAGATTTCTAGTTTCTCCATACATTTATTAGGTTTGTTTGTGTATTTATATCACAGTTTTTTATGCTTACTATTTATTATCGGTCATAATTTCTTTTTAATTCTCTATTTTTTATTTTTTTTTATTTAGCCGTCCAGGTATTTTGTAAATTAAAACAATTGAATTGTTTCTATTTTTTAATTTTTCAGGAATCTTGATTGTATTTTGTTTTTTTAAAGAGCGCTTTTTATTTTAACATTTTCAATCACAGTTATTCTATATTATATAACAAAAAGCTGCGTATTTACCTTAGTATTAACTTTTCTTTAACTTGCAAAGGTATGTAATAAATTGGAAAAAAAACTTGTTTTTAATACATCAAACTTATAGCACACATCTATTATATATTTTTTCGGAGCTAAACATTTTATTACTGTAGAATATAATATTTTTAATTTTTATTAAACTAGATGTGTTAGTATGAAATAGAAATAGATTGATTGTCACGTTTATACTAACAAGGTTTATAATAAATATTAATTGAATTAATTAATTATTTATCTAATAATGTTATGTCGGTAGTTAAGTACCACAAATGTAACAATCTTTCTTTCTTTTACAATATTAAAGATTAATTTGGAAAAACGAGAGAATAAAATAAACGTCAAACTATAAATTGTTTAAAATTTACCAAAATATAAGAATGAAGAGTTTTTGGGTATACAAAGAAAAATGTGTCAAAAATAAATTTTTATCCTATTCAAGAGTTTTGCCAACTAAAATTAAAGTAGTCGCTGTAGTAATATTTATTATCACTATATATGTATCTGCTTACAAATATGAAGCATGTAATGTCGCAAACTTTGTCCTTTGCAACAATAAATTATTCAATTTGTTGAGCATTAAAATTTAAAATATCTATAATAATTAGAGTACAGAAACTACTTCTACAGTATGATCTATTTTATAGTTAAAATTAATCAGATAATAAAAATGATATTTTATATTTCAGTAAGACTTTTTTTAAAATCTAATTACTAATATTTTGTTTGTTTCAAAGTTCCTCTATTTTTCTATTGTGTAAAGCAGATACATTTTCGTATTTGCAATTTTTCGTTCTGTGCATGTGAGTATCAGCTAACATTTTCCATTGGTTTTTACTAAAGAAACGTCTGGAATAGTAAAAATAATGAATCCGGAGTTGCCGATTTGGCGGATGGGCGCCCGCTTTGATAGATTGATTTTTTAGGGCCGCGAATCCAAATGCCTGGAGACAGTGATTCATTGCCAGTTATTAACCTAATTGGTGATTTGTATCGATTCAAGTTATTTCTGTTAGTCAAAATTTAAAACAAAAAAGTTTAAAGATTATAATAGTTCTAATAAGCTGACTATAATATGTTAAGCTGAAATTGTTTTTGTAGCAAGTTGACACGTTTAAAGCTTTTAATTATTTAAAGTAAAATTACATTTTCTTTGATATTAATGCATGCACCAAAACAAGTTAAATTAAGAAAAAAAAAGCTAGAACTGAAATTTAAAACAAAATGAATTTAAATTTTGTTTTAATTATTCAACGATCAACTTATAAATAAACCCATACATAATAGCGTGTTTTTAAAAATAGGTAAAGTAATAGTTCAAACTATAAAATAATTTAATTATAAAACGGTTCTACATCTAGGTTTAATTAAACAAAAGTAGAATATACGACAAAGTAAAAAAAAAATTTAACTGTTGTCTCAAAGCAAAAAATAAAATTATCAACTCAGACAAAGCACCAAATTATTTGACTTAATAATATTATTTTTCGGGGTTTTGTTATTGTCGTAGAGAAAATAAAAATGTTGCTAGTTATTATTCCAGAACTCGTTTCTAAAAAAATATCAGTTATCGGCAGCGTAAACGCTCTAATCTTGATAAAATAATCAATATAATCAGTGTTTTTTTATTGCAATTGCAATTTTTTGATAGATGTAAATGGAAAAAGACTCACAGGATATAATGCATGAATATTGAAATTGAAAATGTATAAACTCGGAACAAAATATATAGAGAGTCTATTCGGTGATTTTCATCAAGAGGATTGTAGTTTGCCGCTTTAGTTTAACATAGGTTTTTGATATCATTTTTAATACTAAAAAACATATTGATTATTATTAAATAAAGATTAATGATAAATACTTATGTAAATTTACACATCAGGTTAAATAGACTAAAATTAATTTCAAGAACTATAAAAGCTTAAATAGTGTTGTAGGGTTCCATAGTAACTTACTATTACGATACACAATTTTTAATTAAACACAACAGTAAAACCTTGAATGATTTTAACATGTAGTAGTCTGTTCAATTTTATTCAAGAATTTATCGGCGCCATTTGCGTGCATAGATAGGCAAAAGCGTGACATATCTATAAAGTGGGTATCTCTCTTTGTATTCCAGCAATATTTTTATTCTTAGATGTATGTAATTAATATTAATAAGCATAAAGTGAAAAAGCGGCCATTATTTAAAATTTTTTTGAACCAATTTTTACATAGACGTCTAGCAGGTTTAGAAAAAATAAGATAAATAATTTTTTTTGACAATTAGAATACCTACTAATGTCTCAGCAAAGAATACCGTAAGACATATTGAAAAAAAGCTTATCTAAAACGTTTTAAAAACTTTTTGTTAAGCAATAAGATACAAAGAGCACATTAAAAAACATTTGAAAACAAAATTGTTTATCAAATGATCAATATGGAAAAAGCTAATTGAATGAGTGTCTACAAATAATCCAAAAAATAATAGCTTTTTTTAAATAACTGATTTTTTAGATTAACAGTTTTAAAAAAAATGTAAAAAAAATTATATTGAGAGACTTTAGAGTGTAACATGTATCGTCAGCAAATAACGTTCATGAACTAACAGTAATCTTTATAACGTTGATAAAAATTAAAAATTGTATTAATCTAAGGATACTATCTTAAGGTACGCTTAATTTTATATGAGATTGTTATCGTTTGACTATCAGCTCTTAATATAACCTTTTAACTTCTATTCTTTTAAAAATTTATTATAACTAAGAATTTGATTACGCATGCTATACTTAAACAGTTTGTAGAGTAAAAACTTTTAAAATTTTGTATCAAAAAATTTACTTAAATTAAAAAACATACTAGCACATACTTTTTGAATAATATTTTTAAGCAGACAGTTATATACAGATGAGATGTTATAGGTTGTACAACGGTTTTTCAAAAACTATAATAAATTATTTTTGTCAAAGCAACTTAGAAATTTAGAATAGGAAGTCTGTTCAAAAATTTTTAGAATATTGATAGTAAAGCACAATTGTATAGTCAACAGTACTTTTTGAAATTTTAGTTTAAAGAGGTCGAGCTAACAACTGCTTAAAAAAAATTTTTGAAATTTATTTTTGCTATATTAAAGATATATGAAGAGTAGACATATATCAATAAACAACATAGAATACCATCAATCTGGATGACAATTATCAAATTGTTAATTTCACTTAACAAGAATCTAGCAAGTTAAACTCATTTAATTACTTTCAGGTAAGTAGTATGTCAAAATCTTGATTTTACTGGCAGTTAGCTGCAAAATTGGGAAGTGGGAATCTAGTTTTTGTATTAGATACATAATCACTAATTATTTTCAATGTTACTTTAGAAATATTCTCACTTTTTAAAATAAGCTGATTGTAGTAAGTCTTTCTTATTAAAGTGATAGATAACTCATGTTTCCTATATTAATTGATATTTATCAAATATCAGAATGTTCATATTTAAATTCACAAATTAAGAAGCTTTTCGTTAATTTATTTTTAATTATTTATGGGTTTTTTTGCAAAAAGCAATTAATAATTATAATTATTTTTTATTGTTGAAAAAAAAAGCTTCTGCTACTAAAGTAGCCAATACTGGAATAGCCAAAAATTTTGATATTGTATATCAACTCTACCGAGATTGGTACAAGAAGAAATCGTAAAGGTAGGCGTTGAATCTTATGTTTTTATTACATATTTGAGATACTCTGCATAAAGTAATCAAAGATATTGCTACACACTATTCCTACTTTACAAAATTTAATGTACATATTAGTGAAGACATTGTCAATAAATTGGTGTTTTACTGTTCTGAACACAAGAGACCTATATTTTATTTTCAGGTCAGATAACAATCCAGTATAAGCTCTGGCAAGATGCTGGCACTTATCCATCTATATAAGGTTTTTGGTAATATACATAAACATTATTTAGGTAGCCTTCTTTTGGAAGTGTTTTAATAATGATACTTTAATGAGACAAGGCAATACTTGCTTTACCAGTGCAGTACTAGCTAATTTACAGGTTGGGCTCTTTATATACTTATAGATTTGGTAGATGAGACCCTGATAAAAAAGTTTTAGTTGGGTTGTGAATAGGGACCGGGCGGTAATTAGGTAGAAACAGCAGGGCCATTTACCCAGAGCCCAGAGCAAAAAAGAACACCGAAAGCTTTTCAAAAAACAATTGATTTTGTAATAATTACAAAATTAATGTTTAATAATAGTTAATTATATTGAAAAGTATCAGATGAAAAATATTACTTGAATTTATTAGTCTTTTTGAATCTTGCTTGATACTTACAATCATGTTATTTGATTCTATTGACTATGTTTATTTTTTATACCATGTAAGCATTGAAGTTATCAGAATTATCTGCAATAGAAAAAGAAAACTTGGATGTTGGCGAAGGTGAAACTGAAACCTAAGAGCTGCTGTCCTCGGGTTAATTCATGATAATGCTAGCTCGTTCTATTCTAAAAATGTTTTTTTATATTAAAAACGGTTTAATAAGAAAATTGTGCTTATAGTTTAAAAAATGCTAGACACGGTCTTGAATAGCGACTTACCCTGTGTAATAAACAGTTATAGTATATTTTTTGATGTAAGAACAAAACAAAAAAAATGGATTGATTCTCTTGAGTCTGTCTTACAAAAAGTTTTAGAAGTGTCAAGAGCTTGTGTAGACTAGAAAAATAAAAACACATTACAAACTTCATAACTTGCTTCAATACAACAATTGTGTCGGGTTTCTATTAATGATCATTTTCAATGTAGGATTGGAATTATGGCGGTTTTTGTTTAATAGGTGAGAGAATGTTTTTGACAGCGTTGCATTTTAGTAAATGTCCGTATAATATTAATAATCAAAATAGCAAATGATGTTTCTGTTTATCATGCCAACAAATTAATTATTATATACATTTTTTATTATAGAACAATGTTGAAACACTAAAATTATTAAAATTAATGCTAGAGAAATAGTGTGAACATTTAAAACTACTACTATTATTATTCTATGCAAATTTGAGGTTTTAAATGCAACACCGTTAATATATAACTATTAAATATTATTAAAATTAAAATGCAAGACTTACTTTGAAGTTTTTTGCTTAAATAACATTTCTTTCAAAATAACAGAGGCTAAGACCGCAACAGTATTTCATTATTGGAGTATAAAAGCAGCGTCCGTGTTTTTAGGTATTTTTGCTTTGACCGCTATCTTCATGTCACTACTGGACACTCGTCATACGTTTAGAGAACTTGATGGGACAATAAGCTGGTTTCACACGTATGTAATTAATTTACGAAGTGATTTACAGTTAGCTCAATGAAAATATTTGGTTTGTATCCATTTAATACTTCTTTTGATATTTATATCAAAAAAGCGATTAGTGCTAATTGAAAGTGCTGAAAAAACACGCGGTTATCGGGCGGTAATTACACTTTTCGTGTTTCCTGTTTTGTGAAATTATTTTAATTGAAAAATGTTCTACATTTTGATACGTGTTTAGTTGTACATTGATAAAATTTTCAATTTAACAAGACTGTAATAAGTATAATTCACTTAAAAATATATTGAGAGACAAAGAGACGTTAAAAAGATCTTGCCATCGCTGACCGATTGTTGTTATTACAATATTAAGTATCATATTTTCATGTCATAGGTATTATATGATAAAAATGATAATATTTTTGACAGTTGGATAGTTATGAACAATGAATAGAACCATAAGCGGAAAAAATGTGATATAAGGTCCTCTTGTTGTCTCACTAGCTTGCAACTTTCTGCTAAATTTGTGTATAATTTTACTTATAAGAATTTTTACTATAGATTCTTCACCATTAAACATAATCAATTGTTGATGTTCTCAATACTCACAGTCAAAACTAGAGTACTTAATTTATTATTTAGAAGCAAGATTATTTTCCACACAGTTAGGCACGTACTCTAACAATTATTATTGAAAATAATATATAGTAAACTTCTGCTAGTACTAAACCTTTAAACTCACCTGTTTTTGAAAGTTAAGAGTACAATCTTCTTGTCTGTGTCAACCTCAAATAATTTGGTTACATTTATCAGAATAAATAAAACAAAAGAAGAATTTAAATTATAATTAGTTAATTCTACTACTAACTGAAGCATTTGTTTACGGCCATTTCTTACTATATGTGTAGTAAGAGTATTAGCTTGCTGCTTAAAATGTCGACATTTGTCAGTATTTTCTCTTTCTTTATTCACTTTTGTTTCTTTATTAAGTATATCAACTGTTTACTTCTTTAAAAAACTTTTTTTCTGATAATATTTTTTTTGTAAAGATTTTGTTTTGTTTTCATATTATATTTGTAGTAGTCTGCATTTTTAAACTTAAAAAAATTATTGTTTCTGTGCAATCATTTTTTTCATTTAAATATGCAACACGTCTAAATCACTTCTAAATTTACTAAAATTTACTTTTTTGCTCTTTCTTTTGCCTTCTTTTATACCTTAATCGCATACCAAACATGTCTACTTAAATTATCTAAATTTATGTGGTAGTGAAACGTATTGTATAATAGATCTTAGGGTTCTATTTTCAAAAAGTGTTTGGAAGAAAAGACTTCATTATTAAGCCTTCATCATCAGTCTGTCTGTCAGAGGTCTGTATCGTAGCCTGTCGTAAGTGCGGGAGTGTCCATTTCTATTCCTGCTATAACAACAAATAATACATGAGAGCAAATTTTATTTCATGTATGACAGCAGGTTAACACAACAATTTTGATTTGACTGTTGTATAAACTATAAAAGAGTGAAAGCAGAAATTTTGGTTTAACGGTTATTTTTTTAAAATAACCGCCAAGCAAATTATATAAAAAAATTATCTATGATAGTACAAATTAATCAGCGTGTTCACTTCTAATAACATAACAGCAATAAAAGCCAAATATACATAAAAAAAATGACAAATTTTTAAAGCGGTGATCTTATTATTTTGATGAGTCTTTAATTAAGGTGATATTGCGCATCTTTTTCTATTAACAACAATATTTAAACCAACAATGTCATATGTCAAATTTTGAGCTATTTGTGTGCACATTTTACTCCGGATTTTTTTATGATAATATTTTTTTTTGGTTTTTTTTTTGATCTGAGTTTTTATTCTAGAAAGTGAAACTTTTAAAAATATTTTTGTTAAAGGAGAACTTTATGATAACTTTGTTATTTAGATATGTTTGATATTTGAAATAATATTAAACTACATATTAAAATTTTAATGTTTGTTGATTATAATGCTTTTTCTTCGATAAAGGCATAAAAAAATATTTAATTATAACAGAAAATGCTAATTTGCTGATTTTGTACTTGAGTGGAAGTAGTTCTGCAATTAAGCAGAACAAGTTTA
Source organism: Lagria hirta (assembly GCA_947359425.1). Classification (NCBI taxonomy): domain Eukaryota; kingdom Metazoa; phylum Arthropoda; class Insecta; order Coleoptera; family Tenebrionidae; genus Lagria; species Lagria hirta. The sequence continues at coordinate 13,168,611 of OX375799.1, read as the reverse complement.
TATCAAGTAAAAACTTTTAATTGGCATTGCCAACTTGTAAGAAAATACATTAATGAATTAGCTCTTGTGTTGTGATCTCCGTAAAGTTAACAACAGCAACAGCAAGGTGAATACGAAAAAGTTAACCAATAAAGGTAAAAGCAGAGAAATCTTTTCATCTCTTGCCTGGTTAATAAAAAAAATATTACATAAAAATTGTCAATACAGTCAAAACATCATTAAAAACTTTCTGATTTAAAAAAAGGTTGTCTAGTAAAAATGGTTGCTAACCTCATTCAAAACGTAACAAACTTATAAGTTTGTAAAGTGATACAAATTTCGAACAGAACTGTTTTGTCCAACATTTGACAAACTTTTTAGCGTTAAGCTCAGATTTTACATAAACACAATTTTTATGGTTTTTTTTTCTGTGATTTTTTCCTCTTCTAATAAAAGTATTATTACCACTTTGACAACGTCTAATCATTAGTTAAAACTAAAATAGCTGATATAAAAAATTTGTGTAGAAATAAAAAAACATTTTAAAACAATGTTATCAATCCATTTGCAAGTTTGACTAAATCAATAAAAACGAAATACATTATTATGTAGGTATAATAAAGTGCGGCACAGTCAACATTTTGGTAGAATAATAGGTTTTTTAAAAAGTTATTTTTAAACTGATCGCAAGGGGAAAATTTTCTGTATAGTGTAAAAAAAATTAGTAATATAATAAATAAAAAAAAAGAAGAAGTCTAAGAAAAAGTAAAAATTACTTTTAGAAATAAAAAACATTTAAAAAAAAAACGATTAAAATAGAGCAACCAAACTATAAAAGTAATATCACAATGAAACTACCTGTCAAAGTAATTTCTTATTTTATTCTATCTAAATAAAATAAAATTCTTAAATATGTAATAATGCTCTACAACACAATGTATGCAAACTTTAGTGTAGCTGAGAAAGTGAAAGTTGGCCCAGAAAACGCCAATGAATTATTAGACTGACTAACAAAAATTAAAAAAAAAGGCTGATGGAAAATGCTTTGAATGTAATAATAGAAAGTAAGCTGGAGAAAAATTAAAGAAAAGTATGTAACAGATTTTTGTTTTGAAATACCTATAGTTGCGGGTAAACTTAGCGTAGTCGTTGGCAACGCATTCCTCGGCGGCGCATTTCTTGTATGCGTTTCCGCGATTTTCTTACTATAAAGATTGGCATTACGTTATTTCGGTAGTCACACCAAGCTTTGATAACAATTTTCAAAAAAACGATAGATTGATGTTGACATTAAGCACTAAATACAATGTTACTTTTGATAAGAAACATATTTTTCATATTATAATTGATGTACGTTCTTAACCTAGCTTGTGATTGAATAAATTTTAATAGCAGTTTTATAATAATGGTTGTGTAATTTTATTAATAATAGTTTGATAATAATGTTTCATCATAAAAATGCAAGTTAATAAGCAATGATTTTTAAAACTAGGTTTTTTTGACTTGGTTCAAGGGAATGTTATGATTAATAAATTGATTTGAATTCACTTAATTTAAGGGATAAAAATAACAGATATTTATGTAATTAATTTTTTTTTTTTATATGAGACAATATGTATATATATCAGTTTTATATTTATATTCTTGGTCATTTGCCAGTGTGCTGTAATTTGAGTATTCAAAATATATAAAAAACATAAAAAAAGTTTGATAGTTGAAATTTTTCAAAAAGGTTAAATTTGACGCGTATGTTTTCAGTTGAAAAAGCAAGAGCGACTTGTTAAAATAAACGGATATGGATCTGATCTCTGATATAATAATATAAATAGACATTTTAGATTTTCTCATGGTTTTGGTTTAAGCCCTTTATTGTTTATTTGTGTTGTTAATAATTTTTCTGATATCAATCGAAATACTACTATGTTTGCTGATGATAATAGTAGCATGTGTACAGGTACTACTTTGAAACATACAACCATTAACAGACAAAATCTACTAAAAGAATCAACCAAATTCTTTAACATATATATATATAGATTGTTATAAATGATGTAATATTTGTGCTTTGACAGTTGACGTTGCCCAATAAGACACTACTAATAAATCATAATTAGAATTAACGACAAAATCGTACAGCATCCGAAATATTAAATCTTTAGGTCTCTATATAATTGTAATGAGTTGATAATAAGAGACGCGCGTAATCATTTTTTTAAAGATAAAGTTTGTACATTTTAGTATTCCATGAACAAAAACAAGAATTGATAATAATTAATAACAAATCCTAATTGAATGTTTTTATTGGAAATATTTGTTGAAAACGTTACATCTTAACCTCGTTACTACTTTATGTCAACATGCGAATCTGAAATGGCAAGAATAAATATATATCAGAAATTTTTTCTTGTCGACGACTAAATTCAGTTTGAACAGTTCTGACCCAAGCGTTGAAATATAAGAATTTATTGTTTTTAGTACACAGCCACTTTTCGTCTTGTAGTTTTAATATTTTTGGGAAAGACAATAAATGACAATAATTAACAAAAAACCTTTTTTCAAACATTAAATGATTTAAAAACATTTTTAAATTAATATAAAATAAATCTCAATGCGTATACTTATTTTTGTTTTCTTAAATTGTGAAAAAGTAAAGTATGTTCCTTAGATGGCAACCACAATTAATTTGCGTAAGGTATTTTTTACCTAACAATAAATTCGAAAGCAAACGTTATGATAGCAATTTTTCTAATTAATAGCGGGATGTATTCAAACACTCTAGTTTTAAACTTTAATTTATCATCTTCAAGCGTACTTAACATAATAAATTTGTAATCAATAAGTCTTTAGTAATGTATTATTTTTATCTATTGTTAATAATATGGTTAATTCATAAACCAGTAACAATAAAATTCTTAATGCTAGAGAAATAATTGTTTCAAACACATTCACGGGTTTAGATCTATTTTGAACTGCGAACAAATCAATTACGGTTATTTTCTCAATGTTTGTTTTTTGCATTTGTTCTCTTTACATAGCTGTTATATTATCATAAAATATTCATTCTTAGATGACATTTCAAGTTTATTTTTATATTGATATTCTTGCATAGTTTCATTGCAGCTTTAGAATGTAGTTAAATGTATGTTGAATGTCTTGATGTCACATAACTTTGCAAATAATACAAATCACGATTTTCCACAACAGATAGGTTTGCGGCAGCAACTTTTGATAAAGAAACTTATTTATTCTTAGAAAAGGTTGCATAAACTTGAATCATATCTGCAATCAACTAATTGTTATCCGATATTTAATTATTAATATGTATGTTCATATTTTACGACTTATTAATGATTTTTAAGAGGATTCAACTATTATCAAATTACATGCAACCGGGTTTCATGCCAGCAACTATTTGTTTTTTTGATAAATGTTTACGCGATAGCTGCATAAAACTTTTATGAGATATTTTGAGCTATTTTGTGTATCAATTTAGAATAAAATTTTTGGTTTTAAGCATAAAGACTACAAGCAAGTAAAATCAAATAAAAAGTTTATAACAATAACACAGTTAAAAAATTGAATAGAAAATATTTCCTCCAAATAGCTCCAAACGAGAAGAGTATTTTTCTATATGGAAATTAATTTCAAAATAATGTCATTTAAAAAAATTCAGTTTTTACAGCCCAGCCTTCACTGTTTCAAAAACAATAGTTTTAAAAATAACATTTGGTGCTTTTAAATTTATAACTTTGTGTGTTTTTTCTGAAAAGCAGTTTTAGCAACTGCGCTAGTTTTGACTGTGATAAATAGTTTAATTTGATAAGTAATTTAATGTTATATTAAACCTGTCATTAACAGGTTTATTTAAAAAATATTGTAGTGTTTAACAGTTAATAATTAATTTGTGAGTTTGGTTTACTTTGAATGATATTATTATGTAGTGGAAAAAATATATTTTCTGCTTTACTTGACAATGGCTCAGTTATTACATAAGTTCTACCAATTATAAGATTTTTTCAAAAGCTGCACACCTTCTTCTTAGTGAACTTCTTTTGCTTTACTATCCTACAGCAAAATGAAGTAGGGTCAGCAATGCACTTTGCTGATTAAGTAAAAAGTTTACCATTTTTAAATCAACACAAAACGGCCGCAGTCACTGATGCTAATTGTAATTGACTGTTTGCAGAATCAATCCAATATTCTAATATTTATTTTTTCATTTGTGGAATGGGGAATTATTAGAATAGATGCAAATTGATTCCTATTGTGCAATAAAACGCATTTGAAACTCTTTTCACAGCTATCAATAAAAAGCCACTAACCAGTAGATTTGTATTCCTTCAAATCTATTTCTACAAAAAACTTGAAATTATTACATTACACAAATTTTTTATTTCCACTTGAAAATAGTAATAATTTAGTTTTAAAAGTTTTAAATGTTTTAATTGTTACATTTGATAGCAATACCTTTCTCTTTTGAGTTGACAATCTTTTGGTTTACAGCCAGACAATTACGAATTTAAAGCCCGTATTCAATCGCTAAATTAATTTGAGAAAACATTTGTAGCTCTGATGTTTTACGTTCCTATTTACTTTTATTTGTATGTAGATTGTACTGAATTCTGTGGATTTTGCCACATACGGTATTTGAACTATTTTTGAAGCATAAATAATTAAACAAAGATCATTATTGTACAAAACGATATCTTGTAGATGTTTACTCAAAAATAAAATTAATAAATAAAAAATGTGAACTCTGATATATCTAATACCAAAAGAGCTCTCTAAATCTATTAAACAAACTTTTTAGAAAGTGGTAAAACTGTGTGAGTAGTTTATTGTGCCAAAGATTCTAAACCAAGCAATTAAAGCTTTTAAGGTTTTGAAATGAGTTATTAGACATTCTTTTTTATTTTGTAAAATAATAAACCTTGAATTTGAACAAAAAAGTAAGCTATTAGACTAAATAATACGCAAAATTATATTTTTAACTATATTAGAATTTATTAATTACGTTTGTTAAGAAGATCTTGAGTTTGCAATAGAATATTACATACCTAATAATTTTATTAACTACTAAAACTTGTTTTAAAAACTAATTAAATGTTTTCGGACAATTGTCGATATTTAATTAAGATCATTTCTATTGAGCGTTGCGTGTTCCTTTTATCTTGTACGTTTGGTAAAACAATAGAGAAGAGACCAAAATTACAATATAATGTAAAATTTATGATAAGATTGGTGGTATTGGTTTTCTCAACATAAACCCTCTAGTACAGACGATTTTGTTACGGGTCAGGTAATTATCTATCGAATCCCATTTATATATTTCCTTAAGGCGGTTAAACTCAACTACCAACTACTTGCCTACCGTAGTAAAAAAGTTTTTAATTGATACTTTCGAACAACCGCATTAATAAATTAAAATTTCATTGTTAAGAATTATTTTGGTCTAGCGGGTAAATTACATCTTTAGCAGCGACAGAACGTTAAATTTTTATAAAAAAACGTTTGATTTTTAATGAAATAAATTACGCTGCTCTCCGACGTGACCCGTTGTAATTTCAACTCTTAAAAAAGGCATAAAATATTCAACTATAATTATTTATACATGATAGAATTGTGATTTTAGTGTCATCGATTTGTGAATGCATAGAAGCAGATTTTATATTTTATTAATAACATTAATATTTGACGACTTTTTTCATTGCATTTTTACAAGATTCTAAGTTATGTTCTAAATACTACTCTATAATTTTCCTCGCGTGTCTTTTTCATCAAACTTTAACAACAAAGACTAAATTAAAACAAAATGTTTATATGATCCAATTTGATTTTAGAACGCTAATTATTGTTAAAATTAGCAAATATTTTGACGTTTCTTTACTTTAGGAGAGCGTTATTCTTATTAATATATTTTTTAGCCAACTTTAAGAAGGAAGAGATTATAAGTTACACTAAACGTTTTTTATGTATGTTCATCGATTTTTCTGTCAATTGTGGACCAATATCTTTTTTCTATTATCATTAAATCAAGATCTGATGAGAACATCTGTAAAAATAAACGAATATTTGTTAATCTATGTATGTTTTTTTTATAAACTTTTTAATATAGAGCACAGTTGCTATTTGTTTTTACCATGAAAAAGATTTTGATATGGCATAATATGTAAAAATTCTATTAAAGATGGCTAAACAGTGTTTTGTTGAAAACAATTATTTTAATCTTTTTATACCTAACGTTGTGTATAAATGTATACAGTAAATATTATAACGGGTGTTTTTTCAAATTTGACGTCGAAGCTTGCTATGAATGTTTATCTTTGAACTGTGAACGTACCTGTATTATCGAATTGAAGTGACAGTTATTAATTTGACATCTGAACTTAACTGTACATTTATTTACTATTATTTAATATTTATACTCAATTTTTTTTAAAATAGAGTTCAATGTTTTTTTAACGTGAAAAAACAACTAATATGAAGATGCAGTAGAATTAAGGTTGAAAGCGGCAAATTGCAAATTAGTATCAATTGACACTCGAACATTTGTTTTTCTACCATCTTAAGCCTTATCAAAAAGTTTTTGCAAGTAATTTTTAAAATTGAGTGAATTTTTGTCCAACTAAAGGTAATTCAATTAATAACGGTTGTAACTTTGTGCACACAATTTTTAGTAATAAAACTTTATTTTAGAGTAAGTCAATTTGACATTACTACAAAATAGCGCAAATCAATCAAAATAAAGCAAAACAATTATTCTTTAATTTGATTCGTTCAGATTACGACATCGGATAGAGAATGTTAATTTCCCGTTGTCAATTGCAAAAATACTAATAAAACTGCGGCTTTTATAAAGATAATATTTTATTGACACATCACATAGCGTAAGAAACTATATTTTCAATTTCTGTAGCACTAATTTTATTATTATTTTATGTAAAACCAATATATTAAACACTATTTAACGGACCTTTTGCTGTTGACAAATTAATATTACATTAAAATTTAAAGGTGATTAGTGAGATAATTTTAAGAGCTTTGAGTTTAAAGTATTTTACAATTACAAGTATTTTGTTTTCAAGAATGTGTTGGCTATAATTATTCAATTTGTTGCAATAATTTGAAATGTTACAGCTCTTTAAATGCATTCGACAAATTATAACTCCGCTGCTGGATTTAATTTGATACAAATTAGTACGTAAGCAACTGCGCATCTAACGCTATTGCTACATTAAAACGCGCTGACTGTATCTTAGAAAGTAAGCTATGGATTAATAATATTTCGATGAAAATAGCAAAGCAGATGTTTTGAGTACAAAGCAGATATATAAAAAACGTGTTCACTCACCAAATATTTGACTGCTGCTATAAAAATGAAAAATTGCAATTCAATTTATCATACGTACGATGCAGGACAACATAATATAACGTAAGATATTCTGTTGAAAAGATTAGGACACCAACAATGGATTAATTTCAGATTCTTAATTTGGGTTTTGTCAAATGCATTTAACAGTTGATCAGGTGCATTGTCTTGCTGACACTATAGAACAAACGTTGAAAATAAAAAATAATTAGTTTATTTATTTTTTTTAAGCAATGGTTAATAAATTGATAAGATAAAATTGAGTTCGTCTAATGATTATCATGTATCAACAACCATTATGTTACAAAGTTCTCTTTCTATAATTATTAAATATATTATTTATATTTTAAAATTGGTATAACTGACTAAAATGTTTACTGTTCATAATTGATGTGCATTCATTTTTATAATGTTATAATGTTTATAGTGCACTTTTTTTATAATGTATATTTATTTTCTATATAAATACGTTTATGGTTTAATGTTTAGTGCTTACCGCAATTTACAAAAAAAACAACTAGTTTTTTCTTAAACCTGTTGTTTTTTCAGTTGAAATATTTTTTTACTTTATCAATTTGTTCTCTTTTTCATTTTTTTAATTTTCTTTCAGGTTTTTTCATTCGCTAATCATTCTTATTTCTTTTTTTATTAGAACGCTTTTTTTACTTTGCTTTTTCTGACCTCCACACGTTCTTTTATCAATGTTTTATTTATTCTTTTATCTAAAATTATTTTTTCTTTGCTATTTCTCCATCTGAATTAGGCAATAATTCTATCTCTCATTTTTTTTTTACATATCGTAGAAATTCTTCTATTAGTAAATGTAATATACAATACATTTTTATAAAAGAAAAATGTTTTAATAAACTTTTATCGTATTTTATCATCTATAAAATAAAAAACAGACGGAAAAAATTTATTTTTTTTTTGTTTGACCAAAGCGAGTTGGTTTTATATCCTACAGTGCTATTTCTATGGAAATTTTAATTAACAACTGTGCTTTACTTATGCACCTTATTATTATAAATTGGATATTTATAATTTATTATTATAAATTGGAGATTTATAATAATAGACAGCTGTCAAATAAGATTATGTGGTCAAGTTCATATGCAGCATGTCGGCATTTATTTGTTACATTTATTTAAAAAAGAAGGTAATTTTTCAAATCTTATTATGCAATGCTAGTTAAAAGATCTGATTTACTTTTTAAATTCTTAAAAACTGATAAATTTTATTGAAGTAGTCATATAATTTTGTAATCATTACACAGCTATATTGAACCTTGAGTGAGCACAGCATAGAAAAAATATTCTTTTAAGAATTGTGTTCTGTATTTCTGCAATATGATTGAAAATTGAATAAAATGTATAAAATTGTTTGACTTTATTTCTTTTTTATGAGCACACTTGAATAAAAATTTATAGTATTTTGTTCCACAGCTGTTTATTAATTGCTTAGAGCTGGTAGTGTTTTTATGAAATAAATTTGATACTTTTAATTTTACTGAGTATCTTTATATAAATAAATGGTTAATACTTTATGATTTGCGTGCTAAAATAATCTCTATTACAAAAAGCAGTGTTTGGAAATTATGCAAATTTCAAATGGGTAAAATGTTAACTTATTAGAAATGTTGATGAAGCCACACTAGCAACAACAGTGAAAGAAATTGTAATAAGATTTGTCTTTTGTTTTTCGATCACCTACATTTGTCAAGAAGATTTATGCGGTGGCATTGTTTTCCTACCCTTTACATTCCGCACACTGATCTGCGGGTCTGCTTAAGGTTTTTTCTATCAATTTTTTCATTCGGAAAGTAGGTTTTAAATTCTCCAATACAAGTCGGATTGAATAATGCCATTTATCATTCCAACAATGGCTCCAATTTAATTTAGCAGATATCCCTAGTTTGCTTTTTATTATTTGTAACGCAGCCATCAGTGGCGTAGTTATATTAGAGCAATATACGTAATTTACTCTACCAAAGCCTTCAAACTCAAAGAGCTGCAAACTCACGACCGGAACAGAGTGAAAGCTAATAGGGATGCTTATAGTCTCGCCTTGAGGCAAGATAAAAATTGCTTATAAAGAAAGAAATATTGACAATTGTAACAAAATTATAATGATGGAAGCTCTCTATACCGAGAAAACCTACTTTAGTCATTTTCGCAAAGGTAATTTACGAAAGGTAATAAAAGAAACTAACAGTAATAAACAAAAGACGTAAAGTTCCATGCTGCTAAACTACTGTGACAAATAAGATTTTAATGACATGTGGTAGCTGCACCCATCGTGAAAAGTTGAACTTTAGATAGATTATTATTCATTAAAATAAATAGAGAAAAATAATTTGTGTGACAATTACGTGTAATTGTGTAATATAAATTTTAATCCGTCGTTAAAATGAATATCGCTAGATTTTGAAATATCTGAAATATTAATCTTTATGTTCTACAAATTTACATATAGAAAGTATAGAAAATTGTCAAAACAAAAGTGAGTACAATCAAATATGGTCAGCAAAAAACAAATAATAGTATATCCATAGGTACACATGCAGAAAATTAAAATTACTGTACACGTAAATTGATTTGAACAGCTTTAAAATATAAGTACTAATAAATCCCACTTAATTGAACAATTTTGTTTATTCCAATTAGCACTTTGGATCTAGAGTACTAATGCAGATAATGCCAACAAAGCGCAACGTTCTCATTTTATGAGTTATCAATTAATGACGTAAGGAACATCATCAATAACTTAAAAAATACTTATGCAAAGGATGTGTATGGCCTAAGGACTCAAATAATTAAAACTGCCAAGAAAATTATTATCTGACCACTTAACAAACTGATCAATTTTTGTATTATAAGTACATCTCCTAATTGCTTAAAAACATCATTAATAATAGCAGTGAACAAAAAAAGAAATTTGAATAATTTAAGTAATTATCGATCAATATTATTGTTACCTATACTATCTAAAATTTTTGAAACAGATACAGATTTGCTGCGATTAACCAGATCAAGACATGGTATTAATTTATTATGCTATTAGATATTACAATATTTTGCTATTAAAATTTAAAAGACTACTATATTGCTCAACAGAATTGAAAAATATCTGATAGCTAACTTGTTTTATTCATGTGAAGATTATATAGCTTGTAATTTTAAGGATCTTTTGAAGAAGTTTCAGAAGGAAATCAAACAAAAATTATATTCATTGCAATTAATTTCATAATCAAGATGTTCAATTGGTTTTGTAAATTGGTTCAAACAATCACGTAACAAATATTGACATATTGACCTTAGATTTCTTTTAATTATTTTGACTTAGAAACATAATTGTTTCTTAAAAAACAAAAGAGCAGTAGTACAACCTTCAGTAACATTTTTTGTAAAACAATTCTATGAGATTAAGTTCTATAGATCTTGTGTTTTATAAGATTGTTTTAAATCTTATAAAACATAAGTTCTAGATTCCAACAATAATTTAGTTTTTATGCGATCACTAGAATGAGCGTCAATTGGTGTCACTTGTCACTTTGCTTAAGATTGTAAGTTGTTTGCTTTAGATAAAGTTTGGTTTTTAAACACATTTTTACATTATTTATCAATCATTAATATTGTTAATATTTCGAAGGTCTCATATCGCATTAAAAAAATTACAAAATTAAAAAAGTGATATTGATATAACTTCAGTGAAGTTATTCTCATGCTACAGATATTTACGCAGAAGTTTATTATTCAGTTTGAAATGACAAGAGGCTTTTTCGGATTAGATTTAAATGTAACTTAAAAAAAGCTTTTGTAATAAACAAAAGCTAGTATGCGACGCCTACCTGTATAATTAAGCTTTTGTTCTAAAAAAAAATATCAAATAAACACAACGTTGAAAATTTTAGCATTTTAAATTAAATTCTAAAAGGTATTATTTATATTGTTTATACCCTTAAATTAAGTTTTAAAAAAATGTATAAACATTGATATAAAAGTATACTAATAAAATAAATTTTCCACTAGACATGATTGATGAGGCGAATATTTACAACAGCCTAAAACAATTTACGATGTATGACACAAAATTGGGTCAAGTTAGTGGGTGAAGCTTTTATAGGTAATATTTTTTTAAACCAAATTATATTTGGTTATCGCCCTGTAGGTTGATGGTAATGTGCTTTATGTGCGCTGGGATTTAAAATTTGTCTCATAAAATGAATAAATAGCGCGTAAGGTGGATTTTTTGAGCATCAAGCGTCGTCGAAAGGTTCCGGTCAAATGCCAGATGGACATATATTTTACGGAGAATATTACAGTATTGCACAAATAATGTGCCGGAAGCCACTTAATATTTTCTTTCATATAATAAATGAAGGAAACTTTTCTTGCTTTTTAAGAGTTCAGTCTATACAGAAACAGAAATTCTTAGTAAGTTCAACAATATTTTCTAGCAAATAGAAATAAATTTCAAATGCTTCTCCAAGATTCCAAGAAACATAAAATTAAAAGTATTTGTTAAATATTTTTAATTTCATGTTTCTTGGAATGTAAAAAGTCAAAAAAAAAAACGTTTTTAGAAGAATTCTGCTTGGTAATCTTATGTAACCTAAAACTTTAATGAATAAAGTATAAGGAATATCTCTTACATAATTTATATTAAAATACAACTATTCAACTTAGACAAAAAAAGAAAAATAACTATTCTAACTGAAAAATTTGCTAGTTAAACTAACTAATTTAATCGCAAAATTCTGTTGGTTGGTATAGTCATCATTTTGAGTAATTCAACATTTGACCATTTTTATTTCAAATTATAACTCTTTAAAGTTTATCTTTCAAAGTGAAAGTTATTGTATTTGTGCGTATTAATTTTCTAGTTTAACGCAGTTTTTTTTATATTATCTACTTTTATGGGATTTGTAATGTATATCAATTTCAAAATCAATTATCTATTTGTATTCCAAAACTACAATGTAATTTTTTTTTGAAACACCGCGTTTGTTTTTTTTTTAAATCTAACAGACTTTTATCTCTTTTTTGTTGTTGAATAGTTATTTTTTTTACATAAATTTAGATGCAGCGTACGGTGTTTAGTGAATTCCATTCTAATTCAAAAACCAAATAACTTCAAATTTTTTTTGGCAAAAACCTTGAGAAACTGTCTATACAATAACTTTACTGGCATTAATACAACGCAGCGTTTTACTTAATATTAGTAGCAAAGTGCTTCAAACACTGTCACCATACCTTGTTGAGTTAAGCCTTCTCGACGTGATCTAAACTGACAATCCAATGTTTTGTTACATTAAAGTAAAATAATAAAAGTAATTATTACTGCAAAAATTTGAACAGCACAACTTTTAACAGAGGTTAGAATGTCTATCGTGTAAATTATGACTAAAATAAACCTTAAAATATGCTCCTGCACTTTTCCACATGCATTAAATTTGAAATTTGGTTACATAATAGAGTTTGTAAACTTTTTTTAAAGTGATTTCGATGTCAGCTTATACTAAAATTAAGTTCTTAAAAATGTAGTAAATCTCAAAATCTAATGTTTTCAGGGTTATAATTGGCACAACAGAGTAGAAAATTTATAGTTTTTTATTTAAAAGGCATTGTCGAAATTATATAACCTCATTGAACAGATGATTTGTGTGGTGGCGTTAGAGACTTGTTCTATTTATTGAATATTTACAAAGTAAGAGAACTATACAGATATAATCTTATTTTTTGGTTTTATTCACATTTTATTTATTATTCACACAGTTTTACCACCAGCCAAAAAGTTTGTTTTATAGATCTGGAGAGCTTTTTTGACCACCAAGTCATTATCAGGAAATGAATAAAACTGTTTATTCGTTTACACAAAAATTGTAAATTGTTTTAAAGTGCGCAAAACTCAAATTAAATTAATATTTTGAGTCATAACTATCACTTTTGGAATCAATAAACTCACTAATTTCATATTATAGGACTGATTGCAATCAATAAATATGAGTTTTGCTCTTCCTCTACATGTTGAACCCTGTTTTGTCATATTTATTTTTTGTTTGATACATCCAGCAGCTTTGCTGTCAGTTAGAGGAGTACATAAAAAATACATGAGTGGTAGATCAGAACAAATTAGAGAAAAATAAAATAAAAAGAAAGTTAAATTAATTTCTTAAACTACCTGCAGTTAGACACTGCTATATAAAAGACAACATTACACCTAGAACATAATCATGGCACAATTAAATTTATGTAGCTTAATAAAGTAGGCGAGTCAATAAGATTATGTAATATTTTATACAAAAATAGTGTATCCACAATTTTGCGTTTTTTTCTAAGAGACATGAAGTTAAATTTGTCAAGAAAAAGATCGTAACTGTAGTTTCTAATAGAGTAAACACAGTGTTTTTTGTAGAAAACAAATTAAAAAAAAATTTTTAACCCTAGGAGCAATATATACTCTACGTGGTACGGAATCCAAATAGTACTACAGTATTCTAGTTTAGTTCTTACATTAGCAAAATACAACCTACAGATTGCTTGAATAGACGTATACTTCTTACTATATCTAATTAGAAAGCCTAACATTTTGCTTGCTTTGGATACAATGTTGTTAATACGCAATAAGAATGACAATTTTGGATCAAACGTAATTCCAAGATCTTTAATAGCGGTCTTTCGATCACGCACTACACCGCTGACAGAGAAATCAAACTGCGGCGATGTCTTTTTGCGAGTAAAAGACATTACTTTGCATTTATTTATATCACGTAACAGTTGATTGTTGACGGAATAATCATGTAAAGATGTCAGATCGCGCTGTAAATGCTGGCCATCCAAAACATCGTTATAATGGCAAAAGAATTTTAAATTATCTGCAAAGAGCAATGTTGAAGAAATAATGTTGCTATAAAGTTGATAAAAATTAAAACAGCCGTGGTCCGGGATTGGGCCCTTGTGAAACCCCGAAAGTAGCTACAAATGCCGCGGATCAGAAACCTTCATGTTCCACAAGCAGCAAACGATTTGTTAAGTATGAACTAAATAGATGTAGCAAAGGTCTACACCAACTCCACTCAAATGCTGAATTAACTGCTGATGGGGCACTCTGTCAAACGCTTTGCTGAAGTTTGTATACACGACATCATTTTGACTTCTGATGTCACGAGAACTAGATATATATTGAGCAAATGTGCACAAATTTGATCCTGTATCACGCGACCTCACAAAATCATAATGTTCTGACATCAAAGGTTGTACATGTGTGTAAAGTGTTTTTAACAAAATTATTTCCAATAATTTAGAAAAAATTGAGATGAGCACAACAGGTCTATAATTACTTATGAATTTGTTTGTATTTGATGGTGAACCAGATTTAAAAACACGAGAAAGTTTCCAAATACTTGAGAAAATAGCAGTTTTTAAAATATAAACTTAAATGGTTGCAAATGGTTTATATTGCTGGCAATTTTTTGTTTTATTCTTTGTTAGTAGCAAGAATTACTTATAAATTATAATGAGCTTGTTGTAAATTTGGAAATTTTATATATCTTTTTTTTTGAACACGTTTAAGATCCGGAAATATTTATAACACGATATTACGCTACGCAATAGCGTAGCTATTTCCACGAGTGTCTTAAGTACTTGAAAATTCTTCCACCACTTCATTGTGTGGATAACAACTCTCAATAGTCTTGGAGTTTTAAGTTTACTATTCATTATGATGACCATTTGATTCAGAAATTATCAATTTTTGTAAGTATTTTATCTTCTGCTTTTGTTTGTTGTGTAACATACGTTTTCGTTGTTTGACAATAATTTTTTTGTCTTTTTTTTATATCGACTTGGTTGAGTAGTATAAGCCACAGTTTTTGATTTAGTGTGTTAATAATTATTAGTAGTGTTGTTCTTTCAGTTAATAAGTGCTTAAGGTTTTTTAATGTATTTTTGAGTGGCTTTGAATTTTTTTAGTTTTTCAACATGTTGCCTGAACCTTTTTATTTTTAGATCAATAGATAATAGATTTTTTTTTTTTAAATTTATTTCAATTTTTATTAAAAGTACGTTATAAAATGTATTGTTCTAATTAACGGCGGCACAAATCTTTCTCACTCTTCTAAGTAATAATAACTTTTTAGAAGTTGTTATTTTTTTATTTGATCTAATTTTTTTAATTCCACATATTATTCTCTAAGCAGATTATAAAGTATTTCATAACATTTTTTTGTCGAGTAACTAAATAACATGCTTCTAAGCTGTGCCAAGCAAAATCTTATATTAAATTTCTTATATTAAAAGCATTTCAGGAATCTTGTAAAATCTTTAATTTAGGTGTCTCAATAACATTGTGAAAGCAAACCGTCGATATAATATTGAAAATCTAATAGTCTCTAATACAACTTTACTATAACAATAAAAACTTTTATTTGTGTTTAACCTTTATTGAATTTACATAATAAATACCTGTTTCCTTTATTTGGCAACTAATTACAGATATAACCATTCAACTTATTCATTTAAGTTAATTACGTTATTTTGTTGCGTAGATGATCGAATAATTATCCATTTGTCGTAAATTATCAAAAGGGTATTTAATAATTTTGATTAATTATGGACGTGATTATACTTTTTGCCTAAAGTTAATGAAAACGGAGAGAATTGATGATCTAATTTGAATAGTAATTCCAAATTAATTTGCTTACTGAGTTGAAATTGTCGTTAAAATATGAAATGATTGTCATTCAAATACATTCCTAAAATTCCATTATCTATAATTAATTCTTTTGATAATAAGTTCGTTGTGTAGGATGTGCTTTTGGCGTATGTACAAATCGTATCATCATCCTGGCTTTATTTTCATATTCATACTTTAATTAAATTAGAAATTTAATTTGATGAAACGATCAAATTAAATTAAGCAATTATCCGCAAATTTTTTATTTACAAATTGTTGATAAATTTACCAAAAGTACAAATTATGAATTTTCTCTTTTTGTTTACACAAAATAATAATAAATAAACATTTAATACTCAATAAAAAATAAATTGTGTTAGAATAAAGTAGTCGTTTTACTACACATGGAAAAGCAGCCGAGTACGCGTATACCTACTTTGCTGCATTTATTTCAGCAAATGCGGTAAAACGGAGACAAAAGTTGATTGCAAATAAATTGAAAACATAACATCTAAAAAACACTTGAAAAAAAAATCTAAGGTTAACTCCTTGGGAATTATATTCTCTGGTGCGGCAAGAAAGCCAATACCAATGCAAAGTTGTGACAAAAAAAATATAATAATATGAATAATATAGTGTAATTGTGTTCATATACACAGTATTTAAACACGTCTCATGTTTTGCAAAAAATAAAATAGCTGAGAAAAAGCAAGAATGGTAAAGTAGCGTTAATAAAATATTTAAGAAAACACAAGCAGAAAAACAGTAGTCAGGCCAGTGTCATATCTAATTCTAATCTACTTCTTTGTTTGCACGCCGTGTAAAATGATATAGCAACCGAAAACTTTTTAGGTTGGATTTGAAGTAATTTTGTAGACAAATTTCTTATACAAGAAAAACCTATTAAAAATTGTATTCAGCAGTTATCAGTTTTTTCTGCAATTTGGACAGACATAGTTTTATGTAGTATTTTAAAGTCAAGTTTTTAATTAAGAAATTTGACTGTTGATCAGGTTTTAATACTAATGCGCTAGCTTTCGCTGCCTTGATTTAAAATTCAGATCAACACAGTGCGCAAAATTGTTTATTAATACGTTAAATGCGTCACTGAAATCAATGTTTAGTAGTTCAGGTAAAATTATTTACAGCTCGTCGTTTGTTGTTCTCGAATCACATGGTTTTATTTTTGCTATTTTTTTTTGTTTGCTTTTTCTTTGTATATAATATTTTAAAAATAAAAATATTGTTTTCAAATTTATTGACTGTCTGTGTAATTTTTACACCCTTATTTAATCACTATTTAGTCCAAGTTGTTGCAGGTTTTGATGACTCATTGTGTTTACCTGAAAGTATTCCTATTCGAATGCACTACGTTATCTCATCTGCCATGCATATTTTGACGAGTTGTTTCTATAGCATACCTACATGTTTAAGAAATTGCAGTTTTTGGTCTACCTAGTGCTATAGTTTTTGAGTTTGTAGTCGTACGTCTTCTTGCTACCAAAACAAATCTTCTCATAGCAGTTTTGCAGTATTTACCACCAGCCTTGAATTGTTTAGTTTTTATATTATCTTTTCGGGTCGGGTTTTGACTTTAATTTTTTTTTTGGTTTGTGATGCAAGCAACTATTTTTCTGTTGAAGGCAAATTTTTTTTCGGGCTTAGGTCAAGTAAACGCTTTTCGCTTAGGATAAATTTTACAAAATGTCTTATAACTGATTTTTAACAGCCTCACTCATCTCAGAGTTTTTGTCAAACCGTGTTGAAACTTTTTTAATCGATTTTGCATTATGTTGATGTTCTTTGTTTATTTCTTTTGTTGCTTAAGCTCAGCTTTTCCATGTTAATGATATAATCTTAACTCCGTAAAAAATGTGCTTACTTGGGTATATCAACAAACAAAAGTAAACAACAAAAAAATAATCTTACATTTCTCACATGGAAAATATGTACATGTTTAGAGGTTAAGTTTTGTTTAGTCTCACATCCAAGCTTTATTTCTCAAATGATAGCTGGATCTGCTTTTGAAGTCGAAAAACTGCAGATACTATTTGCATAACTGTAAACGTTTTAGCAATTCAAGCAAGATTGAATACGATACGTGATTACGGTATAATTAATAGATTTGGTTATTTGCTCTGTCATGAGCTCCGCAAGTGATGGTACAAAATTATTTAAAAAGTTTTGAAAAGTGCGTTTGATAAATGGATTAAAACGAAACTAAGTGATGCATTATTTTATGTTAATTTACAGTTTGTAAAAATGGCTTAAAATGCATTGTAATATTAATTTAGACTATCTTCAAATAAATTAAAGTCATAATTATTTATGTGCTACTTTAAAATTGAATAATTTACTACTGATGTCAATACATTTTATAAGTTATAAGATTGTATTCTGAGCACTCATTCGGTTAATATGCTTAATAAATCTTTTGATTCCCGGTAAAAACAACGTTTGGTTGCACAAAACAGTAATAAATTTGAAAAATGTACCATATTCTACAAATTTATGAGCTATTAATATTGTTATATTGTAAATGTACATACATGGCATTTATCAATATTTAGTAAGTTTTTTGCGGAAAGAATATAGTGTCACTCTAAAACCTAAATGGTTGCAAGAATTTTTGTTTATAGGTGATGTCTCTCTCAATTTGATCTAGTTCTTTCAAACAAATCGATAGAATTCTCGCCAACTACACGAAGAAAAATGACCAACAAAATGAAACTTCCAATAAATGGTCCGTGAAAAATATCACATTTTGAAATTTTTCACGGTGCTACTTGCGAGGTATCGAATTTAGATTACAGAAATAGGAGTTCAGATG
The DNA here is from genome assembly GCA_947359425.1 of Lagria hirta. Classification (NCBI taxonomy): domain Eukaryota; kingdom Metazoa; phylum Arthropoda; class Insecta; order Coleoptera; family Tenebrionidae; genus Lagria; species Lagria hirta. The sequence continues at coordinate 13,149,760 of OX375799.1, read as the reverse complement.
TACTTGCTCAAAACGGTGGCATAACAAAGATGTGTTTATTTATAAATCAATTTTCATGAAAGACTCAGTTTTTTTGGTTCTATTTTTGTTGAAGCTTTATCAATACGCGGTTTATATCTTGTTTATATTTTTAGACCTCTTTCTTTCTTTTTTGAAAAAATTACAAAACTTTTGAGTATACACAACTATAATAGTATTTTAAACATTTTTTAGTCTTTAAACTTTGTATTGAAAATAAAGTAAAAAAATTAATTCTTCAGTAAACATACGCAAGGTGTTAGCTAAAGTCAAAATATAAAGTTAAGTTTTTGAGTAAAGTTGCATAGTATTTAAACAGTGTATAATATTTTATGTTAAGAGAAAAAGTAAGCTTTAGTGTTTATACAGCAGCAATTTTCGACCAAAATACATTATTGAATTTTTTCAAACAGGCAAAAGCCGTTTAAAAATTTTGAAGAACAAAAAATTTAAATTGAAAAAAATGACGCTTAAACTTAATAACTAAAGTTAGGCTAATAATGAATTGCAAGGTATTGCGGTCTAATTAGTGATTCTTGCTAATATAGTTCTAGTTTTAAGTTATATGGTTTTCGAAAGAAACAATTATACTTTACACGTTAAACAAATATACATGATATTAGTTTTCAAGAAATTAAAATTTTTTTGTTTGTTTGTTTTCTTTTTTGTATTATATACTAATTTTGTATGGTTGTACTGGTAGTTTTTCTCTTTTTAGTGTTCTCTTGCTTGCATAAATTATTATATGTACAAGAAAAAAAAACTTAGTTGGTTGTTCAATTTATTGCTTTTACAAAAGATGATAAACTTTCAATCGGTTAAATTAATGTAGCATAATATTTAGTTCTCATGTTTAAAGTTTTTAAATATTTTATATGCTTATATTATTTTGTAAAATCAAAAAATTAAAAAATAAAATCAAAACATTTTTGTTTATTTCTGATTTTAACTGTATACGATTATCAGCTCTTAATTTTTTTTTTTTAATTTATTGTAAATTAATGTTGCAACATTTAATAATATTTTTTTTCAGTTTTTTGCGACTATAAGATTTAAGCAGTGATATGTTTTATTTTAATTTATAAATTTTGCAATCAATTGAGCTTTTTTAATAAGTTTTTAACATATATTTTTGTATAAGAAATTAAACGATGTTACAATACTAAAGTTGTTACGTACAAATTTAAAGTGTTTTGAGTAAACATGTACTAGGCAAAAGATGTGTTATCACCTAACTGTAAAAATTTAAGAAAATAAGAACTTTGTAAAAAATAATTTCTAAAGATTTGAAATTACACTAATTTTGAGGTAGGTGACTATTCCAGAACAACAATAGTGTGAGATGATGAATTTTATCAAAGCGTCTACCACTTTTGAAAGATGGCAATCTACAACAATATGGCCAATTTATTGTTTCAGCTGCTTTAGAAACACATCAAAAAATCTCTACAGTTTTTTATTTCAAAATCACCTCGTTACATTTCCTATCCTCACTTCTTAAGCGGTTAATGTGACAACGTAATTTTTTGAAAAAGAAAAAATTTTATATGACGTACAAAAGGTTTTAATTATTTCTTTTATATATTTTTTAGGGTTTGCCATATTGTTTTTCAGTATTCTTCACAAAAACAACTGCAATATTTTTAAAATGTTGCGCACTGACGTGTTCAGTTGCTTGTTTATTTTTGTGCCTTGAGTGCTGTTCAACCACACAGACGAATAGTATTATGATGAAGAAACTACAAGTGCGGTTGGTCGAATTGTCTTTTGTTTTGTTTAAGTTTTTTTGTTAAATATTTTAGGTTTTGTACAAGATATTTTTTCTTTTTTTTTATTCTACTAGGTTAGAATGTTATTTATTAAAGATTTTATCGGCGGATTTAGTCTTTAAGATTTTTTTCAATTTTTTTAAATTATGTTCTAGTAGATTTCAATTTTCTTTTAAAAACTATAATTTAATAAACAGTTTTATAAATCAATAGTTTTGTGTTGAAAAAAAGATTTCAAACTCATCTATCATTTATTTGCTGGTACCCATACAAATTATTTTTATTTGCTGAGACATCTAGTAACTAAAAAGGATATTTTTAACTGCACCTTGTTTAATTTTCAATATGAATAAGTTTGTCGACTAGACTGTTAGCGGACTGAAAAATTAAGCCAAACTGTGACGTATGCAAAACGTGTACGAGTTTAAATAAGGCTTTGCTTAAAAACGTTTTTATATTGAGTTTATAAAAATCTCTAGAAGCCATCCGCTTGCTAAGAAAACCAAACAGCTTTTACTAGAGGTATATGTAAGAAGCAAAATTAATCCAAGTAAATTTGATTTTATAGATTACCACATTGTTAAAATAATAAATTAAACAATAAACCACTATTGTTTATATTGTATCTTATATTTGTAATTCTATTTAGCAGTCTTTATGAGTTTAGTTGGGTATGACAGCAAAAGTATCGATTGTCGGCATTTACGCTCATTGCATAAAAAATATTCATAACTTGATTTCTTTAACATGGATTTTAAAATTCATGATTCATGAATTTTATGTAAATGGCTTTAGGTATATTGTGCCTCAAAGATTGGGGATATGCTATGCCTTATCGTCATCGCAGAATGCTTTGCGTTTCCTTATCAGCAGCTTCAATAGACAAATCAATATATCACTTACACATAAAAATTTTTGTCACGTATTGATAAACTTACATTATTCTTTTGCCTTCTGAGAGTATTTTATTATTTTTAGGGATCAATTTTCCTTTGTTCTTGGTTATTTGCTTTTCTACATTTACTATCTGTTACTATACAGCAACAATCTCAGCTTTTGCCACCGCTATTGACCTTCTCGTAAACCTGTCCCCATTTCTGATAAATATTTATAGTACAATCTTCATTCATCATAAAACAAGCAATTTTAGTATAACACCTTAGAAGTCATAAAGCCACAATTTTTCAACTTTAGCATATTACATGATTATTACCACAACCGAATCTGAATAACTACAGTTGCAGATTGTATAGCCCTAAAACATTGGAAAACTTTTACCAATTGTAATTATGTGGTAAAAGTTCAGAAACGGCAAAGTTTTTCAATGATTTACATAAATACTAATTAGGACAAGATGTATTATGTTGAAGCGTTCTGTACCGTATGAGTTGAAAGATTTTACTTAAATGAGCAGTCTAAAACACAAAAATCAATTTTAACAGCGTTTAATATTAACTTATCTGTGACAGTTAACCGTTATCAACCATCGAACGTAAATCATTAAAAAAAAGAGTTGTATGATAAAAATAATAATAAATTTTACAATTTAACAAAAAATGTTTATTTTAAAGAAGTTAAAATAATTTTAAACAACGGCTTCTGCTGGAAGTTATAACTGTGCTCAATTTCTACATAAATGTGCAGAGTATCGTTCATTCAGAGTTCATTATGTTGTGAAAATCGGGCATATCGTTGTCAGAATAGAAGAAGTTTTGGCATGAACTATAAATTGTTTTACAATACCCGAACAAACATTATTTTGAAATAGTTTTATTTTGCTTTTTTATTTTGTTGCTTTTTTGTTTAAGAGTCTAGTAAAACTATTTTAGTTATTAAAGAGATTGACTGTCTGTTTAGGTCATAATTTTCTGTATTATATCTGAACAAAATACAGTAGACTACCAAGTTTGACGTCACAAGCTCACGGAATGAAAGACTGATGTTTCCGCAGGAACGTAGTCGTAAAAGTGACTGAAAGCGGTAACAGTTACACAAGGTCAACGTTTACCATTTGTTTAGGCTTTAGTACTTGCTTTTGGGAAACTGAACCACATTATAACATAAATTTTCTTGTGACACTGATATATCCTAAGTTATGTATTTGTAGACATTTGGGCTTTTTCCTATACGTCATTATTTCGGTAGTCTATTATTAGTCAACTTAAATACTTCATCTGACATAGTTTTAAATGTTCCATCATAAAGCTGAAAATATTGACAAGAAATGATAGATAAGCTGTTTTATTTAATATTTTTTTTGATCAAGCATATTATTATTTTATCAAATGAATTGTGAAAATTTTTGAATAGATACTGCACTTTGATCCAAATAATTGCACAGTGCTCTAATACGTGGTGCCAGTAAAGTAAATAAATAAAACGGAATATAGAACCTTCTTTTTGTTTGAAATCGGTTAAAAATACATACTCAAATTGAAGTTTCTTTTATCAAGCCATGGTTGGAAAATGCTCATAAAAATTGCCATACAAAAGTAGGTTAAAAACCACATCCAAACGTTCAAAATCAACATTTTTGCAAGATATCAATTTTGGTTTACCGGTCTGGTGATTTAAGTAATCTAACCGCTTGGCTCAATTGTTGGCTGGTTTCTGATTTTTAATCTTTGGCAATAATTATGAACTCACTCTTAGTAATTGTTCAGCTAAGATAAGCAGAGCATACTCAAAGCATTACAAGCTTGTGAAACAAGTGTTTAAAAAATATATATGAGCATTCCACAAATTACTTTCGGAAAACGAATAATTTATCGTATTTCCTTATTATAATACAACCGTAATAATATACCTTGTAGGTGAAGAAACCGATTAAGTTCCACTCTAAGAAAAATTAGTACTTTATCGTTTAGAATCAATCAATCTAATGAAAAACTCTAGTAATATGGTATGATTGTAGCCTGCGTTGTTTTGTTCAAGTAATATAATTTTAATTAAATACCAAAGAACTCTTATATCTAATAGATAAACAGTATTTTATCAATTTTATGTCACTTAATAGTAATCAGACCATAATACTGCTTCCAAACTTTAACCTAAACTGTTGTATCAACTTCTATTATACAATGCCGAATTGATGAATTTTAACATGTTTTACAAAAGACTAACTTATTTAATTTACATTTTCTATTTAAAACTGCTACTACATAATATAGATAATTATATTTATTAAAATAGAGTGTATGTGCGTACTTGGGTAGGAATGAAAGAATTTCTACGGTTTTAGCGTGAATAAGATAGTATTTTACCTTCAATCAGTATTGTAATTGAATATTGAATAAAAATAATTATATTGAATTAAAAAGGAAATATTTATATTTACAAATACATACCTTGACGAAGCGATCCATTTCTGTCTTGAAATAAAGTTTACCTCAACGCTACGCGTCTCGGTCAGCTTCTTACTGTCTCAACATAAATGCAATACTTTTCCGTCACGGTATGTAATGTACTATTACCCCCAATCAGTATTGTAATTAAAAAATAACAAACCTGTAAACGGTAGGTAATGTGCGTCTTCCCTCTCTTGTACACTGTACCGTTATAAATCGCAACCCATATAATCGCAAACAACAATGTAGGTTTCTATGATAACTTTCAATTGTTTTAATATTTTGCAATGTCAAATTAATTATTAAAAAAGAAATATACAATGGGTAAAAAAGTATACATACCTTAACAGAATGTTGCATTTCTGTCTCGAAGTAAAGTCGACTGAGACGCCAAACGTTGAAATGTAATACTTTTTCGTCACGGTATGTAATGTGCTATAAACTGTGTATTTAGTTAAATTGTGAAATTTAGAGCCGGTTGCATAAACTCAAATCAAATCTCTAATCAACTGTTTGTTATCAAGTACATTAATATACATTTTATGACTTAATGAGGGTTAACTGAAGTTAACTATCATCAAAATTTCGTAGTTGAAAGAATATTTAAGCAGAAAAAAATAAAAATGGTCAAAACACAAACATTATTATGTGTATGTAGCAATTTGTAAATCAAATGAGATGTTTATATTTAAACAAAAGCAACCCTTTTTTAATGTAAACGCGAGTGTAGATCTACAAGTAGTTTTGCCGTAATATGTCATATACAACATTATAGTATATTAAAGAACTATTTTTATAACTGTTAATTTTGCGTATAAATTTTAGGGTTAATATGCAAGTTTTCTATAAAACACGTGCACAAATGCCGCTTCTAAAACGTTTTCTATAAGCTGTTTTTTCAAATTTATGTCTTTTTAAAAAAAAAAAAAATAAGTTTTTAAATTCTGGAAATTGTTTTGCTGTCGATTGGTAACAACAACAAGCTATTTGATTATCAAACTTAATTAACAAATTTTGTTAGATATAAATTGCTTTATTTTTATCAAAAAAATAATATAATATAAATATAGCCGAAACAACGATAAAAAATTTAATATATTATGATAGATCTAAAATAACCTACAGAAAATTCCGAGAATTTTAAGATGGTTGAAAACAAAACATTTCTGAATATGATTTTTTGCCGGGTTTTGAGGTGCGCTAAAACTACAAACTCCATAGACAATTAGGATCAATGTTCTGAAGAGTATATTCTTTATGTTTTCTCTGATGGGTTGAGTGGCGCAAATAACTTTCTTGTTCAACGTGTTTATTGTGTTCAACTCTCGTCTTTCTGCCTGAGGTTTTATTCGGGCAAGATTTTGACCAAAAAAGCAATCAAGATTAGGCTGCTTTACCTTTAATATACTTAGCTTCAGCCAGGTATGAGCTGCTTGGAAACAGGTTGGTTATAGCATAACAAATCACAATATTGTATGAAAAAGGTCAGACCTAGATTGTAGAAACTATATTAAATGAAGTGGCTTTTTGATACTCTCAAACAATTACATAGTTGATAGCATTTCAAATATTTATTACGATAATGTAATTCATAGAGCACTGATAAGTATTTATGCTTAATAAACATTATATTTCTCAAAGCATGAGTTGCACAAAACTTACAACTTTATCCGGTATAGTTTGCCTAATCCTGTGTGCAATTACTTGTTTGGTTTTAAGTGTTTGATTTGAGTTTTGTTAATTTTCTTTGTAGCAATTGTTTTTGACAAAGCTTGTGAGTTTTAAAATCTAATTAAGTCGCTATTATTATTATTATAAACTTGCCCAGCATGTAGGCTCTTGGTTAAATAATTAAATTTAGACGTTTCAACCAAATGGTTGGAAATAGAAAGAAATAAATTTGATAATTTATTATTTAGCTAAATATATTATGAAAAAATAAGAATTTTATGCCCAGTTTATAAACGATTGTTACATATTGTGGGGACGCTTTATTGTTTTGCGTGTGCTATTAAACATGCGATTTATATCTGCAAGTATTTTTAAATGTTTTAAAAATAAACAAAACCAAAGCAGGATAAGTGAACTGTTATTTTTACACTATACATATTATGAATTTAGATGCTTTCCAAGTTATTTATAATGTACGATTTGTTTGCCGTTTGGAGTTATTGCATATATTATTTTGTATGTGTTCAATGTTTATAAATAAAATGTAAATAACATATTGTTTGAAAAAATATTTTTAAATGAAACATTAATTTTTAACTGTTTGTAATTATAAATAAGGTGTAGTTTTGATCGTGCTTCTAATTATACAATTTAATTCTAATTCAAATTAGTGTGCGAACTGAAATAGCTATTTCAGTTACACAAAGTCACGTTAGCCATTTCCACCGTGCATGCCATGACTGTTTTGTTTTTTTTTTTAATTATTAGAATAATAAGTTTTAACGGTAGGGTTAAGAATATTAAGACGGTTTCTATTTTGATGCAGCTCAGAATGTTGAAAGTATATATTATGATGCCGAATAATTATTCCTGCCAACATTTAAAGCATGCAGCTATTTTATACCAATTTTAAAACATTATGCAAATAGGACAGAAAATCTCGTAGCGACATTTTGACATGAGTTACTGTTTTCCGCTAATTTTCGTTCTAATTTTGGAAAACTATTTTTAATATGCAGAGACGTCTAAAAATTGAAACAGATAGTTCATTCTGGTTCTAATTGCCAACTCAAGGAATATTTAAGTGGAAGCGTTTAGACAATCTATAAATCATATAGAAGCAATTCCTACAAATTTTATAAAAACAAAACTTTTTTTATAAATTTATTAACGTTTGTGTATTAATCAATTGGAATTGAAAAATGAGTGTATTTAGTACAATAATCAATTACTTTTTCTATACTTATTTTTCTTTTACATTAAAAATGTAAGATTGACAAACAAACATTTTCTACAAACAAATTTATTATTTTTTAAATATTTTGAGTTAAGACAGTTAAGATATTAAACTTTTTACGTACAAGACACATGTTTTGTGCGTGGTTGAAAGATTTTATACCCGTCGGACATTTGATATATTAAACTTATCTTAAGATATTTACTAAACGCTTCTCTACCAAAACATCGTTAAATCTATACTGTGCATTGATTAACTATGTTACTACATTTACGTTCTTTATCATCAAAGTACAAAAAAGTGATTAGGTAGGTTTTATTACATTTTGCTGAATATATAAAAAACTTAATGAATTTAAGTTTTCAGCTTGTGTATTCTGTCAAGAAATTTTATTCACTTGTTTTATTTTTTGACCTGACCTGTGTAGAAGATTTTTGCAAAACTCAGTTAATCAGACTTTGTGCAATTATTAAAAGATTATTTTAATTAATGTAAGCTAACGATATTTGATGTCTAAATAAATTTTGTTGTAAACTATAAACTTTTGAAATAGGTTTTTTTACAAAATTTATTTTATTGGTTTTAATGGTAAACAAGCAGTTGGACGGCACAGACGAGTGGTCAAACAGCGCAAATTGCAAATTGTAAACATTCAATTAATTTTTTCTTTAGATTTTTTAAAAGAAGTAAAAATTGTTAAAGAAAGAATTAAATAGAATTTACGAGTGACGTAAGTCTCGCACCACAATTAGCACCATGAAGAAAATGGTTGAATTTAATAATGCACTTATCTCTGTTAGGTCAATTTGAAGATCTGAAAGAAACAGCAAATACTTTTATAGCGGCTTTTACAAAAGGATTAATTTAAGTAGCATCTAGCACATATCATATAATATTTGGGATTATCGAAGGTTTTTTTATGGTGCATATAACTCTATAGTTGTCTAAAAACAAACTGTAGAGAAGAAATATTTAGAAATAATAAAACTAATGATTTTATCAGCTTCAAGCTAGATAAAAATTATCATTAGCAATGTCAATAATAATGTTTTTTTTATCTTTGTGATGCACGTGTTAACATAAATTTATAAAAAAGGAAATTATGTAATAATCGATTTTTGGTTTTACTATTTGTAAAATCAAAAATAATTGTTCCACAAACGATTTATCTGGAGGTTGTATTTTAGGTAAGCAATCTCAATGATTACTTTCGATAACCAAGAATAGAAGATGTACCAAAAAAGAAGTTATTGATAGGTATTTAAGCTTAAATGATCCTAATAATAGCTGGCAAAATATAGATTGTCACATATTTTATCATTTTGTGTAGCAATTTAAAACATTTTATTAATATTTATAATTTATTTTTTATTATAAATTTAGAATTAGTTTTTAGGTTGTCAGATTTATTTAAATGTCATATAAGTGTTTCAAATAAATTTTAAATTAACTATAGTATTAATTAGGTTTGCCCAAAAGTAACCACTTATCAAAATCAAATAAAATTTGACCCGTAAAAAATATTGAAAAAAATCTATTGGCTGTGATTTTATCAGTTAAATACGTTCAACGGCTTCAAAGATTTAAAGTCAACTTGCTTTTTTTTTAGATAACCACAGAAGTAAAGTTTTACATCTTTAAAAAGTACATTTTTTTTATCTTAACAATGTAAAACATGTTGTAATACATTGTTTTTTGTTTCAAAAAATGTCAGATTTTTTTCACATTAAAAATTTGACAACAAAACTCTTTTACTTGGCTATGAAATTTGTTGTGTATGAATAGTCAAATAATTTATCCAAATACATAACAATTCTAAAAAACAATTCTTAAACAAAATTGAATAATAAAAAATAAATTAAATTTAATAACACCTAATTCTATAGCTAACTTACGTTTAGTTTTTCCTATTTTTGACGTTTTGAAACAAAAAAAGGTTAACATGTATTGCATTGTTAAAACCAGAAAAAAATTAACTTTTTAAAAATGAACGTATGTATCTGAAAAAATTACAGCTAATAATTTTTTTTAAATATTTTTTATATGTCAAACTTTATTTGATTCTGATAAGTGATTTTAAAAATATTTGACTGTTTTCATACTTTTGCGCGACCGTGTATATAAAAAGTGAGCAAATAGTTTTTAGGTTGGAAAAAGCGCTAGAAATATTTGGCATGATTTTAACTGAAACATTGAAACCATTTTTTTTTTAAATTGTATCGGTCAAAATCTATTATAATTTTTCTTCCAAGCAATCGGTAAGGGAATTGGTTCTTTTGCCATTTATTTGTCGAGCAGTGCCAAAGTCCGGGTCGATCATAAAACGTTTTTTTTTCAAATAGAAAAACCTTCATAATTTCTTAAAAAAAGCAAAAATTTGTGAGTTATTAACGCTTTTGTTTTTGATTTTGGCAGCTATTGATTTTGTGACATTTGAATTGGTTTTTTTTATTGAACAAAAAAACATTAGACAAGCAATTTTATTCACAACATTGAATAAAATACAAGCATTGGAAAGTTCCTTCTTCATAGCAAGTCATAGAATAGTCGTTTTTCTGAGTGAGATTTAATAATATCATGCTAATTTGTTTCACCCCTTTTCTGAATGTGCAATGGAGAAACTGTTTGTTTTTCAGTCTGTAGAATGTAACGGATTTTATAACGAAACGGTTAAATTTCTCGACTTTACATTGTCATTATATAAATATTTAGCATAATAAATGCTAAATATTTAAGTTTTTGGGACGGCTAATTTTAAATTAAAAGTCAGAGCATCAGAGCAGCAATGTTAAATTAAAAAATGATAGCAAAGATATAATTAACTTTTTATTATACTTAATTTATATATCTTCTTTAAAAGAAAATTAAAAGAATAATCTAATAGTAAAATATCTTCTAATAGTTATTAGTCAAAAAATTAATAGTAACGACTCTAACTGCAGATCTTAATAATTAGCACGTGATTTTTTTCAAAACCTCAAGGTCAAGTCAATAACGGTTGACAATAAAGACCTTTTGTTTAAATATGGATATCTGTCATGCAACAGTTGTTATACGCAATTTACAGCAAAAAGTATTACTCAAAAAAAAAATAATAAATAGTTGCCAAAAGTTCAAATTTTAGTGCTATTCAGCACAAAATTGAATTTATCGATGGTTTTCAATGCGTTATACTCAACAATTGAGTAGAGTAAAAAAGCCACAAAATTGTTATTAGTTTAACGATTTTGCCTATAAAATACTTGTATACTATGTAATAATTAATTAGAAGTTATTTTAATTGACGCTTTGAACGCTTGTAACAGCACTTTCATTTATCACTCTCTAATGGGTTTATAGATACCTTCATTAGATTACTGGCCTATTAAGTTTATAGTTAATTACCCTAATATTTTCAATGAGTTAAAACAATTATTTTGTGCACTATAGCATGTAGCAAAGCATTATTGTTATTGTACAGTAGCCTACGCAATGTTTTATGTTCAGTAGAATTGTTTTACAGTTCAGACATATGTTTTCATCAAATTTCTATTTATAAAAATATCTAAAAAATAAGTTTTTTCTAAGAAATTTAATATTTTTTTAAGAATTTGTTTTGGGTATGAATTTGCCGAGTTGCATTTAAACGACGCAAAATATATTTTGAAATATTCGTAAACAACAAAATATTTTGTTACTAAGCTATTTATAATTTGAGTAATGTTTTAAACAGATTACAACTTTTCTTAGAAATTTCTAGACGCTTAGATTACAGTTTTTAGTGACAGCGAGCAAAAATTTATAGAAATTACACATGTTGACCAGAGTAGTAGAAGGTTTTTAAAATAATATTTTACAACCAATTTTAGAATAAGCTTAAAACCAAAACTGAACTAAATTTTCTAAAATTGGCAAAATAGCAAAGCCACAACATTAGCCAGTGTCTGCCCAAAACATTTAAAGTATGCAAGTTTAAGCACTAAACAGGAAAACTAAGAGATGTGCTAATTATCCAATAAAATATTATATTCAATTTGACTTGTTCATATTTTAAGGAATCGATAGATTGATTAATTTTTTTTTTTCTTGATTCAAAAACTTATTCAATAATCCTTTATTTAAAATATAAACAGACAATATTGTTTTAGATTATGAATTTTTTACTTTAGATGTTCAGGCAGAAACTTAATCCAATCTTTTCACATGGCATATATGCCATATGACGTAGTTTTAAGATTAAAGTAAAATTACTATACATAATAAAAAAGCAAGTAGCTGCGGAAAACCGATTCATTAAACAAGGTTTTAATTAATTTTTTTTTAAAAGATGACAACAAAGTCGTTTTTCATTTTGTTCATTGAGATGCTATCAAAACATCTTATGTAAATATTTGAAGTTACATATATGCAAATAATAGCAAATTGCAAGTCATTGCCTCATACAAAATGACAAGACCCTGACTGATTGATGAATTTATTTCAACAACCCTTCCACTGCAAGAGTTATCGCTCCCAGATTCTACTCAAAGAGAGTAAGCTACGCAAAAACTTTTAGTTCAACGTGGTTTAACTATAAGTTGAAGTTTATTTGTAGATGTGTAGCAACGGTTTCCTGTTAGGACTTTATTAGAAAATTGGCTAACTTCTAACCGTCTACCAACATCATCATAACATCATAGGAGCTTGGTTATTTTCTACTTTCTATTCATTTTATTGAGAGTCGAGAGCCGACAAATATCTCTATTCATACTTTAGTATGTCTCGCCTTTAGTAAAAAAAGTTTATTTTTAGACTTTTAAAAATAATTTACGTTATTAATTTAGAACTTTAAATCTTACTCTTACACTTTGAAGTTTTAAACTTTAATTACTGGAAAAATGAGATATTCATATTCATAACAAGCTAAACAGTGTAAAATGGACTATAAAATAATTTTGTCAAATTTTTTGTTTCAAAAGAATGTTTAGTCAAAATCGTGAATATCTCTAATAACTATTCACACTGTTGGTTTCAAATGGGTTTTAATTAAAAACCAATACTACTGATAAAACAGTTTTCATATGAATTTCATATAAATTTCTAAAACATATTATATGAGAAGTTATAAAATATGTTTTTAATAATATATTTTAATTTTTTATAGAACATAAAGTACCATATTTTGAAAATGCAATAAAAACATTGAATAATGTAAGTTGGAACATTGGTAGCTTTGTTTAACTAAAGTTAGTTGTTTCCTTTTAAATATTTAATTTACTTGTTGAAGTTGTGACACGTAAGACATAAATATTATGTGTAAAACCTACAACCACATACATGAAAACCACTTTATATTCTCTTTAAATAAAAGAAAACTTGGAATTTGTTTTTCTTCACAATTATTTCAACAGGTGAACTGTTCACACGTTTTTCTGTTTTTAATTTAAGTTGAAAGCAATATAATAAGCATTTTTGTTCGTACAGAAAATCACTCTCCTATTTAGTAGAGATACATTTTTAAAAATTCAATGTTCTTTAGATGCCTTTTTATCCCAATTGGAAGCGTTTTTACGACTGAATTTACATTTTGGCATTTATTTTTGCCAAATTTCTATAAATTCTAAAATAGATTTTTTTAAAGATAGATTTTTTTGGATTTTACGGAATTTAACAGTAAAGATTTTGATATATCTAGTGGGTGTGTCAAAAACTCATTTGTCTAAACATTATTTTCAATACTGTTAATATAAACAACTCAAGGTTTTTGAAAATAATTGTTTTAAAATAACATTAAACAATGACGATTTTCCTAAAAGTTTTTGGACATATTTGGATCAAGTTTAGTATTGGTTATGCTATTCCAGCTATTGGTAGGTAGTGTCTACAAAGTTCATACTTCTAAAATCTCAGTAGATTTTTCACAAATTTTTCACTATCTTATGTTTTTAAATAGTCAATAATACATCAGTATGTATTATTGACTATTTAAAAACATAAGATAGTGAAAAATTTGTCTCTAGCGTGGTTCACCCGTCAAGTTACCTTGCTTATTCTTACTTTTATTTTTCTGTTATGACGACGTCTCTGCCAATAGAATGCAAAACGCCGTCAGTTTTATCAAACATTTTGACACGGTTTTTTTCAAAGAATGTCAATATTTCAAAAACTTCACTAGTATTTGTTTTTCTAGTTATTTATCTTGCTATTTGTAGCTATCAATAGACATGTAAGAAGTGTAGATAATTTCATAAAATGACGAGATTAGGCAATTTGTCTTAGAACTTTTACTATATATTTTAGAATAATTTTTGCTAAATCAAACAAATGATATGTGTCAAAATTAAGTCTTTTAGACATGATTACACTAAGTTAATATTTTAAACAAAATGCTAGTCTATTTATATTTGTCATTTTTGAAAAAAAAATTAAAACGTTTTTATTGTATAAGCTGTCAAATTGAGAATAGAACTGGAATTATTTTTGGCTTTTGTTTCTATATTGCATAAAATGCAATATAGAAAGGATAGAATATAGAAAATATAGAAAGACAATGCGGTCTATAGATTGTATAATATACAACTGTTAAAAAGAACAAAATTATATGCTCTATAGAAGAGCTTAACATATTTCCTATACTGTAAAAAAGTTAAAGCACATTTGTCTCATACAAAGTTATACACTCTGACAGGTTATGTATGTATTAGCACTCATTATATACATAATATACTCATCAGAGTATATAATATACTCTGATGAGTATGTAATATACTCATCAATCAGAGTACGTTTTTTTAAACAATTAGGGTTTATTTAACTGTATCATACAGATAACTGCAAAATAATATCTGAGTTTTCAAATTTATATTAAAAGTAAAATATTTTATAGTTATTTTTTTTACTGTTTGGTGGAATATCAAAACGGAAAAAAAATATTGCATATATTAGACAAGCTTTTCAGACGCAAAACTTTAAGATTAACATAATTGTCGAATCAGCAATTCCTATCTTGTTAGATCATATCTGCATCATATCTATAGTCCGTCAATTGACATTGGAATGAAAAAACTTGGTTTTCCAGTTTTGATTTAGAAATCTCCCGGAAGGTGTCACTAATGTTTGTTTAATAATTAAAAACAACTAATTGAATGTTTAAAACTATTTAAATAGTTATAGATTTAACTTTTTTGTAGCACATTTTTGTTGTTTAGCATCCTACGCAAGGCATGGTCGCATATCCATGTATCTAATATATCTTTTTTATCTAATATATATTTTTTTTTGCATTTGAAATATGACTAACTGTACGTGAAATAAAATTTTGCAATTCTGTTACACTGGAGTATATTGTAGTGTAGAATTTTAATATTGGAGGTACACCCGGTGCGCTTATTGTTTTCGAGAATGTAGCGAGAAAAACATGGTTGAATAGACATTTCAAAAAACGTTCTATTGGCTTTCTTTGCTTGAAGAGCAGATTTGATATTTCCATTAATGAACATATTTATAGCGTTCAATTTATCACGAAGTTTCCTTCGGTGATGATTTATGGTACAAATGGAGGGATGATGGCTTGAAACACATTTCCAATAGTAGGTACGCATTTTTATACGAAATATGAATCTTTTTTTTCTGATCCTTTTGGCGCAAGATATATAACCGCAATTTGTATTATAAAAACCGTACATATTAAATCTTTTTTTACTATTGGCAAATGCTTGCAGTGGTGATAAATAACATAATATTTAAAGGTCATGTTTAATACTTGTCAAAGGTATTATTGCTTTAATTGAACTAAGAAAATACAAATCATGCAATTGACCGCATATACTCTATTAATATGATTACTTATGGAGAACCGAATTATTAAATTGTATAATTGAATAGGGCGATAATGTCACACAATATATGGTGTTGTATATGCTTTAATAATTGGATAGGAAATTAATAGCAGGTCCAATAATGGTTACTAAAGCAAAATGTGGATAACCACAAGTCACTATTTACTAAGGCCGTCAATACCAATGAAGCTTTGCGGTTAAAGTTACACATTCGAGCATGTAAGACTTCAACTTCAAGCTGCCACTGAATTTCTGGAATGCTCCGTTAATATTTCTAAAAATCTTACGTATGCATTGAAGTAGAATTCTTTGATGGTTGTGTCAACAAAGCTTTTGCTTGGTTAGCAATCAGCACAAGTAATAGGTTAACTTTAAGTTGCGTATGTTACGATTAATGATAGAATTTGTAATTAAAAAGTTTTGTTAGCCAGCTTTATTCAAAACTTTATAATTTAAATTATATAAGCTTCTTTGGTAACTTTGTTGTATAATGACTTATTTTTCATTATCAAAAAAACTACTATCGCAAATAGATCTTATTAATGTATACTAATTTGATTTTTGTCACAGACTACTGTGAAGACTTAAAAATGTTTTATCAACATTTAATTTATCTTTATTTTAAAGTTTTTTAAGCTAAATGTAGTTAAGTATTTAGTCGCGCAAGTGAAAAGTTTCATCCATTTCTGTTTCTGTGTTTTGTGGGCAACTAGCTACAAAAATCCTGAATACAATATTAAATTATGATAATGCTTTAATAAATGAAAAACTTACTATACAGGGAGATTCTTGTAGCCTGTTTGTTAGAACACTCTTAACTTGCCAACATCTTAATTAAAATATTTTTAAATTGGCGACATTTTTGGACATTCCGGAAAAAGACGTCATCTTCGCTTTTGAAAATAAAAAAAACTTTTTTTGATTATATATACAAATACTGTTCTTTATATTTTTTAAAGTATAACTCATTCAGCCAATTAAATGACTGGGTGACGCCTGTCCTCTACGCGAGAGCCCAGTTAAAATTATAAATAAACTCTAAATAATAAATTTTAATTAAACAAAAATTTAATAAAAATGATAACAATAAGACATTTGTTTTAATTAAAAAAATGTTTAATTGTTTTAAAGTCTTTTTTTTTTCTATTGTATTATCATCATTAAGGTTTGAGCAGTAGAACAGAGCAATTGTTTTGCAATCGCTTAACTATACTTTACGATTTGATTTGTGTTGTCATATTATTATATACAAATAATGAATGATTATTATTAATATTATTATTAACAATAAAAATTTTGGTATTGTGTTTTTTTTATTTTTTGCTGTTTTGAGTTGCTTTTTTTACTAAAGAACGTTTAAAAATATTAAAAATAATTATTTGATTTTCTAGTCACAATATATTTCAAATTTGCTTTCTCATTTAAGATATTATACACTTTTAAAACGTGGTTTAAAAGATTAACTATACTTTGCTGGCAACATCAACCAATCGCAATTAGCCTAACTTTAAAGAAGTTTTTGTGTGACGGAGAATGGTGCTATTGCTGCCGATAAGACAAACAGTGTTGTTGTCATGATGGCAAACTATCAAGCGTTGTCGGATTGAAAGCAAACTGAGCATCTCAAGACATAAGAATTCTTAAAGTACAGTGCGACAAATCAAAGAAAAGCTAGTTAAAAACAGTTATTCAACCCAGTGTCTCGGCAAATAACAGCTTAGAAACAGCGTTTTTCTCAGTAGATAGTAGAATTGTGTTTTTGTACAATTTCGCTGAATAAAAGTAAAATTTTTGTAATTTTTTCAAGTATTCTAATTAGAATCTAATTTTGTTATTAAGATCAGTTTTTAAAACTCTTCTTTTATTATTTGCAACTGCTACAAAAATTGCAGTAGGCAGTTGCCAGTCAGCATATTGTTGAGTGTACACATAAAAGATGTGACAAACATCTGTAACTTATCTAAAAGTATTTAGAAGTTACAAAATCTTGAATAGACTTTTGCACTTTGAAAATATAAAGCGTCAGTCAGCATATTGTTGAGTGTACACATAAAAGATGTGACAAACATCTGTAACTTATCTAAAAGTATTTAGAAGTTACAAAATCTTAAAAAGACTTTTGCACTTTGAAAATATAAAGCGTTATAATTATAAATAAAAATTGATGACCAATAAGTACAACCAACTTGCATAAATGGGACTTAAATATTATTTTAACCTCAAAAAAAAAGTTAAAACTATGTTGATTATAGTTTAAAATAATATTTAATTTATAGTTCTAATATCAAAAATAATTTTTTTTTAATATTAGAACACAAAATATATCATGATATCTTTTAATTGTGTAGCAGCAGGAGCCCAGTAATTATAACCTAAAAACAAAAATAGTCAGAGTTAGAAAATTCTTTCAGAACGTTAGAACAGTTTGTATAAATAAAAACGTTATGTAGAGTTGGATTGCTGTAAGAAAGAGACCGGTGATTAATTGTCATTGAATGCGCAGTGGTTTGTTTACGTTCGGTTGCTAAGTAACGGCCGGATTTCATCGCATTCATTGGCGTAGGTATAAAGCTCGCGCATCTAACGATGATTCACCGGTCGCTTTCTTACGGCAATCCAACTCTAGCTGTGAATTTTCTGCGCAGGTGGAGCGAATATATTGCAGAGGCGTTCTTCTACGTATTTACTAATTTGAAATTAATTGGAAATTATTATTAATCTGAATTGTATTATTGTTGATGACTAGTTGATTGTTTGAGTACTATTTGTATATTGAAATAATTAAATTTTGCTTATTAGTCTTAATTTTAATATGTTACTCTCCTATTAAATTATGCATCAAGAGCAAACAACAAGTAATTACCCGAATACATTGAAGCTTATTAATTAATACTCATGGGTAAACTGATTTAATTACTACATATTTTCATGTTATATTAGAAATATAATCATTTCATTATTTCATAAACGTTTCATTAGCTCTTTGGTATTTACAGAAGGTTGGTTATTAGTACATCACAGAAGTTAATCATTTCAAGCACATTTTTCACAATAAAAAACATATATTATTGTTTTATAACTGTTTTTTGCTAGAATACTGGGATTGATGAGTATTATACAGCGGGTGAGTTAATCTTAGCTATTAAATTTGTAAATGTAGAACGATTAATTATAGAAAGCTCCTCAGCTTATCGTCGAAAATTTTGTAAATGTTTTTTGCTCCGACTGTTAGGACGGTTTGTTGCATGCCAATTAGACGATGAAATAGCTACTTTGGTATTTGATTTGATTATAGAATGTTTTTAAATAACATATTATTTTGCTTACTTTTAAAAAATGTTTCAAATAAAAAAAAATAAGTCTATTAAAAAATCCAAAAATGTTTTCACGTTTCTTGTAATTAATAACTCAATGTGTTATATATTTTCTGTATTTAAGCTCTTTAAAATTGTTCAAATAAAGCATCAGTTTCTGTACATTTGCTTGATTTAATAATATTAAAAGAAAATTAGTCAATTGTGTATATCTTTGTTTTTTTTGTATTGGGGCATTTACAAAGTGGCTTAACACAATCAGCTTACAATGACTACATTCACCTGATTGAAGCTAGCCCATACAGAGAATAAACACTTTACATTTATCTACATAATCTCACAACTAAATGTATAGATAGAATAAACAATATTCAGGTGTCTGAATATTGTAAAGTTGTAAACACAATTTTAGACGTAGTTAGACTATTATTAGCAAGCGCTAAAAATATGTTTGTTCTGCTATTGTTGAATGAGATAATATTGAAAAAGAAGACGAAAAAATTCGGTGTAATAAATTATAAATTGACGACCGCTGCCTGAACATTCTGAAAATAGACGTGATGTTTGAAGCCGGTAAAATTTATTTCTTAGGTGCTAAAACTACTAGAAACTACATAAAAAAGTTAGAAATTGCGTTTATTTTTAAATCATACAAAAAAATAACTTATTTTGTCCCAAATTTTTCTAAAAACTAACAGGTTACTATTGAGTTTGTTTTTGTTTTTATTTAATGACAACTCTTAATGTTTGTTTTTGATATCAAAAATGTTGCTGTTATTCGTTGTGAAAGAAGCACATTACGAAATTCATTACCACTTAATATAAAATTATTAAATAACTAATTTGATTCTTATAGATTTAAGACTAATATTCACACAATTTCTGACGAAGGAAAGAATTAATTTACAGTAGAGCATCTTCTACTTGGCTTCGTATTATGTCAAAGATTTGGTGCTTTTTCCTATTTGTACTTTTTTTTTAACAAGTCGAGTGTCCTGTGAAATCGACGTAGTCTCACGCGTTTTTTTATGTAGGCTGCGTGAGATCATGTGGATTCACGTATCATGCCAATATTTTTCCCTTTATTAACTTTATTAAACTGATAGCTTGAACAACTGAAAACTTTTTTTGGCTTGGCTGATAGTAAGACCAGAATGGCACTAGGCGGCTATAAACTAAGACATAAAAATTTTTTTTAGTTTTATATTATTTTTATAAAAATAACCGCTACAAATAATTACAAAACCGAATCGAACCTTTAAAAAGTTGCATTTTTATTTCAAAAAAATTATTTAGTAATCTTGTGACGGTCAACAAAACAAACTAAACACAAAAATTGTTGACAAACATTACATTTAGTAGTTGTTTGTGAACATTTTTGCATAGCTTTTTCTCTGCTAGATGTGGCTTTACATTTGGTATAACATCCAGCACATCGTCTTCTAAGTTTACGCCCAACATCTTCGAACATATGTCGGTTTTTAAGAACTTGTGGTAGATCTATTTCAGAAATTTCTAAGAAGTCAACAACCGAAAACTATTTGAATTTGGTAAAGGATATTGTCTCATTGGCTATTTTTTGATGTGCTACGTAAGCGTTTAGTAAAGCGGTCTCGGTTATGGCTAATTTTCGATGCCATTTTAAACTTCAACGCAGAGATGAGTTTTGTTGATCTATAAAATCAATAAAACTTTTGGCTTTTTTGTATTCAAAAATGTATCCTTGAAAGTGTTACCATTTCATCGGTGTATTTTATGGTTAGCATCAATATGTTGCCTTTGTCTTTTCATTTTTGGATTACGATTTCTGTATTACTCTCTTCAGCTGCAGTTTAACTTTTTTGAGTTTTTTGGCTACTATCGCTTTTGAATTATATTTTTGGTTTTTCTATAGAATAATTTACAATGTTTTCAGGTATTTTCGCGGCATTTGATGTGACTCTATGAGAAAAAACATTATAGTTATGCTACAGATAAACCAGAACTGATTTGTTAAGGGGGTTTTAAACCCGTGATAAATCCAGTGTTTTAGAGGTTTAGTAGAAATCATCTCATTGCGTCAATTGTCACCAAAATGTAACTAAATTTTAACACTGTCTTCATCAAAGATGTCTTCATGGACGTAGCTCGTTTTTTTTTCGTGTTAAAAACTTTAAAATGTCTTTAAAAGCGGTTTATTTATGATCTTAATTAAAATGATTATTTTATTGATTTAGAATCTGATAAATACAAAATAAACAAGCTACGGCGGTGTATTCAAGTGTTTTCAACAATTGGCTTTTTTAATTTTAAAAAAATATACAAAAATATGGAAATGGCATGTATTCTACACAACCTCTGTCAAGTCGAATTTTTCTGAATTTTTATTAATTTTGTCGGCTGGCCCAGAGTGGTCGACGTGCGGTCAAAAACATAACATCCAATGGATTTTCGGAAACGACACCGTCTACCGATCGTAAAGTTTATGACTTTCTTTTACAATCGAGTAACTAGTGGATCTACAGAAGTTGATATTTTTGGAGATATGAATTTTAAAAGTTTGAAAAATCCTAAAATTGGGAACTATGGTTAAACTTTGTTATTTATAAAAATCACCTAGATTAGAACAAATCACTTTTGAAGATAGCAAAAACGTTGCCGACATGTAATAGAAATAAAACAAATATTTGGTCGAAGAAAGATTCATAGATCTTCAAATATAAGTCAAGCCACAAAATTTTGTTGGTATTGGGTAGTGAAAATAGCTTTAAAAAACTTAATTTTTATAAAAGAGTTGTTAACAAAAAAACCAAGTTCTTATATATGTTTTCTACACGATAGCAGATTTTATCAGAAAATAGGCGCAAATAATGAAAAACTGTTTAACAATGTATGATTTTATTATGCTTAAAACTAAACAAGCGATGAAGAAAACTACGTCAAAACATGCATTTTTCTAATATATCTGCAAAATATAAAAGCAGATTGTGAGAAAATCTATAACTTGTTTATTATAACCCCAAAACACATATTTTAGTTTAATTTAAATTATATTATTAAAATTTTTTTGTTAGCGCTTTTTATTGAGAAAAAATTTTAAAATTTTGTTGAAGAATTACGTATATGTATATAAAATTCGATAGTCTATCAATAGTCTATGAAAAATAAATTTGATAGGATGCGAATTAGAATTTTAAGAATGTAAAAAAGTAAATAAGACATTGGCAGATATTTTTTTTTACAATTTTAGAAAAAAACAAATGCTTTTTTATATCTCACATCTATTATTACTTTACCTTTTCCTTTAAATAAAACGATACAATGAGAAGGCGTTCACAACCGCCATAGAATATTTTAACTATATTTGCATCCCAAGAGAGCTTCAAATTCAATCGCTTTAAAGATTAGACTTGATAAAAAATGCGTGTTGTAAAAGTTTGATATTTGTTTGAAAACAAAGTCTGGGAGTTTGTAAAGAGTAAAATACATAAATGACATTTCACAATTAATTTTAGGCATAAACTTAGCTGTGGCACCTGGTCACGTTTGTTACTCGAAAAAAATCTTTAACCTACTAATTAGACAAGACGGAGTATAATCTGGAGCCGATAATAAAGATGTTTTCAAATATTAAAATAGAATTTTTGTATAAAGTAATGTCAGCTTTTGACTTTATTTTCTAGAGTTTATGTCGACCACACAATGCGTAGTTTTAAAATAAACTGCACTATTTCTCCAAATAGTCGATTATTTACTAATAAAACTAAACTAAACAAATCCATAAATAACTAGAGTGTCATTCAGAGCAATTAATGCCGTAAACAAATGTTACATTTCCCTCTCGTTAAAATTCAAACAACGGGATAGAAGAGAAAATGAGTTTTTTATTGATATTTTTGTCATACGAATTTGCAATTGTACACAAGGTTAACCGAAATGATTAAACCAAATTTAACAACTCAGAATATTTTTTTGATTTCCTAGGGTGTGTAAACGTTAGTGGAACCAATTAAATTCTAAAATAATATAAATGTCACTCTAAATTATTATATTCAACTATAAACCCGTTAAATTAACAATTTTGTAAACTGTTAGATACAGTGTTAGAGAATGTATTGACTAAAAATTTGCAAACATATGAATTTTGTAAAACAAAATTGCAGTTTTTTGTACTACTTCCAAACAAATATGTAATAGCTATTAAACACATGTAGCTGTTGATTATTATTCTTATTATTATCAATTACTACCCGCACAGATTATGTTGGTCATCTTCATAAACAAACTGTTTTTTCAAAAAGAAAAAAATTTATTATTCTCAAATGTTTCACAACAGAAAAAGCATTGTGTTTATGTATTTGTCAAGCAAGACATCTTAGATCATTTTCGTCTTTAGAATTTGTAAATATTGCATCGCCGTCAGTATCTATTTTGTAATTGCATTTTTTTTTGAGCACTACATTTTATTGACAAATGATAAAAAATGCAAATAAATGGTATTTAGTGGAGGGTAGTAACTGACCCATAGGTAGCAGACCAAGTAGTTTTATTACATTTAAAAACGCTATTGAATAGTAAAAACTTGATACAACTAATAAATTCTTATGCAGTTTTTCTATTAACTTATTCTTTTGGTGTTATAAAGGGTACGGCAACTGATATTAATAAAATTAACATAAAAATTCGATTCATTTCAAATTCATCATTTACTAAATTTAATAAACATAATCTGAAATTTTCAATTGAACTAATTTGATTTTTAATTACTAGAGAAAACAAAGGCAGAAGAATTTTGAAGATATCAGTATCATATAACATATCTATATATCTTAGATTTCAACAACTCTAAAGTATTAGAAGAAGAAAACAATACAATTAAATAAAAAAAATGCTCTATATAAAAAACACATCAATGCTATAAATAAAAAAGGCGATATAAGCAATCTGTATAACATTTATTCTTACCTCTTCCAGCTGAGCAAATAAGACACTAGAAATTAATTTTTCTATCTCTGAAAACACGAAGCAAATTCTATGATGATAAATAATTGTCAAAATAGAGATCATATGAATAATTGTCTTTTTCTAAAACAAGTTTGTCAACAAAAGAAAGAACGACATTGGTACCCAATCCAAGATCCTTGTATTGTTCTTCAAATTTTGTGCTAGCACCTTGGTATGGCCCAAACCACTCTATGTATCCTGATTTTGTTGTGGTCATTCAAAACTTTTATCCTATCTCATTGGCTTGCTCTTGATAGATTGATTGCTGTCATCTCAAGTAAAATAAGGCACCATAGACTCATTGATGCTATGATCTTCTTGAAAAAAAGCTAGTGAAAGAAACTTGGTTTTTAAACTGTCTAATAATGGGTTAATTTTTGCAAATTTATTGCGCACATCTGAATTTTCATTGTTATTACAATGCAAAGTTTGCATAATAAAATTGAACAATTTTGTAAAATGGCGTCGTACACAATTTTGTAATTAGTATCTTCAGTACTGTTTTCCTAATATAAAGATCTTCTCGACACAATGGAATAACCACTATATAAGAACACCAAAAAATGCTTTATTGGTTCAGCTTGAGAACTCAATATACTTGGTAAATATACCAGGTAAATTATCAATGACGGCATCATCTTCTTGTCAACTTCGTCGAGCCCTCATCGTAGTCAGGGGATACCATCCGTCAATGTCGAAACATCATCATGGTTTTCTGCTTCTGCTAACAATTCAAGCAAAGTCAGCGGCTTTTTCCAGTTACTGGAAAATAGTATCTTATCAAGCCAATAGCCTTTATAAAAGACAGTAAAACTTTAGAGGTTGTGTAGCAAAAAACAACCTCACACTACTCAAATTGATATTAGGTTATGAAGCAATGACTATAGTGAATATATTCTAGAGACTACTCAAGCATTCTAATACATAGTATAAAAATAAATCTCCTGCGGTCCATAACATAGTGTCTAAAATTTTTTGTAAAACAAACCCAATTTTTCAATAAGTTCACTAATCTCAATTTTGTGAAAAATTGCCGTAATGCATTACAAATATATTAAACCACAAATTGAAAATGACATCTAATAGTCAATTGATTAAGTAATCATTATAAAAATAAAAGATCTCAGCAAAAGTTAGTGTTCTTATAAAAGTACAATGGGAGTATTTAGGTTTTAGTATGTTATACTGGATAACAATGATTTATAGCTTTGTAGTTATTCTGATAATCGAAACAAAGTAGTTTTAAAAAGCTGGATTTTATAATAAAAGAGTACACCTTTAATTGGCTTTACATCAATAAGCCCGAAGACCGTATCTTCAAAAATAACAACACACCAAAATTATCTAATCGGTAAACAATTCAAGTAATTATATATATATATATATATACATATATATATATATATACATCCTTATACCCAACCTGAGCCATTTGAAGTTTCATACCATTCTGATCCACCCTTTAAATCAAACATTACAGCATTTAACTTGGTGTATATTGACTACTATTAAATTGTTTATTTTATTTTTTTTATATATACATGTAAAATGTTAATTTTAAAAAAATTTATTTTTTGAATTTTATACGAATTTTTTCATACAATTCTGACCCATTCTGTTTTGACCATTCTGATCCATTTACGAGTATGTATATTCATTTTTTCTTAGTTTTCATACTATTATGAGCCAGTATATTAATAGCAGGAAAATCATACAATTCTGATCCCATAAAATTTAGAAGCAATTGAAAACTTTAAAAAGATTATATTATTGCAATTTTTTTTTCTATGGAAAAATTTGTTTTGTTTTAGTAATTTTTATTTTTTTCGGTAAATTTATTGTTTTTGAATTCAGAAATTTTGCTCCAAGAATTAAAAAAGATTTATTTTGGTTTTATTGACCAATAACTTCTTTAGACTCAAATTAAAAATTACTTTATGAAGTTTTTAGCATACATACGTAGAAAAGGATTCTTATATGTTTGCAAATAGGAAGTGAGTTTTATTATCCATCGGTGGTTTTCTTGTTCCAAAACCTAACCAAATGTGTTTATAATAATTTTGTTGATAAGATTTACAAAAAACTCTTGATAACATTGCAAAAATTGAATATATTTGTGTTCTATACAAATAATAATTATTAACAGGTGCAAACTGTGTACGTGCTGATTTGTGTCAGGTCAGGTCATATGTGTCAGAGCTGAAATTCCCAACAAGTGTTAAGAGTTGAAGAATTAAATCCAATGTTTGAGTGAGGTGAGGTGTAGATAAATTTCCTGTTGGATTGTACATTATTGGCCTATATTTTATTCTAAGATTACATTCATTCTTACAAATTTTAAAATATTGAGATTTTTTATCTAGGAGGCTAGAAAATGTTGCTGTTGTAGCAACAGCAACTTTGATTATGTCAATTTAACAACGGTATCTGAAAAGGTAATTTTCAAAATATGATTGAATATAGATTAATTTAATAAGATTAATATTTAATGCCTAATTATCATATTTTTTTATGAGCAATTGCTCACAAAATATCAATGATGCTAATGATCAAAATTTTTTTTATTGAAATTTCATCATTGACAGAAATAAATTTAAAAATAATATGTTTGTTCGCAACAATTTGTTTATTTTTGACGACTTTTGACTTCAATCCCCGCCTCAAAAATGTCAAGTCTAAAATTAAGTGCTGCCAACCAAAATAAGAAAAAATAACTACGTATCTCTAATTAGAAGGGGACAAATTGAAACTAAACGATAAGCGTTTTTTTCGGTAGAAGACTTGTTCTATTACCGCTTTATTTTGGGGTTTAATTTCTTTATCGACTATCAAAATTATATAGCTCGAGTGTCAAAATTCATGTTTTGAAGACGTTGTTTGGAAAATGGCCGACGCCGCCATGGTACTTTTTCTGAAATTTGTAAATTTTTAATTTGTTTTTAAGATTTTTTTTATTTTTTTATAAATTGAGTTATTATAATTGAGAAATTTTTTTAATTTTTTTTATTTGTTGTAAATATTTCAGTACTGGAGGTATAATTATTTAATTTTTATGTAAGATATTTGTAATTAGAATTCCAGTTCATTTAATTAATTATGATTTATTAAATATCGTTCATTGTTGGCTGTGTATATATTCCAAAATCTTACTGGTTGAGCCTTTTTTTTTTTGCTAGCCAATAAATAGGTCGTTGTCAACCTATAGGCAAAATTTAGATAACAAGTGGCGCTCAAAACTCAAGTAAGGTCACTCTTGCCAATTTATTTTACATCTCAAGATCCACGACCAAAGCTGAGCTAGTACGAATCAAGCCTTTAGAGGTCATATGAGCCCTTATCAAAAGAAAGGGTTACAATGTCAAAAAAAGTAAAATAAGAATTCTTGTGTTAATTTATTCAATTATTACACAATTTGCTTCACTTACTTTACTTATACACACTAAAATTTAATTATAGTTTGATCAATTATGAATTTTCATACCTCCACGTATTGTGATTTTTAATAAAAAAATCTTTTTATGGTCTGTTTTTTTGTGCTAGTTTTTAGTATAATTATTAAAATCATAAGAAAAATAAATAAAGCAATTATCCACTATCAATATTTTGAACTTGCAGCGCAGCTTTCACAAAAATGTTCAAGCTAAATGCGCGTTCGTTATTTAAATGCTTGAAGAAACCTTAATTTCGGTTCTAATTCTGGTAAAAATGGTTAGGTTTCAGGTATAAATGAAGATGCAGCTCCGTTCCTTGAAAAAGTTTTGCAAAAGTTTCAAATTCTTTACGATCATATAATCCAAATGTTTAAAAAAATCTTTTAAACATTTTAAATAAGACATTTGTCTTATTTAAAAACCAAATCAAAAACAAAAAATGAAAAATATAGGTGAAACAAGTTTTCAATTATTAAATAATAATAATAATTTACTTTGCTCTCGCAAACGCTTTTTGTTTTACTTTCAAACCAAAATTTTTAATTTTATTTACTTTTTATTTTGATAATAATAATAATGCTTCGTCTTCTACACATAAAACTATTTCAACGTTTAATTAAGTTCTGAAATTATCATAAAAAAAAATTTTATTTCGCCTACAAATAATAATTTAATCAGAGTCACACTGATCGCAGTGCGCCATTTATCATTTATCCGTAATTTTCATTACAAATTTTTAACAAAGAATAAATTGAATAAATTACGAACTAAAGTTAACAATAAACAATTCAGATTGTTTCGATAAACATCAGTGACGCGACGTGTAACAGTTCGAGAGTCTGATCGAGTACCCAGCCGGTTCGTGCGAGTTGGAAATGTGAACGGCGAGGCGAGTCGAGACCTGTGGACGAGACTTTTTTTAAAATTTTTTGTGCTAAGATTATAAAAGCTAAAACAATATTTTCCCCAGCTGTAGGGGTTGGGATTTCCAAGGTGTAAAGTCCTATGTTAAATTTCTGAACCAAATTTATGGTACTTATTGTTGCAAAAACACATTTTCTTCAAAAAAGCTATGCACTCAAGTGTTGTAAAGTAGATAATAATAAATATGAAATTTCCAAAATTCCCCTAATATTTTGGTCATAATAATAATATTTATTAATTTGAACAATTTCAAACATTACTAATTTATATGTAAAAACTAAAGACCTTAGACAACGATAGCCAATGCTATGGGTGATCCTTATGTGCAAAATCACTAATTTGAGAATTTAGAATAAATTATTTTAAAAGATCTTGTAGATATAATAGCATTAACAGCATCATGCTAATACAAAAAAAATATTTTTTATATCAGCAGCTAGTGCTGCATAAATTCTGTGCTATTTAAATATTTGACGGAGTTAAAAATTAATGAAAAAATTATATTAAAAAAAATTATGATTTTGTGGTAACGCAAACGCACTTTCCAGTCGTTTCTATCATTTTGCATTATTTTTTTGTTCTATTCTTCTATTTCTTTCATGAACCCGGCGTGGGTCCGGTCCGGTACAGTGGTTTTCTTCTTTATCCCTTGCACCCTTGCAGCAAGAAAATAATAAAACCATAAACCAACATGCCTTTGTCTGGCTCTGGCCTGGACCTAAACCGGCACGCGTGCATGGCGTCCAGCACGATTTTATCCTGTCTCTTGGAAATTCCCACCTTTTTTGTCTAATTGAGTAATTTCTAATATTTCTATTGTCTAATGTCGGTAATATCACTAATATCTGGCTGAATGTCTGCTACAGTAATGCAAGTCAAAAATTTTGCTTGTATATTTTGTTTTTGACTATTTTGGCCTAATTCAAGTTATGAATTTTACAGTGATTAAATTATTAATCTATCTGATTTAATAAAAGCGCTATAAATTGGTGTCTTTGTTTATACTTAGTTAAATTATATAGGTCAGGTATAAAGTATGACGTATGATAAGCTATTTATTAATAATTTGAATAATAATAATGTAATAATGCTAATAACAAAATTAAATCATTATTGAGAAAGGTATCCGTCCTTGATTAAAGAGTTAAAGTTAAAGACGATCTCGGTCTCGTGGTCGTAACTCTCGTGTCTCTTAAATTATAAACGATTCATTTGGCATCTCAAATCTCTATCTCAAATCTCATCATTCTCATCTACTCAATCCGCAATCTAGTTCTTTACGAACGATTCCCTAAAACACGAACTAGTTCCTCAAAAAGAACTATTAAGGGGATCTTCACGGTGGATAAAATGCTTGGAAACACCACTACACTATAAACAACTAAAATTGACGTCACTCATCTTATATAAGGTAGTGACAACCTCCTAAGGGTAGTAACAGATTTGTGACTAATATTTTTCAAAAGCATCTTTTTCCGTTGCACAAATCACCAACCTTAGATAAATTCGATTACAAATTTGATAAATTAATCTATTGTCTTAATTTTATTAATTGAAGTTAACCGTCTGAGAGTGAATTTCTACACAGTAAACCAACCATATTTTTAAAATGTTTAACAATTTGTCAAAATAATAAGATTTTCTCTATATAAATTATTGATAAATTCATTTCTATCAATATAAACAGTTCTAAAAAAAAATTGTTTATTAAAAGTATGAACAATACAATTGCTCATAAAATTTTTTAACAATAATTATATCACATTAAAGTGTTTTTTATAGATTTTAATACTCAATTTAATTACCGTTAAAACTGGGAAATCTCTCTCATAAAATCCCGTAAATGCAAATTTGTAATTTTTATTATTACAAAAGCACTTTTATTTAATTAGAAAAAACTTATTTATTTTTTAACAAAGAAATAGTTGGTTTATAGATCGTAGTAGAATTGATTATTCGTTCAAAACTAAAGTTAATTCTTTACCTGATTGGTTGAATTTGCGTGAGCAGAAAATAAAACATTTTAATTTTGACTTTTATTGTTTAATTAACTATTTTAGTTTAATTTACTTTCTGTAACCTCACCTGAAATGCTTTTTTTAATCAATTAATTGCAGTTAAATATCTAAAAGCAAAACATTTTAACAAATTAATTTAAAATTGGTTTAAAATAATTTGTTACGTTATTGGTTAAGTCTTTTTGAATGGGTAATCAAAAATCTAACATGTGAATTTATTAATAATTACTATATATTTAAACACATGACTATATAATTTGATGCTGATACAATAAAAATAACGAACCTTACATATTGTTGGAAAAATCTTTGAATTACAATATTCTCATGGTTTTTGTAAAGTTGTTAATTACTGATTTTGTAAAATCTGACAAAATATAAACAAATGCGGGGTTTATAGAATTTACTAGCTATGTTTAAAAAATATTAATGTGAAAACATTGTTTAAAAATAAAAACTAAAAACTTTATAAAATTATATTGTTATTGCTGCACAATTTTATAATATTAAAGTCGACTACGTGTTTTGTAAAACTTGGTCATGCTGTAGCTGCAAGTGTTTTTGTTAAAACTTTGCCAGCAAAAATGGTCCAGGTATAAAAACAAGGGTGCAGCTCCGTTCCTTGAAAAAGTTTTCCAAAGGTTTGAAATGCTTTACGATCATATAATCCAGATGTTTAAAAAAATCAGACAAGTACCAACAATTTATTAATGATACCGTTACACTTGTATTATTTAAAATCTAAATCAAAAATATAAAATCAAAAATAAAAGTGAAACAAATTTTCAATTATTGAATAATAATAATATTTTACTTTGCTCTAGCAAACGCGTTTTGTTTTACTTTCAAAACAAAATTTTTAATTTTATTAACTTTTTATTTTGATAATAATAATGCTTTGTCTTATATTAAATATAAAACTATTTCAACTTTTAATTAAAAGTTCTAAAATTATCATAAAAAAAATTTTATTTCGTCTAGAATAAATAATTTTATCAGTCACACTGATCACAATGGGTCATTTACTATTTAAACGTAATTTTCATAACAAATTTTAACAGAGAATAAATTAAATAAATTACAAATTAAAGTTAACAATAAACAATCAAGATTGTTTAGATAAAAACCAGTGACGTGACGTGTAACAGTTCGAGAGTCTGATCGAGTACCCAGCCAGTTGATGCGAGTTGGAAATGTAAACGGCGAGGCGAGTCGAGACTTTTTATCAAATTTTTTAAAGTGCTCTAAACAATTGATATTGACGTCTCTAATCTCATAAAAGGTAGTGATAACCCCCTAAGGGAAGAAATACGGGAGATATGCTCCTTAACACAAACAGGCGACTGATTAATTACTACGTCGCTAATTAATTTATTGTAATTAATTAATTAGCAATTAATCAATCAAATCTAAACCTTGTCCGACAACACATCAGCAATATCAATATTAAAAATCATAATAAAAATTATGAGTAAAAATAAAAAAAACCAAATGTCTTTAGGTCAGGTTAGATTAGGTCAGTGTTGCGTTTAGTTGAGCGCAATGCTTATTGCGCTCAATGCTATATATTTACCTACTATGTTTTTTTTGTAAAAAAGCATAGTAGGTAAATATATAATTTTGGTATACAGTGTGATGATAAAGTTTGGAACAAAAATAGCTGCTTTGTATGTTGTTTTAAAAAAAACACTTTGAAAAGTTATAACGAAAAATTTTTATTTATGACGTCAATTGTTCATGAGCGATGACGTCATTATCAATTTTTTTAAATGAAAAACCCATTTTATTATCTGTTTTGATATTGATACGTTACATGACAATTCTTTTGACAAAAAAGCATACTAGCTTTAAAAATTAAAATCTTAAACAGTAAAAATAACAATTAAACAAAAAAACAAACAAGACTTAATGCAAATATTTGAACTATTTGCCACCAACCATTTGGCTTTGACCGACACGAGTGTGAACACTTTGTACATTACGCTAAAATATGTCGGGCTTATATCTATTGATATGTTTAGTGTTATTTTCTCAGAATAATTGTTATGTAAGATTTCAATTTTTTACATTATTATTCAAGAAGTCAAAAGGTCTCTAAGGCAAAACTGATAAAAATAAAAAAAATTGAGATTGTTATTTAAAAAAATTGATCATGACGTCATTGCTTAAAAACAATTGTCGAGTAATCGAGTGTTTTTTTCTAGCTTATGAATTTTGTTCCAAACTTAATCATCACACTGTATAAACTATGAATATTGATTTAGAATAAATATATTTATATTGAGTAAGGTTTGATTGTAAAAAAATATTTTTTAATTAAACGAGTAACGAGATGCAAGATCAATAGATGAGAGAGGTACTAGCAAAAATGTCGCAATATTAATTTGCTATTCATTACTAACACAAAACATACCAAATTATATAAGAGAAGTACAAAAGGCTCAGTTTATGACGAAACGACTGTATTTTGTATACAAAACATATACAGTCAGGTCGATAGCAGCGCCACCAACTGTTGAAGCGAAATTTGCTGGAACTAAAAACTGAGGTTTCTATCAAAGCTGACCCATTTTAAAACTTGTTGTAGACGCTCCAGAAATGATATCTGATCGTTCTGTAAGGGTCTGCAAACCTGAGCCATATATATGGCTCAGGTTTGCAAAAGTGGATCAGGATGTACCGCTCGAGAACATAGTATAGGCTCAGCTTTGTATGAAAGCGCTATATATATAAATATATATATATATATGTATATGTATATATAATATATTCTTGTAATACTATGCATAAAAATGACTATTAAGTCATTTCAGTAAACAGCAAATATTAATTTGTTGTTTTCAGCTATTATTGGGGCCTTTTTATAATTTAGAAATGATAAAAATGTTACCGTTAATTCTTTCAAATATGGCTGTTGTACGCATATCAACAATCTTAAAATTTTAGATTTGAATTTAAAAATATTTGCGCAAACACAGAATGCAGCATTATTATATCGTTCGAATGTTCTTAAAAATTAAATCTAACATTTTAAATAATATAATTACCAATGCATCTGATGATAGCAATTTAACTTGATGTTTAAAAAACACTTAGGTATGTTTGTATTTGGCTTAAAACACAATTTGCTGTTTTTGTTTTGAATTTAATTCTTATATTGGTTCTTGAACTAATTAAAAATTGAAAACTTGGTTTTTTACAATATTTATATTATTTTTAAAATAAAATTGTTATTATCATCACTGGTCATAGACCGTATTAATTTTTGAATCCAGAGAAATTGCTGTGCTCTAAGTCAGCGATGGTTGAACATGATAATATAGGTTTTTTTTGTTATTTTTTATTACTGGATCTGTTAAGTTTAATTACAGCATTAGTCGTTATAGGTTAGTGATAATATATAATTCTTGTTATTTATATGTCAATAAGATTATTATTAGTGAAGTTTTATTGAAAGTTCTAGTTTATCGTTGTTCAATTTAGACTTTTGCTGCAAGCTTTACGCTATAAACCGATAAAAACGAATCAATTTTTTTTGTGCTCGCCTTTAAAAACAGGTGCAAATAATTATGTAACATTTATTTTGTTTAAGAAGGCGTAAATAGGTACGTAGAATGTATTTAATTGCAACACGATTAAGTTGTAATGACATAAGAAAGAAACTCTTATAGATAGTCCTATAGGTTTTTGCAAGTCTGCAGCAAATGCTCTCAAGAATCCAATTTCTCACATTAAAGATACCTAAGTTGTATTGTGCATTACACTGAAGCACATAAAAGTTTTGGTTTCATTTTTAAAATTACCTTGAGTTGAAACGGAGCAATGCAGAAGATATATATTTCATGTCGTAAATATTTTGAAGTAGATATTTAAGTGAGAAACAGATTAAAATGTATGAAACGGTGAAAATACAGCCTGAAGTCTGACAGTGGGAATATTTATCGTCGGAAAATTGATTTAGAATAAAACAGGATATCCCAGCAATATCCTGTATGGCTGAGCACAATACTGAATCCATTATTGTTTCGTTTTTTTTTTGTTAAATTTGACTTGTTAATATATTCGTTTCTTACTCGTTTTCTGATTAATGAAGAACTATTGTATTGTTAGCAAAAGATTTAAAAATGTTTTTTTGCAAGCAGGTACGAACAAAAACACACTTTACCTTGTAGCACATTTACATAAATCCAAGATTATTTGCAAAAACGTTCATTGTCTCTCTAAGACTCTTAAATGTGTGCAAGTGGTTAGATTTAACCGGATTAGAGCTCATGATGAATATGCAAATTCTTTATAAAACTCTTTCAAAAATATAAAGTCTGATTTTTATCCAACCTCCTACTTTCATTTTTATAGAGTTCACTGCAATGCACACAACGTGCAGCTAATGAAAATCAACTACGCGATTTTGCCACTATTAATTTAGTTTAATTAATTATCATTTACAATAGTTAATTCAAGCGATAAGACTTAGACTACAGATAATTTTGATTACTGTTATTATTCTTGTGTTTAAAATACTTACTCTACTTTGAAACGCACTTTAAAAATATGCAATATTTACTATCTATTTTGGTATTGCTTACAAAAAGCAATAAAATATAAGCAAATTTATTCACAACAAAAATTTTATGACACAGACAAGTTTTGTGCTTAATAACACCTATCTGTAAGATATAAAATCAAAGCAAAAGTTGAATTATCTATCTCCAATAACTTTCAAAAATTTGTATACAAGTCAAAACTAGAGTAGAATAAAAAATCTTTAATTCAATCAAAAAAAGTCAAGATAAAGGGTGTACATATAAATTTTAGTTTAAAAACTGACTTAAGAAATAAGATAAAGTTTAGAGTTACACTATTTATTAGACTAAATCATTATATATAAAATTTTTGTTTAAATAAATAAACTTAATTAAATTAATTGATTCATAGGTAGACTAAATTGATTATATTGAACTAAAACT
The DNA here is from genome assembly GCA_947359425.1 of Lagria hirta. Taxonomy (NCBI): domain Eukaryota; kingdom Metazoa; phylum Arthropoda; class Insecta; order Coleoptera; family Tenebrionidae; genus Lagria; species Lagria hirta. The sequence continues at coordinate 13,114,285 of OX375799.1, read as the reverse complement.
GATTTAAACAAATAAACCAGATTACCTAAGCTTTAAAAACAAGATTGAATTAATTTTATTAAATGAACACGCTAAACAAAAAATTCTTGAAAAAACAGACTTTTTACAAAATTTCTGAAAAAAAAAGTTTTAGCTTTTTAAAGCTCTGAAAACTCAGATTTTCTCTAGGAAACAATATAGAGAACCATTTAGATACAATAAAAACATTTTAATTTTTTCCAAATTTTGAAGCACAATGTTTGACATTATAAATCTATAAAAATAGGTAATTTGTTTAATAAGTATGTTGACAAGTAAATACATTATAAAAACATTTGGAAAAACTTAGGCATCTGATATCTCGTAAACACACAAACGATAAAAATTTATAGAAAACAATCAGTAGCTTGTATAAACACAAAATAAAAAAAAATCATAAAAAACTTTAAAAGTATAACGGGTGTTTTTTAAAGTTCGACGTCATAGTTGGTCATGGATATGAGTTTGTAAAAATAATAATAATTTTCAAAACAAGTGCTCAAAATGACAAAATAATTATTCAAAATTTCTCAATTTTTATATTTTTTAATTTAAAATGTTTTTCTCAGAAACACAAAAAATTTTTTGTGACAAAATCTTATTTGCGTGATGTTGAATGGCAATACTCAATTCAAGCTTGTTTTCAAATAATTTGGCTAAAAATTTTCCAATGCAGTGTAGACATCTGACTAACACTTTTCATCATAATGTAACTCATTGTATTCAACTCTTTTGTAAACTGACGTCTGTGATAGTAAAAAGGATAGTGGTTTTTAAAAAAAAAACAGAGAAATTTAACAAAAATGTAAACCAAATAATGGGCGAGGCGCTAGAAACATCTCTACGTCGACTTTCATAGCAAACCAATTATAAATGCGACAAAACTAAAAAAAGTATATTCACTTGTATTTCTATCGTCTGCAAGTAGTACGGATAATCAATTTCTGCCCGTTGATTATTCTGTACGTGTTCAATACTGTCGTTGGCTTATTAACACTTTTAATAAAAACATATAAAACTTATGTTTCTTCACGGATATAAGGATAGTAAAGTCACACGATAATATGCGATTGTAAACTTTAAAGAAACCAAATTTTATTAAAGGGGTTTTACTGCACTCTAAAAAAGTAGGAGTTTGGGACGGTATTTCAAAATGCGGAATTATTTGGCTATTTTTTTTAATGAAACTTTCACTGTTGCAAAATACCGAGAGGAAATTTTACAGCCATTCTTTGCACAGCTTTATGACAATAAATTCGTAAACAGAAACTTTCAGCAAGATGGTGCCACTTTACTTAAGACCTTGAATATGATACAGGAATCTTATGATCGTTAAGTTATCAGCCGAAATACAGCCATAACTTGACCTTCAAAATGTTGCAATTCTATCCCACGTGACTTTCTTATGTGACCATATTTAAAAGTCTATTTTTTTTGCAACGCTTAATTAACATTGATGAGTTACGCCGTGCAATAGTTGGTAAAATTAAAAAAATCAATAATAATAATAATCTTCAAATGTTGGCGAATGTCAGTAACGCAATTGTTTGAAGAGTCTGCAAATGCTTTGAAGTCTGAACGACATTTCGATTATTTGCTATAAACCTTATTTCCTCATTAAATTTTTTTTTAATATAATAAAACACTACACAAGTGCTTATAACTTATTTAAATTTACTTTTATTAACGTGTTGAACTGTATATTTATTAAATTTATAGTGAGGTAATCTAACCTTACTGTATTCAAATGTTAAATTAATAACTGTCATTTTGATTTTATGGTAAAGGAATGTTCACAATTCGATGTTAAACATTCATGACAATCTTCGACGCTAAATTTAAAAAAAGACCCGTTACATACAATTTCAACTTACACTAACAAAAATTTTTTAAACAAACTGCTAGAAAAAACTTGCCAGAAAAATTCTCAAATCTAAATTTTTTAACAAAATTATGAGATTTTTATCAGCATCTTTATGCTAACTAATAAAAAGTTAGAAAAAAATATTTAGATTATTATATGCATCTTTTATCTAACAAAACATTAAAAGCGCATCAGCTTAGAGGAAAAAAGAAGTTTGTCTGTTACAATTTCACACTGCAATTTCAATTAAATTCAGTTTATTACTATAACTAGTTTATAAATCAATCAAATTTTTAATTTTTGTAATAATATAGTTTTGTGATATTCAGAAAGTTATAAATTATAATTGGATAAATTTTAAATATCTACAAAGCTATTATTATTTTATAATATAGAAATAAACAAATTGGTTTTTTTTATTATGAACAAGACCTCTAATGTTTTTGAGCTCTGCTTTTTTTTCAAATATTTTTTTTTGATTTGAAATAACTATGAAAAAAAATAAAAAGAGCAAACGAAGGCAAACCAAAGCAAAAGAACATGTCTAATAATTTTATTCTATATAAAAGATGAGAAGGTCTAATTATTGCAAGCTTTTCTCATAAATGAATTAAAGTCTGGAAATAAAGTTTTTGTATTTGTAATCATTCAGGGAATTCGTCTTAGACACAAAATTAGGTACACCACATTTTCAGTTAATATGATAATAAATTGCCTCTATCACCAGAGGCACGGATCAAAATTGTGAGAAACTCACTATAATAATAGCATAATAATTAGAAGCTATTTTTATTTAGTTTCTGTCAGAGAAAGAACAATTAATCATTATATCAATGGTTTTATCAACAATTAGTTATCTATTGAAATTGTCAAATTCAAGCTCGCAAATTTAAGACCAAGTGCAAGATAGATAAATAAATGCATTGCAGTTACATCATAATAAGTCTTAAATAAGACGAAACAGCGCTGTAGTACATTTAGTCTTAGATTCTAACTAGAAATTTGATTGTTTATGTAATATTAATGAATACTATTATTTAGAAGAAATAAATGAAATAAATTAAATTGAAATAATAAACTTTGTTGCAATTTATTCAATTTTTGTACCAATTTACCGTTAAACGCAAAATTTTCAATCCACTTTTAATTTATATTAGAATGGTTGGGTGGAAGATGAACAATGATGAATAACATAAAAAATTAAAAATACATCTTTTTTAAAAAATAAGTAACCCACAATAAAAAATAACAATTTCATTATTACAAATTTATTATCAATTTGCAAAATAGATAAATGCGCTCAGTCGGTACATCTAATCTAAATAGGTGTTTTTTAAGTTTTTGATAAAAAAAACTTAAGCAAAAACATTTCATTTTTATATGTAATATTTATGATGATATTAGCGTGGAATTCAAACTTAAATGTTGCACAAAATTATTTTTGATAAATTATTAACACTTTGTCAAAAATGTTGATGTTTGTTAATTTCAATGATTTATTAAAACAATATTACAAAAACAACTTTTAAAATTAGACTTTTTTTTGTCATAATATTAAAAACATTTTTAGTTTTATTGTAAAATATGGTTGAAAATAAAGCTAAACTATAATATAAATAAAAAGTTACTGCCGCATGTGACAATTTTGGTTTTTTATCGCTCTAATATGACCACTTTTCGCTTCAAGTGGATACAATTACGACAGTTAAACGGTTTAATTTGCAAACAGTAGCATTGTTTCATGCTTTCAGTGTTCGTACTTTATTCACTTTTATCCAATAGAAGCTACTAATTATGATATCCATTTATTTCATCGATAATATATAATAAACGTAAAATATTCATTTCTTCTTGACACCTCTCACAATAAAACCGTTTAACGCTAAAAATCTAATAAAAAAATAATTAATTTTACTTATCTCTATTTTATTATGTCGTCGACAAATTTTGTGTCTGCGTTCTTGCTCATAGAGGTGGCTATATATTGGAGAACGTTGTAACTTTTCAAAACCGGTGATGCACTAAAACAATTACATAGAAAACATGCTTTTGTTGTCTCTCAAGCCAGAATTGTACTACAAATCAAATAAATTACATAACAATTTTAATATCTAAAGCATACATTTTGAACATCAATAAATTATTATTAAAAATATTAAAACAAATATAAAAAAAAATAATATATAATTTTTTTTCTAATAATTTGCTTCGTTGAAATATTGACATCTTTCGGAAAAGACCGTGTGGAAAGGTTTAATAAAATTGTCGACGTTTTGCACTCCATTGGTGGAGGCGTCATCAGGACAGAGAAATAAAAGTGAGAACAAGCACGGTAACACGACGTGTGAACCACCGAAGAGGTAAAACTTATTTTGGCTCGTTGCTACTTGGGCTTATATTGGTAAGCGAGAAACAGAAGGCGGTGGGAAGGGCAGAAGAGAAACTGGCAGAGAAAGCGGAAGCGCCTTGTGTTGATGACGAAAGAGTGTTTGTGAACAAGGACTTCCAAACGTTTGAGAGATAATAACCTAAATTTCTATTAAAGTTATTTGCTTCGTGACATTGTCTTTTGAACGCTTGCTTGCGTTATATTACCTGCTTATCTCTATCTGTTAATGCAGATATATTTCTGCTTTCTAGCTTTTATTGATTTTTTGAGGCGGAAGCAGAATTTTTCTGCAAATAGCTATTTTAAACAAGGAAGCAGCAACAGTGTGAAGTATTGTCCTAAACCATACAATTGTCTTTCTTTCAAGGAGTTAAAATTATTATGAATGGCGTTTACCATCTGTTTGTCAGAAACAGTTTTAACAAACTGGGAGTATCCATTTATACCAACGTTTGTTTTAATACATTGTTAATGTCGTAAGGGTCTATCACAAAAAAAATACCGCGAAACGAATTACAGGTACAAACAGTATACAAATATCACTCGATGGGCTCCAACCAGTAATGGATAAAGTTGAGTATAAGTGCCCTTGATGCTAGTAATATAGATAGCAATACGGCTAAAAGATCAAACAAAAAACTTCTCTTTCATTGAGTTGTAAAAAGGCTTTTTTAACTGGACGAAGTGCAGCTTTACAAAAATATCTTAAATATGTTGTCAATTTTTAAAAGTTAAAACTAAAAATAGTACTAAAATAATTTATCTGATGCATTTGCCTTAGTGTTTTTCTAAACTGTTGACAGACTGCAACTGCTATTCCAATGAGAAGGAAAACTACCGTTCAATCTTGTTAGTGTCATATCTTTTGAAATTGAAAAAATACTACAGTTAGTCTAAATACTACAATATTCACAAAACACAATTTAGGTTTTAATAATAATTACGATTATCTATCTACTTCAAAAGCTGTATCAGCTGTTGCAAACAACATTGTTAAAGCTTTTGAGAATATAGAACATTACCAAGATGTTTTCTCAGATGCATCTAAAGCAGTTGACACCGTATCACTTGGTTCATTATGTAAAAAACATAAATTTCATACATTCAATAATAAAAGTGTAACTTTTATAGAGTCATTTTAGTAACAAATTTGAAAACAATTGTTAAAACTGAAAAGAAATGTAACAGAAAGATTAAAGATTTCTTGGACTACAATCGGTTAAATGACACCATCATTCAAATCACTCGACAATATTAATAAATTATTACAGAGACAAGCGACCAAAATTCTGGATGATTTGAATTTTTAGAAAAATTGATGCCCTATTCATAAAGTTAAAAACTCTGACATTTTTTTTTTTATTGATTCTAAAAAACCCAGAAATTCTTAGATCGATTTAATTTTCTTTTGTCGTTTTAATTTCACGTACTAATTACTTTTGTATAAAGTTCTGTAATACACTAACACCATTTGCACTAATTTTGGCAATATGCTTTACTGTAGTACTAGTTCATGATGTAATTATGTTAAAAATGTGCCGTGCCGTCTTTTAGCAGATTGTACTAAAAAAAACCAGTTGAGTCTGTTTTTAGTAAATTTTATTATTGCAGCGTTGCATTATGGAATAGTGAGTTGGCATTGTATTGGCTTTGCTGTCAAACATTTGTAATGTTTAAAAGTTTAATATCTAACTTACATGGTAAATGACTTAAATATTATTTGGACAGGATAGTATAGTTTTAATTATACCAAATAAACTTTTAAATTATTAAAGTTTATTCACTACACGACGATAGATATTGTTTATTTAAGCAAAAATAAGCCTTTTTCACTTTCTTCTTATTTCTTTGGTTTTCTGTGATAAATATTAAAAAAAACTTATTTATGTGTTTTTTAATTATGGATCTTCTAAAAATTCTTAAATGTTTTTTTTTGCAAGCACAAATCATAAAGCTTTATAAATCAAAAATATTAAATGGCTTAAATATAACTAGTAAATATTATTTTTGCTCTGTTGTCCAGTTTAAAGATCGTCAACTTTTAGTAAGGAACTGATTTAAAAATCGGCGTTTTATGAGTTATTATTAAAAACAAGTATTGTTTAATAAAATTGATAAACTATTAAAAAATAGTCTATCCTAACAATTATTGTTTGGTTATTGAAATTTTACATTATATTGTATTAAATAAAATTTTTATTTGCTTTATAAATATATTATTCTGGTATAAAGCAGGATAGAAGTTTACTTTACCGTTTTAAATAATTATTGTCAGAACATTCTTGAATAATTCATACCAATTCTGTCTCTGTTTCAATTTTTTGTATCTTAAGTAAGTTTTTTCTATCTTCTTTAAACTTACAACATTTATATGAAGCAGAAAATACTTGTAAAGTCGCTTGCTGTGTCCGAAAAAAAAATTTAAAATGCAGAAGAAAAGCAATGGCAAACGTAATTAAATTATGATGATTGAAAACAGCTGCACAAATAATTTTAGAAAAAAAAGTGATTTTAACATAAAAATTGGATTGACCTGAGGATAAAGATTATAAATTTAAATTTTTATTCGGCACTGTGTTTATGTTTAACCAGTTATAGTAAAGTATCTCTCCAAAGTTAAAGGGATGTAGTCCGAAGGAGGCATAAAACAAAATTGATTATAAGCTTACGCATACCTTGGCAATATTTTACACGGTTCGGTGTTTTGGTTCTCTAATTGCTTAAATATAATTAATTATACAAAATAGAATTAAATGCGTGTTATTTCTTAAATTTAAATGTGGATCGCTTACGTTCACTTTAAATGCAGTGCGTACTAAATTGCGCCTGCTTTAACACGAGTAAAATAAATATTTTATTTGCATTTAAACAAGAAAAGTTTGAATTACATTACAGCAAAGCATTTTACGATTATCAATGTCTTTGTGACTTTTAGTAAATTTAAAATATTTAAATTTTATATCAAAGAGACGTTTGAAAACAAGTATCAAATTGCTTACATACCAATTGTTAGTAATTAATTTTAATTGTGTAATAAATATTTAATATGTTTGTAAATTTAAAATTCTAGAGTTTTAGTTAAGGACGGTTATACAATTTGATTTAATTTATGAAAACAAATAAACACATTTTATCTTCTTCTTTATTATGATTAACATAATTGAGACTCAAAAAACGCAAATAATAGTATAGCACCATGAATATAAAGTATTTTATATTCAATTGTAAACGGGTTGTCAAAAAATTAGTTAAATTATTAAAAAATATAATATAATTAAAGTTAAATAACAAGAATTAATAGAATTTTTTGCTATTAAATAAAAACGTTTAATAATTAAATACATTTTTTAAACTTTTTGGTTTGAATAGTTGGATGAAAATATCCTCATTTAATTATGTTACAAAAAAAACAAAAACTGGATCATTTTCTTTATTCAGTTTAAACTAAAATTAAGAAAAAACAACCCTTTTTAAGTTAATTAAAAAAATTATTTGGGTTGAAATATAACAAAATCATAGGTGAGATAATTTTCAAGATTCATTCATTATCTACTTAGTGTATTCTCAACACAAAAATTACTGATTTCTTCATTATATTTTTCATTCAAAGCGATCATTTTTTTTATAACTTGTAGTATGATAACCTACAAATTCGAGTAACGCACAGGTTAGCTAAACAATGTTGTGTTTAAAGTTTTTTATTTTACGAAAAGCTATTTTTTATAACGAGCTTTTAAAAGTTTCATTATTGAAATCAATTACACCATTATCCAAATTTCTCAAAAAACACTTTTTAGCTATTTTTTTTACAACATTTAATAACTAAGTAGTGCGTTAATATTCTACTATTTATAGAAACAATATACTTCTACAGCATGGGATGGCTTACTGGGACATTCCTGTCGCACGTATTTACTCGCAACAATAAAGTAATAAAGTAATTTTTATTTTCATATAACTTTAATTTATTAGCCAGACCGGTGCAAATTACTATATTGATTTATGTGGTTATACCTGCCTACCCAAGGGTTGTGACGAGGAAAAATAGTCAACCTAATGTGTGCACATTCTATGAACTTTATACTTTCAGTTGATATCGAAGCTTTCTAATTAACCCAGTGTAATGTATATAAAAAACTTTTTATCAATTGTTAATTAATTAGTTTCTGAACTGAAATTTTTTAGACAACTCATTTGCAATATATTTATTAACATATTGAATTAAAAATAAAATACTTTTTATGTATTAACGAGCTCGGTGAAGATCGTTCTATAGTGAGATTTTATGCTATAATTTATTCAAAATTAGCTTTAAAATTTAATTAAGTGAGAAAGGTTACAACATTGACTAAATCTTCCTGGCTTAAAATGTTTAAAAAACTTTCTTGGAGAATGCAACTATGCAAGGTCAAAAGTCTACTAAAAATAAGCTTTGCATTCTGACAGGCTTTCTGACCGGTCACTGCCGCCCAGGAACGCACCTGGTAAGGCTTGGCCTAGAAGCTAATGACGAACACATATTTTGCAGGGAAGTAAAGAAAACTCCGTAACACCTGGTAACAGAATGCGTTGCCATAAGAACTCAATGTAAAGAACACTTAGGGCTGAAAGACATTAAATATAGAATCACATTATTTTTCCAGCTATCACAGCTATTGGATATTATTGCAGCTTTAGAGTTGGATGGGGAACTATGAACTGGGATAGACTTTGGATAGGTTTAGAAAAGGTAGCACAAAAGACTAATAGGTTACAGAGCAAATGACATTCTATTGCCAATCTGTTTTTTTTATATTATATAGATAATTAAAAAGTAACTATTTTAAAATAGAGTATTGCTTACTGGTTCAAAAATTGAAACTAATAGGCGTATAGTAATAAAATAGAACCCTTTTAAAATTTTGAAATGGTAAAAATTTATCGTTAATTTTTTCAATATATGTGTTGCACGCATATTATTAAGTAGTAACAAGATTTTAGATTTATATTTAAAAACTCTCGCAGAAATACAGAAACCAGCATTGTTATGTTTAGGTCATATGGTTCAAATGTTCTTAAATTTTAAGTCAAACAATTTAAATTACAAATCCGTGAAGAGATGATAAACTAGTTTGCTTAAACTTAAAAAAAATATATATTTTTGCTTTTAAAACTTTAAACACAATATGTGTTTTTTTTAGTTTAATTCTTAAATTAATTTTTTAACTAATTGAAAATGAAAAGCTTGCTTTTAGCAATGATATTGCTATTTTTATTGTTTGTCAAAAACCTTAATGAGTTGTTAATCCAATCGGAACAAACTGTTGAACATAATACGAGACATATTGTATGCAAGAAAAATAAACCAACAATAAAATATAGACTTCTCCTATGTCACTTATCTTACACATTTTTATTCAGTTATCAATAATTTTTATAGATAAAAATAAATAAATTATTGATCTTTTATGTAAAATAAAAAGAAAGTTTTGGTTTAAAGTATTACTAATGTTTTCATTTCAATTGTTAATTAAAATTTCAATTAGGATCGCTGAAAATCAAATAAATAGCAAATTTTAAAGAATTTTATTTTCAAAGCAAATAAATTGGTTTGTAAAAATCTTTTATTGTTTAGTTTCTCACATATTTTAATAATACGTTTATTTCTAGGCAATAGATACACAAAATCTAAAATTAAAAACAAAAAAAAATAATTAAGTTAATTAGTGACATAAAAGTATCTATAACTTGACAAAAATAATTACAATAGCATCCTATAGTTTGTTGTAGTAAGCATCAAATAGTAATATTGTTGATCGATTACTGATATTTTTTATTTGTTACAAAAATGTATTTTTATTAAAATTATTTTCTGTCACTAGGAGTAACTTTTAGCCTCAAAATGTACAAACTGAATTTTTTGACGTACGTAGGAAACTTTTAATAGATGTTGTTTAGTTTATATATTACAGAACTTATAGGCACTTGGGTAAATATAAAACCAAATCGTTATTGGCAATTTTTCCATTCAAGACTCAGGTGGAACTTACTGAAGAGTTTCAATAAGCAAAAAACGTGTCTGAATCTGCGTTTTGATTTTATTTTACTATTTGCTAGTAGGAACCAAAGTAGAAAAAACAGAACCAAGGATAGAAAATATTGCATATCTTAAATATGCATTTCAAGCTAAAAACGCTAATACGATGAATAGATTTTTTGATGAATGATGTCTTTTAATTGTCTCAAAAATAATTTTTTATCAAAATTGATATCTATTTTTAGAACTGACTTTTAGCATCAAAATTTAGATACCTGTTTTACAACCTTTATTTAAAAACTTTCTCGCTAATATAGTGTGTTTTCAATAATTTTGAGAGCACTTGTTTTATTTATATCTAAATCTTGAAAAAAATTTTTAAAATAGTTACCGCTTACTAACTACTGTTTTCGCTAAATAATTATGACATAAAATCAATAAAAGCTTTATTATTATTAAATCATTGTTTAAAATTTAGATTTATCAAAACAAATAATTGCGAAACGACAAAGTGATGTATAGGGTAAGTTTTTATGCATAGGAGTAATATTGTAAGTAGAACAAAAACTTTATAAACTTGAAATTAGTCATACGGTTGCTTCTGTACGGCTTCATTAAGATGATAAGATGGAGTGTGATAAACGTCGCAAATAATTTAGACTTATGATGATAGACACAATAGAAGTCAGATGTTGATAAATTTCTATTCACAAATGTGTATTTTCAATATTGTTACGAATATTAACCAAATTTATATTTATGTGTGATATTATTTGTAGAAGTGAGTTAAAATATTAGAAGGATCTAAATTAAATCTGAGCTCCAATTTTTATTATGATACTATGTTATGCCAGATATGAATTAGCTGAAATTCTAAATCAAGAAAGTTTAAAGAAAAAGCATTAATGCCGGGTTGTAAAACCATAGCAGTTTTTAAACAATTTGTGAGATTTTAACAACTTATTATGTATACTTGTGTGCTATACAAGAAAAAAATTAAATTTTTTGGCTGAATGGCTTTTACGTAATTCAATGTGAAAATACTTTTAAAAATTAGTTAAATTTTTTTTGTTAACAAAGCTTCACAATTTTTCCAGTGACCGATTATAAGATGATAATAGACCATGGTATATAATGTATTTTTACCAAATTATAAAATTTTTATAATGTTAATAATAATTATTATTGATGTAAACTTCATTTACAATTATTGTAAAGAGATTTTATATGCAGAGTTTAATTAAATTTTACTTTTTACAAGCAATAGCTTAAACTATTTTTTTTTCTTTAACAATTTGATAAAAAAATATTCATCTAATGTTCTTGCAAATACAGAAAAAAAAATTTGTAATTCAAGATAAACTGAAACAACAACTGTGTCACAAATTTAAAAAAAAACATTGTTTGCAAAAAAAATTGCTTATAGTTACACTGCTTAGCGCATTTTAGAGCCTTTTTGTAAAGAAGTAATATTTATATTATGTTTTATAGAAAATTTGTCTTTCATGTATTATTATTTTGTTATTAAAGAATTAAAGTTTGAATTAGCAAAACTTATGTTATTATAATATACTAAAGTATCAATAATATTTGATGTAAACATTGTTGCTGATAAGATATTGATAATATTGTGAACAAAACACTAAAAATTTTTTCATAGAAAAAAAATTTTAATTTTTATCTTTAGTAAATAATATTTATTGTAATTTGATAAAATATTAGTTCATAGGTTTATCAAACTATCAACAATTGTATATTTGTTTTATAAAAAGAAAAAGTTATATGTTTTCAATTAATTAGTGATTATTTTACGCCAAATTTTATTATCGAAGTCGTTTTTATTTTCACATTCCATTAGAGAAATAAAGTTTGTAAACCAATTTTATAACCACTTTTGTGGAGCAGGTGAAATGATGTTTGGCGGAATATTCGAATGAATTGGTGCTCTAAAAGAAAAAATTTATTGTTAACATCAACATAAAACGCGACTTTAATGACAAAATACGTTTGATCGTTTTGAAAAGAACACATTACACCTACCTATCCGTCTAGGACTGTCGTTTTATAAAATCCCTGGGTCTGCCAATGGGTAATATTTTTTATTCTGAACAAGACCTGGCTAAAGTGGAGAAAGAAAGAAGTGACTATTCAAATGCACTTAACTCTATTTGATTGGAACCCCAAAGGGAGTATCTGTTTATTAAGTATTCTAAATAATGTTTTCCCTAAATCTATGTTACAATTTATATTTTCATTGTAAATTTAAATTAATTGCTCTACAATTGAGTGAAACTACAACGAATAGATGGTCACTTCTAATCCCCCGGTCGGGCATTTTAGCATCCGTTTCAACGCTTTAAAACAGATGTTTCTGATATGCATAATTACCACATTTATCATTCTTAAAAACTACTAACTTTACAAACGAACATATTTTCTGAACTCAAAATGCATTCAACGACTCTCTGCGTCACGCGTTACAAATATATAAATCTATTATATTTGTCAGAGAGACACTTTGTTCAAAACGATTGCTAGTGAAATCTATATCACAATTACATGGACTTGACAGTTTTGTTATACAGAATTCAATAAAAAGTAAACTAGCAACAGACACCGGCTATTATTTAAATTATCGCCATTACAAGAAATATAGTTCAAAATCTGAAAGCTTTGAAATATGTTTCAATTGAATTGTATTTACAATACAACAAATTGTACATATTTGTTCAGTTATGTTTTTTATTACTGGGTTTAGAAAATACCATTATATCTAGTATTTTTAATGCGAGAACTTAATTTCCTTCACTGCAAAAAAATATTAAGATTTTTTGGTTTTTCTATTATCTACTAGTAGATAATAGAAACAACTACATAGTAATGGTAATATCTTCTGTTAATGTGAATCTTTGACTTGACTATTAATGACAACTCCACAAATTATCAAATCTTTTATGTAAAAATAATATCTTTTTCTAGTCTCTAACTGAATAAAATGTAACAATGTGCAGCAATTTTTTTAGGCATAGGCGTGTATTCTACCTTGTCTATGTCAACCAGACAGATAGATTGTATATGATAATATTTGAAGATAATCTTATGTTTTTGTTATTGGATGTTTACATAGTACATAACCTCCCAAATCACATATTTTTTATTAACTGTTCAGTGGAGAACTTAAACATAAAAATTTATATCTTGTTACCGCTTTGTAATATGTTTTTACTATACTGTTATACTGCAAATAAAGCCTAAACACCTCGTTTTTTTACATGGTGTTTATATCAAGCAACCGCTTGCATTTTGTAACGCAAAGAGACTAGCGTGATGAACACAGCAGAAACACTTTGCAGACGAACAACTTAACACAGCAATTAATTTTGTCTTCTTTTATAAATTGACCTAAGAAAAAGTTAAAATTTTAACATCGTTATTAGCGTTTGGAGTGAAGCAATAGAGGAAGAGCTTGGGCGTCACATTGTTTTCTCTAACGTATTTAAATTCTGTTTATTGAGTTATTATGTGAAAGCGCAAATCACGCAACAAGTCAAACCGCGACGACAAAGCTGTTAAGCGTCACATCAAACTTATGTCTTGAGAAACTGTTGTTTATGGTAGCAGATCTTTTTCAATGATGATTTTTAGCACAAACATATTTGTTCGTTATGTTAACAATGGAATAAGGTAGTTCTTCTTTATGTATGGAAAATTGAAAATGATTTTTTAGCACAATAACACGATTTCAAATTAGGCAAATTTTTTTTTGGTTCCTAGAAGAGAGGTATGTTTTTTTGCCATTTCAACTGCCAGATTTATCCTAGATCAAAAAAATGGAGGACTTTATAGCAGAGGGCAGCAGTTTAATAGCATCTTTCGTCAATTGCTAGAGTGCAAAAATAAGGTTTTTTCAATATTGTATCAATTTTGCTAATTTTGTATCAGATAATTTACTATCATTTTTTCTGTTTCTTAAATTTTTTAATAAAGATGATTTTTATAGGGTGATCTGATTTTACTTAAATTATTGTTTGAAAAGCGTTTAAAAGTGTGAACATAATGGGCATATTATTACGTAAATAAGAAAAAAAATCAATAATTTGCTTATCAAAAAGTTTTTATACAAGTTTGTCAGTGAAAATAGATTTAGAAGCAATTTTATGTGATGATAATCTTGTAAAATTATTTCACATCATATTTGTTATTAACATATTCTTAAGATAATGTTTAACTAAATTGTATTGACTTGTTTGGCTCAATAATTAATAGATTAGTCTAGTCAACTACTGTGTGTAGAACATTAATAGTTTTGTAAATTTTTTTTTAAACAAATTGTTTTTGACAATTTGTTTTCAATTATTGGACAAACGTGTTTGTATCAAAATAACGAAAAACTTTTTTTGTCTATTTTTAATTATATTTTATTTGGTTTCTATAAAATTGTTGATATCATCTTTTTGTTTTCTGTTATTTGTAATATTTAAGCGCATTTGTTTAGATTTTTTGCTATTTCTAATACCTATATTTTATTCAGATTTGGCTCAAATGTGTTTTGATAAAAAAAGATTATTTAGGCAAGACATATAATTGTGTTACAACGGTATGTTATTAGAGTCATATCCAAAAATCAGTCTTGGTTATGTTGAGATTGATATGACAGGTTTTGGATATTTCTTGACTCACAAATTTTTGAAATAATCCCAATAATAAGGTTTACCCGATAATAAGTAAACAAACAAAAACTCTAGAAAACAACAATAGTTACTTATGTTGTAAATAAATAATAGTTTGATATCTTTTTTATTTTTTAAATATATACATCCTAATAATATTAGTTTTAATTTGTTTTGTAATTTTTTGTTAAAAATGCAGATGAATAAGTAAGATTTTTAACTATTTAGTTATTAGTTTGGCTAAGCTAATTAATTCTATAAAGTAGTAAGTAAAGTAATTAAATTTTAATTTGGTTTTTCAATATTGAGAATACGCTGTTTTTGAATATATTTTGCGAGAAGCATTGCCAAAGTTACAAGAAATGTGAATTGACAACCTGTTCAAAATGTATTATTTAAAAACAGGCGATAAACTGTAAAAGAATAAGAAGAATTGCTATATTTTCTTTGAAACAGAATAGCGAAACTATATTTTTTCTGTTTTATTCACAAGAAAATTCACTTTATCATACAGTAACAGCTTTGGCCGGATAAATCACGCCATTCATGAAAAGAAATTCGCTCACGAACGGCTAATATCTTTGATTTTTTTTTCAAAACCTAATCTGAATTCTTACAAAGTTTTTTTGTTAAAAAATATATGCATATATTTTCAATAAGAACAATTTTATTTTGCTATTGAGATTTTCTTTGTATACAGCCGGAAACCGTTCAACCTACATTTTCATTGTTGAAAACAAATTTCCCTAAAGTAAAATAATTTTATTTAGAAGAATAACGAGAAATGGTATCTTATTAACAATTTATACTTTCTGTTGTTTTGCCTAATAAAAGGTACACAAGGGTTATTGTGTGCATAGAAAAAATACGAGACAGCTCTTATTTTAAAAAAGGCTTAAGAACAATGAACTGTAGTAAGTAGAAAGAGTTAGATAAAGTAGAAAAGTACGCAATTGCTCGTAAACTACGAAACAGACCAAAGTGGAACAAACTAATTACAATGGCGATGGTTTCATCATGCGACCTTTACAATCTCAAATCAAATAACATAGTTTTGTGTGCAGCAGCCTGCTACTAGCATTTTATGTTGCTAGCCGTTCTTTATTTAAGGTGTTTTCATTGTTATTTAAAATACATTATGCACCTCACCTACACTTAATTACAATCAGAAATTGTTAAGTTTATATTTCATTTACAATCGACTCCTTACATTGATGTAAAAAGGTTTCAGATGGATATTTGTCACCACATTTTAGGGAAGCAATAGGCAGATTTTAGGTAAAAATAAGTTTATGAGTTTTAATAAAAACAAAACGTATCTACGATTGTTAATAATTTCAACCAATAATTTTATAAAATTATATAAAATCTTTCTGCTGCAACTTTTTTAATTATTAGCTATCTTTCTTTCAATTACAAGGAGTTCTGCAAGAACTAGCTTTGTATAAATTTATTTTTCAAAAAGATAGCTGATTTGAACAAAACATTAATTATGTCAGCGTATTTTATTAGATATTGAAAAAATAGCTGAGTCACATTCCATATGCTAATACTATTATGCATAGTTTTCAAAGTGTTGCAATAACAATTTTACTGGCATTATGTATAGAGTTCCACATTTTCAATTTGTTTGAATAATTCTTTGTTGATTTAAAGAGTTGCTTAATTAGTCATAATTATATGCTATGTTACTATTATATAATTGTTGAAAATGTTTTAACCAATTTTAATATATGCAATTACATTTTAAAGTAGCAAACTTTATTTTTTGTTGGCACTCAAAGGTATAGCAAACACAAAATTTGATTTCTATTCTTTATTTTTTTTATTAATTAAGCTCTTAAAATTTTAACTATATAAATGTATGATTGCTTTATGCTATTAATAGGTTATGTCATTAACTTTTTCTAAAAAAAATGAGTAAAACGTTTTCGTCTTAAGCAAAAATAAAATTATAGTTTTGGTTTAATAGAGTTACAGCATTTATATTAAATTAAAAATTTAAATAACTAACTGTTCTCATAGAAAACGTTTTCTTCAACGTATTCTTTGCCAGAGAATAGTTGTTTACAATGATTATCAAGAACGTTTTTCTATAAATTATTTTACAAATAAAAAACATAGCTCGCACATGGAGCATTGGCATCTGGTTAATTTTTTCTAGCGCACAAAATTGCTAGAGCAAATAAAACCACTTCACCTATGAAACATTGAATTACCACTTTTAAGATACAACTAATCGAAATAAATTTGCGTTGAATATTGCTTGTGCGTGCAAATTTTTAGCATAGAACGTGTGAATGAATTGATGATCAAACGTATAGATTTTGTGTGTCATATTTTTCAAAACCGAGTCGGTCTATCGAAAGATGTGTGTTCTGGTGTAAGCTTTTTTTTCTGTGTTTTGCTATGAATCATTTGTCCTCATAAAAACAAATGCTGTTTTAATCAGGAAAAATTATGTATTTTAAAAAATTGATCTTTTCGCTAAAATAAAACAGATTTTTTTGAAATATAAAATGTTTGTTCTTAAAACATTTTTACTCCAGCTTTAATCAGATGAGTACCTATAATGCTTGATAGTTCCCACAAAATAACTCTTTTTATTTTAAACAATAGAGATTTTTGTGGAACGAATAGTGAGGTTCTAAGCAACTGCTTATTTTCTTCCTACCTTGTCTAACACATATTTAAAATTGTCGCTGTTTTTACACTTTTTTGTTACCACTTCAATATAAAGTGTATTGGTCTTTATAATATCAATACATTTGCTTATGACTAGTAAAAATCTGATTTAATTTCAGAGGTCTCATTCACTTTGCTCAAATTAGCTTCTGTGTAAATTTGTTTTGGAAAAAATGATTACATATACGTTACATAATCTTTGCATAGAATAATTTATGCAATAAATAACTGTTATTAATTTAAATAAAACGCTAATAAAAGTGAAAAACGTTGACTTAAGATTACTTATTCTTCATGTTAAACTAAACATTTTTTTTGTAGTTTTTATAGGTTTTTTTAAAATCATTTAGAGAAAATTTTAGTAAGATAGAAATTCATCATCAATACGGTTTTGGATTTGTGTTGTGCTCTGACAATAAATCAGAAGTAGTCCATTAATATTATGATAAGTGCTATTTTTATTCAAAATTTAGAAAACTTTGAATTAAAATCATTTTGATAAGCTCAAACCAAATGCTTCTGCTGCAAGTTGTTGAGAGGTTGGAGTGTCTTACATATTTTAGGTGTTGTTTTAGCATTATTTAAGTGTCACAATGTTTTGCAAATATCATTATGATATTTGCAAGAGATAACCAAAAACATCTAATATAAATTTTTAAAATAAAAAAATTGATATCAAAATCAATAGTCAAAAAGATCTACAAAAAGATTAAAATCTGTTAAGCCACGTGCTAGCTACAAAGTTCACAAATATTGTGTATCTGTATCTTATCTCGAAACTTATAACAGCTTTCTGTTACGTCGGAGCTTAAAAATAACATCATTTCATTTTTTATGACTAAATGTTTATTCTCAAACCTACTTGTTATAAATCAAAATTTGTGATTTATTCATGGAATAAATATATTTCTATACGTTTTCTCAATTGGTCGGTAATTATTAATGATTCAAAAGTTTATTGTGGGAATATAATTAATCATTAATTATGTTATTATTACTGTAAAAAAGATGTAGAAATAGAAAAAGCAGATTTTATTTGTGTTGAATTGCCTAGATAAGAAATTGAATTAAAAATGTATATAAATAACTTTTCTCATAGAAAATGTTTTCTTCAACGTATTCTTTGTCAGATAATAGTTGTTTACAATGACTATTAAGAACGTTTTTTTATAAATCATAATGACAATATAATTATTAACAGCAATTTCAATACTTATTTATCATTAATTATGTTATTATTACGGTAGGAAAGATGTAGGAATAGATAAAGCAGATTTTATTTGTGCTGAAATGTCTGGATAAGAAAAAACGTAAAGTTTTTTTGTACGTATCGTAAAGATTTGATCGTATTCGACTAGACAGAACAGTCAATAATTAAATAAAACTCACCCTTTGATTCAGTTAGGATTTAATGTAAAATAAACAAACACATTTGTTGTGAATGTGAGCAAATTGATTAAATCTCTGTATGTAAATCCCACATGATAAAAAAATAAGTAAATACAATATTACGTTTAGAAAAGGGTAAGATATTTTCTTTTTATTCGGGCAAAGCTGAAGCAAACATTGCCCACGGGTAACGCAATCTGAGAAAATTATTTTGCTATTTGGGCTCATGTAATAACGTATTCTTTTCAGTCACGTTTATAACCATGTTTTATGTGTCCCTGGTAAAATAATACAAATATAACAAAGAACACAATACTTCGCAGACGGTTTTTTTAGGTCTATTTCACATAATTTGAATTTACTACCCAACCTTGCACGTACTACATAAAAAACTCCATAAACGCTGCCCTACTGGAATCGGTACTGACCTACAACTAAATTATAAATAAACGTAATAATTAAAATTGCTTGATCTAAAGAGATTTGAAAAACAAGACGAGGATATAAATTGTACTTTTATAATAGTTTTTTAACGTGTTTCTGTTAATGAAAAAAGTTTTTCAACATTCATAATGACAATTTTATTTAAAAATAATACTAAACTTATTACATATTATAATTATGTCGTGAATGATTCCATCAAGTAATTACATAATACTTTTGCCACTGATTTTTATTCAGTAAATTGGCAGGTCAGGTCAGATCAGGATTTTAAATCCTATTAATTTTTAAAAAAGTAATAAATATTTGTATACTGATACTAAATTAATGCTTTTTGAAAAAATTTTAAATCATAACTATAAACATAGTATGCACAAATATTTTTATATATATTCAGCTAGTAACATGCACTTTGACAATTATAATTTTTTTGACATATTTTGAAAGAATCTATAAATACATAACTGAAATATTTTGGACAATTTAATCATAATCACATAGCTAGAAAATTAAATTAACTGTCTTTGATTTACTTAATGAGTTCTTTTTGTATTAAATAACTAGCTGGCCCGGCGAACTTTGTTCCGCCTTAGTTTTGTTATTTTATTTTTTATTTTTATTTTATTTTTTATTTTTATTTTTTTGTCATTTGTTTTGTTATTATATGTCAGATGCGTTTACATTTTATATTGTATGTCACGTCACACGGAATGGGATAAAAAATATTCTTTGTTAGGCTACTGGTTCTAAACAACCACTCCACCAATTTTCAGCCAAATCGGTCATAAATAGATATAGATTTTTAAAATAAACGACCCCAAAAACTATAAAAATGATACCCAAATTAATTATTCACATTTATCACCTTTATCACATTCATTTTACAACCCTCTTTAACTTAAATATCATTTTCAAAATCAACGACCTGAAATTCCTCGAAAATACCCATATCGTTTTCTTACATTTTTATCCCTAGAACACTCTCTTTTCATCCTCCTAAGAGTAATTTTTTAGAAAGCAGGAAACATACCTATTTATTTTTTTTTGAGAACTTAGGCAATTTATGGGAAAAATTATGAAAACGACATCAATCTTTAGACATTTTGCCCTCTTTCCGCCCTATCAAGGAATGATAATATTTTACTTCTAAAATTTCGGATTTAAACATAGATATTATTTTTAAAATAAACAATCCAAAATTTTTGAAAATCATACTAATATTGGTACTTGTCATTTTTTGTTCCTATCCCACCTCTTTTTATCTCTTTGTTAATAAAAAGTATTCTATTCTTTTCATTCAAATCCAGTCATCATAATTTTCCATACAAACTTTCACCCAAAGTTGTTATATGGGAAGTTGTCTCATGGAAGACGATTAAAGACGGCCACTGACGATCCAAGATTGTTGGCGCGTTGGATCGTCAGTGGCCGGCTTTACATGTAAACGCACGGTCCGACTTTGGTTGGTGGTGGGGGAGTGGATCGATTTATTTGGAACGGTAATTTGCCGAGCCTCACCGAACGTTTCCGACATCGCAATTCTAATTTTGATTTAACCCTTCTTTTAGAGGGTGGTTTCTGGAATAAAAAGTATCCTATAGCATTCTCCTGGCTCTAAACTACCACCTCACCAATTTTCAACCATATCGGTAAAGCCGTTCTTGAGTTATAAGTGGAGTAACTAACAGACTTTCTTTTATATATATAGAAATTACACTACCAGTAAAAAACGTATAAGACAATTCTTTAGTATAAAATTATATTTAAAGACGTTCATTATTGACCAAAGGCAATAATTAAATTTTTATTATTGCTTATGAATATAATAAAAATTTAAAAATTTTGCAGCTTAATAACAAACCAAAATTTTTTTTTTGGAAACTAGTCATCTGTCAGGACAGAGATTTTCAGTCAATTGACACATTTTTTGTAAGTTTTGTCTAGAGTTTCATTCATCTTGTTCTGATGCTACAAAATTGCACAGAGTTACAATACGAGCGCTATATGGCAATACCAGGTTTTAGCTTGATAGGTCTTGTTGCATGTAACATAATAACAGTAATTCCAATAAAAAAATAACGGTTAAAGTTTTTATTGCAAGTTTAGTTTAAAAAAAAATGTGTATGAATATGCCAATATTATTACTCTCAAGATAAATAATAAAATAATAAAAATAAAATATAATATAGAATAAAGTGCATTCGTTTTTATCGGTCATAGGTACATCAATTTAAAATATTCTATTGATTTTGATATGATTATTTTAAAGCTGCAGATATTTTCAATGATAGCGTGTTTAGTTTTGTAAATTTTTGAAATGTGTTTAAATAAATGTTCGTAGTTTTCTATGACAAATATACAATCTAGTTGATGTCTAAATTGATGATGAAATCAATAACCATTTAGAAAATGTATAAGATAAGAATCTGAATAATAGAAAACCAATAACAATAACAAAAATCAGAGTATCACATAGTATAATATTTTGACATTTAACAAAAAGAATAAAAACAATGGAAGTAAATTAATAAATTCTAGATGCAAAGCAAAAAATTAGTTTAAAATTATGTGGACATTAAAACGTGGCGACAATAGCCTAGAACTTTCCAAACTATAATCAATCTAGATTATCAAGTCTAGAATTTCTAAATTATTAATCCGAAAGCATTCCCCGTATTGTGTTTCTCGTGAAACAAAATTTATAATCTTGTTCATAGATTTATTTCTATTGAGAAATAAATAACACGAAAACATTTCCCAGAGAACTCTAAACGAATGAAAAATCTGTCATACTACTAAATTTTCTTCTATAATGCTTCCCTCGTTGGTAGACGGAAACTGAATAATAGAAACTGTAACGTAAATTAAGGACTTTTAAGATTGGCAACTGGGAATATTGTAGAATCAGACAATTGATGGTTATTGATCTATGCGTAGCAGTGATTACAATATCAGTCTTTTTATGCTTAGTGAAAAAAGATCTTATCAATTTAACAAATTATTGATGAAAAATCTACTGAAAAACATCTACATCCTTTGCAAAAATAAAAAAATATAAAATAAATTGACGGTTAGTGTGGACAATTAATACTATTAATTTAATAAAAATATTAATCAAATCCAATCTTCTTAAATTCAGAATTTTATTGTTATTCTTCGACAGGTTTTGACAATTGTATTATTTTCATCTTAAGGTAATAAAACTAAAAGCCTACAAAACAAACAACACACATTTGTTATTACATTTTCCAATTATGTTCACCCTCTGACTCAAAATACCGCAATGTAGTAAAATTAATAGTATTGAAATAGTTTTAAAAATGGCGTTTTTTTGTTAATACTGTAAAAAATTTTAGATTTAGAGCAGCTATAAATATATTGTTAATATTGTATTGTAGTATTGTACCGTTACGTAATAATAAAATTCTTAAATTAAGAGAACCGGGTTCTGTTACATTATTTTTTATTAAACAGATTATTTATTATTATTTCGTTCTTTGATACTTGCGCTCAATTGAGCATGAAAACATGGCAACATATTTGTGAAATGTTTGAAATAATTACAGTAGAAATTGTTTTTTTCATCCTTTTCTTTGAACTTTGCTAATAAAGACGAAAAGAAATGCAAACAATAAATTTGACCTTTTGCAAATTTTTTGATGATTTTATTCTGATTCGTAGATATGAATAACACAGCGGCTACTTCATTCAGAGATTACAAAGATTTGATTTTAATGATACCAATTTGACACATGTTTACCTGTACCTTACAACAGAAATATGGCTTACGCAATACAAACGAAACGTCAATAAAGGAAAAAATTTGTTTGCCATTAAATTTGTTTTTCATCATCTAAGAAGCTTTAGAACTTCAAAACGCGTTTAATTTGCTCTTACTGTATAGAGTGATTTATTATAAGTTTCGAGGATTTATTGTGAAAAAAAGCCAATATTATGTTTAAATTTTTGTGTGATGAAATATAATTTGATTTCAACTTCAATTTTAAAAAATGTTTGAGTATTTTTAATAATATTATTATAAATGTAAATTGCAGTGTTTTAATGACAACTACTACATACTTTATCTATTGCCTGAAGAAAGTCACACTAGTGGCTGAAAGGTTACAAGTTGATTATGACTTTGACCTATGTTAAATAATTGGTTTTTTTACCCTAAAATTCGAAAATTTTAGAGTCCAGAAACAATTGTTTTTACAATACAAAAAGTATCTACTCTAGTAAAAATTGTACACTCTGTAATAATAAATCCAACAGTTCAATTTTTGTAAAAAAGCGCAACTGACTTGTTTTAGATTTTTACTATTTCATTTAATTTTGTTTTAAATTGATGATTATGGTAAATAGATATGATTGAAAGAATAAGGGCTCTACTTATGTGTTTTCAGTTTTATTTTAGTATTATTTTCTTAGATATATATATAATGCTGTTTGGTTTTTAAGTTTTCGTAACTGCATAAGTTGTAGAATGTTTAATTTAAATTTTAAATAAACCATCAAACATTATTGACACTATTATTTCAAATTGTTTGTTCTACATTTGAGTTATATTTAAATATATTTTTCTCAATAAAATTAGAATTATGTCTTTGTTTTTCTACTTATTTTTAGTTTATTTTTAACATACTTTTTATTGCAGTGTTTTGTGAACGGCAAAAACACCACGAAGGTTTTTAATCTAACTCGTATTTTTTTAATTCCTGCTTTTTACATTCATTCTTTTTCAAAAAAAATGGATTTTTATTTTAGAATACTTTGCTGATAATTTTATTGTTATTATCTGCATTTCGTATATACTATCTAAAACTTTTGTATCTTTGATACCGTATTATGTGTTTGCTTTTTTGCAATACTTGATCTACATTTAGAAAAAACCAAAAAAATGCATTGAGTATAAAATACATTCTTTCAAACTGTAATAACTGATCAGCGAACAGAGCAGAATACTAGAGCAGATATAGTAGTTTCAAAACAAAAGAGAAAAAGACAAAACTGATAATTTACCAGATATTCACAACTTGAAAATTGAGCATAAAAGAAATAAAAATAAACACGCTTCTTTTATGTTTGAAAATAAAAAATAAAGTGGAAAATAGTAAAGTTGAAAATAAAAATATCTGTTTTTTTTTAATTTAAATTAAACATTTTTTTATTAAGTTTTGCAATTGTTATTTAATGCAACACGCTAATGCTTGATTAAAAATGCGGTTTTTCTACTATTTATTGAACTGCTGGAGAAAAATAATATTTTGAAGCATCTAGATTTGTTGATTTGTTGATTAATTAAATACAAATCTATATAAATAAAATAAATAAAACCCATAAATAAAAAAAAATTAATTAAAAATCAGAGTTTTCATTAGTCAAGTCCAAAATTGAGTCAAATTAGCTGTTTTTATTCTTTATTTGTAGGAGATAAAAAATATTACTTGCTGAAAAAAGATAAGTTATGTATAGTGGTAATTTTTTCATTTTAATTATTAAAAAAAATTATTTAAATATTAATATAAAACACACATATTTCAGAAAATAAGTAGTTTATGTTAAATTTAGCTCACAGCTTAAGAAATATTTACTGCGATAGAATATTTTTCTAAATATATATTAATACTGATATTAATACTATACTAATACTCTAAATACTTTAAAAATATACTATTTTTGTTTTAAATGATTTTATTCAAAAATTTTATAATTTTTTTAAAGCTAGCGACATTTATTAGAAACTACCTTGCATCAATCATTTTTGAAGCATATAAGGTTATGCTTTAAATGACAAATGTCAAAGTTAACAGATACAAATTAAAATAAAAGGTTATATCAAGGATTTGACAGCCAAGTTATCACGTTAGCGTCTTTTGTATCAACCGTATATCAGTGATATATCTATCTTTTTTGGTTCAGCCAGCACCTAGCGAAATAAAAAGATCCATGCAAATTCATTTAAACTACATATTAGTTTTACCACATTACGAGAGTAACAAGCACTTGAGTCCAAATTTGTCACTGCAAATTCTTTCAAATCTGAGTCTGTTGCGACTAGATAAGTTCCAATAAGAGCAAAACATGTTCAAATTTACATTTAATCTTGAATGAATTTGCATTGATTATTTTGTTTATAAAATATTTTATATCAATAAAACTAGTTAACATGTCTTCAGATTTTCTCTTATTTTTCTTAATATACACTAAACATTCTAAAATAAAGCAGAAAACACTTCCGTAACAGAAGGGGGTATTAAGATATTTACACACACTTTATTACAAAGTATTGTGTAATGACTAATAATTAACAGTATTCAATCTAAAATAGATTTCAATTCTCTTAATTACATAGAAATGAAGCCAAGAGATGAAATCAGTAAGCTGGAGATGTCTTATACGCAGACAATTTCCATATATCTAGTATATTAAAGTGTCTGATTTTAGCAAGCCTAGTCGTGGTAACAAGATTATTATTGTAATTATAAGCATACACGGTATACGTAACGTAACGACAAAATTCAATTAACATGTACCAACCACAGACAATTCTTGAAATCAACAGTTCTCATATTCTAGGTATAACCTACTGTTAGTTAAGAATGTCCTTCTATTCATCCATACTGAGCCACTATTCTGTATTCGAGGAAGTAACTGGATTGAGATTGGTTCCTGTAATCTTAAGTGCTTGCGGGTGCATTCATATCTTCGCATCTTATTATTAGATTTCACAGTCAATATTGACGCAGGAGCTAAACCACAATAATTCTCACTCAGCTGCTTTGAGTTTGCTTCTGCTTAGAACAAATGATTAAACTTTTAAAGAATTCTCATTTGCACTCTTTAAATAATCTGGTACAAAGTACAAATTTAAACTGTTTTGTAGAATTGACTCATATAGGTAGCTGGCGTTGTGGGTCACATATGCAGAGTCAATCAATTTCATGACTTTAATATCCTTAAGCCGAATTAACATTGCTGTCACCAATCGACAAGACAATCACAAAACTAGAACACCAACCATTATGTTCATTCTAACATTGGTCAAGATTGGAAACAAATAATTAATACAATTGTCTAATACAATACAAAATAATACTAATCAATGGCAAAACTGCTTGTTATGAAGTCATTTCTATTACTATTAGTGATTCAAATATTGCAGCTTGAAACGATTTAATAATTTTTAAGTCAAAATTTGATAGATCTTGTTTATTGATGGCAATAGAGACAGTAAGAACGTGGTTTATTGATAAAAGCTACTTGTTGTTTTTTGAAGAATTAAAGTTACACTCAATTTTAAAAGCATTGGCATCTAAAAAAATGTAGTCTATACACCAACGTGTTACTTAAAAAATTTATGTCATATCAAATGTTTAGAATAGATGCTGAGCAGCATCTACTTAAAGTTTTTTGGTGTGGTTTGAACAGTTTTTTTCAAAACATTTCTTTTATTTTTTAGTGGTCGAATGATTTTAAGTTAGGTATTTTGTAAATAATACCAAATTAGAGAACATTATTAGTGTGTATCAGTTGAACTCAATTTTATTAGATAATTTATTTACCAAGATATAATATTTATAAACAACTGTTTAGCTTGTTTTATTCAACTGGTAGCACGCTAGGAGTTTTTTCTAATTAGTTTCAGAAAATTGTTGTATGAGTGTTAGGTTAGCGTTTATTCTGTTAAGTTAAACATTTCGGTAATAATAATGCTCCCAAAAAGACAAAAAATATCTAGCTTTTTAATTTGATTTAAATTTATATTTTCAACTTGCAATTTGATGGAACAGGTGAAAAACTAACAACTCAACTTACACACTTAATTTTGGTCAGATTAAGTTTCTACAGTCAGCTTCAAATATTCTCAAAAAAAATTCAATATTCTAAAACAGCTTATGTAAAAGTTATTTACCTAATAAGTTTGGAAAGTGAAATTTCCTACATGAGGAATTTGTTTCTCCCATTCGCATGGCATTAGTGCGAATAGGTGAATTTTCTTTCCGAAAAAGTTAGGTACAATTTTTTGTTGCAACGAATAACTCTAATTTTTCAATAATAAATAACTGTAACTTTTAAACAATAAATAATTTAGATTTTTCATATTTTTTGGTAGCGTTGCCCTCGCCAAGTATCGATTTTATAAATTTAAAACAATCTCATTGCTTGGTCGCTATGGTTTCATTAAAATAAAAGAACATTGTTTCAATTTTTTTTTTCTAGTTTTTATTGCAAAGTCAAAAACACCGCGGTGTGAAAACTTTTTTCATGCATTGGGAACGATCGGAAACTTCCGATCTTTGTGCAATGAGTGCAAAATAGCTAATTACATTCAAATGTGGAAAGACACACTTTACAGGACAACAACTTTGTTGGAGTACTGTAAAGTGGATTAACGCATGAGATTTGTATAAAAAATTTTTCTCGATAAATTTGTTAGAAAATAATAATAGTAAAAAATGAAAAATTATAACATACATATAATATCGCCATGTTTGAGATTTTAAAATTTGACATATATTTTTTAACTTTTCTAAATGAACGCTGGGTGGCAAGAGGGCAATTTACATTTATAAATTTTAATTTTATCTATTAAAGCCCGAAGTATTTGTTATAACAACTTAGGTAACAAGTATTTTATCACATAAACTTAATTATCATAAAAATAGTAGGTCTCCCAAATATTTCTAAATACCTAGTGCTTTCTAATATTTTACCGCATCCGATTGTCATTTTACAGCATCATGCGTAAGCATAAAGTTACAGTTACAGACGCAAACAGAAGTGAAACAATCACTTTAAAATACAGGAGGCCAAAAAGATTCTTCTGCATCTAATTAAATGCAAGATAAATCTAACTAAAAACTCTTATTTAAAATAGCTACTCTTAGTTTAACACGTTATAAAATACTCCATAGCTATCGCAAAATCTAATTTAATAAAACCAAAAAAGCTATAAACAAAGAATTTTTAAAAAAAAAAAAAGGAATTTTTTAGAGAAAAACTATAAAAGAAACTATTCACTAGCATTAAACTTAAAATTTTATCAAAATCTGCTGCAATCTTTTGTGAAAACGAGGTTGTGTTATAAAACATTAAATCTTAATATTAAGATCTTGATTTAATTAACGAATATAAATCTTAGAATTCTTATATAAATTTATGAAGCCTTCTAACTAATAGCTATCAAATTTGAAATATAGCAGATAATTAAGTTACAATCACTTCTTGATTATATTAAACACTCCTTTCGTACCATTACTTATCCTACTTAATTCTAAAGCAAGTTAGATTATTATTTTCAATTACTCTAATTTAGTGTTACGATATCTAAATTATATAAAAAAATCAGCTTTCCTTATCACTATTTTTAATTAAAATTATAATTTGTTTTTGCTGATAATTTATGTAAAATATAATAATGTGCAATTAATTTTTGTTTTTTAATAAAAACTTTAAACATAAATTAAAATGATGTTTAATAATATTTAACATTCAAGTAAAATGTTTTTTTAAGACATTTATATATAGATTTACACATGATTCTTATCCTTGATATATATATTTTTTAATTTGCTTGAAGCTGTTTATTGCAAAAGAGTTATGTCAGCGCTATAAATAAAATTCTTTCAAAAATTAATCAGTTTGTAAAGTTTTCAAGACAAGCAAAACATAAAATTAGCAAAAGGCAAATCTGAGTTTAATTAATAGTAATAAAGATTTATTCACGCATAATTTATAAAGAAGTTTTTTGAATAAAAAGCTAATATTTTCCTTGTCTTGCCTTTAATGCGTCTTAGTTTTAAATTCTAATTTAATAGTTATTAAAGCAAATAAACTTAATATATTAGCAATAATTTTATGAGATTTGTATTTTCTAATGAAAACCACCTAACGGCATTTACCATTTAATAAATATGAATTTCATAAGTGGTGTTGCGGTTTCGTCGAAAATAAATCCAGCTTTAATATACTTAATGAGAATATTTTTTGCGTTATTACACTGAATAAACCTAAAATCTCAGAAAGGAAATGCTTTAGTAAATTTGTTGAACATCCTTTCATTCATGCGGAAAAGACGCACTGACTCGTATATTAATATGATCGTATCATAACGTATTCAGTCTCTTTTTTCCATCTGGCGTAAGTACCCGATGTAAACATTAAATAAGTGTTTATAATTTAATCTAGTTTTTATAGTAAAAATGTTTTTATTAGAATCTTCTTAATGGATCAAAATCTCTGCTTTACAAAGCATTTTAAATTGGAAGTCGCGGCCACCTCTCAGTCGCATTTTCAACGTTTGGAATTTGGGTATCGAATGTGATATGCATAGCATGCGATGTGCAAAAGCCTCAATATAGGACAATGCTTCAGGTTGAAAGGAATGCCATTGCTTCAGCTGAGATTAAATATATACTTAGTGTAAAAAAAAAGAAATCACTAACGTAATTATGCAATCTGTTAAAACATATACAATTTTAACGTATATTTCAAATTATTAAACAATTAAAGGCAACATTCAAGTAGATTCTATAAATAGATCAAAGTTTTATTCATTGCAAACATTTTAACTTTTTAGTTTGCAAACTTGTGCCTTTAAGTAAAATATTTAACAATTCTATATTGATCTTACGCTAAGTATTCCGTAAATCTAAAAGACCATTACCAAACAGCAACTAATAAATTAAAAAAAGGAGTACTCATTGCAGTTAAAACTTTTTTTTACTTTTTGCGTTTGCAAAGAGTTATTAAGTTAATTTTAACTTATTTTTTATTAATTATGCTCTTACGGTAGATAGAAAAATTAATTTAGCCTATTAAACTTTTCACATTGTTGTAACTTAAAAAAACTAACATTTTAGTTTCATGTTAATGAAACATGTTATCAGTTTAATAAACTATTATCACACATAAAATATGTCGAAAAACTAGTCATGCCAATTTTTTTTGTGACATTGTAATTTAGGTAAATTATTAAAAAAAAAAAAACGTAGTACCTAAACTTTCTGAAAGAAATCTATTCAGTTGTTACTACTACCATTTACCACTATAACTTTAAAATATTGCTTCTAATGCAAGCTACTGTTTGATGTCATATATCCAAAACGGAAGACACTATCATAAAGGAATCTAGCAAGTTAGGGACTTTTCTTTGCTCTAGAAAAGAAATTTTAAGAACAATCATGTAATAACGTATAAAAGCCAAGACCTATAATGTTTCTTCTAAGATATAGTAGGTAGGTTTCTTTACTTTTTTTAAAGTGTTTTTATCAATTTTTAGTCAAGCGTTTTGACTAGTAATCACATTAGTAGCACATTCAACTTGACAATTTCCGTACAATCAGTCTATCAATAAAAATCACTTATATGAAACACTTCTTAGATGAAATAATTTTGTCACACACCACATTCAACCTGTTTTATCTTTTATCATGAAAAATGAAAATCAGCTGGTGTCTGGCACATATTCAAAAACGGCAATATTTATTGCGTCTAAAACTATCGTTTTATTTTATTTTTATTTATTAGTTTTTGTCAATACGCAGTCTATATAACCAACTGTATTTGTGTAATAAAATGTATCTCTCTATTCCAGCACGAAAAGCACTTAAAAAAAACGATTCACGTCTACCATAAGCATCTGAAACATTGAATGATAGAGAGCTTCCAAATGTTTATATTAGTTCTAGTTTTTGATCAAATAGATCACTATGATTCGTTCAAATTTAAGAACGAGTCGTAGTAAACAGTGAGGACGTGATCAGTGCGTGATCCATTGTTAAAGACTTTCAGAAAAGTGACCAATTTCCTGAAATTTGAGCCGGGTTGGCAGCCGATTTGTATTTGTTTCGTTGCTGTTTCTGTGAGCTGCTACCGAGACAGAGACTGAGGTTAATCCCAGAACTTTAGTCTTCCCAGAAAAGGGGCTTAACGTAACCACTTAAATACTAGTAAAAAAAATATAATTTTGAATATATTTAAGCCGAATTAGAAACAAATAGGTCTAAAATGGAATAAACGATTTTTTCTGCGGCCTGCCTTGTTTGAAAAATCGTCGACCATCACCTACTTCATAGATATGATCACGTGGAGCCTGCACGCATTTGTTTTGATGCACTCTTTCTTGAAAATGAATACAGTATAGTTAATATTTAACAAACTTGAACCTTTACACGTCTACTCACTTTTTTGAAATATTAAACATTTTAATCTTTAAGAACGTAATCAAAATATTCTACAAGAATTATCGATTGGTTTCTTATGTTTTCACTTCTGAATTTTTAAGGTTATGTAAGATGTGTAATATTTATCAATAATCTTTGTGATAAAAATTGTTTAAATTTTGTCTCGGTGGCACAACAGTTTAGCTGAATTCAAAAATCATTACGGTTTTTGACTGAAGTAATGATAATAACAATATTATTTTTTCAATAAAATAAAAATTGTTGAAAAAACTTTTAATTAGTTTAAAAAACTAATTTAAGAATTAAATTAAAAACCTAAGCCACAAATTGTGTTTTAAAGAATCCAGCTAAATTACTATCTCATCATATTATTTGAGTTGTTGGATTTAGCATTTAAAAACATTCGAACAATATAACATGACCATAATTAATAATGCAGCTTTTGTATTTTCGCAAAGATATTTAAATCTAAATTCAAAATTTTGAGATTTTTCCTTAGTGATGTGGGAACAACTTCTATATTCAAAATAACTTAATGTAAAGTTATCTTATTCAACACTTTTTAATTAAAAGATCTTTAATGGTCACCAAAAGCAGCAAATAATTACACTTTTTTTTAAATATTAATAATATTACAAAAATTTGGAACAGCAATATCTATAAATTATGCAAATTTAGTTTTTTTAATTACTATAACAATATTCGACAACAATTTTTGAAGAAGTTTGTAAAGTTTGATCCCAATATAATTTGTAATTGTTATTTTTCAAACAATTTTTTGAATTATATTTATAGTATGGTTTAACATTTTTGACCAAATTAAATTTAAAAGCTAAATTTGAATGAATTATTTTTTAACGGCATAATGTTTTTTTTATAATATTTAGTTACTAGCACTGAACAAGAAGACAAATTGTGTTCAATTGTTTCCGACGAATTAAAACACATTCTACAAATGTCATTAACTAAGTATAAACTTGCAATCATTTTTAGCGTCGATTATCTTATTGTGAATAGCAAAACAAAACCTTCGGTCTCTGGAAAAAGTTGACATTTTTTTATTCATAATAATGACCGCTTTTTATGTATCCCATCTAATTCAATGTCTTGAAAAAATATACTGTGTAATGTTTTTTGCGTAATTTTTAATAAAAAATTATTATTTGTTAGTCTAATTTATTTGTGATAATTTCACTTTTTAGATTTAATGGTGTAAAGCCTGTATCTGTGTTAAGAATAAATTTTACTAATTCAAGTAGTTTTGCATCTTAGATATTTGGTTATTTAACAATACTTATTAAATTTGTTAAATTATTTTTTTCTTTTTATTTTTTTTTTTGATAAATTATTTATTATGTTCAACCTTCCCTGTCTCAAAGGCACAGCCATTTTGCTGGATTTAATTATTATTACGATCTTTGATAAGCAATGACAATAATGACAAAATTATTTTTAAATTATTAATATTATTATTTCCAATGTTACAACTGTGCAGCTGGATGTAAATTAAATAATGTGCATATGACCAGGTCTCGACCAGAGACTCAAAGTCAAATTTTATATTACATTTAAAACTTGCGCACAGCATGCGTCGTTTATTAATAATAATAACAATTTAAATTGTCTCAACTATCTTTTGGTGTAGCTTTTTTTTCAGAAATCTTTGTTGTACTAATCTATAGTTTCTCATAATTTGATGTGATGCAAGAAATCAGGAAATTAATTAAATTTCCACCGCCTGAATAAATCAAGAGCGTCGGTGTCAAAACAAATGTTGTCGTTTTCCATCTCCCATTTGACCTAGTGATTATTGAAAACGTTTCGTACTAAACTCGACATTCACTTTAGTTGGCTGAAAGTAGAAAGAAAATGTACCGGCGATTTTCGGTTGAAAACTAACATTTTGGCAACAATCCAAACATTCCGTTAGCCAAGACTATGTAGCTAAAAGACAATAATTCTAAAATTGAAAAATTTTTCTTAAGATGTTTTATGAAAGTCATACTAAGCTAAATCTTTAGAAACTAGATTTATAATTGAATTTTATTTACCTTTATTTTTTGTGCGCTCTTTAAAGAATTTTTACTTTAATGTGAATTTCTAAGAGCATTAAAGCGAAGCTAACTTTTTCAACAGCCAATGTGACGCGTCGATAAAAATCTGTCTCGAAATAAATTGCACAAATATTTTTTAAAGAATTTTGCAAATACATTTTCACGCAAAATCAGCATATTTACTTCAAATTGATTGTAAAACAAAACGAAAGCTTGTCTAAATCCTTGTGTGTTTTACATTAATGATCAAAACTAATTCTGGTAATTCATATTATTAAAAATACTGATTTTATTTAATTTTAGCTTAGTTTTACTCCTAATTTCAATTTATTATATATTTTACAAAATTATCTATGTATTTATTTATAGTATTAACAAGGGATTTCTACAAAAATGGAAATTTATGTATTAGGTAGCAGATAGGTATTTCAGCCCTATAAACATGAATGGAATAATATAGTTTTATCATACTTTTCCAACGCTTGGATTTATAAATGGAAATCTTTACTTCTTTAGTGCTGTTTTAAGCTTTTAGTCGATTCGGTTGGTGGTTTTGAAGTTATAGTTTATAGTCAATCGCCTTCAAAGGTGTTACCGAATTCTTTTAAATATTTAAATAGAAATTCTTGCGTTAGAGCTGGAATTGATAAAGAAAAAGGTTGGCAAGCAAGCTAGAGAGCAATTTATAGGACGCTCAA
This sequence comes from Lagria hirta, assembly GCA_947359425.1. Classification (NCBI taxonomy): domain Eukaryota; kingdom Metazoa; phylum Arthropoda; class Insecta; order Coleoptera; family Tenebrionidae; genus Lagria; species Lagria hirta. The sequence goes on along the minus strand of OX375799.1, from coordinate 13,079,873 downwards.
TAGGGTTCAACTAAATTCTTATAGAAAAAGCATTTTTCACGTAGTTTCTGGCATGTTTCTGATTAACCCAATCAAGTGAAAAGTAAATGAGACAAATGATGGCTGTCATACAACAAAGATTTTGTTGGGATTTATTCGATGCAACTGCTTTCTACTGGATTTAATAAAATAACGAGAAATATATCCGCGGATATACGACGTACACAAATCAATGTCAATACACGAATTCAATATAATTGTGTTTTATTTCTTTTAAGATTTTAGTCGCATTATTTTTTAAATTGGCAAGATGTTTTTGATATAATTTATTTTTAAAAATGATATTTGCTTTTCGAGACAATGTCGTTTATAAAATGACAAAGCCGTAAAAATTCATGTTGTTGCAACAATCAGTGCTAAGATAAATCTACAAATATTATATCATATTTTAGAACTTTGAGTATTAAAAGTTTAATTGATATTGGCGTTTGACATAAAGTTTTGAACTTTTTTTTTAACATTAATCATTCACTTTTTCAATCAAATAATTTTTCTCATTCATAAATTATTTTAAATTAGGGTAATAATATTTTTTTGCTAGAGGAACTCTGTCAAGATTTACATAAAACCAATTTTCTTATATTAATGAAGAGCTTTAATAGACATCATGATTTATGAGAGGCGCCCTGTTACCATTTTTCTTTCTCAAAATTTAAAGAATTAGTTTATAACGTGATGTAATCAAAGTTTATAGTAAACAATTTTTTTTATTGCTTGCTGTTAAAATTATCTTATCTATATAAAATAGAGATCTGATTATAAACTACTAGCTAAACAATGTTTGCAATAAATATTCTCTATAGATTAATTAGATTTTTTATTCTATATTATAAAGCAAACATTGTTATTTTTCGCTTTACGCTCCAAATAGTTTTTTATTGTTATGCGGTTTTCTGCATCTTTTAAAATTTTACATTTTTGACTTCAATCAGATGATTAACATACCAAGCAACAATATCAAACAAATTCAAATCTAAAACAAAATTTCACATGTTATCTGAAATTCAGGAAATGCTGCAAAAAATCTTGATCATCAACTATTTAATAAAAAAAATATTGTTACTGTAAGACACAATAGATAGGACATTTTTTCCAAAATTATATACAATTTTAAATTTGTTTTTAATATTAAAGGTAAGCTGAAAACTAACAATACTATTGGCATACGAGACAACTTTGCGTAAATATATTTTTTTCTACTATATTTGATAAAACAAATTCTAGTAAATGCGTTTCTTGTAGCATTTATTTTTTGGTTTAAGAAGCAAGGCGCATGAAAGCGACAATAAATGTCTTGTAGAGCTTATGTCATAAGATACATTTTGTAAAGCAATTCAAAGTATAATTTTTGTGTAATAAACAGTGAATAAATTTTTAAACAAGTAATCTAGTGGGCAAGCGGCACTGAAAATGATGTTTCTGCTGAAACACTTACTGAATTAGTAATTAAGAATTGAGATCTTGTTGAGAGAGAAAGAATATTGTAGCCTTATACAGTTGAAATATTGTTTTGGATAAACTAACAAATAGCTTGAGCATTTTGTGTACTAAAGTTGTGCAAAATTGTTTGAAGAATAAAAGACTGTAAATATTGTTACGTTTAATTAAGAAAATATAATTTAAAACAAAATTAAATATTGTTGATTTTCTGCTGGTATTATGCGACAAACCAACTACTAAGAGCTAGTAAAATTTCTACAAGCTTAATACCCTATTTAAAACTATTAACTTTTTCAGATCAGTCTATGGCGGCTATGTTTAACATTTCACCTGTTCGAACAAACTATGGCGTCTATTCGGCTGAGCGACTAATTGTCGACTTGTTTAGGCAGCTTTAATGTTCGATGAGGTAGCGAGCAATACAATAATAAACTATTTCAAAAAGTTTACACTATTAGAAAGAACATTAGGCTTGTAAAATTTTTGGTGGCTAGTTCTTATTTGGTTTGTGGTATTATAGATAACAGTGCCTTTGCTTCTTTGGACAACTAAAACCTTTTGGGGCCGTTGGTAAGCTAGTATCGGTGCATTTTTTAAAAGACATAATATTGAATGCATCTAGTCTAGCTAATTCATCTATCTATCACAAGTGCGTAGGTGTGAGTGGCAGGAACATGTGCTGAGATGCATGAGAATTGGGCCCCCTGAGGATCAGACTACAAAGGGTTGTATTGTTTATATTAAGATGAATGCTCAGTTCTGGTTTGTTTTCAAACAATCCGAACGGTCGTGTTTTGTTTCAGGTGGATTCTTTGAATTGATTAAATGTCAAATAAATGCAACCGAAATTGCTCAATCACTCTTTTTCTAATAGAACTTTTAATTACAGGGTGCTCTAACAGATTTTTATTTTAAGTTTTTTAAATTTATTCAGATTAGTATATTTTATTATCAATGTAAAAATTTTACAATTTAAAGCAAAATGTCAAATTATACATGTGAATCCACACAAGCAGGATATAAATTTAAAATTATGAGAATTAATGTCTCAAGTCTATGTATTTCTGATGCTCAAGACAGGTAGTTATTCTTATCATGTTGAATAGTCTTTTTGCAAAGGTGGTTAATCGTCCAGAAAGAGTTTAGCGCCAGAAAGACCACAATATACCGTTCTTCCTCTACCACAAAACTGATCAATATATTTAGTATACACTTTTCAGAGACTAGAAAATCCTTGAAAATTGGTAGAAAGATAATCCCAGAAAGCTTTAACTACAAAACTTACATAAATTTGTTTTTGAAGTCAACCTATTGAATTTGAAAATTAATTTATTTTATTAAGCTCACAAATAACGCTGCCTACAGTAACTATGTATATAAATTGAGAGATTGGCTTAATGCAATTACTACTTAAATTACCTGCTAGAAAAAAACTTAAATCGATTTTAGTGCATGCAAAATGTGTCGTTTTTTAACTAATAGTGTTTGTTTCTAATTAGCTTAAACATATTTTGTAGGTTTGGTACACAAAAATAAGACAATACTCATAATTAAATGCTTAATACAACTTGTAATTAATAATATTTATTATACAAACTTTGACTTTCTTAAATTATTTTAAAATTTTTTTTAACCTTAGCAAAAATTTTATTGATCAATTGACTGCAAACTAATATCTACAGTTTTTGTAATTGATAGGATTAATGGTTGTTTTTTTTACACGTTCTTTTTTCTAATTATTTATTTGTTGTGTTTCTTATTATCTTTTTTTTAATAATGCTTTGTATGCTTAATTTTGTTTTATTATTTTCTGCTTAATTTTTGTTTTTTGTTTTTTTTTTGGCAGACAGATTGCATACTATTTACGATTTCCTATTTTGCTTATTTGATATTTCTTTGTTTCGGTAAAATTTAAATCAAACTGCTTATGATTGATTTGGTGTTTTAAGAAGAAATGTTAAAAAACTTTAAGCACAGTTTGTCAAAAATTTTTCGAAATATTTACATATATAAGAAGAGCTTTTTTTTCTGTAATATTTTACTACTTGTTTTATTTTGCCTATGTTGTTTGTAGAATTTCTTACAATTTATATCAACAAATAAAGTAATTAATATATGGTTTAAGCCATCTATTTTTTTAACTGTTTTATAAATGTTTGTATAAATTTATCAACAAAATAATAAATATTAACAAAACTTAAAAGAAAAAAAGATGTAAAAACTGCCTGTTTATTAAGTCGTAAATATTATCACATTGTTTTTAAGTGTAACAGGTTTTGTTCTAAAATAATTTTTGTTTTCAACTTAGTTATTAACAAATTAATTCAAAAACTACTAAGAGTATTTCAAAGTTGTTTTTTTTAATAATTAAAAACTAATTTATGTATTTGTTTTTCAGGTAATCTACTTTTTAAACTGGACTTTACTAATGCATCAAATTGTAAGTAATAAAATTATTAGAAAAATTGAACAGATATCTCATAAGTCATAAATCATTATACAAGGTGACGCAGTAATGCAAATCATAAATTCTTCTAGTGAACGACTGTACTTGGCCGCTATAAGTCGCAAAGACAAAAGAGTGTATTAATTTTGCAAAACATTAGCATAACTATAGCGCACGTGCTTCTGGAAGAGCGCTTGATTACCGCAGTGATGTTGTTTATTTGTATCGAAATGATGCAGAATACAAATAATATCTTTGTTGCTAAGTTTTTCAACACTTAACAAAATCTATTAAACACATCTTCTCTTACAACATGAACCAACTTTGTATGCCCTAAGTCTGTTAAAAATAAAGAGTTAAATTTTGTTGATAAAAGTTAAAAAACGATTACAGGGTATTCAGGACGATAAACTCATATGCTGTAAACATTTACTTGACCGAAATTGCAAAGATAACAAACAAACATAATTATAGTATGTTTAGTTTCACCAAGATCGTGTTAATTAAATGGTGAGATATATGTTGTATATTATATTTAACCTCTAATGAGTACTTACTGTCTGGATACATAGAAAAACGCTTCAATTGATCAAGACATGTTTGGTAGACTTCTAATGTTTTTTTGCAACCAGTTAAAGTAACTTTTTATTTGTTAATAGAATAGTAATTTTTGTTGTCTACTTTTAAGTAAACAAAATATTTTTTTTTGAAAAAAATTATCTGAGTACTACATTTTAAAATTACTCGATTTTTATGTCTTATTGAAATGAATGAAATATGGTTTGAGTTGTTCAGAATTGGTTGTTTAAAGTCTTTTTGTGTCTAAAACCGATTTTGTGAGTATTTTTCATACAAATCTGTTCTAATAAACTTAAAGATACTTCAATAAGCACGATTAATTACATTAAAGAAGATAATTGATAGAATTGCGTTAATTCTACAAAAATAAACGTCTGTCTAAGAGCACAAAATTTTCTAAAAGTGTATTGTACATATTGAAAACATTTTCAAGAAACAGTTGTTTTTTTTTTTTTGGAAAGACGTATTATAAGCACACGAATGTTTTTTTCAATAATAATAATTAAAAGTTAATTCAGAATAAAAACATAATAGCTACTTCACACGGACTTATTCAGGTTTTTTCTACAGCAAATTGTTGTTTTTTTAAATATTATAATTTAAATATAATTCTTGTTCGTTAAAAAACTTGCTATTTTTTTAAGTATTTAAATATGAGTCAATCCATTCATCAATAATATCATTATAAGAATATGTCTCTTTGCTCAAACAATATAGTTTTTTCACTATAATTTTTTATGATCTGCTCCTTTTTTTTGCATTTCACGCCTAAAATTGTACAGAGATTATCGGCAACCTCTCTTCTTAAATAAGCGTTCTATCAAAACAGCTGATCTATCTATCAGCTATAAAAACATTTACATTTTAAAAGATCTTAATATGTAGATGTGCTAAGAAAAACAAATTTTTTGTTGGTTTTTCTCTTAGATTATCTTACGAGCTATCCATGTTGACAGTCCAAGTAACATATTTTGCGTTCTCTGAACCCTATTTTTGATACAACTAATTTTTTTGAAGTATTTTATTTCTCACTATCTTCAAGTGTTAAAAAAGAACAATACATTATACATTTAGCCTACAGATAAAAGCTTATTGTAAAATTTTTAACCTTAAAATCAAAATCGTACTTTTTTTGCTTTATTTATGCTAGAATCTGTTTGTTCACTTAAGCATAAGTTGTGGTTACCAAACTTGAACTTTATTTTGCTTTGTAATGAAAATTATATTTTTTTAAGACAATGTAGTAAAGTTTTTTATTAATAAAGTATACGCGTCTTTAAATAACGCGTTGACCCCAATTTTTAAATAATTAACTTTCTTTTTGATAAGTTTTTTTTTCTTTTAATTATGGACATTGAAAAAAGCACTATTGAACATTGAAAAAACAATTTTTTATCTTTATACGTAACCGCTGCTCAAAATCGTAACAGGATGTTTAGGTACGTCCAGTTAGATAAACTTTTTCCAGAATTTAGATTTTTTTGTTTTTTATCAAAAAACGGAAAAATCTTTGGTTAAGTATTTATTATAACTACTATTTTTTTAAATTGTAAATTAAATTAATGTTTAATTAATGTCTAATAAAATTTAATTAATGTTTTAAATTAAAAATTCTTCAATTTAAATTGAAAATATAATATAATAATAATATGTTTATAATAATATGCTATATTAAAATATCATTAGTACCATAAATCTTGCTTGCAAGCATTTGCACTAAAAATCTTAAAAAAATTTTGTTACCAGCGATTGTTTTTATCTAAATACATATTTAATGTCAAAATTTTTTAAATAAATGATATCATTTATTTATTTTAAAGTTGTCTATTCTATCAGAAGTAGCCAAATTTTCTGAATTTCTTATCGCTAAATTTTTTTATGATAAACTAGCTACTTTATGAGTATTTAAAAAATTTAGCTATGTTATGAACCATTTTGCAATAAATTAATATAAAACTTGCTGAATTTTGAAAAAAATTGATCAATGTTAAGATTCTAGATTTAACCAAATGCTTAATTTGAAAAAAAAATGCATATGGCATATCAAGCAAAATTTATTTCCAAGAAAATTGCAACATCATTTACTAAATTCATATTAGATAATAAATCGTTGTAATACGTGCATATTGCAAGATTTATGGCAAGCTGTACATCAAAATATTACGTTTTATTGGAAGCATGCCTTGGAAACACTTTCATTTCTTTTATATATATTGCATTTGATACAATAAGAAACGTACCTGAAATAGTTTTCAAGCATTTTGTGTTGTTTATCAAATTATTTGCAAACGTTTTACCTGGATTGATACATTTCCTGTATCCTGTTCCGGATACATTTTTTGCGCTTCATTTTGCAATATCAGATGCAATATTCGGATTAATCGCATTGTCTTCTGTTTTCAATTCAACTGCTACTAAAATAAGAATTTGCTCTTCCGCAAATTCATGAGCAAATCATAACTCATTTTAGGCATAAAATAAAATGCAGTTTTTTTTTTATTTTAAAAGCATCAAACGTTAATCAAAGCTTTCAGAGACCATACTCTTATTCAAAAGCGCAACTTAAAGTGGAAACTAAATTAAACTCATTTTTTAAAACAGATAAAAGATTTAAGCTAGATGTTGTATTAATCCTTTTTTCTCTTATCTCATGTCTCTTTAAAATATAGCTAAAACTCACTCTAAAACAGTGGAAAAAATTCTGAATAAATAGAGAGGCTGTTAGAAGCATTTTAAATAAAATTATTAAATATGTACTATCAAAAATTAATTCAATAATCAGTATTAGGTTTGATTTGATTTGATAACTTTTTGAGGCACGTTTAGACTCAACAATTGTAATAGACAATAAGCTTTAGCCACTTTACATAAGTGTGTAAGCTCAATGCCGCTATTGAAGTGGCACAATGGGCACTAATTACAAACATCATAGATTAAAAAAAATTACAAGTTGAATTTTTCTAAGAACAATTTTGCTAGCAGTTTTGTGGCTATTTTAGTTAAAATCACCTAACACTTTATATTATTTACTTGATTGCTTTGGAATCTTTGGCACAACAAACCATTCACACAGTTTAACCGTTTGCCAAAAACTTTGTTTAATAAATCTCTAGAGCTCTTCTTACCACGAAGTGGTCATCATCGATGATGAATAAAACTGTACTCGATTTGTCTAATATGCCGTAGTTTAGGTGAGCTTAGTGCTCTTGGTATCTAATTTGAACTGATCTACGCGTTTGCACTATATAACATTTGTCACAGTTATCACACTTTATGCGATAAATTCTAAACTTTTCTAGAAATGGTGTTTAGTCTTTGGTGAGCATTTAGCTTACCTGAAAAACGGCAGAATAAACAAATCGTGTATAACAGAGCATGCCTATAGTAGCAATCATCAAATTAATATTAACAGTTTGAAATCAGTCAAGCAAATAAATTACTATATGCATCTGGACGCTGCTGAACTTATTAAAATTTGCAAACGTTCTTAGCAAAGATAACGTTTTTTTTTAGCTCTCTAGTTAAAAAATAATTAAAAAAATTTCATAAACCAGTTAAATTTAAGCAAATAAAAATTTTGTTTTATTTATTTCTTGAAAACAACCACTATTACTTAGGCTAAAAAGTTTTTGAGATTTATTATACAAACTTGTTGGCCAGTGGTAAAACTGTGTGATTATTTTATATTGTATATTCAAGAACCGGCAAATATCTTAATTTTATGGTTATCTTATTTTGTTTTTCTACAATAATGATTAAGGTTATTGTTGGGCATCTCATCACTACTCATCACTAGCTGTTTGAGTTTTGAGCTAAAATATAAGTTGTTTATGTTATGTTATAAGATATCTTAATCTTTAGATATCTTAAGTTGTTTGATGACTGAGGTTAATTGCTGATTGCATTTTAAATATGGTGCTATGCTGACAAGTCTAGAAACAAGACAAGCTACGCTATTTTTTAGAAAAAACTATAGTTTCTTTTGCGATATGAAAACGTGCGTTAAAAATATTACCATATTTACTATCGTAATAATGATACAACAGACTGAAATGAGTTTTGAATGTAGCATTAGAATTTAAATTTCTGTCAATAAAAACTACAAAGTTATATGATTTTGTACCATATGCTAATTAATCGCGCCTGTCGCGTTCCTGAAAATGGTTCAACAGCTTTTATAGCGCAGTTACCGCAAGTAATACTTGACTTATCTTATTCTAACACTTGTCTAACTTATCTTGAGGAAGATGTTCAAAAATATAACTAACAATGTAAAAGTTTATATTCTTTCTTGATAAATATTATTCTGACGCACAATAAAACCAATCTTATACACATCATACTTTAATTGTACGTTGTTGTTTGTCTGATATTAAAATTTCTGTTGAATATAACGTTAAACAGTCTTTGAATTGTATTAGAGCAAACGATCTCCTTTTTCTTCAATGTTATAGTAAAGATTGCAAATAAGATATCCGATGGGATAGATAGATAACAGGCTAAACTGCGGAGATATTTGTTTGAATTACACCCTATAGACGCATTGTAAAGTATCAACATGAATAATCGTTTTGATGAATTTCTAGTCGACATGTTGGCCTGCTTTGTTAATGTGATCAGACTGTCTATAAATATATACGAGTTTACCTCGGACTTATTCCCTAAGCTCTCTTCTAATAATCTTGCCGAATGTCAACAAAAACACCATTTGGCTTTTTATATTGCTATCCCAATGTTAACAAAATAAAATTGTCAACAAAGCTTCTATAATTTATTTGGATGCAGAAAGCTTTTAAGAACATTTTTATAGGCGTGTGGTTTTGTGGTCTGACAGAAATTAGCATTATTTCCAAGTTTAATAGGGGTCGAAATTGGAAGGAATAAATTTGCAAGTTTATAGTGGAAACAGAAGTGAGAAACATTTATCAGATACAACACAATTAGAAATGTGTTATATTAAAAACAAAAATTTAAAGAGCGACTGTCATTTACAATATTATAGACAATAATTATTAAAATTATATTTAAATAATATTATTTTCAACTAAAAACAAACATATGTGTCTGCATTTTAAACAAAACCGTTTTCTTCATACACTAATCGATTGCTCAGAGAAAACAAATTTGTACTATATACTAAATAAAATAGCTATGTACTGAAACTAATTTATGTATTATGAAAATAATGCAGAAATTGCTGTCAAAAGATTATAAAATGTTATATTTATTAAAACCATCAAATAAATCACAGAACCAGAATGTTTTACTAAAAATAAAAAAGCTTTCTAAAAGCACCAGGATATCTGAAAATCCTTTATAGTATAATAAAATGCATTTTTGAGAAAGAGAGGCAAGGACAATTTTTTACAGGTGAGGGAGAGATAAATAATAACCGAGAATGCCGAAAAGATGCAGAGCTTTTTATATTTATTAGACATACTAATAAATACGCGTCAACAAAGAATTATGATTTGTATAACATCAAATAGCATTACAAAAAGAAAGATAGTTAAGTGATCAATTGAAGCAATATGTTCTGTTAGTAAAACCTAAAATAATGTCAAATTATTGGTTCAGTTCCAAGGCTAAAAATAGTTTTAAGAAAAATGTTTTATCGAGTATATATTACTCAAGTAAGAGAAATTAATTCAAACATTTGAGGCTCTTTTATTTTTGAAGCCGATTGGTTTTAAGAAGACGAATAAAAACTAAATTAAAGTTTACAGGGTTGGAAAGCTGTAAATATTTTTTATTTAAGATTGGTCGCTTTGATAGTTTAATAGTAGTATGTACCTCATTGTCTCTGTCGCTAGACAGCTATCTAAAATATTTTTAAAAATATATACATAATCCCGCGCGTATTACCATAAAGGTAACGTTTTTTTTTCAGTTTATTTGTTAATTTTTTTTTATTACTTTTATTTTCTTAAAATTCATCGTTAGATTTTTAGTTATTTGCTTAACTTAATTTTAACTCAAGGTAAAACATTGATTTCTCTTATTTTTTGCTTTACATAGCTGTTTGTTTATTTTCTATTGTTTAATCTAATGAAGTAACCCAAATAACGTTCTGCTAATTTTAAATTCTTAAATTTTTGTTGTGTTTTATTAAATGTACTAAGATTAAAATTTTGTAAACAAAAATTTATTTTGACGTAAAATTTTTAGTTTTGAAGAAATATATTTTGTTGTTGGTTTTTCTTTACCGTTTTCTCTACCATTTGTGGATCTAACATAACCTGAAAACAATGCTCCACCTGTCAAAAGACTTGTTCAACATTGTTGTGAAAATGGTGACTCTTTGTATAACCCCATCGTTTATACCAACTAGCTTAAGAATATTTGTTTGTATGCAATGACTGGGTTTTTGTATTATGTTTAAGTTTTGACGGCATTACGTTTTTCCGTTTCAAAAACTATCAAATGGACATTTTTGGATAAGTCTTGTCGTAAGAACTACGACATTCATTATTTAACTATCATTATTTCTTAAGATCAACGCTTTTTTAATTGTTCAGGTTATTTTGCAAGACTAAGCAGACGCTGTTCTACGTTTTGGTATTAACGTTCTATCTTTTAGACTTTTTTCTTTTTGCAGATACTGCAAATTAGTTATTTCTTTGTTTAGATAAATATTTCAGTGGTAGAGGTAAGCAGTAACTTTTATCAATATTTAAATGCAGCCACATTAAAATTTTATTTCATAAGATATGTAACGTTTGCATTTGCAATTTGTAACAATAACAATAAGGTCAAAAATTAATACGTGACAAATAATAATAACTTATCAATTGAACATTTATACCTTTACAATTACCATAAACTTGTGTTGTTCCTCTTTTATTATTACCAGTGGGGCAGATATTATTGATTGCATTGTAGATGCAATCAATAGCAGTTCAATTAAAATCATACTTTTGCAAAAATTGAATGCTTAATTAGTCTACTTTTTCAAAATTTCTTGAGAATTTGACAAAACGTTCAAAAATTGCTGGATTATTTGAGGCAACAAACTTTAGTAATACATCTATTCGCTGTTGGCTAGAACACTACTATAAATAAATTTGAAAAAATAGCTATTTGACAACTTTTTGAAGTAAGAAAAACATAATGCCGTCAAAACTCAAAAATTATACGCAAGAATAATAACATGTTTCATGCATACGGGAGCAGGTATTCTCTAATTTGTTGCTATGATCGATGGTTTCATAAAAAGCTTCCCATTTTTACAACAATGTTGAGGAAATTTTTAACAAGGCATTGTTTGTTGGTAGTGTTAGATCTACAGAAACCTACGGTGGGGAAAAACCAATGAAAGAAAATAGTTCTTCAAAATATTGAAACAGCCGAGGTAGGCACACCACAATTCATAACGCATTACATCACACGCTAGTATTTAGTTTCAAATAGAATTTCACTTCGTAGTTTGTGTCGCAAAATGCTATTAAAAATGAAATGTTACAATTTCACTGACATGTTACCTATTTGAAATAGTTTTATTTTATTTTATTTCATTCCGTATAGCCATGTAAAAAACATCAATCTTTTTTTATTTGTAAGAAGAATAATTTTAATATATGTAGTTAATATTACAATACAATTAAATTATTTTGTGTATTTTATTTATTGTTTAAGCTACAGCCAACCAAAATAGATTTTATTTGGAATAAGTAGACTTATTACACAAGTTTAAAAAATACAGTTTTTTTGTATAAACAAAAGTATATTATTTGAACGACGTTTAAGTCGAATAAAGTATAAAAATAGAGTTCTATTTTTTTACTTTATTTGACTTAAACGTCGTTCAAATAACATACTTTTGTTTATACAAAAAAAACTGTATTTTTTAAACTTGTGTAATAAGTCTACTTATTCCAAATAAAATCTGTTTTTATTATTGTTATTTTTCTTAAAAATTATAAGAATAAAATATTTATAGTAAATTTGGAAATATTGCTTGCTTGAAATTAATAGCAAATTGAAGTAGAGAACAACAAAGACAAAGCTGTAAATTATTCTAGACATGGCAAAATTATTGTGAAATTATATTAGTGTTCATATTCATTAACATTTGAATGAAAGCCAAGTGTTAACCTGTCACCAAACCTTCCAACGAAAGAGACAAAAAATTTAATTAAACTTACAAATTACTAATGAAACTGCAATAAGAGAAGAACACATTTTGTTTACGGTGTTTGTACTCTACGATATTATCTTTAGTAATTCGCACAAATCTGCGACGCTGCCTCAAGTACTGTAATAAGACAACACGCTCAGTATTCTTCTCGTTTTGGTGTTATTATAGACAAATCCTTCTCTTCTCCGCTTTTAACGCTTTGATATAATTCATTCTGAAAGAACAAAGTAGATATTTCTTAGAAGTAAAGCATGAACAATAACTTCTGAGTTAGGTGCTACAAATATCTCAAACAAGTATTATTCTCTTACATTTAATGTTTTTTTTATTTAACAATCTTGTAAGAACGCTAATTAAAAACTTAATCATCAAACCTGAAATATGACATAACTATTTTTGTTGTTTATATTTTACAGTTTTAGTGGTTTATATTAATAGCAAATAAAAGCGTTTAGGAAAAAAAAGTTTTTATAAATTAACATTTTTCAATTAATTAGATACTGAAAGAGTGAGAGTAAAAAATCATCCAAACAACACTATAGCGCAAAATCGGCTTTTAGCTCTTGGCACATATCAACCCTGACTAAAACACTTATCTTCTTTATCTTTGTTGCTAAAACTGAGTAAAAGGACAGTATATGAACGAAAGAAAACGTATTCATAGTAAAAAAGTGTTCTAGGGATAAAAATGTAAGAAAACGATATGGGTATTTTCGAGGAATTTTAGGTCGTTGATTTTGAAAATGATATTTAAGTTAAAGAGGGTTGTAAAATTAATGTGATAAAGGTAATAAATGTGAATAATTAATTTGGGTATCATTTTTATAGTTTTTGGGGTCGTTTATTTTAAAAATCTATTTATGACCGATTTGGCTGAAAATTGGTGGAGTGGTTGTTTAGAACCAGTAGCCTAACAAAGAATATTTTTTATCCCATTCCGTGTGACGTGACATACAATATAAAACGTAAACGCATAATAACAAAACAAATGACAAAAAAAATAAAAAATAAAATAACAAAACTAAGGCGGAACAAAGTTCGCCGGGCCAGCTAGTATCTATATATATAAAAGAAAGTCTGTTAGTTACACCACTTATAACTCAAGAACGGCTTTACCGATATGGTTGAAAATTGGTGAGGTGGTAGCTTAGATTCAGGAGATTGCTATAGGATACTTTTTATCCAGAAACCACCCTCTAAAAGAAGGGTTAAATTAAAATTAGAATTGCGATGTCGGAAACGTTCGGTGAGGCTCGGCAAATTACCGTTCCAAATAAATCGATCCACTCTCCCACCACCAACCAAAGTTAGACCGTTCGTTTACATGTTAAGTGCACCACCCACTCTTTAGTTGGCCACTGACGACTCAACGGAGCAGTACAATTTCATTGGAAGCGACGAAATTGGACTGAATTTGATGGAATTGAATCGTGTGTGTGCATGACCGATTAAGTTGGTTTGGTGCGACTGAATTGTACAATCTGATTGTACGATTTTGTCTTACTGCGCCGTTGGATCGTTACTGGCCGGCTTTAATCGTCTTCCATGAGACAACTTCCCATATAACAACTTTGGGTGAAAGATTGTATGGAAAATTATGATGACTGGATTTGAATGAAAAGAATAGAACACTTTTTATTAACAAAGAGATAAAAAGAGGTGGGATAGGAACAAAAAATGACAAGTACCAATATTAGTATGATTTTCAAAAATTTTGGATTGTTTATTTTAAAAATAATATCTATGTTTAAATCCGAAATTTTAGAAGTAAAATATTATCATTCCTTGATAGGGCGGAAAGAGGGCAAAATGTCTAAAGATTGATGTCGTTTTCATAATTTTTCCCATAAATTGCCTAAGTTCTCAAAAAAAAAAAAAAAGTATGTTTCCTGCTTTCTAAAAAATTACTCTTAGGAGGATGAAAAGAGAGTGTTCTAGGGATAAAAATGTAAGAAAACGATATGGGTATTTTCGAGGAATTTCAGGTCGTTGATTTTGAAAATGATATTTAAGTTAAAGAGGGTTATAAAATGAATGTGATAAAGGTAATAAATGTGAATAATTAATTTGGGTATCATTTTTATAGTTTTTGGGGTCGTTTATTTTAAAAATCTATATCTATTTATGACCGATTTGGCTGAAAATTGGTGGAGTGGTTGTTTAGAACCAGTAGCCTAACAAAGAATATTTTTTATCCCATTCCGTGTGACGTGACATACAATATAAAACGTAAACGCATCTGACATATAATAACAAAACAAATGACAAAAAAAATAAAAAATAAAATAACAAAACTAAGGCGGAACAAAGTTCGCCGGGCCAGCTAGTAATATATATATATATATATGTATATAGATATATAGATATATATAAAAAAATTAATGCTCAACCACACAACACACAGTGATAGTCTTAAGTTGTTTGAAATCTATAGCATCAACTGAGAGGCAATTATACTCCTGAACATTTTTTAACTTCTAAGCTTTAGTTGGTATTTTCTCTTATCGCTTTTTCGAAAATTATTTAAACATGTTTAACAGTTATACGATTAATAAATAAACCATTAAATAATAATATTTTTTTATATCTATTAAACATACCGAAAAAAACTTTTATGATTTTATGAATTTAAACTCAAAAATTTTTGTCTGAGACAATTTTACTTCTTAAAATTTAATAATTTATATTTGAACATTAAAATTCTCAGAGTACAAATACAAACTTCGCACCTCGCGGAGATGCACATTTTGACATAAACTTCACCCAGAACCGACTAGAAATCGCAGCTGAAGAAATGAATGATTTAGGGTGCTATTATCAAGGATACGTAATAGGATGAGATGATGAAATAATTTTGTATGAGGCATTTTGTTAATAAAACTATGACATTTTATTCTAAATAATATTTAGAGCAAAAATATGAAAAACATATTTTTATTTTCTTTTAAATATTGTTATAAAACTTGCTATACATTTTTATTTGCCCATTTCGATCGTGTGAATATTTTGAAGAAACATATTCTTTAATTTGCTTGGTCTATTTATGAATCTAACAGCCTACAAATTGTCATAAATTGTCGCTACAGACGGTAAAAGTTATGGTATGCAATAACTTAGTTTTTGAATATTTTATTATTTTTAAGTTTTGACGGCATTACGCTTTTTGCTTCAGGTAGTAGTCAAATAGATATTGGTTTAAATCTATTCATGAGAGTGTCCAGCCAACAGTAAAGATGAGTTACCCAAGTTTGTAATGCAAACCTCTGAAGCAAAACTTTGTTTTAGTTTTCTTTATTTTTCTAGTTGGTGGCTAACCAAAGAAGATCTTATATCTTTGATATATGCTTGAGACAAACGACGCTAACGTGATAACTTCCAATCAGCGATATAAACTTCTGCTTCAATTTGTATCTATCAACACTGGCATCATTTAGTAGTATAAATTATTTGCATTTGTAAACATGTAAAAAAAAATGTTTCAAAATGTTTGATGCAAGGGAGCTTCTAATAAATGGCGTTTTTGTGAAAATAACAATAGCAGTTGTAAAGAAATAGTTAGTAAGTTTTGGAAAGCAAGTTTCACCGTGTACGTACGGCAAAAACAATTTATAACAATTTGTAAGTTATGTTAGATCCATAGTTAACTCGAGCGGATAAAAAAATATTTTTCTTCAAAATATTGAAACAGACATGGTAGACACACAAAATTTTATCACAAGTTGGTGTTTTCAGCAATATTAATAAAAAATAAACTTAATTTTTGAATTTATGTCCCAGTTGCTATTTGGAATAAAACGTCATAAGAGCCACGCTCATTCGAAATTATTTTATCATTCTATTCCATTACGTATCCTTGAAAATAACACTCTAAAAAATTTATTTTGTTTTAATTTTAAAACAAAATGTTTCACAAATTCTATTTGTGGAACCAAATTTGAGATGCTTAAAAACAGGCTACCAGATGATGTTATGCTTCACAAAAAACAGTTAAAATAATTTTTTTTTATAATTAATATCCATCTTAAATGATTATAAAGAATTTAATTAACTTCTTGATCGATATATAGTAGAAGTTTTGCGTTACCTAACCGTATAACGCAAGGCAACCTTTGCGATTTTTATAGAGATTTACGTCTTTGAAAAATTTGATGATTAATAAAAACAACTATTTAATTATAGTAACACGAGTATAGAAAATGTAGCTGTATGCATAATTAATAAGAACTTGAAAATTGTTCAACTATGGCAAAAAGTCTGTGTGTTGCTTTTGAATTTTTGTTGTCAATTATAGTAGTAATTGTCTATTGTATAGTGATCAGTTATAGTGAAAATTTCTAATTTTTTGTTGGAAATGAAATGCTAATCAAATTTAAATATATCTGGTTTTTAAAGAAACTGAAAACTTCAAAAAAATGATTTTTGAAATGAAAATTGTAATTTTAACATCAAAAATTGAAATTAAAAAGCTTCATAATGAGCTTTAGGAAGTCATAAATGAACAAAATATATAGAAATTTTAATAAAAAAAACTAAATTGCTCGATTTTGCTTTACAACAAATGTTGACAGTAAAAATTTCTTTCTAACTTAGACTGCACTAATTATATTTTTTTATTGTTTGGTCTCACAAACAAAATATAAATTATAAGAAAAATGCCTGAAAGATTTTTAATATCTAACACATATTTCTATCTACTTTTAGAATATTACTACGCAGCTAATGATTGTATGGTTTTGATAGGTCAAAAAAAACTTGTTAGTAGTTATCATATCTATGTTAAATTTAGTTAGTATGTATGTTAAAAAACAAAAAAAAAAATATTTGCTTGAATCTGCACAGTAAACAAGCATACGTAGTTCTCAAAGAATTATTTAAAATTTTTAAAAATGTTTAATCATAAACAATTTTATACTGTAACTTTTTAACCTGGAAGGGATAATTTACTTCAGAAAAAAACATTTTTGAATCCGGTTTAACAAATGAAAGAATAACTAGCAAAAATTAATAATTTAGTGGTTGTTGTGCGATTTTAAAACAAACTATAAGAAATTTTTTGACTAAAAATGTTTTTACCAGAAAAAGTGAAATTAATTTTGCGTGGTAAACGATAAAGATAAAGTTTACATTTGATTGAGTGATATACTAAATTTGTGAATACTCTAGTTTTTAATAAATTGAAAGGAACAGCTAGTCACGTACTTTAACTCTTACAATTGAAAGTACAAATAGAATCAAAGTTATTTGGATCTTTTATTTGTGGTTTAGTGATAATTATTGTTATACTCCAACAGCATTAAAGTAATATTATTTTTTTTATAAATGTAAATAATTGGAATTGTCTATAATAATATCTAAATGAAAACTTATATTACTACATAATTGTGTAGGGTTTTCTCAATTTACATAAAAGTGGCGATGTGTAGAAAATTTGGTTATCCATATGGTCAAAACATAGCACATAGCATTTGTTTAGCAAAATATTTGCAAAAAGTATAATTATGCGGTATAGTTAGTTTCTCGCGCTAAAGTGAAGTAAATCAAGAATTAAATTAATCAGTTAGAATAACCGAGCCGATTTAACAGATTTAGGTTAAAACGTTTCCTAGTTTATCAGAGCAAATAGAATTCTTGGTTTTTGTACAAACGCATTTAATATTGACCGCTAACACAATAAGTTTTTTTGTAATAATATATATTTAACTAAAATAACACCAGCAAATACAAAAAGAATGTCGAAATATCGCAAAACGCATTTTTTTTTCTTTTAGAGAAAACAAGACACTAAAGTGTAGATTTAGAGCTCGTTGTTGAGTCCCAGTTGTTCTCATGTGCCTTTTTTTGTTTTGGGTTCTAAATTAAATGAGACTCAGGTGTTCAAATACCACGTAAACACCAATAAATGGCGTCCAGAGTAAGTTCGTATTCGAGTTGTGCCGTTTTCGTACAGTGGGTAAAACTCTTAAAAAAGAACGCTTTATAAATCATAAACAACGCATATCTAAGCTCACATTCCTATCATGGTGAAAATTATGTTATCCGCTTCAGCAAACTTTCCTTAAAATGTGAAATTTTGTTTAGCAGCAAGTTTGAGATTTATACAGTCTGTAAGGGAAATGAATGCTACGAAAACTTATTTTTTAATAACTTCTTATGAATATTTAACTTTGAAATATATTAATTCAAAAAATTTTTTATAATCAAAAATGCACAGCAAAGTTTTTTATGCATATTTTTAAAAACTAAGCACAAATCAATTAGAATCAATAAATAACGTAAGCTTTAAAGTTTGTTTATTATTCATTAACATTTTTTATTGACTTATAAGTTGTTCTCACTAATCAAAATAAAAAGATATTTAATTATTACTGTATACTTTATAATCTGCTTTTCGGAAAGGGTAGGAATTTCCGTCTGATTTTTAATAAAAAAAGCTCTACAGCACACGCTTGATATTTTACTGATTTCGTTCACCAAACTTTTTAAATAGGCATTTAAATATCTTTCATTTATTATAGTGTAATAAAACAGTATTGTTAATGTGTAATGAGAAGAACATTAAAGAGTCAAAGACAACACCAACAGCTGTAGTCAAAAATTTTCTTAAAAGAAGTTGTCTATTTATGTTGTAGACAGACACGATAAAATAACATTTTCCAGTATAAGTCGAAACAAAACATTTGGTAACATTTAACTTCATTAAGATATAAATTAACTTTATATTTTAACATTTTACTTAACTTTATATTTTATTACTATGTTTATTATTGTTAGCTTGTCTATTTATTTTGTTTTTTTTATTGTATCTGAATAATTACTTGTTGCTTCAAACTGAATTGAATGATTAATATTTTTATTGTTCTAAAAACACAGCAATTTTGTTTTATATAAAAACTATTACAAATTTTTGCAAATTTTACGGAAAACATAAATGTTTGTTTTTAAAAAATCAGATAAAATTACTATCTGTCTACGCAGCTTCAATCATTTTATTTAAATTGTCGCATTCATCGCTTATGAACATTAGAACTATATTATATAAACATAGTAATGTTGTTCCCGCAACGATTTTTACATCTATTTTTAAAATTTTAAGATTGTTTCTTAATGACATTTATATTTAAAAAAAATTACGGTAAATTTTTTAAATTTAGCACATTATTAATAATTTTTTTATTATAAGTGTGAATAATATTATAAGAATAAGAAACCGCAATGTCTATAAAATCTGAACTTTTAATTATTAGTTTTCTCAAATATCTGGCATATAAATTTAATTACATTTTTGCATATACATTTTGAATATATTGAGGATTATAGTTACTAAATAGTTTAAGATTTTTTATTAAAATAAATTCAAAACTAAATTTAAATGAACTATTTTTGCAATTTTCTAATTTAATTATTATGGTTATTATTACCAATATTGTTATATTTAGTAGAATTCTAATTTGACACTGCTAAAAGGATTGTTATTTAACATGATTGCGTAACGGTAACAATTTTGATATAACATTTGGTATTGTAGATCAAATTGGTCGCACGTTTATTATAATTAAATCACTGTTACGCAGGCCCACTCCTGCAATTTCAGTTTTACATTAATTAATGGTTGGTGAAAAATGGGGTGGTTATGGTTTATTGATGTTTTTAGTAAAAAACAATCTATGTCTTTTTCTTACCTACTAACTGCAGGCCGATTAAAACTTATACAGTCTTGTTCGACATCAGTTTGAAACCCTCCAGTTATAAAAAACTTAAAGCCACCAAAAGCTTTAAACAAACTTGTAAAGGTTAATTTTCTAATCCTGCCTGTACTCGACAAAATTTTTATTTATTTTTTATTTATAGTTTTATTTATTCCGTCAGAAGAATTTAAAAATTCCTACACTTTTTCTAATAAACGTACTACTAAAAATTTGTTCAAACGAAAAAGTTTGACAAATTTTTCGTCGGAAATTTTTCTCAAAAAGGTTGCTGTTGTCCCAAATACGTCTTAACCCTAAAAATATGTATGTTTTACAATTTTACTAATAACTACTTGTTTTATTTTATTATGCACTTCTCATTAGGATTGTCTGCGTTTTGAAATCTATTTACAAAGATTAATTAAAAATTTGTTGCTAACTGATCTATTTTTGTTGTGCAAAGTCAAACTATTAAAATAACCATCCTTGTAACAAGCACGTAAACCTCACTGTTATATAGCCATTCCAATAACATCAAAATTGCTATATTAAAGTACATTCAGAATAACACTTTTCCGTACGATTGCTGTTTAACCGAAAAATGTTTGTATAGTCAAACTAACAATGGTTAGATCATAACCATGATTAATCAGAATTGCACTGATTATCTATCTAAAATTTATTTTAATAATACGTTTTTAGAGGGAAAATAATTGTTTTTTATTTTTACATCGCTTGGACTTGCTAACTTTTACTTAAGTTGATTTTTAGTTGAACCATTTTTTTAATAACTTGCTAAAACGTTTTGAACTATTTATTGATGTGACCTTTGATTTTAAACGTTAAAGTGTTGTCATCAAAAATTATACAACGATATAATAGCAGAGTTCCTCGATAAAGTTTGGAATGCATCTATGTACATAGGTAGATTAATTTAGCGTTTTGTTTGGTTCAAAGGATAATCCTTTTTATTGATTAGTAAATAAATCAGTATTTGTAAACATTTTGTATAAATCTGCTTCTACATTTAGCAATTAATACATAAACCTATACATTAAATCATGTTTAAATTAAAGGATATTGAAAATGTAGCCAAATAATTAAATTATACATTCATATTTATATACTAACTGCTACACAAAATAACACCACATTAGAAAATAAAACAGTTTGATGATATGCCAATGAGGATTGTCCTATTAGGATTTCAACCTAATTAACTAACAGCTGCAGTTGAATGAATTCAGACAAACATGTTCACTAACTAATCAATATTTGAATGCATCTGCTATCGTAAGATTTTTAATATTCACTATTTTTTAATGCTTAAGACGATTGTCTAATGTCTCAATTTTGTGTTCGATCCTGAAAGAAGTGATTTAAACTAAAGCTAGCCATAACTCTTTCACCTCATTGAATATATCATCTATTTGCATTTGATTCGAAAGTTATCTCTTCAAACACTCTAGATCTTTCATCTATATTAACCGCAATTTACGCTCGCAAAGTGGAAGCTTTTTCAGCAGAAGAAAGAATACAGTCTTTTCTTGGTCGCTAATCTAATCAGGCCGAGTTTGTGCTTTAACAAACAATATGTTAAATTACTTATTCAGTTTTATTTAAAAAAATATAATTTTGGCGATAGAAAACAATTAGGAAATGCACTATCTAATTATGTTTTGTCTAGACAAGAGTATTATTTGACAATTTGCCAAAACCGAGATACAAATTGAATTTTGGAGAAGCAGTGTCAGTGCAAGAGAAGATTTATTTCAGGTAAGTAGAAAGTAACAATGGCGAAAATTGTCAATAATAAGCCCAGGACTTGTTTACGAAAGGCTCCCCACCAAAGCTCTGATGCTGGGAGTATAGTAGCATTGTATGTGAAATCAGCATACGAATACTATTACTCTCCATTAGTGTCCCCAACCGTTGATTTGTAACTCAACATCTATTCGCCAGCAAAAACAACATTATAAATTTCAAGCTTAACCCTATAATCAATAAAATGTATTTATTGTTTTATAATTGCATTTAAATATTACCTGGAAGAAACAGACAATAGAAGTAGAAACAATATTTGCAAATTGCATCAATTTATACTGAATAGAGTCACTAAACGTATTAAGTATAATTTTTATTTTGTTGCAGAAAATATAAACAAAATAGCAAGAGTAAAATAAATATATAGCATTTTTAAACACCGTCGTACACTATAAAAAATTGAAACTTTAAACTAGTCATACATAGTCAACTGAACAGAAACAATGATGATAAACCTTTATATACTGATTCATGAAAAACATTAGTTAAATATAAAATAAGATTTATGTTTTTAAGTAGACATTGTTGATTATTTGAAAACACATTTAAAGTATTGACTTTAATGGTTTTTTTTTAAATAAGAGCGCTTTTTATTAAATGGTTTTTAATGAAGTTTGTTTTCTTGCATTTTTTATTGTAACTCTTTAAAGTTTCTCCTAAAACAAATTTTTCTAGCACATTTTCTTTGAGTTTTAATAACTCAACCTATAATTTTTTATTCTATTTAAAATTTTGCTGAGAAACTTTTATGGTTTTTAGACTTTTTTTTGAAATGATAGTACGTTTTTATACATCTTTTTTTGCAAATTATATGCTATATACTTCACTATACTATTTAATTATAATACTTTACATTCTTTAATTTTTAACTGCAAATATTTTTACTTTTAAGCTTTTTCTTCTGTTTTTTTCTTATTGTAACTATTTATTTTTAAACTGAAATAGTTTTTTTAGGTTTTAGAGCTAGCTAATCTAAAAAATACAAACACTACGTCATAAGAAAAAAAAAATGATAAAAAAAAAGAAAGCCCCTAATCTTAGAATTGATAAAATAATATAACCTAATAACGAGCAAAAAATATAAATCTACAAAATACCGTGTTATAATAAAAAAAAACAACAAATTTTAAATCTGAAAATAATTCAGTTCAAATTAGCTTGAAAAATCTAAAAACAGTACGACATTACAAGAATTGGCTGAATACCAAAACGTTTTCAATAAACTCAAACTTCAACATACTACACAATAAACAATAGTTATTGTTGTGAATTGGCTAACGAAAAAAATACTGTATGAAAGACGAGAGATCTAAAGTGTGTAAAATGTGTAACAACGTTACCAGTCAATTATAAGTTTGATGACAATGACCAAAAAAGCGGAATATATCAATTATTCTGCAATTGCGGCCAGTCATACATTGGTCGAACTTTACGCCCTCTGAAAATTAGAATTTCTGAACATCTCAGATTGATTAAAAATAAATCTAAATACAAATTTTGCTTAGATGATCTCAAATATAAAAGTAGTTTTGCAGAACATGTTATTTCAATGAAACACGAATTCTCCCATTATGAATTACTACACACATCAACAAAATTTAAAGAGAACGCCAATCTAGAAGTTCTAGAAATTCTAAAATTAAAAGAGAGATCACCTGACTCTATTCTAAATGATCAAACCAATTTTTCCACGCAAATTATAGAACCCTACATTAAGACTTTTAATACCTACAAAAAACAACCATAATATTTCGATTTGTCTCTTCCTTAGTTATCTATTTTATTATCCCCTATTCTCTATATTGTATTTGGTTATTTTTTATTTTATTTTTCATTATGTTTACTGTTCATTTAATTTTAAGTTCATGTCTTAATTCTACACCCACCCTTAAGCCACTACATCCCCACCAACCGGCTGTTCACCCTCAACATTTATAATTTATTTTATTTTGTCTAGTGTTAGTTAAAGCTTCGGTGTTAACACACCACTCAAACCTGATGATGGCTCTTGTCAAAAGATAAGTTATAAGCCGAAACATATGTAGTTTTTCAATTTTTCATTTATTGAAAAATAAAAATAAAATTATGGGAAGACTTTAAGTTTTTTACTTGTTTGAATAAATTTTTAAACAATCCCATTTTGAGTTATAAGATGGAACAATTTTATAAATTATAAGTTTAATTAGACAAAAAGGTTAAATAAATGTTAATCTAATTAGCAATTAAATAGAAGATCACGGATTAAAACAAATTTTATTTTAATAGTGCTTGTACTCTATGCTTATAGATTTAAAGTTATTTAAATTAAAACTTTTGTGGCTCTATATACTTAAGCTCATAAATTCTGGTTGTCATTCACTTATTGAAAAGCTTTTTTTCTAATTAATGTAGCAACAAAGTTGGTCACACTAAATAAAGTTTAATGGTGAGACACATGTAGTATTGCTAAGTTACGTAGTTAATGTTGCGAAACATAGACAGCAAATAAATGTAATAGAAACAACTTTCTGTGCAAATCAATTATCAATTTTTTTTCTCCCAGTAAATAGACACATGTTTTAATTTTAAATTATTACAATTAAAATAGCAGTATAAAAATTACAATTTTTACTGCTAAATGCATTGTTTGGTTTAAAACACAAATTTGTCTTAGACTTTTTCTAGTCTATCTGACATTTGATTGGTTTTAGAGACAAAGAAGTCTATATCAAGACCAAAATTGAGCTGAGAATCAGTTATGACACTAAAATTTTCTGCAGACTCTAACATCTTTAAAACAAGATCATTCATGATTACATTTTAATAAATATATTTAATATAAAGCATTTGATTTCTCTATCAATATCAGATTTCATTACCATGATTGATATTATTAATAAACAACAAAAATAAAACGGTTTCAGATATAGACTTTTGGAGTACCCTTGAAGTTAATCTGAAAGAATCAGATCAATTTTTATTTCTTTCAACTTTTTGTAAATTATTAACTAAATAAGTGCTTAACAAATTAAGAAAGGATTTTTTAAATCCTAGTTTAACAATCGTCCTTGCATTGTTGATGTTATGAAAACCTTTACTAAAGTCTGTAAATAAAGTATCTACAGCGCGGCCTTCTCTTTCAATATATTTAGTATGTATTTTACAAATATAAAAGAAATTTTGACTGTTAATTGTCCAGCTACAAATCCGTGCTGCTAATTGATTATCACATTTTTGTAAATAAAAAATATTTACTAAACAATATGGTCCAATAATCTTTAGCAGCAATCATCAATTACTATAATTAATGACAAAACAACAATTTTCTTATAATAGAAATAAGACAGCTACTTTACCAAGCATTGGAACAAATTCCAACTGACAGATATAATAAATTGTGGTAACTCAGAATATTGAAAGAGTCATATCTAAGACCTATTGATCCTGTGACTTTAAAATTTTTAAATTTTACTAATTTTTCTAATGGAAACAGACGTTTTGTTTACAGAACATTGTATCGAGACATCATCGATTGATTAGTTAGGCACTAGAATAGTTTTGTTTTCTTGAATGCGATTTTGACGGCTACAATAATATTAATGACAAAATCTAACACAAGACTGCGCTGTTTTAAACACCGGTTTTAAACTTATTTGTTATCATGTTATCAGTTAGATAAAGCGTAACAAGGTATGCTTTAAGCACAATGAACACTACTCCTAGTCGAGGTGAAAAATAAAAAAAAACTATTTCAAAAGTTAATAATTTTGGCTCAAGTTGATACAGAACAAAATACTAAATTAAAAAATCAGGTGCAAAAGTCAAAATACAGCGTGTATCTATCTCATCAAAACTGCAATTTTGGTTACATATACTGCAGTAAAGTTGGAATAGAATGTTTATGAGGCCACTATATGAATATGGATGCCATTTTACGGACAATAAATTTTTCTATTAATTACTACCTGTTATATTGCCCGGTAAACTTGCATCAATGCACGTTATAAATTATTATGAAAACAACACTAGTGAGGACTGAGAATGCTTAATCGGTGCTTTGTTAATTGAGGCCAATTAGATAATGGAATTCCGGATGTAATTTGACTGCAGTTTAGTTTATTCGAGTAGAAATGATGACAGTTACGTTCTTAGCACCGGACTGATTTCTGTTTGGAAACCAGGACACGCAACGAAATGTTGCTAAATGAACCTTGGAGCAAGCCCAATCTTCTTCCACTTTGTATTTTTGTTTAATTTTTACTCAAGCTCACAATTATAAGTATTAGAAATTCTAACGTGCCACACAAGTTCCAAACATGGTGTGCACACGTTGTAGATTTACAAAAATATAAAACAAAAAATTAAAACGCATAGCTAAAAAAATCTTCTATTAACTAAAGAAATCTTCTATAAACTAATAACTAATCTTCTAAAGAAATAAATAGACTAAAAAATTTAATTCATTTGTTTTAGACACAGCAAAATCTAGTTATTGTATTTCATTGATTGATTACTGTTATGAATAATCATAATGACAAAAACAACGCATTCAAAACTTTGCTAGTTCATAAAACTCATTATACTACGAACCACCTATATTATTAATTTAGTATTAACTTATATATTTTACCCCCAATCACTATTGTAATTGAATAATAACAAACCTGTAAAAAGTAGGTAATGTGCATTTTTCTTTTCTTGGACGGAAAAACTTAGCCTACTTGTACGAATACTTCTATTGCACTGTACGACGTGGATATCTAGCTAGCCGCAAACAACGATCTATAGTTTTATGATTTATCTTCAATTGTTTTACTTCAACTGCTTACATCAAAATTTTAATTTTTTCCTTCAAACTTTAGCATCGGAAAGAGCCCAGCAGAGCTGTTTTTTTATGAGTTATAAAGATCATGACCATATGCCAATAAAACATTTTCTGAAAAATGGTTTTTGAGAAAATAAAGTTTATTTTTATATTTTGCGTCTCGGTCAGTTTCTGAATTTTTTGACAAAAACTAAGAAAAATTGCGTGATGTCAATATTTGATAGTAAATCCGTAGATTGTAAATCTATGTAAATTTGTCTTGTTTCCAAATTTTTTGTACTTTTATGGTATATGTATTTTTTATGACTAGCCTTATAAGTTATACACTTCTGTATAATTTTAATGATAAATAAAAAAAGTATAACAATTAAATACTATGTAAATTATAAATTCATATACTATCTCAAAAAATAATAATTTCTAATTTATCGCTCGGCTACGCTACAACCGAGGCTTCAGTTAAAGCATTACAAAGCAAAATTTTATAAATAGCTTTAAGAAATGTTTAGAATATCTTTAGATGCCGTAAGCTTAGGTAAATAAATAGAATAGACAAATTATTAACCTAATAAACTACATGATGTTCTATTTGGAACAAAAAAGTGTTGACAACGCCAAAATTTAAACCAAGATTGCTTTTGCTCTGTAATGCTATAATATAAATTAAAATTAAAAAATACAAATTATGTATGATACAACCTTTCTATTCGACAAAAAAAATTAAGATTTTGTAAACAATAGCAAAAGTTTTTTACCATTTTCCAAGCGCTTATAAAATTTAAAAAAAAAATTAAATTTTTTTGTTATTAATTTAAATTTAATACACTTTTATAGCAACAAATACTGCAATCAAATATTACAATAAAAGAAATTGTGTTTGATAATAGAGAATTGAGCTGAGTATAACCCTGGATATAGAATCAAGAGTTTTTGCAATGTGATTTTATTTCGTTGTCAAAATTTATTAAATAATTTTTTTTACAACTTTATTTTCAAAAAAACCATACTTCCAAAAATGTTTTATTAGCATACTTTTATGGTTTTCTTAACTCAAAAAAACTTAGCAGTGCTGGGTTGTGTGCACTGCTAATGCACACAAATCTTGAAGTAAAACAATTAAAAATTAATCATAAAACTATAGATTGTTGCTTGCGGCTAGCTGCATATTAATTTTGTACAGTGTAATAGAAGTATTGACATCTCCGTTTCCCTGTTCTGATGACGCCTCCACCGATGGAGTGCGAAACGTCGACAATTTCATTAAACTTCTCGACGCGATTTTTTCCGAAAGATGTTAATATTTCAATGACTTCGGGCCGTGAAAGCCTTTCTTCTTCAAGGAATAGAAGTAATCGTACAATTAAGCAAAGTTTTACCGCTCAAAAGAGAGAAGATGCACATTTACCTACCTTTTACAGGTTTGTTATAATTCAATTACAATAGTGATTAGGAGTAAGATATAGAAATAAATACTAAATTATTAATATAGATAGTACGTAGTATAATGAGTTTTGTGAACTTGCCAAGTTTTGATGCGTTCTTTTTGTCATCATGATTATTCTGAACAATAATCAATCAAGTAAATGCAACAACTAGACTTTGCTGTATCTTAATGTAAATTAATAACAAAAGCATAAAAAATTATTGCCACACTAATGATTCACGCTATATAAGTTTTAATTACTAGGCATGGGCATCTATGAAAACTAATAAAAACTATACTTTTTTATATCATCTAAAGAAAACTTTTGAAGAAAATAATAGTTGTCTTTGTAATATCTTCGTTTAATGTTTTAATTAACTTATTCTATTGAATCTTATAAATTGTTGGCAGATAAAAGTTTCATATTATCCTTGACTGTTTTGAAGGGATTTCGTAATAAGAAGTTTTGTTCTTGAGTGTCAACTGAAAGGGATAACGCTCTAAATACAAAGCTGCTGTTTGATATTTTTAATCTCAATTAGTCGTTTAGAAAGATATACATTTGAAAATAAAAATTTGAATTAACATGAGATTACTAACTTATGTAGTTGATGTTGTACTAAAAAAAGTTATAAAAATATTTTTTATTATTTTGTCTAAATAAGTAAAATAAATGCTTGTCAACGTTATAATAATAGATCAAGTTCTGGAATTTAGATGACAAAATCTCTCAACTTTTTGATTCCGTATTTCAGCGAATCTTATTTGAAGAAGATACGATTTGATACTTATATCAGAAGTTTCAAAACTTTTTTTTGATAAGTCTTTGTGGCCGATCTACGAGTGAACAAATTCTTTCACCAAGTACGTTTCCTAATATAATGTTTAGCTACGAAATCAATTAGTTGAATAAAATTTCTACCTCATGAACGTGTAGAGACTACTTTTATAGAAGAATTTGTTAAATAAGGTCAAATAGCACTCGATTAGTGTTGAGTCAGTGTCCATATCAGTCTAGAGGTAAATTATCTGAACAATTATAAAAACATTTGCGTTGCTCTTATTGTGTAAAAGTAAAGCAGATTATGTCAGCCAAAAATTATGTCGTAACAAACATTTTTTTCTATATGCTGCACTTTTACAAACAAACTTTTTTTACTAAATTTGCTCATTTACCTAATAAGCGTAGCTTGACAGCTTATTGATTTTTAACCAATTTCAAAGAACGTAACTTTAAAATTGTTTCACTTTGAGATTTTATACGTCAAATTAAGAGAACTAAGCTTTTTCGTAATAGTCAACAACAATTTCTGTAAAATATCAGCGTTGAAAATCTAAGTCAATTTAGATGAAAATGTATTAGTTCTAAAATAGCAATGTATTGATTTCACACTGTCGAGGAAAAGTAAAAATTTACATCAAAAGATATTTTAGTTAAAATTATTTGAGATATATAAATTATTTATAATTCAAATAACACAGTTTTACCATTTTCTTAAACGTTTTTTTAAATTGAGAGATTTTATGGCTACTATGTAGTCATTATCAAGACATGAATAAATCTTTTTGAGAAGTTTACTTTTATGGTACCCGAAAAAACACTCGAGATTAAATATAAATTGTTTCGGCAAGTGATGAAAATGCAAAGCATTTAATTGTTTATATACATAGTTGCTTATGTTGCTTAGAAATAATGCAGAAGATGTTGTAATCAAATGAAAAAAGCAGAATGTATGGAATCTTATACAAACTATTACGAATAGTTATATAAGAATCTTCATTTTTTTATATTGAATGTAATTAAATTAGAAGTAAAGAAAACGAAATTGATTTGAACATTTAAACTAATTGAGCTTTTGCAAACCCAAGAAAGTTTTGAATACTTCTGAATTCACTAAATTATAGATTCACGCTAAATAGAAAACGTTTAAATTCTACTTTTAGCTAACGAGCTTTTGTCAGTATTCATCTATTAAATCACTAACATGCTAATAAGAAAAAAACTGTAAATAGAAAATTTTCTTTTAATTACATTTTATGAAAGATTTAAATTTATAAAACTTTTGTAATTTACTGTTTATTTTATTTTAAATTTAAACACTTTGTATTATGTTGGCAAATAATTTATTGGTATACAATTTATTGGTGTCATTTTTTTTAGATTTAAAATAATTTTTTTATATCAAGACATTATAGAAAATATTTCTGAATATTTTATAAACTTTTTAAAATAATATAAAAATTGTAAAACTGTTCAAACAAACATTATGAATTTTGTAATTTTCTGTAAAATTTTGTTTATTATTCTAATAATATTTTTGATTTTTAAAAAAAAAAAGTACCTTTAGGTGTTTATCCACTACTAAAACAATTCGACATATTATTGTAGATTGTTTGTTTTAAGATTGAAATTTTAATAATAGGTTTTTATAAATCTTCTTACACCTGCTGTCTAGAAATGATTGCCTGCTTTACAACCACTGTAATGTTAAGTCTGGAATTTATTATTTATTATTTATGTTTTTTTTCTTGGCGCCAATATGAGAATTTATTGATAAGAAATCTTTTGTGTGATTCAAACCTGTAACAACTTTACTGTTGCATCACTGTTTTACTTCTTTTTTCTTATGAAAAATTTATATTTGAGATTTAGATCAATTATTATTATCACCTGCCAAGGAGTAAAAGATTCAGTTGGACATTGTGAAAGCGATCGTTCTTTAAATAGCTAACAAAATCTTGGATTTAAAAAAAGCTATAAAAACAAATTTGTTACTATTATTAAAAGGTAATTCAAATAAATTCTATTAAATTATGTATTTGTTTCAAATTTGATTACATGTTTATTCATAGAAAGGTTTTATAATTAAATGATTTTATTTTTTAATTGTAACTTAATTTTATGTATTAACTAAAAAATAATTTTATTTTTTAATTGTAACTTAATTTTATGTATTAACTAAAAAATCTAATTAAGCCTTAACATTTGGAAACAAACAAGCACAATGGTTTTTGCTTTTACAGATACAATTAATTTAGATTTTAACTAATGAGAATAATTATAAGACGAGAATTAAACCCGTTTATATGCTAAGAACTTGGTTTTAATTAGTTGTGTGTAGCAGGCTTATGCTGTAAAACATCACAATTGCACCAACATATCCTTGTCCAGATCGTCGATAGGACCGTTTGAGATTAGCGCTGCCCTGAGACCTCCACCTGAATAACATCATCAATCACAATACCGCAAATCCAAATTGGATTCTATGCTCTGCTTTGCTTCATCTACAACAGTAGTTGCAGACTTTACTAAGCCTTCCCTCATCAAAAAGTTCAATGTGTTATCAAATTGTTGGTCAATAAATTAGTAAAACCAATTGGTTGTGAAATGTTTTTTAATATGACAATATTACACAAAAAATAAAAATCATAAGTTTACAGCTAGCTGTAAGCTTTGTTTTGGCATTTTCAGCTAAATGTAACGGTTTTCAAAAAAATTCTTATTAATAGTTGATAAAAGAATAATATTAATAACAAAACACACGCAGTAGAGCTGATTTTATATTAATTTTAGCAAAATTTAAGTTTCTACTGCTAAAGAATTATGTGAATTGTTGACAAAAAAGCTGTTATCCAAAACAGTATTTACAATATTTACAATATTTAAAATACGTATTTAGTGACAGAAAACCCAAAAGCAAAATAAAACACAAAAGTTTTTTTATCAATACATGTACATAAAATACTTGGAAAAAAGCACATCTTAAGCATTTTTCACCTATAGAACTAAATATAGTTAACTCAATTGGTACAAGGCCACTCTTAAGCAATTCTTTTTTCCGCTTAATTGCCTATTCAAACAAGCAATATAACGTTTGATGTACGTGACCAGTATTCGACTGGTCGACTAAGACATTATCTGAGGCCGTTGTGATCAAGTTAGTCAGTAAACAATTTGTAATGAGTATTGTGATCGATTTAAAGTAAACGAATTGTGCTGTTATAAAGTCGTAAAATTTGCCAGCCATATATGTCTTGAATCAACAATATGTCTAAAGTTGTACAACAGATAACTATCCAATTCACACTTTCTTAATAGGCAATAAATTTGGCGCCCGAAATGCTCCTCAAATTTTATTTCATAAAGTTTAAAAGAAAGCGTTGCTTTGTTGAAAAGCACTGTCTTCAATTTTTGTTACATAAAAAAACCCATGGGTTTTTAGCCGACTTTATTGTGTCACAAAGTACCAATAAATTTTTTCATCAAAAACAATGGCTCTTAGATCATATGTCTGATAGTACCTCATTTGCTGTCTACCATCATGACTTTTTAAACAGAAACTGGATTTGTTAGAAAAGCCAATGTAATGTTAGTTATTGCTCTAATTCTTAGATCAAACGTTTTTTTTCTGGTTCAAATGATAAAATAGTAGGAACGAGTCAAATACTGTACGAAAATATAACTCACTAAGGGTGTTATTTACAACCATACGTGATGAGATGAAATTAAGAATAATTTTGTATGGGCGGGGCGTTTTAATTAGATTGTGACGTTTCTTGGAATAACAGCTAAGACACCAGAAAAAAAATAAGTTCTATTTTTTTAAAATGTTGTTATAAACACCAACTTGTAATGAATTTTTGTGTGTTTACCTCACCCTCACCGTGAATAGCACCAAAACAGTGTAGTTTGTTGTAGACAATGCAGAGTCAAATTGGTTTTTTTAGTACAATTAACTGTGTAGACTTTCCCTCTTCTTTTAGAGCCTTCTATTGAAAAAGACGATCCTACTGTTAGGAAGTTTATTTGAAAACTTTTGTCAGATTTATATTTATGATCTCATAGCTTTAGAATGCTCTAGGAAGAATTATTTATATTTATTAAAACACTTTTATAAAAAAACTACTTTTTAATAAAAGTGGTTTTTGGTACAGACAAAGATGTAACCTAGTTAGCAAAATGCAATTATTAATAATTAAAGCATTTTCGCAGGTAGGGCAAAATCATCCAGCTGTGTTATTTTTTGCACAATGGTTTTGAGTTTTAAGTGTTAAGTATCACTGATAATCGCTAATAAGTTTGAGCCTACAAGTCTTTGTTACCTACACAAAGACTATATTATTCTTTGTCTAGACTATATCACGTGTTCTTCGTGTGAACAAGTTAAATATCTGTTATAAGATATAATTTCTGAAAAAAAAAACTTTTATTGTAAAGAAAAACTAGTTTATTTCTGAAAAGCCTGCAATCTATTTGTTTTAATTTATTTAAACTAACAATTATTCAAAAAGTTGTTTCTAAATTACTTTGCATAATTACAACAACAATTACTTTCTCTGGTAATTTATATTCATCTTAGCTTTTCGTAAAGTTTTCAGAACTTTCTTGCTGTTGATAAGAGAGAAATGTAAATTTCACACTGTTGTTTTTAGTTAAGGTTATATTATTATGTTTGCAGCCTTTGAGACCAACTTTGTTAAATTAAAAAAAAGCGACATTACGAGCAAAGGGTTTTATGAACTAATGCCAATTGTTGTACACACATTTTTATTTCGCTACTTTTAGACAAAAAATTGTATTTTATAAAATTGCTTATATCTATGTCAAAATAGTTTGCAATTCCCAATAAAATTTATTAAATTTAAATTTTAAAACAAAATATAATAATTCATATTGTATAAATCATGTTTCAATAGTAAGAGCAAACGTTATTTGCATATAAATTGTGTTGTTTTTAAAGCTAAATAAATAAGCTTTGAAATTAAAATATTAATGTTTTGGAACAGAAGCTAGACTGATACATAATAATTATTTTAGAATAAATATAAATATTTGTAATTCACATTAATGTGATTATTGCTCTGGACGCATTAATTTAGACTATGTTTTTGAACTTTATGACATTCTATAGTAAATGCAATAGATATTTGATTTGTCAATAATTTAGAATAGCATATAATGATTGACTAAAAAGGCGGTCAAAGCAATTTACTCTACAACTATATCAAGTCACCGTGGTATGATAACAAAGCTGGCTGTTGTTATTCTGTACACTGTTTTTAAGTGAATATTTGAAGCTAATAATAGTAGAACATAGACATCCTCAATTTATTGATATGAAAAAGTTAACTGTTATTTAATTTAATTTAATAGTTAATTTGTTAGCAAAACATAAGATTAAAATAAATAAGTTTTACAGTTATATATTATAATTAAGTATATATATATATAGATTTTTTATATAAAAATATTTTTTTTTGACAATTTTGAACCTGTGAAAGTTATATGATATAAGGACATAAGTTTCGCTTACTATATAGTCTGCTCCTGTTTATTTAATTTAGTGTGAACAAAATTAGAATTAATTTAGAAATAAGAGATTTGGCGTTTTTTAGAAACACTGTGAAATTATAAAAACATTGAGTGTGTGCTTATCTGTGGTTATAACTACAAAAAAAATCAATAGTACAGAAGAACCTTTATCTTTATGCAGTAGAGTTTCAAAAAAAGTTAAAAAAATATGGAGAAAAAAGAGATCTTGCGACACTCATCGGCAATCTTTGATAAAATTTTAATGCAAGTTGCTTTTAAAAAAATTCTATATAAAAAAACTTGAGCGAATTTAGGTCGGGTGAATATCGTTTTTTTTTTCTAATAATTCTTTTGGAATAAGAAAAAAGAGAAGAAATAAAAAAAGTACAAGAGCAGGTAAGTTTGAAGAAGAACAAATAGAAAGAAAAAATAGAACAAATTGATTAAATGTATGAGATCAAAATGCAAGAAAAAAACCTAAAAAAAAATTTTTACAAAAATAGATTGAGTGGGAAAATAAAAGATGTAGAGATAAAAGAGTTTAAATAAAAGCGAAAAAAAGATATAAAAATTGTGATTTTGAGATACTCCGACCGATTCTGTAAGAGAGTGGTCAGCTTTTTATCACTCAGCTGAGTGATTAGAACTACCAAAGTGGTTAAATATAACCACGACGCAAGATTTACGGTTCTGTAAGCGCTGCAGTAATTATTTATTTATTAACCACTCTTACTCGAAAAAGTGATTATTTTCAACCACTGCCTTTGCGTGGTGATTCGAAACGAAATCACAGTGGTTAAAAGGAAAAATAACGTTTGGATTTAGTTTTTGACGGTTAGTTTAGTTTGTCAATATTGAAATTAGTGCAAATCCGTAAAAAAATGATAAATTGATACATACTAATTTGGTTAAATATGAATAATTGGTTAAAATCGCAATTTAAATTAAAGATTGGAGCAGAATATTCAAAGACGGTCTTTAAGAGACGCATCTGATTTTTTTCAATGACCGAAAATGTTTTACGTAAGTTGCAAGGTTAAAGGTGAGAAAAAAAGCAATTGTACTTTAGTACTTTACATCTTTTATAATTTGTAGCTTTTGACGATTTTACAAGGTTCATATCATACTAAAGGGTTTCTGGAAAAAATATTGAGGTGCCTGTCCTTGTTTTAGATGCCTATTAGTACAAAAGAACTCCATTGAAAAGTGTTTATAGTTGAAAAATAAATAAACAAATGTAAAACCACTTTCTTCAATTGTTAAATAAAAAACCTAATAATAAACAAAGACTAAAATCACTAACACGAAGAACTATACTACTACTACTCAACTCAAAGACAAAAATCGAAAATTTAATTAAATTCAATTTTTTTGTGGCCCTTGTAAATTATTAATTAATGCAGCGGCTTGCTGCCACAACTTATTTCCTTCGTCGGTCTTCAGAAGATGGGGCTTATTGTCAAAATGAGTTGGTTTTCTAGCCGAGAAACGAAATCTGTTAGATTTAGATTCGTAGGACTCAGGATTCAGGCAATACCCATCCAAACCAAAAGTTTTTAAGTTTTTATTTATGTCCCAGCATAAATTAACAATTGGCAGAGAAAACAAAAGTTCCATTCGATTAGAGAGGTAGAAAAAGATAACAAAGAAGGTACTGAAAATTTCCAAGAGCCACAAGCACAAATGTGCTCTACATGTTGAAAAAACTCTTTTACTTTCCGAAGTCCGATTATTAGGACAGCAAAATGTATGGTTATGTTATGACAGTTTGACGTCTATTTGACAAACGACAGTTACATTTGAACTACTCGCTAGCTACTGCGACAAGCGATTGCGCTTTAGTGGAGTGGTTAAGTTCTGACTTACAGAATACGAAATCTAGTTGGAATGATCATGAAAGTTATAAAATTTTTGTCGCAGCCACCGTGATTATGATAACTACTGTCTTAACCACGTTTTTACAGAATCGCTGTGATTGAGTTGTTAAAGTTCATTTTTGGTTCTGAAATATTACTTAAACAGTTTTAATCTAAATCTGTATGGTGTTGCATTCTATGTAGAAAGTGGCTTTAAGTTTCACAATTCGACAAAATAAAATTTTTTTAATACCTAAAAAACAATAAATTGGGTCTTAGACACTTTTTGTATTAAAGCTTGTTATTTTTTCGAAAGTCAAAGTATTTTAAAAAATAAAGTGTTTATATTGAAATTAAACTTATGCAACACCATAAGAAAATACACATTGTTAAAAAAAACCCAAAGACCATTAATCATTATAAAGAACCCTTGCAGCAAAACTTGAAACAAGAAGGAAGTTTATACATAAACAACGGCGGCTTCTTGCAAATTGATTACTTTGATCAACATTGTCATTTTGTTGGATTATAGAATTTTTATTTTCAGACAAAGTTTGAGCAAAGCATTCAGTGTTTGAGGATACAACGTGCGTTATAAGATACATTACGTTGCTTACTTATTCTAATAGGCTAGCCTAGGTTGGACACAAAGTTTACAGTTCTGGCTAACTTTGTTTGTTTACATCCATAGAGTCAAAATATGTTGCGCTTAGCTGGAGTTGTTTATTGCGCAAAATTTTGACGCGTCTAGCTTTAGAAATTTCAAGCACAGTTCCTTTTATGTGAGTGTCTAACTATAATATTTCACTTCTATTGTACGATTGTCTTTTTTCAGACAGCCATCGGACCTCAGTGAATGCTGTACAAATACCATATCAAATGATTTATTTTCTTGCAGTTTTTTATTAGATTCACGTAAAATTCTCGATTATAAACTTTGTGGTACCTCCATATTTGTTTTTCATTGACAGCAAAATCTTGATCCACTAGCATCATGCTATGACCTGGCCGTGGGTACCAGACTTCTATATTTAAACAAATGTTTAAAACTTTTAAATCAAATTCTCTAAAAGGTAGACTAAAACTTTTAAGAATTACTGTTGTTGTCAACAATCAATTTTTGATTTTTAGCCTTTTTAAAAACATTTTGTTTAAGTGTTATTGTTGTTGTAGCTATAGCAGATTAAAGTTTGTAGGAAATAATATGTTTAATCAGGTGCACATCACGCGAATGAACATGTGTTTGATTTTGTATTTCGGCAGCTACAAACAATGAATTATGTAATAATAATGTTTAACTAATTAAACAATAATAAGCAATTTGCAAAATAAACAGCTTTCTATCGTAAATGTTAGCTTTATGTTTGAATATTCTAGGAAAATAATTATTTAGTAAACGATGAAATTCCTTCATAAACTGTTTTAGAACATTAATATAGAACTGCATATTTTAGAAAAGTTTGAACAACAAATTTAAATTACTATATTAATAAATACAAACAACCTTAATCTCCAATCAATTAAATAATAATAATTATTTAGTAAACGATGAAATTCCTTCATAAACTGTTTTAGAACATTAATATAGAACTGCATATTTTAGAAAAGTTTGAACAACAAATTTAAATTACTATATTAATAAATACAAACAACCTTAATCTCCAATCAATAAGAGTTATTTATGGGGCTTAAGTCAATATAAATATCATCTATAAATTATGAACAGCTTTTTTTATACTTTTGAACTGCTTGACACGTTTTTCTCTCGCTCTCTTTCTTATTATCTTATTTTCTTTCTCTTTTTTTTTCTTTTGTGATCAGGGCAATAATATAATTTAATTTTTATTAAAATAGAAGTTTTAGTTTTTTTTTAGTTAGTAATTATTTATTTTTTTTGTGGTGTGTCAAATATCAATGATTTACAATGATAAATTTACTTTGATGTCCCTTCTAACTAAATGAAAACATCAAATTAAGGTGCAATCTATATAATTCATGCAAGCTTCAACTGTTTATAATCTGCACGAAAATAAGTTCTATATCAATACTTGAAGTAGGTAGAAATCGAGATTTTTTTTTGAGATCTGTTTAGAATCGAGAGCAGTCGAAAATGTCAAAATTGTCAAAAAAAATCTTAAATAATTATTAGTTTTAGTCACATTATTAGTAAGTCATTATGAAAGTGGATAAAAATTATAACTTCAACATACAGAAAACAATGCGCAATAAACAAAAGTTACCATTAACTTTTTAGCCATCTTAATAAAAAGTTTGGTCTCAAAGTCAGAACTTTTTAATATTTAACACATACACAAAACTACAAACAGACTCTTAGGTTTAAAATAAAAAATTATTAAAGACGCTTATTTTTCTCAATGTAAAGACTTTTTTTATGTTTAATCTTCAGATCGGTTTTCGTGTCTTTTAATCCGAAGATGTATGCAACGGGAATCTTTAGTTCTCTCGTTCCTGGCAACAAATGCAACAATTTGTCTGATTTTTTTTTGTCCAGGTTTTGCATTGGGTCATACAGCGATAATGCAGACGTTCAGCACTAATATTTAGCCTACTCAAAAAAATAATTAATTTGAGAGCAAAAATGTCTCAATTTTAAACACATATTTAAAATATTTAAAGATAAGTTTCTAATTTTTAGATAAAAATATAGTTAGGGAAAAAACAGAATCAACTGTTTTGTTTCTGTTTTATTTGCGGAGCATTAAATTTGTAACGTTCTTAAATAATAATTTGCAAATTTTTATTCTTTCTATTATGTACACTTTTTCATATATCATCTAAAATTGAAGTTAAATCAATAATTAAAATTTTTAACATTTGAATTTTAAATTTTAGAATTAGACTTTTTTCAGAAGAGGTGAATTTTATTATATCATTATTAGCTTTCTCAAGCTTTTCTAGGAAGAAAAACTTTTTATGTTATATTGGTACCTTAGAGCAATCGGTTTAAATGTGTTATAGAACATTATTATATAATATATTGAATGAAAACATTATTAAGCATCCATTAAAGATGTAGTTCCAAAAAAAAAACTTTATAAAATCAATGTTAGATAAGTTAATAATTAGCGTAGGGAAAAGCTACATAATTTTAATATTATATGTAATTAAAAGTTTGCGTTGTGTTAAATGAAGACAAATACATAATTAATTAATTGTACAAAAATACCAACGTCAGACCTTTAAAGTTTTGCAAAATATTTGTTTAAAAATGTTTTTGATAATTACAGAATGCCACGTTTAAAATGAATCGACTGTTTTCTCCTAGCCTGTATACTCAAAGGACTAATTAGGTATACTAAAAACAATACTTTTGTTGGTTTGTTTTGACTCTTTCAAAAGCATAACAATAAAATGCAAAGTTGAAGTAATTTAAATTTCTAAGCCGTAAACTAATGTTAAATAATAAAAAAGTACACGAAGCATCGTGATGTTCAATATTTGATCTATAATAAGAATCGATTGAAGCACTTTGATGTTGAAATTTGGACGTGTACAGTTAATTTGACTCTATTTTGCATTAAATGCAACTATAAAACGCCTTCAGCCGTTTTAATTTTCTAACAAAGAAAATTTAGCGCTTAATTGTTTTTTCTTAAAAACACATTTTCTTTGTACGGTACTCATTGTTCATGAAAATTCAGCTTAGAG
This sequence comes from Lagria hirta, assembly GCA_947359425.1. Classification (NCBI taxonomy): domain Eukaryota; kingdom Metazoa; phylum Arthropoda; class Insecta; order Coleoptera; family Tenebrionidae; genus Lagria; species Lagria hirta. The sequence continues at coordinate 13,039,658 of OX375799.1, read as the reverse complement.
CAAACCGTAATGAATCTCTAAGTGAGAAGATGTGTGTTTTAGCAAGTGCTTTGAGCGTATCTTTTACCGCCGTTTTATTTGGAAAAAATCCATAGAGATAAGAAAAAAGTTTTCTACATTTTGTTTAATATTTCTTTTTTTAGAAAATATAAAGATGGTCATAGGCTTTTCTCTGATTTATTCAGAGATTCAAAACTCTTCTGACTTAGCCTCTGATAACTGATGTCAATCCTATTCTTGGAGAAATTTCTGTCGGATTTCTTTAGAGGATTTTAGTTTACACAAGTCGAGTATTTTGAAAATAACGTTGCTTTGTACATTAATATTACCTTTGATGTTGTTAACTGACGCAATAAAACGATCAAAAAATATCAAATTTATTGAGTGAGATGTTCGAGTTTTACTTACATTTATTATTGAATGCTTTCTTTAAAGTAATGCTGGAAACGAATTCAAATATTTAGTATTGTACTAAATACAAAAGTATTTTAAAGTCATTTTATTCTTAGAGGGACTGTTTATGCAAATTGGTTTGTGTTTTACCTTACAATACTAATATTTTTCTCAAATATCAGTAATATAAACCTAAATTGAGAGCAGACGCAGCGACAAAGAATGAAAGCCATCTGAGAGCCAACAAATAAGCCAATGGAAAACCAGTCAAAAAAGCATCTGCGGCGTAAATACAGTTTAAGGAAGTAACCAGCACACTTATCTAGAACCTCATGTATTGTATGCTCTTAAAATTAAACATTCATCCATTCAAAAACATATAAATCAATAACTATTTATTACACATAATACATTAAAACAAAATTATTTGTTTTAACATATAATATAATTAGTTCGAAAGTGTTTAGAAATAGTATTCTTGACCATAGAGTAAGTTCCGTATAGGAGTGGCTTGTCAGCCAAATTCTGACATTTTAATGTGGGATACAATTTGGTCATATTTTAAATCGCAAAGAGGTAGTGTCGCTAAAATCTAATAACAAAACATAAGAATAATAAATTATTTTAAACCAAGTCAGTATGTCAAGCATACAACAATTTTCACTTTGTAGATACGGTAGCGTCAATTTATAGGTTATTATAGATCTATTATTGATTTAAATAAATACAAGAAATGTATTTTTAAATTATTGAAACAGTCGAGGTCGGCACACAACAATTCATCACAACTTAGTGTCTTAAGCGATATTAAAAAAAAAATTAAATTTTTTTATTTGTGTTTAAAATGTTAACAAAAAGTTAAGGAAAAATAAGACAATGTCTGTAACAAGCCACGCTTATATGGAATAATTTTATTATTTCATTCTATTCCGTATGGTCGAAAATATTGCTCATAGTTAACCTTTCAGTTTGCTGAATTTGTAGACTTATTGTATTCCAGACTGATTGAATTAAAACTTTCAAAACTTTTTTGCAAGAGTTCTAAAAGTTATAAATATTAGCTTTACAAATTATAAAATATATACGATTATCAAGACTTATAGGTACATTTATACTCTATGAAATCATTGTTGGTTACACAAAAAGCGTTCAACTATCAATTAAAGCAGCATTAAACGCAGACAATCTAATAATATTTGTCAAAGGGAGTTAAATTACTAGCATGACCAAGCTAATGGTAAGTCTTCTTGGTAATTAAAAAAACAAAATTGTTACTGAAATTCAATCAGATATAGGACTGAAAAATCAACAAGCATGCTATTCTAACCAAGATAACAATACAATAGCAAACATACATTATCTATGTTTGCAAATTCAACAATATTATTATTCTGCATTTAGAAATTTTACACATTTTCTTCATTTTTATATACATTTTATTTTTCTAAAAAACTATTTATGAACACAAACCTTTCAACATTCTCTGGCAATGCTTTTAATATACCTCAATAGATTTATTTAGAAATAATATTTTTTGCTCTTGTTTATTTTTTGATGTAGTAGGTTTCTTGTATTAAGTACCTTGGTAAAAAATCTGTTGTCTAGTTAAATACGCAAAAATTATAACATCAAAGAATATGTTGATGTTGTACAACATAGAATTAATAATCGTGTAAATAGAATTAATAATCGTGTAATGAGCTACAGAAAATAAGTATTATAGTCCTATTTATTATTCCGATTTGGTACTTACAAGCTAAAATAAATAGAACTACAATATTTAATATGCGGTAACACAATGGTATCATAATACAAGTAATCTTTGGTTATGTATTCAACGTAATCTTTGAACTCTAATTTCCTATCTACACGTTCAACAAGGTACTTAAAATTACTTAAATACTCTATAGACACATTTTTGATACATTTTAAAATGCAGATAGTCCGCATTTTATGTCAATTCTTAATAATCTCAGTATGTTAAAAAAGGACTATAATAAAAAGAAGCTACTTAAATGCTGGCGTCAGACGAGTCAGAACGCTTGAGATTGGCGCACCGCAACGGTTATATTGCAGATTAGTTGTATTAGAGATCCCAAAAAAACAAACAGTGGTAACTTTCCCTACTTGAACAATAATGTTCGTCTACATCAAGCTCGCATAGTATTGAAAAGGAAACAATTCTTAAAGATTACTCATTTATTACTTTTGGCATGCTTAACTCTTTTGAAGATGTTTGTGTAATCTTTTCACGTGCATTTAATCAACGCCATGTTCGAGTGGCGCAAGATTGTAATATTGTTCTATTAATATTATGGGATAATATACATCAAGAAGTTTAAAACAACTTTTTTTAAGCATGTTTTGACGTGCAGGAAATTTTTTATATTCACATTAAAAATGTGTTATTTGTTATGATAGAATACAATATCTTAAACTTTTTTCAATTAGTGTATTTGAAACATCTGCAAAACAAAAGCTACGCGATTTAATAGATCACTTTGACCAAGAATCTAGAGTATGGTTTTGGCATAGAGGTGTTTTTTTATTCTATGTTAGTCTTACGTAATGAATTAAGCAAATAGCTAAATATATTGATAATGTAGAACCAGTGATGCAATAGAAATTGGCCAGCTTGATCTTCTCACGTTATTTAGACAAAATTACATTTAAAAAAAAAAAACAGTTTATTCTTGATTAGTAGATACTTTGCTTTTTGTAGTTGATAAGTTTGTTACGGGTCGACTCGAAAATAAAGTTAATTACACATTTACTCATTTTTGGTGTTATTCTTAAGTCAGTATTGGTGAGTTTGTGTATAAAATTAAAATAATAGGTAAGTTCATCTTAAAAGCGCATAGGTAATTCTTAATACACAAACAAAATCTAAACATTCTCTGCAGCTTAAATGTAGCTATATTTGAATTAAATTGTTTAAGAATAAGAAATATTAATTGAAAGTGTTGTAAGCCGTGAATTATGAAATAGTTATTTGAATCACAAGACCGGAAACTGGCAAGTAGCAAGGCTAGTAATTTTTGAAACTACGAGCTCTTTTATGAAAAAAGCTTTTCCGGGCGTGTGATTTACAAGATTTTTTCTGCCGCCGTAAAAAAATTATATAAATTTTTTATATTTATATCAAGAACCTGTGGTATTATAGAATTGTTTAATTTTTGAAAAAGAAAGCATAATATTAATTTTAGTCTTTCAAGTTTTATTCTTCATTTACCTAATTAGAACCATTTATAGCAAGTTTTCTCATTCACAATTTTGTCGTTTGATACTTGAAAAGTGTTTTTGGTTGCGCTGCGCGAGCGTAAATGAATACAATTTGTTTTATTATATAGACTCATTTAAATTTGACAAAGAATAATGACAAAAATACATATTTTTTAATGTTAAAAGCGCGCTAGATATTTTTTGACCTCTTTAGTTTAAATTTATGGTAATTACAAACTTCGTACAATTTAATTGAATATTTTATTCATAGAAACGTCAAGTCCCCGAACAATATTGCATCGCATCTGGACGATGTTCTGTAATATTAAAATAGCAATTTATAAATCTAACTGAAACGGTGACAAAAATAGTGTATACTATAATGATAGAGAATTATGATTTAGAGTAAATGGAAACATGTTGAATAGGCTATAAATCATATTGATAGAGACTTTATTAATATAAAATATTGAGTTTTCTTGTGCTAATCATTAATTGTCAATTATTTTTAAACTCAAAGTTGCAAGTAGTTGCTTAATCTAAATGTAAAGCTTGACTTATATACATTATGCGTCAATCACGTAAGATTTATTGATTGTAAACTAAACAGGTATGAAAGTGGTTTAGGTTTAAGTTTACACACCGAATAATTTATCTTATTGAAGTGGAAAGCCATTTGTCAGGCTTTGAAAAAAATTAAATATTGAAACGTCCTAAGGGCAGAACGAAAGTTTACTTAAAAGACGTTAAATTCTTTTTGAAGAACCGTATGCATTTGGCTTGAAAAAGTTGCTGAGCTTTTCAAGTGACAAATCTGGACCTTCGTCAAGAGGCTTTTTTGTATGCAGCGTGTGAACGTTGTTGTGAAAATAAACTAGTATAGAATAAGGTCTCAAGAGAAAACACAACATGTATTTACCAACTGAAATTTTATATGTTGTTAATAATAGCTTAAGATTGTCGATATAAAGTCGGGTTGTGCCTTTTTTGTGATGTTTCTTTAACACGTTTAATCACTGAGGTGGAATAAAAGAGAGTGAAAATTATAACCTCCACTGTGACCATTATTTACTAAAACACCCTTGACAATGCAAAACACGCTCTAATAAACTTCCAAGTTTGGTTAAGAAATAATTAAATACATTTGAAATGCTCCGAGCTGAAGAAAAGACAGATTTTTTTGCGTTAATTTTGAAACAACATCAAAACGTTGTTAAAATTTTATTCAATCAGACGATCTATTAGCATTTTAAAACAGTTTAGTTTTTTTACACAGTGTCACATTAGCTTATTAAATCTACTTAAATATTATTTCATATTAATTAACATATAAATTAGAAAAACTAATTACGTTACATAAATTTGCCGAATATGTACTTTTATTTCTATTAAAGATTGAAATCAAGCAATATACATTAGGTAATAAAACAAAGGAAATTAATTCAAAACAATGTTTATGAATTTAAACAAGTTTTGTGGTTATTAGCAGTTTTAAATGAAACTTAACCACTATGAATCTATCCGCCTGTATTTATTTTTAGGTGTAGGTGTCTAATAAACAACGCCAATCGGATAAGATTGTTGTACTAGCACCGATTTCACGTATAGACACTGTTTTTTTAAAGCATCATGTGTTGCTAGTCACTATTGACACTGAAATCTAAAAGCACAGTTTTGAACTTTGATGTAACAAGCTTTCTAGCGATAGATATCACTACGTACTTTTACGTGAGTAATAAGTACTTGCTCAATGAAATGTTATCTTCTATTGTTTGTACAGCACCAAAATGCAATTTTCTATATTGCCATACGTTCTTAGAGAGGAGTATTAGTCTAAATTATACTGATTAAAACTTAAAATGTATTTTTTACAAAAATTAGTAAAACTGGACAAGATAATTTTTTTAAGATAAAACATATAGCAACTTATATTATTTTTTATAAACATAAATAATATTTTATTTAAAAAAAATTAAATTTAGAGTAGATTTAAAATGTTTCTTAAAATAACTTCAAATGACTGTTGCAGATTAGAGAGATCAATTTGAAATTGCTTATATAACTAACTGTGCTATTATAATTATAATTTCAAAAACTAATACGTTAAAACAAGAAATTGAACACTATGAACGGCTATAGTAACATGTGACTATAGTTTTAAATTTTTTATCTGGTTTTTTTAAACACGCAAGCTAGCTTATGCTTCATACTATAATTTATTTTTCAATTAAATAGTACATGTACAGAGTGAGTCAATAGTTGATGATTGGTTTTCTATGTTTTGTTTTTTTTATCAATTTAATGTAAATTTGGTTCAGAAATAACGCTACATCGCAAAATGTCTATTTTATAAAAATATTTGCGTTATATGACAAAGTCTAATTTTACAGAAGCAGACTAAAAGCTTTTTTGCTAATTAAAGCATTTTTTATTTTTTATTGTTTGTTGTAACAATTGCTGTACAACCAAATAATTGCTTAGAGCCGGCAAAAAGTTGATTTTTTTTTAAATTTGTTGAAACGCAGATGTACGAAAGTGTAATAGGGATTTTGGTATTAATTTTTTGTGCTTGACAAAAGAAAAAGATATTGTATTTATTTTTTATTTCTTAAAAAAAATAATTGTAGCGCTTTATTTTATAAGGTAGCGCTTTATTATAAAAATTACGGCTTTTTATAACTACTCTACAAAATTAGGCTTTCTTAAATTTTAATACATTTAATTTTAACAGATTTTTTTTTAATGAATAGCAAAAGTATAAGAGACTAATTCCACACTAATGACTTACTCTGTATATTAGTTTAAAGCGATAACAAACTTCCTAAGAAAACTTGTTACTCAATGTATTAATTTCAATGTTGCATATTTTCAAATGCATAATAGAAAAGTGTTTTTATTGTGAACAGTAAAGAGTCACACTGTGTTTTGATCTATGTAAACACTTTATTATACATTTTTTTTATCACAATGAACTGTACACTGATAACGTTGTTAGTTGATGTTATATTACTACTAAAATAAAAATTAAAAAATAGCACATTTCTTAAGAGAACCACATTTGGAATTGTTTAATGCTATCTAAATAAATTAAAAACTGTCACATAACTTAAGATGTGTTGTAAGTTTGAAAATTATTTACTTTTTGCTAATGCAACTCGCATTTAAAATCAAATATTATTAAAATAAATGCAGCAACTAACTAATTCAGCTACAAAAAATATAATTAAACAAACTTTCTATATACTAGATTTATAAAATTTGAATGGGTTTTCCTAGAATGAAAATATAATATTTTGAATAAACAATATTCATACAATTACACAAAAAAAGTAAAAGTTTTTGAATATTTTAATAATAATAATACATATTTTGTTCATTAATAATTATATATATGTTATACATTATACTAACTTTTAGCCGTTTGGTAAGAAACACTAGTAATATTATTATTCTAAATTTATAATTATATATTTTGCTAACAAACCTGAAATAAATTATTCTACTTTAGAAGTATCTATGTTATTAATTCGTCTGAGAACCAAATTTGCATAAAAATTATATAAAACTATAATTTTTGAAATATAGAAAATATATTAGAAAATACATTTAATAAAGAATATTAGAAAAAATGTTTTCAAAAAATAAATTAATTGTAGTTCTAAAATTTAACTATTATTTAAATTATTATTAGTAAAATTTAAATTTTACTAGAATCTTTAAGAAAATATACTCAGGTTTATTGTTTAACCATTTGAAACTTTAAGTTCATAAGAATTTACCTTTTCAGACAACGTTCTTTATATGATTTTCTAAAACCTTAAAGATACTTGCTTTTTAATGAATTAAAAATATTTAGAATTTATTGAAATGTGTTATTCAAACAACAAAAATAGTTGTCACCAGCTATGTTTTTTTTATTTGTAGAGAGATAATCCTCATTACTTATTCTCCTACAAGTAAATATTTTTCAGATCAGTTTGAGAACGTCTATACATTAAAAATCAGATAATGTAGTAAGAATATACTGATTGCCAACATATAAAAATTATGACTAAAATTAGTAGTTTTATCTTTTTTTGTACTGAATAAACTTGAGTTAAATAGCAAATTTATTAATGTAACAGTTAAACGGCTTTTTTGATAAAAAAAAATAAATTGATAAATATAAAACTAAAAGATATTTATTAAAAAAAATTACATAGTTTTGTATTCAAACATCAAAAGAAAGATGTTCAAAGGAAGAGCAAAAATGACAAAAGCAAAAAAACAACAAAACAATAACATAGGACAACACTATAAAATAAACTAAAAAAAATAAAGAGTAAGAAAGAATGAAGAAAGTGAAATAAAAAGAACGAGTATAAAAAGACATTTTTTAAATATGAAATATAATAAATTATGCGAAATATAAAAGACATATGCATTTGAAAAAAAAACTTTATGAAAGCTTAATAATATTGTTATAAGCAACGATGTACAGTAAATCATAAACATTATATAAAGTTTTGTTTTCGCCAACTATTTTGTTTTCTTGCTTTAACAAATTTATTTGTTGTTAAGCATAACTTGGCAAGAAAGTTATATTAAAGCAAAATTAAAGTGTTTTATTTACGCAACGATAAATTTTACTAAAAAACAAAAATTTTTGGATTGGAAATAACATAAAAAAATTTAAAATTTAAAGAGTTTAGATTTTTTCACAGATAAAGAGGTAAGGAGAATACGTTTCAACGAATGCACATTGAAGAAAACGGAAACGCTACGAGGCCGCCATTTTTGCGATATAGACTTAACTTTATATGTGGCCAAAAGCTGGGAGTTACAACTATAATTTCTAACCATTAAGTGCCAGAGTTAAGCTAAACTAGAAATTACTTTTTTTTTAATTAAATTTATTTTTGATTCAAAATTCGACTTTCAACAGAAGTCTATTATAATAATAAATAAATGTAAGAATCTAAAACCTGTAAGGTACAAATTTTTACACATCCAAAATATGTGAGATTTTAGAATACCTTTTTTACAATATCAAAAAAAAAATTACTATCTCCGAGTTTACTATAACAACTAATTAACTTTTTGTGGGCTGCTTAGAAAGTATAACCAACTGCATAAAAAAAAATTAATAAAATAAATTAAATTGTATAAATCAATTATTTGAAATTTTTATTAAACATTACGTATGTTGTGCTAATAACTAATACGTAGTGACAAAAAATTTAGATTGAGATTAATCAATAATTTATTTAAGAAACTAAAAATGCCAATAATTATAAATTACATGCATCCTTCTAGTTACAAATATATCTGATGTTACTCTTTTTGTACTCTTGCAACAGCATTCAAATTATTTTGTACTGATTTATTAATAGATGAAATTGAGTATATATCACGGTTCTATGGTTTTATTTGAAAATTAAAGAAGCGCTATGCAACACCGTTCTTAAAATGCTGCAAAGCACGTACAATTTGTACATCTTTTTGATCACACAAGTAGAAAAAGATGACACCAGAAAATCCTGTCTTTTTCAAGTTTTTATGACTTTTGCACAAATTTCTAAAAATTTCTTCTACATTGAAAAAGATCTAGTCATACAAAAAACAAATCTAAAAAAAATATTAGAAAGAAAGGTAGGTCTAAAAAAAGAATTACATATTAGTAAAAATTTTAAATAGTATAACAATTATTAAAAAATAATGCAAACTGTTTTGTGAGCAATTAAAATTATTAAATTTGTTTTATTTGAAAATTAACGAAGCGCTATGCAACACCGCTCTTAAAATGCTGCAAAGCACGTACAGTTTGTACATCTTTTTGATCGCACAAGTAGAAAAAAATGACATCAGAAAATCCTGTCTTTTTCAAGTTTTTATGACTTTTGAACAAATTTCTAAAATTTCTTCTACATTGAAAAAGATCGAGTCATACAAAAAACAAATCAAAAAAAAAATATTAGAAAGAAAGATAGGTCTAAAATAAGAAGTACATATTAGTAAAAATTTTAAAAAGTATAAAAATTATTTAAAAATAATGCAAACTGTTTTGTGAGCAATTAAAATTATTAAATGTATTGTCTATGGATTGTCTATATGTTTTATGAATTTATGATTAAATAAAACTTAGTTCACCTCGTTAGTTATGACCTCAATTCTCTAACAAGCTAAATTTAATCATTAAATAGTTCATCCCTTTCTACCCTATACATTTGAATTTAACTTTGAAGTTAGTATTGATCTTATACGCATAGAAAATAAAATTAGAAATCAGAGGCTTAAAAATGACATTTAGGTATGTTGTTTGCCACTTTAGTAGTCTAATTAATAAGTTATGGCAGTTTTGTCTCATGTTGAGCTAGGGATATGATAGCAGTGACAGTACCTATTTAACTTGATATGCATAAGGTTTGACCCTATAGAGAATAAGCTTCTAAATTTATAATGTATTCAATACATAAAAGATCAGATATTGAGCTGTTCCATTCCTAGAGAAATCAAAATCATTTCTTCATAATCAAACCAATTCGATAATAATTATTAAAAACTTAATTAAAATGGAAATTTAAAGCGTGCGTCAGCTTGTGACAGCTATTGTAAATAAATTTTAAGGGTTAATAGATGGTGTATCGGTAGGGGTGTATCTGTGCTATCAGTTTTGACCTCACGTTCAATGATGATAATATAATAATACCCTGTCGCGTTTGTTAAGTGTCGTTTACCGCTTTGATCCAATTTTAAACTGGCGATATAGAAATTACGTTTCATGCGTGTATTTTTATGAAAACCGGTGAAACTGAAAACGCTATTTACGAAAACAAGTTTTGTTAAGCGATTGCAGAAAGGTGAAACAAATAGTGTTTCAGATGGAAATGGTTTATTCCGGTGGACGGTTGCTTCTCTGGGTGAAGTCATTTTGTACGTAGATGACCAACAAAATTTCCGATAAGTGAGGAAACATTTGTTCTTGTAAGTTCTCACTGCCTCTAGCAGACATCTATTGATCTTCAGTGGTCGGTTTCGAAGCTCTGACGTGTTGGAATGGACACGAGCATAAGTCTTGTGCTACATTATTTAATAGTACGCTACGTTCAATTTAAATTTATAGAAATAATATAATGTTATATAGTTATAGTGTGACAGGAAAATATCATTTATCAATTACCTAACGATGCTATCTGTTTTAAACATAGAAACCATGATAAAAATTAATGTGGCGTAAAATAGTTTATTTTGACTGATACATTGACGCGGTAGCTTCAATAAAATAAGCATTAAAGAGAGAAAAATAGGAATAGATAGAAAAGACATTACTAAAGCTAAAAAATAATAATTAAAAAGTTCTTAGCAGTCATATTGTCATAGCTGGCTTCTCACTAAGAAAATTACTTTACTGATTTTTATACGTTAGATTTAATTTTTATATATTTAGTCAGTTACAATGAGGCTTCATCAACTCACTTTATGTGGTGGTTCTATTACATCATTTTAGTTATAACTTGTTATTGTTTATGTTTGTGCAAAAACGTCAAGGTAAAGAGCAGAACATGTTTTTGTTGATATCTATAACGTTGTTGAATAATTATTTTTTCTTTTAGTGTTACATGAGTGTCAACTTGATTAGAAAAAGTTACGAATTATATAAAACACATTAGTTGATAGTTCAGAATAGGAAAAGTTTTAAACCAATTTTCTTTTATTGCAAAAACCGTGTTTTATGTATCTTGTCAATTTCTAGAATCTGTTGAATACATAAAATTTTTATGATATTTAAGGTATAAATGATGTATTAGCAATGTTTTTTTTTAAATAATTAAGATTAGTGAGGTTGTACTAAATAATACAATGTTATGAACAGTGCTGTTTACAAGTGTTTGTTTAATTCTTCAAAACAATTTATGCGAGATGTATCCAGCTTATTCGCCATGTTTGATGTCAAAAATTTAAATAGAGTAAGGATTGATCTTATGAACGTAGATTTATTCCTTTAAATGACCTTTCAATGAATTTGTAGAATGCATCAAACCTTTAAAAGATGCTGAAGATGTAGTCTTTTATGTATTAATTTTAAAACTAGCTCGTGTGAATTTGAGTATTTATGTTTGAATGGATACAGGTTTTTATGTACTTGTGTATATGTATGTTCGTACATGCTTTTTTATATATGTTTGGGTTTATGTTTGCTAGTTTGTTCATACGTAAGTACCTTTGTCTATTTCTTTAAAACTGTAACATAAAATTGTGCAATTTGATTAAATAATTTCTGATTTTGCTACAATTTAGAAGCCACTGTAAGTTCTATCAAAAACAGTTTAATAGTTTTTAAGATATGAACTAGATATGAACAAAAGAGGTATTTGATTTAAAGTTTACGTAATCTAATATGAATAAAAAAAATTGAAAAATTAGAACCGAACGATTGGTTGTTTTATAGTGATGAAATCAAATATTTTGTCTAAATTGTTAATTTGCACCGCGAATATTCAGATTATCTAAAACAATTTAAATTCCTCTATCTAGGAATTCACTTGACGGTGAAGTTCTCACATAAAACTTACGAAACAGTACGAGTTTGATGTATTATTATTTGTACATACCAACATACTTGAATTACATGAACTTAATTGTTTAATTTTTACAAAAACTACGTAAATAATTTTTGTATAAAATAGTGTGTGAGTATTGATTTAAGAAACAAATGCAATTTTTATTTTCAAGTAACAAATTTTGTGTAAGCAAGGTTGGATCTGAGTTTTCAAAGCTCATTAAGCTTTTCTTTAACGGTAAAACATAAGAAATTTCAATAAATAAAAAAATTTAATGTACATGTTTTTCTAAGAAATAAAGTGATTTTTTTCAATTTAAAAATTTTAATTTGTAATTAAATTTAGTGACATAGTAGGCACAACTGCTGACTTGCCTATCAGTTTTTAGCCTCGTCGATTGTAAACCGCATATTTACGTCTTAGACTTTTTGTGTTGTCTGGAAAAAGTGTTGTTTAGTCCTAATTATAGCTTGTTAATACCAGTACAATTTACCGCACTCTATAAGACCTACAGGTACAGATGCAAAAAATTAAGACAAGTTAATATTTTAGGTGCAACTTTTAAGGCGCTCTCTTGTGGTGTGGTACGTAGCTAACCATTGATCAAACTCGGACCTACCGACTGATTGCACTTAAGCTGTCAACCTCGAGTTAATTCAAATTTGGAATTTTTAAAACCGACGAAATTGAGTTCTCGGCCAAAAAGTTGAATACATTATTTGCGCCTTAATTATTTTATAGCTCGCAGTTTTATTAAAACTCCGCAGAGCGTCGTGCTGTAAAATCAAAATTACCGCTGTAGTAACGTAAATAACAATTAATACTTACATTTTCAATACAATTCCAATAAAGGAAATCACTAAAATGTAAAGCTCAATTACATAACGTACAACTTTAGCTTTGTATAATTTGATTTTCATTAGATAGGTGTAATATATTAAAAAAACTCTGCCGTCACATGTAAATGATTTTGTTCCCCGATTTTGTCGTATATTGCAGCTGTACATTATTTGTTTAATAAATTGTTCAAAATTATTAGGCTAAAACAATATTCTGCATTGAATTTTATATATGACATCAGACCGTAAGAATTTTTTTTTCAATTGTATATAGTTTCTATCTAAAACAAATTGATTCTTTTCTTAAAAAACCTAATTTTATATAATGAATAATTTAGAGCGTTAAAATATTATAATAAGTAATGTTTAACTAACACAATAATTGGTTTTTTCAAGTTTCTTCGAGAGATGATAATGACAGTCGTTGGTTAGAGTTTATCAAGTTGAATAATTTCAACTTGATAAATAGTTTTCTTTATGTAAATATTTATATTTCTTATAGAACTTATTAATTTACGAGTTTTTTATTATTCATCTGTAGATATAAAACAACTAAAAATACTTTTATGTACTTCTATACACTATTTTGTAACTTTTAATTAGATAAAATTAACATTTTTTATTTATTTATAATTTAAAAACTTTCACTCTGATGTGGTTGGAAAATGTTTAATATTCTTTTTCATTTGTTTTTTTTTTAATGTCGGGTATCTGAAAACTAAGACATTTCAGTAAAATACTTTTGGGATAAACAAAATCCAAATCTCAATGCGGTTAAAAAACTTTGTAGCATTTGTCAAAATTATCAAATGTGTTTCTCATCAAATTTTACATAAATATGATTCCAATGCGATTACAAAATGTGTGTGCCGGCAGTTCTGGAAGGATCAACAGCATTCAATCTAAAATTATTATTATTATTTCATATACATATTTTTGTAATCAATTAAAATTTTTTATTTATATTTAATAATTGATTTTTATGTGGTATTTATTGTTTCTAACGTTTATTAATTTTTATTAATATTTAAAAATTTTTGTATTTTAATGATTGTTAAGTTTTTAATATTTTTTAAGAGCATTTATTAATGTTAGATTGCTTAATTTTTAATTTTTTGTCATGTTATTTGAATATAATTGATTAACTATAACTAATTTAGCTCAATAACACAAATTGATTATTGAAAAACTGGGCAATTATTTAATTTAACTATTTAGTTCAATTTTTTTCAATCTTTTACATCAACGTTTGTTTCTCATTTGTTCTCGTGCTCTGCATTAGATGTTAATCAAATAACTAAATTAGAAAAAATTAAGAACTTGGCTTTAATTTTTCTAAATAAAGGTTTAAGTCAGCATTCATAATATACGGCTCCTAATAATTTATTTTATTAATGCAAGTTTTCACCTTATATTAAAGTAAGTACACTTATGTGAAAAGCGACAACTAATACAAAACTGCAGATCATAGATCAACAAATAATTTTTTCTGCTTTAAAATGCTAATTTTATTATATGCATAATGTAGGCGACAAAAATCAAAACCAAAAGTTAATCATGTATATATTTTTTGCTTGTTTATAAGTTAAAAAAATAAATATAATAATTTATTCTTTTCTTAAATAATAATATTTTCTGCAAATTACTGTTGGTTTTTCATACATATTTATCTAATATAATTAAAATAAAAAGTGAATGCGTGTACAAATAAAAATTATTTCTTTGTTAAAATCTCTGCTTTGTTTTGCTAAATATTCAGTAAGATTCATACTAAGTCTCAACACCTTTAAAATTCCAAAAGTAAAAATTAGAGAAGTTTGATGTTTTAAGATTTAATAACAAATTTAAATATGAAAGGGAAACTTGTATAGAATTAAAAAACTTTTTTACATTGCGGGCTTTAATTATGCGACAATGAGAAGAAATTTTTCTTTATAAATATTTAAACTAGCAAATGTTTTATTACCTAATATACAGCTTTTATGGTTGAAAAAATGCAGAACAAAACGCTAACGTGAACAAAGACCAAGCGGAAAATGTGTGATTCGTACGAAGCTTTTAACTTTTAAAAGTTTCTCAGCTACGACCTAAATGCCACACTTAAAGCGATACAAAAAAAAATTATTCTTTTTATTGATTGCTGATAATAGTAAAAAAAAATTAGAAAAAAGCTTGAACTTTTAAGCTTATAAATTAACTTGTTGGCTTTCTGGCTTTGTACCGGTTGTTAATATTTATTATTAATAATATAAAAGAAGATAGGGTGTGGAATTAATGAAAGCAAATTAAACACCAAGTTTGAATGAGTTGTCAGAGATACGTCAAAATTCACACAGTGAAGCACCATATGCCAGAGCATGCCCTCTCAATTTTACATTTACAAAATTAACGGTTTGGATAGAACCCTTCTCATTGTATCTAAGCTGTTTCTTTGTTACCAGTAGAAACGGCTTTGAATTTAATTAATTTGATTTTAGTATAAAATAATAAAGCATTTTTATTCTATTTACTTATAAAGAAGATTAATGAAAATATTTTTTTATGTGTATATCATTATTTTGCAATTAGAATGTGATATTCTGTGGAACCATAAATCTATTACTATTATTATTATTATTATTATTGTTTTGCTTACAGCAATAATTACTGTTGTTTGCATTCTTGATAGACTTCATCTTATTGTGAAAAATTGTCTGACAAGATGAAAAGTCTGTAGTATTGTAGCTTTTTGCATAGTTTTGCTAATATGCTAGGATAGTTCTAGTCTTTCTATATATTTATCTAACAATCTTAAATTATTCCTTCCACTTGAACTAGTATCAGAATAATCCTGATGTTTTTTGATTTTTAGTTCAAGTTTATTATTTGATAATCTGTTTGTATATAATTTATGGTTAGGGACATAGGGTTGATTTTGACCGCTATCTATGTCTATGATGTATGTATATCTCCTTTTTGTGTTTTGTCCATAATTACTATATCAAGTCTATTAATGTCTTGATAGTCATTATAAACCTGTCTCAATATGGATCTGCTACATTTTTTTCAAGTGCAGGGTCAGGTGTGTATTTGTAATAAGAAGTTGCTCTGTTAGACATTTATTTTTGTATTAGCGAGACGTTGGTGAATGATTTTGGCGACCTAATTATCACGTTTTAGATAGAGTGCATTGAAGAAAAGACTACTTTAATAATAATAATAATAATAATAGTTATTATTATTATTATTATTATTATGTTTAACTCTCCCTGTCCCGGAGGCACAACAGTTTTGCTAAATTCAAAAATCATTAGAGTTTTTGACAAGTAATGATAATGACAATATTATTTTTCTAATAAAATTTGTGGAAAAATGAGCTTTTCAAATTTCTGTTAATTTAAAAAGCAAGTTGATAATAATTACATTGAAACAAATTAAATTACTATCTCCCCACACATCTGCGATTATATTATATGGATTTTGAAATTTAATATTTCAGATCATTCAAATAATATGGCATTAGCATGATAATGCTGTTTTTTGTATTTCCGCAGAAGAAAGAAATTTAAGTCCAAATCTAAAATTTGAAGTACTTAATGTTTTGGGTCAAACACTCATATTCGAAATCAACTAAACTAAAAAACATATCCATTATTGTTAAATTTTAAAGGTTTCTAATGACCATCGAAAGCAGTTTGATATTCAGCCTTTTGTATGAATAATAATACATGAATTGAGAATAGTTTTTTTTCCAAATACTCTAACAATATCTGACCTATTATTAGCCTCAATTTTAAAGCAGTTAGTAAAGTTTAATTTCAATCTGGTTTGTAATTATTTTAAAAAGATTGTGAAATATAGTTATACTGTAATTCAACATTTTTCACTACATTAAAATTAAAAGCTAAATTGGCATGAGCTTTCTTTTCAATCGCGTTGTTTTTTTATAATCTCTTTCAAATAGCACTGTACAAAAAGATAGAGTGCGTTCAATTGTTTCCCCCGTCATCATTTAATTGTTCCTAAATAGGAAAAACAAAACTTTCAGTTTCTGGAAAAACTTAACCTTTTTTAATCTATAAAAACAACAGCTTTTTAAATATTTGGTCTAAAAAATTTTAAAAAAATCTACTTAGTGAAGTTTTTTGTTTAATTTTCAATAAAAAAAATATTATTTTGTTTCTCTAATTTATTTTGGATAATATTACTTTTTAAATTCAATGATGTAATATCTGTATCTGTGTTAACAATATATTATACTAATCTATTATCTGTTTAATAATAAATTAAAAAAAAAATTTGCATATTCAAAATATCTCTCTCTTTGTTGCCCCTGAAAATTAAAAATTTGTTAATTACAAATTTTATTAAATTTTGTCAATGATGTTTAAATTTTTATATTAATTTTACTAATATTGGTTGGGGTCTATTTGATTACACAAAAATTTTTAATTAATAACAATTAAAATTAAAATTTTGTCATCTTCACAAACAAAGCGCATCAAATACAAATCAAATAATAAGTTAGATAGTTTTTGAAGATAACCAATTGCGATATATAAACTAGAAATGGTTTAATCATTGATGTTATCTTTATCATTAATTTATGATTATCACCTTTAAGTTAATCATTTCATCATTATTTTTCATGTTTTCTAGCTTTTTAGAAAAAGATTACAACTTTATTATTTTTTTAGAAATAGTATTTCTTCTCAAATATTTGCTGCTGAAAAATTTATTGTAAAAGTATTTCACATAATACACAAAATTTCAAACATTTACATAAATTAGAATGTCTGGCGTTAGACCTGTGCAGCAGAAGTAGATAACTATAACATTTAAAAAAACGGTTTTAGTTTAATTTAGTTTTACTAATAATCATAATACCATTTAACCGTCATATTTTATACTTAATTTAAAGATGTTTATTACAATTGTCTATAAGACAATTTTTTTTCTTATTAAAATTCAGCAACTGCTTAACCACCAGATTAAATTTGACTTAAAATAAGCAAATTTACGTCATCACTCACCAGAAGTTTCTACCTATTTAAACAAGTTCGCGGTATATTACACTGGTTATTACGCTAGTTGAACACATAATTTGTTATATATATTAGCTTCGTGGTATTCAGCAAGATAGGCTTTAAAAAGATCAGTTTTTCAACATATTTAGAATTTAAACATGAACTTAATATTAGAAAGTTTATATTTTCAAGGTAGACAATAACTTAAATATATTTTTCTCTCAGGTTTTCCTACATGAAGAAACTTATTTGTAAAGAATATAAGTATAGAAAATTAAAAGCATAACTTGTAAAAACATTAATCAATTTTTTTTTCAATAAAAGAGTAAACCGCAATTATCATCAAAAAAAGGTATCAAATAAAGTTTATAGTTTATAATTTTACAACTTTTTAATCAATTGCAACAGATAGTAGTCGCGTTTAACAGCGTTCCTGTTAATATCTCTATAATCAATGCAGATTCTGTAAAAGCCATTCTTCTTCGTGGTTACGACAACCTGACTTGAATATTCAGATCTCTTTCGTTCTACGATGTCGTGTTCTATCAGCTTTTACTCTTAACAATCTAACATGTCTCCTTTAAAAATAGAACTTTTTCGAGAAATTTGCAATTTAATTTTTAATCTAACAAATGTTTCTTTATAAAACGTTTTTAATGTTATAAAAGACTCAAGTTAGTAGTTGTCACCAATGACATATCTATCTTACAACAATTTATGATAAGCAAGTTATACATTGACATCATAAACGCAAATAACCTTTAATTATAATTATAAGATTAAAATTTTAGCCCTAGCAGTAGCTCTTAAGAAAATCGAAACTTGAATTATTTGCATCTTTATTCTTATATACAAAGACTCCACATTGTTTCAATTTATTTTTGAATTATAATAGTTGCGCTAGCAGCTTAAAAATAATTGGTAGTTGGCAAACTAAAAATGTCATAATTGTTTAAACAATGTTATTAACGTTTATATTTTCAATTAGATTAATTGATGAAAAATAATTAACGATACTTATTTTAATTCTTATAAATAAGCAAAATATATACTAATAAAAGCTTATTTATATCTTGTTAAAAAAGAAGTGAGGTCTGTTAAAATTTACAGATAACTTTAAACATAGTGTTTTTCGTTGTAACTAGAATATAATAAATAAAAAAATAAATCTATGAACAAATTTATTTAGAAAAAAAAGCATAGTTTCACACATCTTTTAAGGTTTTGTGTTTCATTAGTAATACTTTAAAATCTTTTGGCAGAAATTACCCGTAACAGAAAAAGATTTTTTGAATACATCCGTCAAGAAATATTTACAAACAAATAGGTGTACAAAAGCTTCTAAACTGATTTTTCAAACTTGTCAAAGAACACTATAAAAACAAATAATAAATCAAAAGTCAAAAAAAAAGATGCGTATAAAAAAAAATTTTTTATGATTTGTCAAATGACAGGATGCAATAAATAATTATAGTTGAACAAGTTTGTACAAAAAAAAAACATATGACAAAGGCTTGTATAACAGACCATAAAAGAGCAAAAATAAAAATGTTTAAAATAACACGATGAAGACCTAGCAACATGGAATTACATGTGAACTGCTACTTGCAAATCTAAGCATTATTGCTAAATTACTTTACATTACTTAAATATTACTTTCAAGTGCTCAACGAGACTTATCAGCGCTAGCGATGTGAAAGAACGTTTATTAAGATAGCCAGCACTAAAGCTACTCACTAGAAGAGATTCTTGCGGAATTATGAAAACGTCTAGGGAAAGACCGGTTACTTTTTCAAACCCATCTGTTTAAGAAAACAGATATAACACCAAATAATTAGAGCAAAAATAAATTGATTTTGTTTTTGAAATATAAAACTGACTGATAGCAAGATTTACGAAAAATGTCATGTAAAAAACTAATATTTTTCTAATTTAAAATACAGGAAAGAATAATTAATTATAACAACTAATAAATATGGCTTTGATGATGTTTATTGACAAGGGCCATTCTGCACTGTCTAAAAATATGCTAAAAAAAACAAAGAAAATCAAAACATATGTGCACCAAATATTCATAAACCTTAAAAAACAAGAGCCTGGATCTAAGAATAACTAATCACAAAAACTGTCAGAATGCTGCATCAAGATTATAATAGACACAGTTACTATTTTAGAAACTTGATAGAAATAAACGTCAAATTTAAGGTAGCAGTGAGTGTGAGTGAGTGATATCAGAGATCAGCATGAGATCTTTTAATTTTGATGCTTTTGTAAGCTCTTTTATGTAACTGGCGTGTTGATACGAAGTATTTGTGCAGATCTACATTGCTAAGACGCTAGGAAACAATCATAATATATGGTAAATCGAAGATCAACCGACAGCAAACTAAATAAAAAGTGTACTAAGTTGTAGTCTGTCTTGTTTTAAATCGTCTATTGTGTTGAATGTCGCATAACTAGAGATGATGAGAATGCTGAGATAAGTAGGCGGTACTACTTAGATAGACTCAAAAAAAACATCAGCAAATCAAACCTAGTTACATTGGTAACGCCTAAGAAACTATACTTAAAATTCTTTTGTTTCTATACAGGCCACCTGTTTGTCTTTTTTAAAACCTTTGATTAGAAGACCTGCGATTGTTCTCATCGAAGGTTATCAGTGGGTTTACTAAGCATTCTGTGCTAGTTTCTAGTTTATAAATATCAAAATTATTGTTTATAAATGTGTGTTTTAACTACGCCAATTTTTTTTAATAGAACATTGACTGCTGGAAGATACCAAGAGGAGATTTAGAATAGCTGTATTCTTTGCACAGCTTCATGACGATGACGTTTACTTTCAGCAAAACGGTGTCAAATGTTATATGTGGGTTTGCAATTTGTTTTTGCACTTGGTTTTTTCAGAGCTAATGCGATGATGGCGGTGTTATTAGTATACATTAATAATGTAGGTTTTTTTGATTTTGGGATATTGTGAGTGTAGATGTTGCACAGCACAGGTTCTAAAATTGATCCTTGAAGCATTTCCATGTCCTTCTCTGACACCATATAATTTGTCGACAAGAACTTTTTTCTTATCATTCTCTCTTTTGAAACGTATACAAATTATTATATCAGTTATTTTGCCAAAATTGAATGGTAAACTTATTGGCCTATAGTTTACTTGATCACTTCTAGATTTATCAGGTTTCGGTAACATTATAGTTATTGCTTTTGCTTGTCTTTCTTGAAAGTAATAAGTCTTTAAAATTTTATTACAAATTTCTGTTAATTGCTTAACCATATTGTCTGGTAAATCTCTAAGAGCTTTATTTGAAATTCTATCGTAGCCTGCTGCTTTTTTTGGTTTTGTTTTCTTAAGTTTTTTTACTTTGTCTTTCGTGGCTTCGTCTAGTTCGACAACTTTTTTATTTAGTTTGTAGTCTTCTATGCGCTTTATTTGCTCTGTAAATTTTTGATCTATAGCTTGATTTGGTTTGAATTGTTTTTCTATTTTTTAAAGCAAAAATGTCAGTTATTTATTTGTCGTTAATGACCTTTGCCGCTTTTTATGCAGCGGTACTTAGCGGTGCAGTTTTTTTGCACGTGTCTAAACTTTGGCACCTCTAGCATTGAATACTTTTGTTTTTCTTGAGTGACTCTATTGACACGTCAAGACCCATTATCCTTTTCAAAGAATATAAACTTTTATACTTTTGCTCGATTTTAATGATTATCACAAGTGCTGGTGCATCCAGGTGATTTTAGTTGCATGATGCTGAATTAAATCGAAATTATTCTCAATCTTTTCTTAATGTATGGTAGGTCTTTTTTTGCCATAATCTTTTTAATTTTCCGATAATAATCAACTTCGGTCGGCTGGCTTTTAATGTCATCTTTTATTGTTGTAGCCATAACGTAGCTAATTTTATCTGCAGATAATATTGATAATGTTATAACTATTTGTCCCTATTCTTTAGAATTATGAGAACGGTGTTGTTCTAGACACGAGGGAAATTTTATTAAACTTGCAAATACGTCACACAGAACTACATAAGAAAACAAGTATTAAGTTAAGGACCTAAAATTGATGTATTTCACGAGAAATGACAAGTAGAACAGACTCCAACTGAAATGGTTTAAACAAAACAAAAAAGAGAGATTTAATAAACTAGAATTATTTCAGCTGCAACAGCTTATTGTAATTTCTTTTTTTATCTTTTTGTGTTGAAAGTCTTGATTGTTTGCACAAATATGCGTTCACGATTAAGCCTTGTAAAATTCTTATAATATGTTAACTAAAGTCTATAATTCATGCGCTTAAGGTCTAGAAATCATAAGATTTATTCTAAAAGCTGTTGTGTACTTTAATCAACTTTGATAAAGTTAGATGATTTGGAAAGAGAAGTTTAATAATCAATAAGACTTCACGACAGTCGCATCGTTAGAAAGATTAAAATGAGTAATAATTCAGAAGTTAGAATAGAATGTCAAAAATTAATTAAATTAGGCAGTCCTCATTAATTTTAAACAAATTAATATAATCAAAAGTAAAATATCTAGATGGTTTATGTCCGAGCTTTTGAGTGGCATGTCAATTTGTCAAACGTAGGCGCCATCAGTCTGTTTTGGGGGTCCATTGGTGTACTAATTTCTTTTGGCTGACGTTTGCAACCATTAAAGACATAAAAGAACAGTAAATATATTTACTGCTTCTAAAATAAACAACCAAAAGAATTCATATAAAAGCATTTATTTTGAAAATATCTAATTCGTTGAATTATTAAAACTGAGTTTAGCTGTTTACTGCTATCAATTATAAACTACGTTGCTAATTTTCTTAATTAGTTTTTGACTTCCGTTTTCGGTTTATTGTTTCAAAGAATTTCCGATACATATGCTTAGAAACAAGAGCAATTCAACGAAGCTATTGTTAATTGCTCAGTGAAGAATTAAAATCAATTTTGCTCAGCGGCAATGAAATATGAATGATTAGCTTGAAAACAATTTTACAATTAAACTTTTTATAGCTTTTTTTTAATCTGTTTAATTTAATTTAAATTTTTTCGATCATTCAAGCTAATTAAATTTCTTAATTCAAAACGTTTTTGATGCAATGTGGGCTGGTTGGTGTTAAATTTTGAATGTGTTATTTAAGCAAATTATCTATATTATTTTATGGCAATAATTCAATTAAGTGGCAACATAATTTCATTTCTTTATAGTAAATTACTGCTAAGGCTATGCAATATCGTAAATTAAATACGAAAATATAAACCTAAGAAAAACAGCTCTATGTTATAATAAAAAAATAGTAGGACCGTTGGGAAATCGCTTGTCGTAAGCGTGCGGTTTGCTAAAAATATGTACGGTCAATATGGTACGGAAATAAATAGATTAAAGCAACAGCAACGTTAGATATCGATTGAAAAAAAGCGAAATTAATCTGTTTAAAGCTTCAGTTTAATTGTTGTAAAAAATAAATCTGAAATGAATAAAGAAGTGGTTGAAGGATGATCAAATTCAGGCTAAAAGACTTACTTGTGAGCGTGTTAAAGGCAAGAAATTCTAAAAGTAGAGTTCAAATGTCATAATTCTATCAATAATTTTGTTTAAGAGCTTATTAGCTTATTTAATATACTTATTATTTAATTAAATTGATTTTGTTATTTAGTCTTGACATTCAATGGAAAGAAACCTGAAAAAATACTAATTAATAGTTTTAACAGTGTAATTGACATTTTGCTCACCGACTATCGACTGTTTTACCTTTCTGTAAATTATAATTTATTGAAGAACTAATTTTGTAAGAGTTAATTTGGCGCACATGTTCTAGTGCCTTTTATAAAGCGTGGGTTTTTTTCTTTTTTTTTAAATATGCGTTTCTTTTTTTAATTTTTATATAAAAATAAAAGGTTTTCAAGCTCTCGAAAATGTTTTTAGTGATGGTTTGTAGCAACAACAAAACTTGATTTTCAGAAGCGATTTAAAATTTTTTCTTGACATAATAATTATTTTTGAGCTCAAGATTAAGGTGTACATTTTTTAAATTGTTTCAAAAGTCAAAAAGCAGAATTTGAACGTAAAATAATATTATTGACTTACTTGAGTGGGTGTAAAATGACAATAGTACTAAAATATTAACAAGCTTTTGTTCGCGTATCAGTTTCAACATTGAATCCCAACATTGAATCCCAACATTGGCTTAGACCAGTTTGTGTAAATACAGATAATATATTATTAACATGTCACAAATTGTTCAGTTTCAAACTCTGTCCAATGTTTATTGAAGATACTTTTGCCACGTTTAGAAATAAAAAAAAATCAAAGTTTTAGTTGTAAAATCTATTTTATTCTATACATTTCACTCAATACTTCCATGGATTTAAACGTGTTTTCATCTTGAAAAAAATGTTACTAGCACTTATTTATAACGCATTTTGAGTCATATGTTCTTATGGTTAATTACTCACTGTGAAACAGAACATCGAACCAACAATATTATCAACAATCTGAATTTAGTAAAGTCCACCCAGTCAACGAATTTTCCAATCTTGCCAGAATACAGTTTGTTTTTTACTTTGAACAAATTCTTAATACTTTTGGTGTGAAATGAACACATAATTTCTTTCAAAGATATTAGAGTAATTAATAATCATTGACTAAAAAAATTCAAAGTTAATGATAATGTTCTAACAGCTAAATCAACATTTGGCATATTAACTAGATGACAGTTATGCTTTATCTGCCAAACTTTATAAACATAGCATATAAAAGCTTTAACACCTAATGCTATCTTTAAAATACTGCAAATTGAACACATGAATAAGTACAAATTCAAAAAACATTTTTTATGCTGACCAATTTACTAAAAAATAATTAACAAACATATTTTTCTTATCTAAATATACTTATAAATTTTTCCGTGTAGCATTTCGGCTAAGATAAGATTGACTAGCGTTCGTATAAAACTTACGATTGGTACATAATAGAGTTTATAAGCAATTTATAGTGTCTGCCAGAAAAAAACAAATCGATAATACTAGAATAGTTGACAAATCTAATAAGTGTCATTTACAATTAATTTGTCAGTATACGTTCGTCAAATTATTAAGTGATAGTTTTTATGAATTAATATTTATAAAAACTTGTTATTTTAATCGGCGCAACTTAGATTTTCTAATATTCAAATATATCTAATCACATAGCGTTTTATTAACAGAAAGTTAACCTAAGTCAGTATAAAGCAACAATTAATTAACCTGGACGTAATCAACGGCACCGCTCGTGAAATCATTTTAGTTACTTTTTATGGTGCAAAACAAACGGTTTCTATCTCAATCTTAATTTTTTCCACGATTGCAATATCTTTTTCAATTAATTTTATCTTAAATCCACAAGTTTTCAGACAGCTCATCCTCTCACTATATTTTCTAAAAAAAATGAATGAGAAACGATCAGATATAATCGTAAAATTTGGGGCTGATAATGAAGCATTAAAGTTGAGATTTCGTAGTCTTTGATAGAAGCATCATTTATTATATTAAAAGGGTTCTGACAAGCTGAAATTTTATGTTTATTAGTTATGATTGTGGATATTGGGTTGAGCAACTATTTTCGTAGCTATAAAATAGTGAATTAATCTATGCTATGTTGCATATTGGGCAATAAAATTGATTGTTCCATCTTTTATTATTTAAAGTGGTAGAAACAATATTTGTATTTACTTAAATTTATTAATTAAATAAATTGGATTTATTTAGTTATTAGAGCTTTCGATAGTAAATTTTTACAAAAATTATACAATTTATTTCAAATCATTTCTAGCCAGTTAACAAAGAGAGTTGAAAATTTATTGTTTTTATTTTCGGCGTAAATGAATAAAAAAAAATTTATATCTTTTTGGAAAAACTTGATAGCAGTTAAATTATTATCGGTTTAAAACCATTAGAAAGTTTGATGTCATTTCAAAAAAATGTAATTTAATTAATCAAAGGAAACTATGTAATTATTATGCATAGCATAATCAGTTTTCTAATAAAGTAAATTAAAAGCTTTTTAATTTTAAGATTGTTTAAATAAAGTTTTTCGTGTGATGAGTTATTCAATTAGTTACTTGAACTAACTTTTATAAAGTTTGTTAGTTCAAGTAAGTCTGTCTTTGAATAAAAACCTTTAACTTATTTGTTATTTATTTAATTCATCTCTTAACTAACCAACATATGTGTACCAACTTAATAACATTTGTTATTTACTCATTTCTAGTTCAATTTTGTTTTGTGAAAAACATAAAATAAATTTTTGTAAAAATAAAAATTGATCTTTGGATAACAACCGTCTACTAATATGGCAACGATACAAGAAGGTCCAAACAATAGAAACATAAAGTAATTTATACATTTAACAAAACAAAAATTTTAAAATCATTTATGTCAGTGGAAAATGTTTTTTGACGATCTTATTACAAAACTCAACATTCTTAAAGCACACTGTCCTGACTTGATCTACAAAACTGAAACATAAATCAAAATCACTTTAAGAAACAATAGTATATTAATTAGGTTTATAAAGATTGATCTAGCTTCAGCGTAGAAAACAAGCCACAGACAAGTTTTTTATAAGACATGTGTCTGAGTACCCATTATATAACGTGTTCTTTAGGCTATTTTTAAAATCCGCGTCTTTTCTGATTTCAAACAAATTCTGATATGATCTTTTGGCCTACTTTTAGGTGCAGCGCTAGAAGTACAGACCTTATGGACTAGTATGATTAATGTTACGATTAATGTTCATTGAAGATATTTAGTTGCTATCATTTCATGCTCTGAAACAAACAAGTCTAGATTTTAATAAGTGTAATTGCCATTTAAACGGTTTAAAACACATTACATAATATTATGAACAATTCTAAATGTAGCGGGGTCCTCTTAAGAAATCACCATTTTGCAGCCTTGCCTTGAAACCACTGTCTTCAAATTTAACCATTGAACCTCTTTTGTTATATGATACTTTTGGTTTGAAATGCTAATTTATTTTCTTTCAAAGATCTAACAGTTATAATCAGTAAGTAAAAAATAAAATAATTTTTATGAGAGTCTTCACACCAACGTTTATAAAAACACTATCTATTGAAATACTCTTGCTTTTATAGATATCCATAATATTTATAAAAGATATATTTATAAAAGACTCCAGATTGAAAACATTAATAAGTTTATTGAAGACTCAAATTCAAAAAATACTTTTATAGAGTAAGAATTTATAGATTTATATTGTTGATGAACATTTTCGTCAGATACTCAGATGTCACTACTTTAAAACTATTCAAATAAAGTTTATAAATTGATACTAATACTTGCAAATTAAACACTTGAAAATTTATTATTTTAAATTTTTAATTAATTTAAATAGTTATAAAATAATATTTTTTAGTGTTCTAAAAACCAATCTAATTTTATTAAAAAATTTAAAATATTGATTGTACATTGTTTACAAAAGTAGAGTTGATAACACAAACAAGCTAAGAATAAAACTAAGACTGTTAGAGAACCGCCAGTTTATTGCGGTTAAAACTATTGAACCAAATTATCATTTGATTTGTGTCAGTTTTGAAATTAGACTTAGTACTGAGTTATTTTTTTTAAGACATGGCTTACAAAATCAAAATTTATTCACAATCATGCAAGAGATTTAAAGTGGTTGATATAATGTAGCGTTTATATTTGAGGTTAAATAAGTTATTATATTGGTGAAAAAACACGTTTCTCCTAAATGATCCTCATCGCCTGACTTGAGCCTTGAAACCAGTACTCCTCGCAACAAATAATAAATAAATCATTTGGAAAAAACGTGTTACTTTTTACAAATAAAATAATACAATCTAACGATGTCAATTTGCAGATTTTTAAGTGTCTAATTTGACGCTTAGTTTTTATAAACTTGAATATTGCTTTCGGTTTAACGGTTAGCTGAAATAAAATATAAATAATGACTAATTTTTTTTTCAATTAGTTTTGAATACTATAATCTAATCAACAAAACACAACTATTAACTTACAACCTAAAACATATAGGAAAAAACTAGCAGTGTAGAATATGACATGTCCTTTCACGTTGAAGTGAAAAATGAAATTTTATAAGAAAGAAAACAATGTCAAGGAGGTGCTACCGTACCATATCGAGAAAACATGACGGGTTTAGGATGATTTAGATAAACAATCGCTTTGTATAGCTGAGAGCATTAACGTCACATCATTTGTTACAACTGTCAGTTTATACACCCTTTCTGCTGCAGAAAAGTGTAATTTTAAAAAAAAATAAAATTGTGATAGTTGCAATAGAAAATTTAAATCAGATCTGAATCTTAAATGTTTACAGGGATTTAGTTAAAAAATCTTGATAAACTTCATTAAGAATGTAAAATGATGTAAAACGTACGTTTTACATCAACGTAAGTTTCGTAAAGAATAGCTATTGATGTTTTGTTTAGATAAAGTTTAGATTCCACTTAGAATAATTATACGGTTAATTTGCATATGTAATGATCACTGAGTAAATATTATTTGTTCCGGGCAGATTACATTGGAGTATAATTTATCATTGCGGAAATACGCTGAAGCACGCAATTCTTTCCTGAGCTTTTATTATATCTTATGTTTTTTCTACCATTAACTAAAGAATAATGTTTGTGCAAGAGCCAACCTATCACTATCTTGGAAAAAAACATTATCTCTTGTATTATCTAAATCGTGGATAGAATTTTTCTTATCTAAATTGTGATTATTTTCTTTTTCTCTTAGAACATTTACATTAAGAGTAATAAATTTAACATAAGTAATATTTAAAATATTTAATTATTACGCGCTCAAGCTTTGAATAGGCCTCTATGGTAAATATTCATTCACTCGTCGCTTTTACAGTTGAAGATAATCAAGAGATAAAATTGAAGCTTTCTTTTAGTTTCTTTTATTCTTTTAAAGTTTGTTTGACGTTCGGATTCAGAAAACTTTGTTATGATATTGCAAATATGTTTGATTAGGATCTAATGCTTAAGACAAAATTTACTAATACTTACCTTGAAGAGTAATTTCTATTTTTGTCAACCACGTATAATTCAAACTATTTGCTTAAATAGTTGACTACTTAATATGGCTAAAATTTATTTTGGTAATTAAATCCATTCTCATTTTTATGTTGTTTTTAGTTTTGAGAGATTGGTCGTGCACTGAAATCGGTCGTACAGTAAAATCATACACTGCCCTGTTAAAAAAAAATTGTTACGTGGAGGATTCAGGTGACCACGTAATTAACACTTTTTTTCAATCCATTAATTTTTATGTGTTTTGTTATGTTGAATCTACAAAAAATAGAGAAAAAACAATTTCAATATTTATTATCTGAATTAAAAACTTTTCAAATCTTCAATTTCACAGCACACTAAAAAACTATAAATCTAAATTAATTAATTAATTAATAATAATTTATTTTAAAAACAGTTTTACTAGTTTTAAATTTTGTAGGTTTAGTTTTTTTTTTAGGCTTTTTCAAAAGCTTCAAAGCTATTATTTTTTAAATTATTTTTTTCATATTGACAGATAAACAAATTGGTTTTTGCTTGTCAAGAAGCTGTAAACATGTTCAAAATAAACTTTTTAATAAATTTTATGTGAAAGTTACGCTTTGCTTAGTTTATAAAACAACCGTATTTTTTTAAGACTATTGACTTTTGGCTTTGGCTGCTATGACGCACCTTAACAGTCAAGTTTTGGCTATTCCACCTGGTAAACTTGTGCAGCAAGCAACTTAAAACTTAAAAACAAACATACTTGGACAAAAATTGCAGTAAACAGTGCCCGCTTTACATAACCGAGTATTTTATCTTACTGGATTAAGTATTTTTTGGTTTTAATAATTATTGGTTATAAACATAAGCAAGCAACAAGCAAGTTTAAAAAGTTTTATTATTTTTTCTATATTTTGGTATAAATAACATGTTTTTTGCTTTTTTAAATCAAGCATTATTTATTGTACAATGCAATTTTGTTTTTGAATCACAAATATAACAACTTTATATAAAAGTTTTTAAAATTAAATTTTTTTATGACGGGGTTGATTTTCAGGTAGTAAACGTCAGTGGACCGTTACGCGTCATGCATTATTTTTAGATCGGTGACGTTGAAACAAAAAGTGTACTGTGTTGTGTTATTTTTTTAACAAAGAGCAAAATAAAATTGTCATTTTTTATGAGTCATATTTAATATTTTTCTTCTTAAGAATAAATAGTAGAACTGAAAGTTTAATATTATATAAAATTCGGTTTACGTTTTAAAGGCAAAATAATTAAAGAGAGACTACTATTTGACAAAAACATTATCAGAAAAAAAATCGTTGGTAAAACAACTAAGTTATTACATTAGAGCTTTTTGTCTAAAACGCATTTCAACATATACAATATCTTCTATCTGCTGCCAGAAAAAGCCTGAGTCACAAATCGTTGTTAAGACATATAACTTTATCAAGCTATGCATAACACAACCAAGTATTTAATTTATTTTGCAATAGAATGAAATATTATCAAAATGTATAGAATATAGAAAAATCAGCGTTTGTAGCAAACAATATACTTAATTATGTAAACATCAACAGTTAGACAAATAAAATTTAATTTTTCTTGCCAGTTACAGGATGAAGTTCTATATCAAACCAGGAAACCAATTTGTAACTTAACCGAACTTTGAACTAGAAACCTTTCCTAATCATTTAAGTACAATGTATGTAACTTCAAACTGGCAGGAATTTAATTACGACTGGTATTACTAAAATTGGTTCACATTGTGATTCTGGAGTTGATCTAAAATTTATAACAACCTACAAAATAGTGTTAATTTGCAACATCTAAAATTGCAAGAGAAAGCAATTGAAATTTAAAAACGTTTTTGATTTGCATATTATTGAGAATAAACCATCAAAATTGATTTTATTATTTAGTTTTGTTGGTTTAGTTTTATTTGGTTTAGTAATGTAAATGTTGCCCATTTACATTTCTCTCAGATTTTATATTATATTTCACAACAATTATCTTGTTGTCACAATTTTATTTTTCTTATTTTGTTTTTTTTATATATTACAATTATACCTCATATGTGTAATATTTTATATAAAACATACTTTCAACACACTTTAATAAATTTTATGTTAAACATTTTAACAAATATTTTTGTTTTTAGTCAAATTAGTTCAATTATAATAATCTATATTGCATAATAAGTTATTATTATGCATAATAATTGCATATAGTTTTGCTATAAAAATTGTTTAAATGGATTAGTTTTCAAAATTTCTTAATGATTCTGAAAACTTTTTATTTGCTTTTAAATGAATTCTAAATATTTCAATTTGCAGAAATATATGAAAAATTAACAAAATGAAAGATTATTTTTGTTGGCTTAGGTAGTGAAGCTTTTAAGCATTGAGCTTAAATCATGATATTGAATAAATTGACATATTGCCGTTTGAATGTCGGCTTTTCTTGTGGTAATAATAGCCGCTATTTCTTATAAAATTTTTGTGTGATGTGGAACATATCATATATGTAATATTGAGGCTTCAATGTGACAACATTTCTTTGGGTTCATTCTCTTGGTTTTGAAGTCTGTGGCAAACCCATTGAAAAACGTTTGTGGAGAAGTAAGCTAGTTGTGTAACATTTCTTCAATTAAAGTTGTTTACTACTTTTTTTGTTGGTTTTGTATTTACGGTATTCCAAAGTAATTTTTGATTTAGTTTTTTGAACTTGGGCTTAAACAGTCAACTTCACAACGTTGGTAGAAGTGTTTTTATAATAAAAACAAATAATACTTTTTAGGAATGTTTTTGCAAAATAAATATTGCTTTACATTCTAAAACACTTTTTTCTTAACGATTAATATAAAATTTTGATGTGAGTGCATTTGATGATTACCTGATTTCTTAATAATAAGCAGTAGAAGCAAGTACAATGAAAGCGGGTCGCTTTTTAAAACTTATTTCTTATTTCAAAATATGGTTTGATATCATAGACAAAAAAACATTGAAATAATTTTGAATGCTACTGTAGTTGACTAAATCGTTTATAAAAAGATCTGTAAACCTTAAATAATATAATTATTTTTTAATTAAAAATCTGGCAAGTTTTAAGACTAATATAACTTGAACTTTTACAAAGTACCAGCTTTGTTTTTCTTTTTTACGCATTTTATAGGTGTTTATGATTGATATATAGTTTTTATATATATATTTATTATGCTCAAAACATCAGTATTAAATTTATGTTGTAACTAAGCAATCGAGTTTAAGAAAGATAGTAAATGTAGTCAAGCGTGAATCTCTAAAATGCCTCACAAAGATGTCCTGCTGTTAAAGATTGTAAATTTCTCTCGAATGCTTTTAACATTCAAGCAGTTGTAACAATGTAACATTCTACATAAGTTTATGGATAGATCTCAAAGTTAACGTGATAAGAAGCAAACACCTGCAAGAGATTAAAAACCAAGTATAGCTGCTGCACAAAACAAAAATTTTCACCAGATGGGTTTTTTTTTGACGAAAATTAAATTGAAATTCAAATACGATTCATGGAAGTTTGGCAGGAAGCAAGTCATTCTTGTTTTTATAGAGAGGAAAGCTTCCTTGGCAATCTGTAACAGACTTTTTATGGTTAGACCTTCCCAAAGCCAAATGGTTTTGTTGTAGGTTCAGCGTTATGAGAAGTATAGCAGCGAACGATCGTTCACGGTAGCGCGACTTTAGCTACATTAAAGCTGAAAGAGTTGGTGATACACGGGATTCTACTATTATTCATCGTTTCTGTTATGACAAAACTACCGCAAAAAGTTCTAAGCGAACTAATTTATTTTTAGCTCTTAAAAAATATAGTTTTTTATAATCGAAACGAAATTTAATAACACATCAGATTATCTAGTGACACCAGATAATCAAAACTTTAAAACGGGTTTGTTTTTCGATTAATAAAAAACATATTCTATTTATAAAATTATAAAAGCATAATAATATAAAAAAATATAATTTCAATTAATAACAATCAATATTGTGTGTTTAAATTATTCAAACTACGGATTTATTTTTTATTTATATTGCACAGTTTTCAGTGCTATGGTTAAATAACTTTCAATTAGACTCTAAATAAGGAACCCTTAGGTCATATTTTAGAAATAATCTTAATAATAAATTTAATTATTTTATATAGTCAATTGTTTCGTGGACTTCTTATGCTTGTTCTTGCAGTGTTCAATTATAGACAATACATTATTCATATCATTTGTTTTTCATAAATAATTATCAGTTCCACCTAAATAGTCAAATGTCTTATATTTCACAAACAATAACTGTAAGTCTGAAAGCCTTAACAAAATGGAGTTAATAAGTTTATTCAAGCCAATTACTTTATCAAAAATTATAAATCTACAAAATTGCTCTCATAACTTGTTTTCATATCTTTATACTTTATATCAATAAAAATAATGGTTTATTGTTCAACAGACTAATCCAATTACAGAACAATGTACGAATATTACACGGTGAATAAAACATATTGAAATAATATTTAAAATGCAAAACAATGTCTAATTTTAATGAAAAATCAAAAACAAAACCAGAGTTGACAGCAGAATAAATAAAAAAAAAGAAATGATAGTAGTGTTACAATACAGTCAGTCAACTGAAGTTTTTCTTAGTCCCGATCTAGGAGTTCTAAACCTAATTAGAGATAAGAAGTAGGCACAATCTATTTTATAGTTATACAAGTAGCGAAGAGACATTTCTCCTATAATCTAGAAACTGTAGTTCAAAAGTATTTAATAATAGTTTGTGACAAAAACCTTGGAAAGGATAATTTCTATGCATCGTATACCATCAAAATTTAAGAAATTTTTTTTGAACATTTTTGTAGATCATTTTGTTGCATTGGTAAAAAAGACTTTATATTAATAATGCATATTCTAATTCAGATAAAACAAAAGCAAAATATATAGTTTTAAGAGCTAAAACTTTATTGAAACACGTTTATTACGAAAAATGAAACCTAGAGAAACAGTTGCAGTTTTAGCCACTATAGAAACATGATGGTTAAAGCTGAAAGTGGTATCAAAATATACACCTAAGTCCTTAATGACGTCACATCTTTGTAAGATTATGTTATTAATGTCATAATCAAAGTTAATTGAATTTTTTTCCGTGTACAACATTTAAATACATTGAGAAATAAACGATTATTAAAACACCACAGGCCCATTACAGTACACATACTGCAATCGCTCAAGAAGGTACGAACAAATAAAAAGCCATAACTTATCACTAAAAACAAATATAAGTAATTTTCTCACAAAGAAGACTTTCTCAAAGATTTTGGCAAAATTTGAAAGGATTAATATTGGTTGATAGTTGACTAATGCTTTGTTACCTGATTTGTACATAGGACATACATTAGTTTTTTTTACACAACATTGAAAACAAAGGTAAAATAACACATTAAAAATCAACAAAATGGGTTCAAGTAGCACATTATAGCAGTTTTTAGCAAAAAAGCAAGTATTTGACCAGGACCAGCCGTAATACAATAAAGGTAATCAATAAAGGTATCAACTTCCTGGTATGCAAGATTTGTTCTTCTTGTTGCGTAGAAAGAACCAGAATTTTCTTGAGTCGTTACAAATTAAGTCTCGAGTTTTGGTTAAATAATTAGAATCAGAAACGCTAATATTTTTTTTAATTAACGCTCGGATTTTTTTAAATTCAAGAAGATCGAATTTTTTGCCAAATTTTATATTTTTTTAGGATCTGCGTTTTTAACCTAATATTCTGAATGATAAAACTTGTAAACGATGGTGGATAGTGTTTCTTTACCTTTCTGTAAAGAGGAACATATTTGTAAAATGCTGAGTACATGATGTCATAAAACTTATCACATTAAATTAACATTATCTCTTTAATTTTGAATTCTTAAGCAGTTTATTGTATAAGCCTATAAAGTTTGCTTTTGAAAAATTGTAATTTTTTCAGTTAGGTGTAAAGAGAAATTAGAATAGAATATTATAACATTTTTTTTTAAATCTCTAGCTCTCTATTATGTTGTTACTGAAAAAGATTAGAAATAAAATGAACTCTGTGAAAAATAACGTTTGTTAACTTTATTAAACATTTTTAATCAGTTTTAATAATGTTATCAAAGAATGTGTTAGATTATTATATAAGACGTGTTCTTATGTTTAAAACTACAAAAAACTTTTTTTTTAATTAAACAGTTCTAAGACAGTTAGAAGCACAAAACCATGAGTAGTCAGTCTTGGAACTACATATTGAAAATCAATGGTAATACACCCAACTATTAGGTTTAAAAATTCACGCATAAAAGAACTGCATAATATTAAACAAGTGAAATTTGATATTTGAACAGTTATTAAAACATTAAGCTTCTATTTTACAAGCTTTCAAAGAGCATGAGAATGCTTAAGCAAATTAAGCTGGGCGGGAATCACAATGTTTATCTCGTTCCAATACTCGAACACTCGAAAAAAGAAGAAAATAAGAAATCTGTCAGAAAAAATTGCGTTTTAACTTTTTTGTAAAACCAATACCATTCTGTGGCTTAAAAAAAACACATTTATAAGAAAAAAATTAAAATTAAAAAAGATGTCTTTAAAAAAAAATTCTACAATTTTTTTAGTTACTGAAGTTTATTTACAGCACTTTCGGTGAAAAACAATATATTGTTAAAGACCTCCGACTGCTCATAAAAGGAAAATATTATTGTAGAACACAATCTCATCTGAACTATGATAAAAATTATACACTTAGAATTAAATCTGGGTATATAGAAGCATAATAATATGATAAAAAAACAGTATCAGCACTGAAACAAACTTTTATTAATCTAAGCAAATACTTTTGGCGTAGCAATATGATACACTTTACAAAAACATATTTTTTATTATTTAGTAAAATGATATAATGAGTAAAATAATTATAGAAAATTAATTTTTATAAACTGAGATACCTGACTGTTCAAACTCTGCCGGGATCAAAAGTCTTTAGTGTATTATAAATGTCAAAAGCAACAAGTTTTAAATTTAGAAGAGGTAAGTAGAACTGAGCAGAAGTATTAAAAAGTGAGCTGTCAAAATTTGTTATATATGTCGCACGTTGAAAAACTTTTTTACGACTAACGTTTTTTACCAAAGCGTACATTTGAAAAATAATTTTTTGTTCTTTTTTTGGTATTAACTTAAAACGTAACACAGTCAAAGCAAATGTATTCAAATCAAAGAAATGTAGGCTCATACATGTTCTTCGTTCATTAGCTTTTGTCAGTGGAATATAACAATTATGATGCAAATTAATTGTGTAGCTGAATAAATCAATCTTGTTTTGATAGAATTTTCTATGGCGGTAATGAGCTGATATTTATACAAGTGACTGTTAGGAACATAAAATATAAAAGATAGAAACAAGGGCTTATTGAATATTTTTCTAGAGACTGAAAGAAATGAAACATAATTTGTACATTTGTACAGACATTTGAAAATTAAAAAAGTCTCTAAATAACTGTGTTTAATGAGATTGTTACAATTAAAATACTTCACAATTTGATGAAATTGAAGGTTTTGTACTTTATTTCTAATTTAAATTCAAATGTTTTTAAACTAGTTAGCCGTGTTGATGATCGTTTTGCTTCGACAAAACTTTTAAACAAGGACATTTACAATAAGGAAAAAATGTTGATGTAGTAGTTGACAGTCCAATGAACACATTGCGGTATACATATAGAGATTTATTTTGTATCGCATAAAAACAATTAATCAAAAAAGCACGCCGCTTAGAGCTTGATAAATGATAGATTCGGAACAAAATCACCAATATGAGTTACAAAAAAGCTTATAGTTGGAATTGTAGCTATGAAGCGGTGGTCGAACGTCGCTTGTCAGTAATTTTGTATGTCTGTGTCGACCCATTTAGAGCAGATGTCGCAATATCCGCAACTTCATTACGAGCTCTTTACAATTTCCGTACAAAGTATGTACTTCAGCCTTTTTTTTTTACTTGAAAGCTGTATTAAGCACAAAGGAACTGGTATTGTCTTTTAATTTTATGTTTTATTAAATTTACTGTCATTATATTTTGTACACCTGTTCACCCTTCTTATTTGAGCAACATTTATATTATATTACATTATTACATCAACACTTGAAATATTTTGTAGCTTTTGCAGCTTATTATTGCTATGACTGCATTGTTTATTACTCCATTAAAATGAAAACGATTGATGATTTGCTACATTATTTTAAGATGTGCTTGAATTTAAATTTCTTGTGTGGCAAATCAATAAGAATAAACAAGCAAAATAAAAAAAATCTTGAGTGTTCAAATAATTTGAAAAGAACTATTTAGGTTAAAGAAAGTATTTCTGTTAGTTCTTGTAAAGAAAAATTTAAAGTCTCAGTAGAGGAGTGAATAACAATTATTGAGTGTACTACTTTCAAATGTTAAAGTAGGACTTTATTTTTGTCTACTCATTTTTTTTATATTTCTACAATTTTTAATCATTAAAGCGAGTTTTATCGACGTAAGAAGAATACATTATTTGTTGATAACAGTTTTATGGACAAAATTAATGACATCTTTTGAAGATTTTTTATCATACGATAGTTATTTATTACTAAAATATCTAAAAAAACTTGCTAGTCAAAATAAAAAATTGTTTTTTTAAAATACTAGAATCAAAACAAAGAAACGGTTATTGACAACTGCTAAAACAAACCTCGAAAAAATATGTTACCTCTGTACTAATTTTTTTAAATTAATATTGAGTTGAAATTACACCTAAACAGCTTTTTAATATATCAGAAAATTTTGATGTCAACGCCAATTCTAAAATCATGAGAGATGCAATTTTTAAAAGCAAATACCTATAACATAACAAGAAAAAATTTGTTTTATATATTTCATCATTTTGTACTTAATCAACTTTGTAAGTTATACACAAGTTTTAACTAAAAAAGTAATTAAACAACTTAACTTTTTTCAAAACTCTTAAACCTTATTTTATCTTTATCATCGACTGTTAATTTAGTGTCAGAAGTCAATATTCTGTGCTTTAAAAATTAACATAGAAATGTTTATCTCATTGTAGTGAGTTTAACTTTGAAAAGATTGACACACAAATAATAAGTTGTATGGCCAAGGATCTTTTTAAACCCATTTTCACAAAAAGTGAAAGTGGAGTTAGTTTTTATTCTACCAGAAGATATCTTCAATTGCCTCACAAATTGATAAAACTGTTTCTTACAATAATAGATTTTTCTAATGCTTAGACAGAGATCAGGTTCTTCAAAGTATATCTTGATTTCCATCTAATTATTAATTTTTTTTTATTTTGATGATACATAGCTCCATTATTTTTTTTATAATTTTTATATTATATATACAAAACCAAGAAACCTAGGTTAAAATCAGTATGCTTCTAAGAGTAAATTGTCAGTAATCTCAGCTAATTAACAAGTTTGTGAAATTATTTGACAAGAGTTTGATATTATAGCTCCCAAAATTGTTTGTATCAAACCTACAATAATTTTTTCTTGTTTGTTTTTTTTTCTGATAAAAGCCAATCTTTTTTTTTCAGATAAAAGCATTTTATATATATTTTTTTTTTTAAATTTTTTTTAATGTGTGTGATTATCTTTTAAAATTTCTTTCTTTATTTCAAAGATTATGCTGCACGCTATTTTATAATATGATAATATTTCTAAAAGTATTTTAGCTCAACTATGTAAGCTAAATTTTGATGATATTTTTTAAACACAAGCTTGTTTACCGATTAATTTGGTGGGTAGTCTTGGTTACCGATTATTTATTGTTTTACTAATTTACTGATGTACTTTAAAAAAAATTTTCTTGGTATATTTTATTTTTTACTAATTTTCTTTTTGATAAGGCAGCTGATAATTTTTAACGATTAATTAAAAATTTTGTTTGTATTCAAATTTGTTTGATAACCTATACCAAGCTTTTCTAGATAAATGCATTAGGGACTGTTTAAAAAATCAAGCCTTTCAAGTTTTGGTTTCAATTAGACTTGGCTTTCAAGTATGTGTATCTTATCTTTGCGTTTGTAATGAATTAATTAGTTGATATTTATGCTTGTCATGGCTGATCTTGCCGAAAAAGCACAGGAAGATAATAATTACGAAATGGGCAGTAACATTCTCAAAATTTTTTTTACATCAGCGGAAATTTCTACAATTTTGAGTAAAATTCTACAAATTGAATGTTTTCAAACTGATTCCAAGAGACCTCATAGTAACAATCATCTCGTAGAAATATCGAAAGGTTTTGCTGTGGGATATAGTATCTACAGAAGTATTCTACCACGTTTAGATCAAAGACGGCGAGTGCTAAGCCAGCGAGACTTTATTAAATATTAAACATAATATGTGAAATATTACAAATAAAGCTTGATCGGCAAGTTTTCTATAGCAAGCGATAAGCGTAACAGTTCAACGCGGCAACGCTGCTTCAACTTTTGAAATTTTACCTCAAAATTTAGGTGAAATATATTATTTTTATATGTACACTTTTTGTTTTATTGAGCATTGTTTAATAAAACTCTCATAATAGTCTAAGAGCAGCAAATATTTTAAGCTTCTTTGATATTTTAATTTTAGATTGATTTTCTACATGTTTGTGTTTTATGTGAAATTTGGATTTCAGTTTAAGTTACAATACTCAGTTTTCTCAAAAATAATGTTTACGCATACAGGGGCTTTACACCGTTTTAGAATTGACAGGTTTTGTTTAAAATACGAGTTGTTTAGTCTATACCAATTAATGGTACAAGCGCTTTACTAGAGTCATCTTCGTCGCTTGTTTGTTCAATTCAAAATCATGATTTTGAATTTTAACCAACTTTGGCTTATTTTTCTCATCTGATAGCTTAATTTTGTCAACACTCTTTATCTCTTCCCATAGTTTCAATAACCTTTATTAAGCAGGGTTGTAACGGCACATTGTATGTTTATAAACAAAGCATAAGTAAGAAAACAATATCTGTATTTCGCAACAAAAGTTAAAATGCCCGAAACCTGCAAGGGTAAAATAAACTCTTAGCAACGTTTTACATATTACAATATTACTTGTGAATATCACATTTAGTTACTTTAGACTTCCAATACTTTAGATTTCCAATACTTTAGCTATCCAATATTTTAAATATACAGAATAACGTAACGGAAACAAAACAAAGACATTTATTGGCGGCTCTAAGAAAACGTTTTTCTAGACAAAAACGCCAAAACCGGTCAACTTTGTTTTTGAAAAAAAACAAAATTAGCTAAAAGTCAGGTTAATAAGTGCAGCTCCCTAAGCAAAAATGGTGCTACCTCTAAAATCTTAAATGGAAAGAAAGGTCAAATAAAGTATTGAAGAATAGTATATTACACTACAAGGGCAGAAAGTTAAGATTCCTGCCCTGCGCGCCATAATGGCGCCATGATGCCCTGCTCGGCTCCGCCTCGGGCATCATGGCTCACAGTTCAAGGCTCTCAAATTTCTGCCCGTGTAGTGTATACTAGTTTTCTTGCTACTCCAGTCGAACGTACGTGGTTTCGGCTGCTCCACGGCAGAAAGTGCAGCTCTACCAGTGCATGAAAGATACACTTTCTGCCGTGGAATCGCAGCCGAAACCACGTACTTTCGACTGGAGTAGCCAAAAAATGTATTTTTTGTTTTCTTAAGTTATCTATGGATTTAAAATATCTTACAATTGTCATAAATTATTGCTGCCGTACGGGAAGGTAATAATTGCTTTCTAAATCTTACAAATTATTTTTTGCAACTACAAAAGCTATTTTTACAAGTTTATTAGTTACATTATTTTGTAGTGAAATTCAAATAGAAAAAGAAATGGAAGATCTGGTTTGGTTGGATTTGTTCCGGTTTGAGCTTTTTATTTCCTGCTGACTTTGTTGTAAATATCAACGTAAAAGTAAAACAAAGTAAAACTAAAAATAATACATAAGAATAGTAAATTATTTTAAAACTAAGTTATTGCATACAACAATTTTTACCTTGTATGTGCGGTAGTAGCAGTTTATGACCATTTGGAGATTATGTTAGATCCATTTATAGTCCGAGCCAATAAAAGAATATATTTTTCAAACCATTTGAACAGCCGAGATGAACAAACCAAAATTTATCAAAAATTTGGTGTTTTTAGCAATATTTTTTTTCAGTCCAAATGTAATTCGAAATAAAATGCCAATATTTGTATCTGTTTTATTTGACGCGCCACGCTGTTTAATGAAGCTACTCAAAAGGTAGTAGCTTCCCAATATGTAAAAAAAAAAAGATACAGTTGTGAAGCCTCAGAGTACCTGTCTAAATGTAATTATTCAAAATTTTTATATATTTTTCTTTACTATTATTTATATAGACTTTTTTATATTTTTCATTATTATCAATTTTCGAAGGCAAATAATGCAAAACAACAAATTGTTTAATTTTTCTATAAACGAATTTAATAATCAACAGTTACATATCAAAAAGTGTATGTTGAATAAAATATAATATATAAAAAAACTGAATTAGCACGAAAAAAAAATTGTAACCATTTAATACATTTTTAACGCAATTTTTAAATAAAAAAAAAATTAAAGCTTAACTGTAATGAACCATTTAATATTTTCTAAATAGATTTTGTTCATATATGGACAACAATTTTAATCAGACAAATAGCTAGATTGATAAACTTAATCTAGCACAAGTTATTAAAGCTTTATCAACAAAGCTTTAGCTAGAGTTTTAGCTAATTCTACATTATAATTTAACATATTTACAAAAACTTATGTATAATTAGTATACTTACAAAATTAATTAATTTAGCATGAATAAACCCTTTGCTATTGTTCTTATAATACTTTAATTTACACAAAGTTACATACTTTCGTTTGTATATAATTTACGTTTTTGTTTTGTAACATAATTCTTGTTGAGAGTAAATTCAAAAAGACCACCTTTATTTAAATAGACTTTTGCATAAAAGATAATGGATACTTTGAGATACAATTGTTAGCTCATAATAAAATATGGTAAACTAACAAATAAAAATTAATAAACTAATTTCTACAATGTCGTTTATTTATGTAACAAACAAACTCAATTTTAGTTTTATGTTAGCAATAGATGAAAAAATATTTTTGATATTAAAGAGAAATTAAACTTGAGATAACTGCTTGTCTGATAACGTCAATGGTTGAAAGTTTATTTCAACTTTAAACACTTTCAAAATATTGCTGAACGAGATTTAAAAGTTAGTCATTTAATTAAAAGTTTTTTCTAACTTTTCTAACTTTGTTTTATTCCGTCTTTTTCTGTTTTACTGTTCTATACAGTAAAACTATCGTCTTTCGCATAATAATTACAACAGCTAGCTAGAATTAAGGGCATTGGTCTTTGAATCATTAATTTAATTTCAAATATTATTTTGCTTGTGATCTCAACAAATAAATTAGAAGCCAGTTTTATAATCTAGGGCTAAAGAAGTTAGAAAGTTAGCAGAGAACCGATTTGCTTTATAATTATTGTGTAATAAGATAACACTAAAAAGTAAATATTTAATAAAAAGTCAAAAGGGGTGTTGCTTAATCTTTTGCCAAAAAAATTAATAAGTTTTAATTACAATTCTTTAAAAGCAGTTTTATAGAATATGTTGATAATTATGTAAAAATATATAAACTATTATTAATTTAAGATACAAATTTATCTATGTTAAGGTGAACATACTTTTTTATCTACTTGCCCTGTAAATGAATATTTGTTAAGCAATAGAGGCCGTTATTATTATTATTATTATTAGTAATTAATATTTTTGTTCAAATTGAATTACCCTCAGTTTTGTTACACTTGCACCGTGCCGTTAAATAAATAAAACTTTGAGAAATTTGCATAGCCGTGGGAAGACTACTTTCGAATTAATTTCAAGCTGCGAGAAAGCTTTGCTCCCGTAAAGAGCTTGTGTTCCTACATCCGACAATCTTATTGCTCCAAAAAGTTAATTTCATCATTTACTCTTCAACACAAAAATCAATATAATATTTACAGAAGATATTACTTATTTATTACTGTTTTCCACTTGCTGCACCAATGAACACTGAGAAGATCAATAAAAACAACCAATGATGCTTTTTTGTGTAGCCAGAGAAAAATGACAACATGAAACTATTCCAAATAATGATTTGTCGGCATAACAGAGCAAAATATCTGTCTTATAACTTCTTCTATCTAAGGTTAATGGGAAATTTCTGCAGTTTTTTAATTATGATTTTCTAATAGTATACATAACAAAATTTGTCTACGTTATCTCTAAACTTTGCGATAACTTTTTCAAAATCATGTGTACCATTGTCGGTTTAGATACTCTGGTTTTTGCCAATAAATTATATTACTTTGAACTTTTTAAAATATAAATAATTTGATATTAATTTATAGTCTCCGTTATTAATAATACATTTAACTTAATTTAGTCAAAAATGTTTAACCATTCTTAAAAATCTTTTGAAAATAATAATTATAATTTATATTAGGAGCAAACTATACTAACTGCTTCAAAAGAAATAAAAATTTTAAAAGTTTAGATTTGAATTTAAAAATTCTTGTAGAAATACACTAACAGTTTTATTATGTTTATGTCATATTGTCCCAATGTGTTTGAATGTTTAATCTGATAATTCAAATAAAATGATTGCAGATGTAATCATTTAAGTAGATAGTAATTTAGCTTGATTTTCAAAAACCTTATATTTTTTGATTAGCTAGAAACACTTTATTAAGTGAAGACAATTATTTTTTATTAGTTCTTAAACTAATAGAAAATTGAAATCTAGTTTTTCAACAATTTTTATATCATTGAAAAAATATTATTGTTAATATCATTCATTACCTTGTCAAAGACTTAATAATTTTTAAATCCAGCAAAAATGTTGTGTCTCCAAAACTAAAAGAGTTGAATATAATAACAACAGCAATAATATTTAATAAGTAATAATATATAATATTAATATTTAGAAGTAAGTAATGTGTTCCACTTTTTAAGAGGCTGAAATATCAATGTTGTCTTGTGGTTGTCAAGTATTTGAAGAACTGAGATTCTAGAAAACTAATAAAAACACAACTGATGTAAACATTATGTTTTTGACCTATTACAATAATAAATAGCGTATTTAACACAAAAAGTTTGCCAGTTCTAACATGTTACAATTTAGACCACATCGAATTAATACAGTAATAACAAGTTTGTGTAAAAACAATAAATTTAAAAGCTTTATGTTTGTATTTAAATCTTAACAGTTCTGTGTTTTTATTGCAAAAAACATTTGACGTTATTATTTTTGATTACAAAGTCACATGATATGAAATATGTAATTCTAAGCATTAAGATATACTTGAAGAACAAAGGCTTTCACGGCCCGAAGTCATTGAAATATTGACATCTTTCGGAAAAGACCGTGTCGAAAAGTTGAATGAATCTAAAGATTTTTAAAAATTTGTATAGATGAATCTTCTTTGATTTGTGAATCAAAATTTTTCTATGACAGAAAAATTAGAGAAGCAATCGAAATTATAAAACATCCAAACAACTTTAATAGAGATGCAGGCTATTATCTCTCAAACATTTGGAAGTCCTTGTTCGTAAACACTCCTTCGCCTTCAACACAAAGCGCTTCTGCTTCCTC
Organism: Lagria hirta; assembly: GCA_947359425.1. Taxonomy (NCBI): domain Eukaryota; kingdom Metazoa; phylum Arthropoda; class Insecta; order Coleoptera; family Tenebrionidae; genus Lagria; species Lagria hirta. The sequence goes on along the minus strand of OX375799.1, from coordinate 12,994,902 downwards.
CGCAGTTCTCTCTTTCGAGCCCTCCGCCAGTTTCTCTTTAGCCCTTCTCACCGCTTTCTCTTCCTAGCTTACCATATAAGCCCGAGCAGCAACGAGGTCTAGCCAGAATAAGTTTCGCCTCCAGCGTGGTTTACACGTCGAGTTACCGTGCTTGTTCTATCTCATCTTTATTTCCCTGTCCTGATGACGCCTTCACCGATGGAGTGCGAAACGTCGACAATTTCATTAAACTTTTCGACACGGTCTTTTCCGAAAGATGTCAATATTTCAAGATATACTTGTGTCTGTACCATTTGCAAGCATATTTTCACTGTTGCTGCTATGCTTTCTTGAAGTGTTTTTTCATCTGTCTAGTTTTGTAAATCTAGTAGACATTGTAGTTTTTAACATCTTAAGAATTTTTTGTATAGTTCAGCAGAGTGTAAGCTATTGTTAGAGTGAAATAATATTGTTTTTAATTTGCTGCCATTTAGCTCTACGTACTGTCTGTTAAATGTTATTACAAGAAACATGTATTTCCCCTATTCAAATAAAAAGAAAGTTGTGAATAATTTTGTTTGAAAACTAGTTCTTTTTATATTGAACTATTTTTTGTCATTTTATTAATTGTGAATGAATGGTTTTTAAAAAATTTAAAAGGTAAAATACTAAACACTTTTTATCTTTACTTCAACAATATTTAGGTGAAAACCAAGTAGTTTTGTGTGTTTTTAACGAAACAGATTCAGAAAACTGTGAAAACTCAGTCATGCATTCAGTCTGGAATGTTGTCACTTTATTATAAAAACATTAAGATGCTCTAAAATTTCAAAAAACAATAAGAATAAAAAACAATTTCTTTGTTAAGTGCTTTTAAATTTTGCTATCTTGTATAGTTTTAAATAAATAAAAATAAAAAATGAGGTTTTTTGATTAATATATTACAAGACTAAAAATGTATTGAATAATTAATTTTATTTTTAAATTACATTAGATAAGAAGTTAAGCATGCATTAATACCCGGTGAAATGTCCGGTGGGCCTATAAATGTATATCTTCTGTACCAATGACTTGCTACCAATGACTTGCTATCGTTTTAGACTCTAAGTTTTTTTGTGCCTACTTTTTAAATCAAAAGGAATAGAAAATCTTTGGTGCTTATATTGAAGTTACTTTTAAAAAGCATATTATAAAAGTTTTATTAAAAAAAATATTTCTAGATATTTTTTTATTATGTTTTATGGCTAATCCTCTCTCACAATAGTACTTAAGAGGTATTCAATAGTTGCTTCAATTCACTGTTATTTCAAATATTATTTATTCATATAGTGTTAGGTTTTTGGTTTGTTAACATTTAATCTTTAAATTACTAACAAAAATCTGTCAATTTAAAAGAAATCTAAAAATTAACTGACAACAACTACGGTTTGAAATGATTCAAAATAAGTCAATTAAGCTGGTCAAACATCTTGTTTTCCAAGAAATTAAAGAAGTTTAATGCAAATTTGTTCAAACTACATCTGTAGATCTGGACATCTCTTGTTCTTATTGAAACTCATCAGCAAAACGCAACAGACTCAGATTTGAATATAATACCCATGTGCCTATTATTTCCGCATCAAAGTACGTTTTAAAAAAAATATTCTAAGTTAAAAAAAAACTTGTAAAAGTTTTAAAATATTTTACAACAAATAGATAAAATAGAAGTGTTGTAGAACTGCAAAGCAGAGAGGCATAGAGATGGTCAGGTAAACTACTTCTAATAACTAATATCTATTAAACTCACACTTTTCCGAGCTTAATATGTATTTTCTATATTTTGTTTATACTTGTTAAAATTTTTATACTTTATTTTAAGACTTGTTAAATGTTAAGTACTTATAGAATAGTTTCGGTTAAGTATACCAGTGTAGAATAGTTTATTTAGTAGAAATTAATCTACAAATTGATATTGGAAATACATTACACTCAATCGAGTTTAAATAATAGCTTTTAGTTATTATTTAAACCAGCAGAAGTTTTGGAAAACCTTGATGTGTTTCTCTCAATAACAAATGACTTAATTGAAACTGCCTTGTTCTTTTGATAAAGTGGGTTCACCATAAAGCCCAATTATAGAATTCCTCAAATAGAGAATAGTTCTTTGTTTGTGCTTGTTGCGTAAAGTTTAGTAGTTACGGTTTGAACTTTATTACTCTAAAATAAATCACAAAGTAATTGAATGCGAGGCTAAATCGTTTTCAATCGATCTCGAAACAAAAGATCTTTGTGAAAAGTACTCAACATGCATCAAAGTATAACTTTATTTGATGAAAGGTAATTAATATTGACAAGTTTCGTTTGATCTCTCACTCGCCTGTAGAAACGTGTCGGTCCAAGAAACGTTTTCATTAGCGAACGTTCAAATCGACGCTGCGCTTTACTTCAATAATAATAATATGTTTCAGACTTCCAGCAAAGAGCCATCGTCGAGCCGCCGCCACAACGGCAAACATTCTTTAGCTCGTTTTACCGACTCAGCTATGCTGAAACTTACTTGTCCTTATGAACCATAAATTTTATTAGGCCCACGAGGACCGAATTTAATTCAGAATTAGATATTTACTGCGTTAAATGAGTTGCATAACAATTAGGCTTCTGCGTGGGCTACTATAGGTTAATTAATTAACTCGACACTTTTCCTCTAATAATTTATTTTATTTTTCAGGTCGAGTATAATGTCAAATTTTGGTAAAAGCTGAATTTTTGTTATTTTCTACAAAAGCAGAATGAATTGCGTTCTTCACATAAAAAATACTAAAAGGGTAGCCACATCATCATTGATGTCATTTTAAAGGTCAACAAAATGTCCCACATGTATAATTTTTTCATAATAAACTTTTGAGACTAATTACTTCATAATTGCAGTTCATATAGTAAAGCAAAATGTGTGTGACTTTACGGTAACAAAGCTTCTTTTACATTTAACAAAGTGTTAGAAACTATTGAATAATCTGATTTGGAATATTGATAAACAATTTTTACAATCTCGTATTGATAATAATAACCGTTTTTCTAAAAATGGTGTTTTATTCAAGAGCGAACGCTAAAGTTTGTGAACATTGAGAATTTGTTTCATATCACACCTAGTTTGATATGTTTATCACATATTTATTGAACCACAAACTATTTATTAAGTCTGTAACGGTTGAATTGCGGCACACGCCAAAAATCGAATTTGCTGTCATCGATTTAGTCTAGAACTGCAAAGACCCGACGCTTTTAAGACAATTTATGTCTTTCGAGTAACTGTCTTTTCTGAACACTCTGTATATAAAGTAAAGCAAGCTAACTTTTTTTATTGGCCAGGAAAAAAACCCAGGTAGTTTTTAACGGATAGGAAAAGAATAATCCGATAGTAAAGCAGAATTTACCAGATTTTAAGCGGGAAAGATACCGACTCTATATATAGGAGTGGTTATAGCGTCCATGTTTCACTTTAAGTCCGCCACCGTACGTAGTGTTAGTGTACCCTTCTAAGCCAAATTAGTGAGTCAAATAAACCCGGTAGTGGGTATTACGTGTGTTCACAACTTTTTTGACAAGAAAATTGGTACGGCTTTGAAGCAACGTTTTGATAACGACTTTACCAATTTCGCGATTACGTGACGTTAGAAGGGGTAAGTTAAACAGTCTCATTAATTCCACCACTAACGGTTTTACTTCGCGGGTCATTTAGGACAAGTCTAGGGTCAAAACTTTATTCGAATTATTTAGCACTAATTAATTATTTGAACATTCTGGATTTACCTTTTTTTTATTTTCTTTTATTTTGATGCCAATATCACTTATTGCTATCAGTTAGTTTTTTTTATTTGTTGTATTTTCTTTTATTTATTCAATATATTAATATTATTTTACTTGAGCTTTTGTTTAGCCTGCAGGTCTTGACCCCTAAAAGGCTAAAGGGAGGCTAATTTCGGCTATTGTCTGAGCTTAGGTTGAGTGCGCCATCCACCACCTGTGTTCCTAGATTCACGCCTCTACGGCTGAACTACCGGGTAATTTTGAACAGGGTAAAAGCTAGCCGAGATTAGCCTGTCCTCGAGTTTTCCTATTCCCTTTATCAAGCTATAGTCAGTCAATAGCTTGTCTGGGGAACTTGCTATGATAAAGGATAAATAATTTAGGCTTTTATTTTTTCAAAAAAAACTCTAATAAGTAATGCAAATAATTTATAATTTACAAAAGTTTTCTAAATATTTAAAATTTTTTTTTCATATTCTTGGTTTAGTTAAGTGGTTTCAAAAAATTTTTGTAAACTGTTGTGTGATATTAATGTCTTTTGATTTGGTCGGTTTGCACAAGAAATTGTAACCTTTTTTTAACTCTTCAAAATCTCCTCTTGCTTTTCCAAGAACTTTGTCGAAATGCGCAACTTGTTAAAAGAGTTTTGACGTTTGAAATCAGAGTTTATATACTTCTATGAAATTGTAACAATTATGGATTATAGATGGTGATTTGAAAGTAACAGCAATTTTTGTAGTCACTACGATATATCTTCAAACAAATTTAATTCTACAAAAATTCTATATTGTGTTTAAAAAAACAATAATTAAAAGCGGTAAAAATCGCATATTAATTTACATGCTTGTTTTACTATTTAATAACAGAGCAAACGCTCTGTTATTTATGCTAACCCTAACAACTATTTTCTAATTGCAACACAAATAAGTTTTTGTTTAAGTTTCAATGTTTTACGAAATTAGAATGTTTCAGATTAAGAAACTATTTTACGGTAAGTTCATAATTTATAAAAACAGCATCAGCACAATTAAAGAACTTTTTTGATCGACCTTAAATTGTTAAAACCTTTTTTAATAATTTTTAAAAGAATTTTTTTGCAAACAACTGCTGTCTTGGGGTTGTTAAAGAAATCAACGAAGCAAATAAAATGATATTTTATTTCTACAAAATAAACATTTGTGCAATAATTCAATAATAATTGCACATATTGTTAGGAAAATAAATTATTGTGACAATTTGTCAGAGCATTTATTTGTGAATTTCCAGCAAAACTAACACTGATTAAAATGACAGTATCTTAGAAAATATTGTTTTCAAAATCTAATAATAGACTGCTTGTATTAATTTTTCATATACACTACAGTTTTTTTTAATACTTGCAATGTTGTGTTTTTCTAGTTTATTAGCCGGTCCAGGCTTTTTACGTCACTTTGCATAACCAAACATGTTTATATGTATAAAGTTTGTATACAATTATTTTTATATTTTTTAAAAGTACATGCAGAACGAAGAAGAGCGATGGTTCTTTATAGAGTCTAGGATTTGCGAACAAATTTTGATGCACATTTTCTGGCGTAAGAAAACAACACAACATTCTACTCACTATATTATTTGTTCAATGTTGTACTTTTACTTGTTTTAATTTAAAATTGAATCTTTTTGTTTCTATGTTCTATTGACCTAATATTTTTTATGAAAGTAATAATTATACAGTACATTAGGATTTTGTTGTTTTTACAATACTTAATATGTTGCAGCTATTGCTTTTAAAAAAATGTTCTGTATTAAGGCAGATGAATAAATTGTTACAATGTAGTTTTTTTATCTTCGTTTTGCTTCTGCTTGAAATAAAATAGGTTTCAGATAAATGTCTCATCATACATTAGTTATAAGTCAAGTAGTGTCTTAGAGTATAAAAATCAAATTATCTATCTACAAATTTCTCTGAGTCTACCAATCTTTGTTTTGAATGAATTTGGTATTATAATTTTTTATTAACAAAACCAACATAAAAAACAAATCCAGCATATTAGGTACCTATACGTTTCAGCAGAGACAAATGATATATTTTATTGTTCAAATTGCTAATTGTTAATAGTGACTTTTTAGCATTGAAATGTAGAAGCGTGGGTTTTGATGTAAACTGCGTGTGATAGATGAATGTCACTATGCTGTTATTTAAATCTCTCAACTCTATTGACTTATTTGCTGCAAAGTGTTTTTTTGATTCTTTGTCAATAACTGTCTTGACTGCCTATGTTCAGGTAGGTTGAAAAAAAGTATATAATATTGACTTACTTTCTTAGCAGTTTAGACATTTTTTCTACACCTGCTAGACACTCATTGGTCTTTTGAAAAAGCAACAGCAGATGTTAACGACATAGGCTCTGTTTTTCATACTAAGATGATTATGCTTCATGATACAATATTCTAATAATAAAACTTATTAAATCTAATTTCAATTGTTTTTATTATCCCATAGAGTTTAAAAATATACATTTGTCAATAATGAATAGTTTATCACGTAATCAATGTATCTTATATTTATTTGATAAAATTAAAGCTGTATATTATGGAGGGTATTTTTCGACGCCATTTGCATGAGAAAAATGGCGATAATTATTATAATAATGTAATTAAATTACCTAGGTTTATTAAAATACAATAATTGTCAGATTGTTTCACTATCTTCTCTTCCTGATTATGAATACAACTTAAATACTGCATGCATAAATACAAAATTAATAGACTACATCATTATCAACGATCTACTACAAATCACTTCTTTTGTGACGTCGTTAAGAAACTATCTCAAACGGGCTGAACGGATTTGATTAGCCATACATAAAACACATTCACACATAATGTACCGGTAAATAATACTTATCAAGTAACTTACCGGGGGCTTGTCTCTGCAAGACGATCTTTCACCATCTCTGTTTTGTAGAAGGTATCTTCTGCTCTGGTGGCTTTGCTGTTTGTATTGTATAGACCAGACTCCGTAGACTTTGATAACAACCGGCATAAGCGGCAGCATCAGGCCCGGCCTCAAAAATCTCTCCAACTGTAAAAATATCTGAGAAGCTAAATCTCAACTGAGAAACATGTGTTAATCAACGTCAAAAGCCGTAGAAATAGTAATAATAATAATAATAATAGATTACAAATCATTGGAACACATTCTTTGTCTCACTATATTTCAAGATTGTTTTTTCTATATAAGCTGAATAAAAGCGGGCTTGATATCGACTCTTGCGGAGTCACCACTGACGTGGTCATATCTGCAAACTCAATAATGAATTCACATGGGTTCTCAGACAATTCTATGAAAAAAACGTAATTGGTGCAGTTATTTGTTCTGACATTAGATGATGACAAATTACATTTTGTCAGGTTGTTTCAATTATTTGATAAAAGTAAAAGCAGGTTACACAATAATTTTAATTTAATTAAAGTCATGTAAAAAAATTAAATAAATAGTTTAGAAACAGAACATTTACTGTGACAAAAAACAAGTGTAAGCCACAAGACTAGAAAAAAACAAGTTTAAACACGCTTTATTTGTTTACTCTAACTGCTTCAAAACAAAATTTAATTAAAAATGGAATCAACTTAATATCAATATCTCGACAAAAAAGACTTAAAAAATGACATGCTGAATATGTTTCTATGTAGAAATATTCTGTAAAGAATTTTACTCTGAAAAAATTTAATTACATTTTGCCGTATTCCTTTAAATATAAAGTGCCAGATTTAATTTATTTTTAGATAACAAACAACCAGCAGTAATCAGAATTTGCACCATCATAAAAACAGTGGAAAAAGCAATTAAAATGCGACCTATTACTGTTTACGACATAAATGATATAAAGATGAGATTAGTGCTGAAGTTACTCTAGAACCTGTTGTATAGTTTTGTACTTTGCTGTAAATTTATAACAAAATTTAAACTATACATAGTAGTAGTAATAATTGCTACAAATAAAAAAACAAATAAGTTTACTTACAATTTTGCCAAGTTTCTAAAAAGACTGTAAAATTAGAAAAAGAACAGAAGCTTAAAGAACTACACCAAATATAATTTGTCAAACAAAATTTTATCAAATGCAAACGTGGGATTATTTATATTTTTTAGAACGCTGCTTTGATTTATATTTTTATAAAAAAACAAAATATAACGTTCTATAAAATGTGATAATTTTTATAGAATTGTTAATCTTAGAAAAAAACGTCATCTTATTTATTTGGAGCTACAACAACTACTAGATCCTGCTTGTCCAATTAAAATATAAAAAACTAATTTTTAGTGATTTTTATAATTAAAACGTATTAGTTTTCCTTAGTTACTTTTTGAAATAATAGCAACTATAGCAAGGTATTACACTAAGTTTTGTTCTTAATTTGATTTACAGGTAGCTATTCTTACCCTCACCATATTTAACTATTTACTATGCTGTTGAAACTTTTAAAAATCGAAGAAGCAATTTTTACATAGTTATTTAAAATAGCTATATTCAAATGTGGTAAGACACGCTTTACAGGACGACAACTTTGGATAAGTTATTCCAACTTATTAGTTGAAGTCCTGTAAAGTGGCTTAACGCATGAGATTTGTATAAAAATTTTTGAACGATAAACTTGCTAGAAAATAATATTAGTAAAAAATAAAAAATTAAAACATACATATAATACCAGTACCAGTTTATCAAGTAGTGCATGCTAAAGCATGACTTTGATAAACTGTTAGTACAAATATGCCCTTAATGCTCACTATACACACCATGCATGAAAGGTTAGAACTACCATCTCACCTACTATGTACGATGTCACATTCGTACATATAGGAGAGATCGAGCTTGTGGAAGTGTACTGGTTTCTGCAATACCCTGGCCTGATGAGTTTCAATGAGAACGAAACAGCGCTGTAGTCAGGTTTGCATAAGGCATTACACTTTCACGAAATGCTAAGTGATATAACCTTTCATGCTTTAGAATATTTCAAGCCATTCCAGGAAGATTGGAAGTTACATTGATCACATTGATCATTGATATGTTTACTGATATGATTCATTGTTACCAGCAGAATCTGGTAGAATGTGTAGAGGACTGTCTTAAATATAATTAAGATTAGTGGGTAGTACCAGTTTATCAAGTAGTGCATGCTAAAGCATGACTTTGATAAACTGTTAGTACAAATATGCCCTTAATGCTCACTATACACACCATGCATGAAAGGTTAGAACTACCATCTCACCTACTATGTACGATGTCACATTCGTACATATAGGAGAGATCGAGCTTGTGGAAGTGTACTGGTTTCTGCAATACCCTGGCCTGATGAGTTTCAATGAGAACGAAACAGCGCTGTAGTCAGGTTTGCATAAGGCATTACACTTTCACGAAATGCTAAGTGATATAACCTTTCATGCTTTAGAATATACATATAATAGTGTGCCCTAACCGCCATGTTTGGAATTTTGACATTTATTTTAACTTTTCTAAATGGACGCTAGGTGCCGAGGTGTAACAAGTATTTTATCACATAAACTTAATTATTGAAATATTGACATCTTTCAAAAAAGAAACTTAATTATCATAAAAACAGTAAATTTCTCAAATATCTCTAAATGCCCAGTGTTTTCTAATATTTTACCGCACCCGCTTGTCATTTTACAGCATCATGCGTAAACATGAAGTTACAGTAGACGCAAACAGAAGTGAAACAATCACTTTAAAATACAGAAGACCAAAAAGTTATTCACCAAGTGATTCAAAATAAAACATTAAACATACTAAATATTAACCGAGCATAAGTAGTGTGTGACTACTTATGCTCGTGTCACTACATCAATGCCATCCTTTATGATTCTCCAATTATTTTTTTGATATTTGAGCACGGTAAAATATAAAAATACCCTTGCTTTTATCTTTAAACTTGAAGAAATCAATCTGTAAAATTTGCTGCTTGAAAATGATTAGCTTTCAAATCTTTGGAACTATTTGTCGCTAGAATGACCAAGCTGCAAGCTTAAAGAATCTACTCCAAAAACAAAGAAGACTTTCAATATTAACAAAAGAGAATCAAAATAAACTAAAATTCAAAAATGCTACTGCACGTTTGGATCCGCTATACCAAAATCAATCTTGATTTATATTTGATCTTTCATGAGAAAAAATAATTTGCATTTTTTTTTAGAATCTTGGTTCAACTAGAAAGTGCTGTTTTTAAAGCGGACGTTTTTAGTATTATACACTTTTAAAAAAAAATCAAATTTTTCTGCATTTTTTTTAAAGTAATTTTAGAATAAAGAACGCTTTTACTGTATGACTAATGTTTTTTTTTTTTCAGGTATACAAGTTTTGCACTAGATTTATTGGTTCAGACTATGCTGTTAACGGTAATGTTGTTTTAATTTTTATGTTGTATTTTGGATGACATTTAATAAGATATGTGTTTGTTACTATATTTTTAACAATATCTTTTTAAAAATTTACAAATTTGTGGTAGACCCAGATATATTAATTTGGTCTGGGTAAACTAAAAATAATTTTGTTTTGTTCTTTTTAAGAACTAAAACCTATTGCTATTTTATCTAGATTTAAATGATGTTAAGCAAGTTTATGTTTTAGTTTTTCTAGAGAATTATTTGGCGTTAATTTATTGCATTTATGGAGGCTTATAAATTATCAACTGACATAACTCTTATTAAACAGCTTCTCTTAATTCTAATGAATTGATAGAAAAAAATTGTTGCATGTTATATATTTAATAATTTTAGAATGTAAATAAACATACATTAGCAATAATCAGGTATCAACTATTAACTTTTAAAAAAATTTCAAAAAAAATTTATTAAACATTACATCTAAACCTACTTACTTGGTTTTAGTTTATTACAGTTCTTTCCTATTTATAAAAAAAATGTGTAAATATTGATTAAAACGTAATTATTGTGTTGTTATCATTTCAAAGCTGATATATTACATCGGCTTCAATTGTTTACCAGTCAATATTTTTCGATTATCAAGTACTTCATTTTTGTAACAAACTGTCGTTATGGGTAGTAAATCACAGACATTACCAATGTATACACACATTAAACAAATTGAATACATTTTTCGTCAAGAGCGTTATTTCTATGTGAGTCAGTGTTTAAAAGAAATACATTTTATTGCAAACAAAAAAGCATTTTTTCATTAAAGCTGAAAGCTAATTTCAGAAAATAAATTTGACTATCTTTAAAAAAGCGTCTACAGAAATAAAGCGGAGGCGCGAAGGATTTTAGCGAGCTAAGAAACATCGGAAGACAGCTTACATGCTATTGATTAAATTACAGTAAGTTTTTGTTTTTGGTTATAATAGTAATTTTAAGTACACGTCAATAAATAACGGCATCTAATTAATTTTTATAGCATATCTACCTAAAATACTTTTTGTTTTAATTTCAAAACAATAAAAATAAACAAACAATTTTTAATAAAAATGTTCTTGTTACAGAAGTGGAAACAAAAAGTAGACATATTTATACAAATGTTTTTAATATAATTTATTAATTTTAACAATTAAGATGTTTTCAAGATTTAAGATTTTTTAACTCAAGGCTAATAATTGTTCAAAATAAATACTCTAATAAAAAAAAATCTAAATGTGACAGATAATCTCAAATTAAAGAAAAATATAATGTTCATTCATTGGTAGGTAGTCTAATAAAACACAGTCTACGAATTGAACAAATTAGTCTAATTAACTTAAGACAAAAAAAGTATAAAATGCAGTCTTTACACAAATTTATAAACAGGATTAAACTATTCTCAAAAGTGTCAACTTTTCCAACAACTTTGCTGTATGACATACTCCAATTATTCAGGGAGGAATGCTGATTAGTTCTAGCAGTGTGCAAATCAAAAGTTTGAGGACAGCGGGAAGCGAATCTTGAAATTATTCACTATTTTATAAAAACAATAATACCACATTTGACAGCGGCAAGCAAATCTTAGAATTATTCGCTATTTTATAAAAGAATATCACATTTGACATTTCTCGTTTTGAAAATACAGAACACAAGTTAATTTTTTTTTTAAAAAAAAGCTCAACGGAGTATTTTATTTTTAAATATACTCTGTGTTTAACAAAAAACAAAACTTTTTTTTTATTAAACTTTTTGAATTGCAGTCACGTGGACACTCAATTGCAAAGGCTACAGGTAACTGAACATTTACTCCAGTTTTGGCAGCACAAGAGCAGAACATAATCTTACTAAACTAATACGTTGATCGTACTTTCGTTGATAAAAAAACCTAAATGTATCTGATAAGCTTTATTTTAAACCAAATATGTCTTGCATTTTTTAATGTTTAAAAATCACTGTTTTCTTTATTAAATGTTTCTTTGAAGAAAAGTTCTTCAGGTAAAATTCGATTTCTGATACTGCATCAGAATCTCACAATATACATTATTAATTCTATTTTGTAAGCTGGCCAAATTAAAACAGTGATTTTTTATTTGTATGTAGTAAAACGATTGATTTTCAGTTAGCTTTGCTTTTAGTTTCATCGGATAAATGAAACTAGGTGAATATTTTATTATTTTACATGTTTTTATTGATTTTTAGAGGTAGAGAATTATAGGAATATATACATTTAAGCAGTAACACATCTAAATATCACATGCTAACAAGACATCTGCTTCTATTGTACACTAATGTCAAAAATACTTTTACCACATCATTCACTTGACAGACTTCACAAAGAATTTCTGGAAAGAATTGTACGAGCATGTATAATTCCCGACAGCCATTATTCCTTCAAAAGAGAATTTTTAAAACTGAAGATTGTTGAAGGAGTTATTCAACCTTACGGCATCTTTCTTGTAAAATCTGAATATTTAAATTTAAATTATTAGAAATTAATTTTCACGCAGTATTTTGTCGTAATTTTAATTGTTTAAACTGATAGTCTACGTCGAGGTTTATTGCCTTTATCTCTGGTACTGAATAAACTAAATAAATATAAAATTTAATTTCAATTGTTGTGATTAAAAGGTATAGCCAGAACATAGCAAATTTTGTGCATTTAGAGATAACTTTGTTATTTTAATTTGCATGTTATTGTTTCTTTCTTTTTTTAGTGTTGCTCACTTTTATCGATAGTTCATATCATGAGAGATCATTTTTTGGCGGAAACGTTGCCAAAATTAGATTTTGCCGGGGTTATATGATATTTATACAATAAATAAAATCTTACACAAATCTTTATCGACTGAAAAAGTTTATACATAATTCGAATGTTCCTAAAATATTAATGCAATTGTGCATTCTAATAAATCAATAAAAGCGCAATAATACATTATGCTTTACCTAAAAAATATATTTGGATTTGCAAATAAAATATGAACCATCTGTCTCTTTTGAAGAAAATGTTTTGCTCTAATAAAATTTTAAAATACTTGCTAATCTGCTATACATTATAAACATTAAATTTTTAACAAAATTAAACAAGTTTTGATGAATAAAGAATTCGTAATGGTATAAGCTTATACAAGATGCAAAAATAAGCAGATTAAATTTGCGATTTTCAACAACAGAACAATAAATTTTCAACATAAAGAATTACAATTATCAGTTATTAAATATTGCTTCATTGAGGTAATTGGTTGTTCTTCCTATTCGAGTTTTTTCTTGTGTTATTTTTTTTAATTTTTTGTTCTATTCTTTTCACTATCAATTTACACACGTGGTTATTTATTACACATTTGATTTGCATATTTATTTAAGAATGATGATAAGAAAAACAAGAAGTAGATTGTCTCCCTTAGAAAAAAAAAACGTTGACGTAAAATATAAAGAAAATAACTGAATATTGCCTCTTTGAAATAATTTGGAAAAAACACGTTGACATAGATTATTAAAAAGAATAATTGATATAAAATAAATAAAATTAAAATAAGAAGATTTTATAATTTTTTTCTAACTCTGTTCTAAGCAGCAAATTTAATGTCGGTTGAAAAGATCTAAACAGACGTAATTTATCTTAATGTATTTGTAAAAGTAATTCAAAAAAGTTTTAAAATCACGAAATGATTTCTAGCCTAATACCCAATAAAACTGTTGACTTTTTGAAGTAGTTTATAATGTATTGTTTGGTATCTCACCCAAGATTAAAGTTGTTCAAGGAAGACCACAATTGGTGGCAGAGACGTATAAGCATCATGACTTGCTTGGACCGCTGTATTGTCGAATATGACCCAGCTTGTAAAAATTGTACTATTTGTTATTTGGTTTGTCTCAAACTACGATGGCGAGAGCAGTAGGGTGCGCAGTGGTTTTACTAAACAGCGGGTATATTTAAATCTTTTCAGTGACAACGCTGAAAACTGAACTATAGAATATATAAAGTAATGTAAAATGCACTAAAAATTCTTGTTTTAAGTCAAAAAACGTTTTAAGATTTTTGAAAATAAAAATTTAATTATTGTTTTGTTTGTATTTTCAAATATTTTATAAAACATGTTTTATGTATCTAGTTCAAAAGCCCTGATAGTTGTTTTTTTTTGTTTGCATAATAATTCATGTACGATACCGTTATTGTTTTTTTTTTAATTTTTTTCTGCTGTGTACTGTATTTGTTTGCTTTGTTGTGTGTAAAACAAGTGATATAATAAAAGCTCTTTACGTACATGAGCTTTTTAAATTCTCAATTATTTGCAAATACATTGTCGATTACTGTTTATATTAGAATTTTATACTCTGTTTTATAGTTTATTTTTGTTAGACTTTCAGTTTTGTTTTTTTTCATATTTACTGGTTTTTTACACTTATAGAAAAACGATTAGCTCTTACAATTTAAATTCTGTTGGATAGAAAAAACTCAAATATATAATAATAGGATAAAAGTTTATATACTTATTATTATTGTCTATGAATATTAGTTCACCTTGAATAGAAGCCATAAACATTAAAAGAATGAGATTTAATGGTCAGAAGCTCCATTTGGAAATCATCTTATGATGAGCAGATTCACTAGTATTACACCAAGTAAAAATTAATTTACAATCTTTTTTCCTGTATATTGTATTAATTTATGCAAATTGTTTACGGTTTTTATAAGTGATGAATACAGTCTTGCTGCTATAGATTATATTATTATTATATGCTTTGTCACAATTTTTGAAATGTTTTTTTCTGATTTTTTTCAATTCATTTTTGAAACATTGATAAAAATCTATTAAAAACTTGTTTTTAAGTCAAAAAACGTTTAAGGTTTTTGTGGATAAGAATCTGGATACAAGCTTTTATGTAAAAATATTATCGTCCGCCCCAACGTGACATTCACATTGATCAAAATTTAAGAATCATGAAAAAGTAGATAGGTTTCTTAGACGTGATGGTGAACCAGAGGTGCAGTGAGACACAGCACAATGGGGACATGGAGAAAGGCGTGGACCTCTGTTGAGCTGTAATATTGGCCCCGGGAGAAAGCTCTGCTACTAGGATTGCCTACTTCTGCAGCCTCGCCCTAAGTCTCTCTCATTTCGCGTTATACGGCGACACATCTACACTCTACTTACAATATTTCAATTAGTACAAGCCTAACACTGTCTAATTAAGTGCAACACTAGCGTTCAGCTGAAGGGTTTTGTTCAACTTTACCTAAATTTAGATTGGGATTCCTTGACTACTAACTACACAGTAAAAACAATACTACGTAATGATGTGCAATTAAAAGCTGGATTATAAGTTTATTTAATTTTAATTGAAATGTACTATAATATATTAAATGCATCTAGAGTTTATTATACAAGCAAACTATTTTATTATTTGTAGTTTTACAAATTATAATGCTCAGAAATTAATATATTTAATATTAGTTACTATTAGTCCCTATTCACAAAGATTTGTTTTAAAATTATGTTTTATATATATCACGCATATTTATCAAATATAATGTTTGCGTAATTTTTTGTAGAACAATTATGTCTGATTGATTTATCTAATGAAAATATGCCAGTTAGGTTGTGTTCTGTTATTGTAAGCAAACTTCTTTATAAAAAAAATTATTCATAAAACTTGTAATTCAAATTAAAAATAACTCAGTACTGCTAAATGACATTTCACAATGACGTTAAATAATATTATTCAACTTATATACTGTAAGAAGAAAAGTTTAAAAAAATGCTGAATATTGTTTCTCAATAGTTATTAAGGACAATTTTTTGTCATTAGACAAAGTTATTGGAAAAAGAAAAAAATACATATAATAAAAACATATTATTTTACAGATACCAGAAAATTATATGTATGAGTAGAATTATATGTAACAAAATAAAAATAATAAATTGATAAATTACTGGAAAAAGAAACTAAAGTATAGAAAATAAAATAAAATGCAAAATAAAGAAGAGAAAAATGTTTTAAACAAGAAAACTAAACACCGGGAAGAAAACACTATGTATAAAATGTCTTTATTAATAATATAAAATTATTTTAATTAAAAGAATTAAAAAAAATTATTAAAATTGATAAAATTAATAAAATTAATAAAATCAATAAATTTAATAAAGTTAATAAAACTTAAGAAATTATTAAAATTAATAAAATCAATAAAATTAATAAATTTAAATATTGACATTTTTTGGAAAAGACCGTGTCAAAAAGTTTAATAATTGTCAATGTTATGCACTCTATCGGTAGAGGCGTCATCAGGACGGGGAAATAAAGATGAGAACAAGCACGGTAACTTCACGTGTAAACCACGCTAGAGGCGAAACTTATTCTGGCTAGACCTCGTTGCTGCTTGGGCTTATATGATAAGCTAGGAAGAGAAAGCGGTGCGAGGGAGGAATGAGAAACTGGCGGAGAGCTCAGAAGAGAGCTGCGGAGGAAGCGGAAGCGCTTTGTGTTGATGGCGAAAGAGTGTTTACGAACAAGGACTTCCAAACGTTTGAGAGATAATAACCTGCATCTCTATTAAAGTTGTTTGGGTGTTTTACAATTTCGATTGCTTTTCTAATTCTTCTGACTGTGATCATAAACCCGAATTTATGCACCTTTTATGTTCAGACACTCTAAGTTTAATTAAAAACACTCAAATTCAATTTCTTTAAGATTAATAATTATTAATAATCATTATAATTATTAATATAATTTATAAAATTAATAAGTCTAATAAATTAAAACTGATAAAATTAATAAAATGTATTAAATAAATTAGTAATAGATAAAAAACAATTATCAATAAATAAAATTAATAATCAATTTTTAATTAATAATTATTATTCATATAATAATTTTTTTAAAAGAAAATCAACGTTTATTATAATTTATTTTAATAACTAATTTTTACATTAAGATTTATTGTGTTTAAGAAAAAGACTTCATTTTACGGTACAATGACAACACTTGAGTACATAAGTGTTTCTTTGTGCAAAAATTCAACAAAATGCCGAGCACTGCTTTGAATACACATTCATTGATTAATTGCTGTAAGATGGCGAAGCATCTAGCTTTGTGAAGTTGTGCATGAGATTGTCGCAAACAGTATTCTCTATTTTGCCAAGAAAAGATAAAGGTTGACTATTGTAATGCATTAAACTGGGAAACAACAGATAATTTGTTCTAAAGAAGTTTGTATAAAACTTGTTATGAGTTATAAGCTCTCTCAGAATTAGTTGATAATATGTTGCAATTTAATAAAATTTTAAAGCAACGTTTACTACAGTATTTAGTGTTTTGATACTTTAGTAATTTAATTGCGAAATATATTAATTGATAATTAAGATATTACACATATTATTAGCAGCCTCTTGCCTTACTGCCTCATAGAATTTAACTAATCAACTAAAACAAAAACTTGCTCTTGAAAATCATCTTTTACGCAAGTTTTTTGATCTGGTTGTGCCTAATAATTGAACTTTTTTGTTTTTATTTCTCCGTTTTACCAACATCTTGCTGTTGGTAAATCTTAAAAAATTAATTCTTAGCTGTGTCAACGATTGGTTGGATTCAATGATTAGCATTTGAACCGTTTTACTCAGTAAACCGAAGCAGTTTTTAAAACAAGGATATAAACTATCAAAACTCACGTTAGCAGCAAATTGATTTGTGTGTAATATCAGTTTACATATACCTAATGTTTTGTGATAGTTTACAACTTGCTGAATAGTTTAGACTAGTTAGGAAATTTAATGCAATTTATAGAGTTTTTCAAGTTAACCTTATAACCCAATTTGTGTAATAAAACAAATACTGAATCCGAGTCTGATGCTTTGCTCAAATTACAGAATTTTAAATTTATCTTGTTTTTATAGTTAAAAAGTTTAACTAGGTGCTTGGCTAGAAATATAACTGCCAGTGTTTCTTTCTTAAACCTAATTGATGAATGTATAAATATATAAATATTTTGTTATAAAAGTGCATGTTGCAAGAAAATTTTTAAAATCTATGGAAAACAAGTAACATTAAAAATAATTCTAAAGTTAAACATTTCATTTTGAAAGTATTTTTATAATAAAAACACTTACGGTTTTTAGTTCAAAAAATATTTTTGAAAATTGTAAACTAGACTGAATGCAATAAAAACATGCATGCAATATTAATCATGCAATGAAAAATAATTATCATGCTATTTTTAAACTTTTAAACATTGCTTGTTTGTACTTTTTTTATTAAAATTAATCAAAAATACATGATATTTAAAACATGTGTCAGAATTTATTGTAGGAATATAATTACTATGAGTTAGCAAACTTAAACATCGACTAGATGTCTTCTTTCTAGAGTTTTTAAACTTGAAAGCAATTTTGGCTGTTTTAAAAACCGTGTTGACTAATTTTATAAAATATTAACTTTAACAGAAAGAGCACGGATACAAAAAAAAATAATACATTAAATATAAAAAACGTGCTCTGATCAGTGTTTTTTACGCTGTAGTTTTGAATATTTATGTTCAAGATTCAAGATTAAGAAAGAATATTGCACTGCGATCTTTTGATCTAGTGTGCTCCCGATATTTACAAACATTCAAACATTCATAGCCAGACAAAAGTCATTTTTTTTGTAGAAAAAGACTCTCGCCTGTCTGGGAGAGTCAAATAACTAACGATAGTGAGTTACCTGACTACCGAGGGCTCTTAGCCAGCTATGCTACTAACTCCAGATAGCAACCAATGAGCAAAAGTTTGCCAAATCACTTTTATCTTGTTACAGTTTTCTTTTTACCGGCTTTTGCTGTCAAAACTATAAAGTTAAACTATTTATTTGGATAACATTTTAGTTTTCTCACGATATAGTAACGCTTAATTATAAGCTAGAGAGAATACAGTAGCCCTCTAGTCTAGTAACTGTAAATAATTAGATATAAGTAAAAGAATAAAACAAAACTGAAGTTTAAATTTACTTTTACTAAATTTGACTAAACTGAACATTAAACCGTTTACTTTAAAGAATAAAATAATACATTAATTGAATTGTAACAAGAAGGAACAAGGAAACCATTAGAAAAGGTTTATAGCACAGAAATTGTAAAAAAAATAAAATGGACAGTAGTTTAGGTGTAAGAAAAATCAAATTCACCTATGCAAAGCAAGCACATGATTGCAAAATTTAAAAAATGTAAATTTGGATCGCAAACGTAAATAAACATTTATTAATAAGAGAAGCAAATAATTTGTTGACAATTTTTAGTATTCAGCAAAACAAAACCTCGTACTGTGCGTCATGTAAAAACATAAAGCATTTATGATATGATTTCCTAAGCACACAACCTACACAAAGTATCGAAAAGTCGAGAAATAAAAATAATTTCTTGCAGACTAAATCCAGCATATCAATCCAGAAAGCTCTTTTTAGAAACAAATGAGATTTTCTCAATAGAAGATTATTTTTAACAATAAAACTCTAAAACAAACTCTAACCAAAAAAAATATATAATTATAAAATTGTCAAATTTATGATTCCGCGTTTTTACTTATAAATTTTTTTAGAAATATCAATGTTATTATTTTAATTACCAGATGTTTTTAAACCTAAATACACAGAATTTAAAATTATAAACATCTAACAAACAATACATTTCAAGCAATTTTTTCAGCTGTTTCTGCAAAATTACCGCAAGAAATATTCTAAATTATCGAAAAAAGATTCTTTAAAATATTTTAATATAATAATATTAGTGGTTATAATATATAGTTTTACGATAAACTATCCTTTTACCTTAGAGTACTTAGAATCTATAGACGTTATACACCAGGCGGTTTTAAAAAAGGCGTAAAAAAACGAACATAAAATTTAAAAAAAAAGTGCACGCTGTTGTTTTTTGCGCATTATAATTTGAACCCCACTGTTTCTCAGAACACTTGATTATTTTAACTAAAATACTAGAGCTCTTTCACATAAAAATGCGATGCACATAAAACCTAACCTAATAATACAGCACCTGTATAAAATGCTGAAACGCTTCAGCAATATTTTTTGTAGACAAAACTAATTTTTTTCTTTGGAAGTTACCTAAGAATTTTCTTATTCTGTTAGCCACTAAATATATATTTTTTGGTTTTACAAATAATCTGTTTAAATGCCATAACTCTTATAAAATGTATGTTTCAAATTATTAGAAAAGTCAAAAACTTCTTTGTTTTGCTTTCATTATGTTTGGCGCTACACTTCCAAACTTTACCAAAATAATCCTGTAAGATAATAGAGTTGAGGTGAAAGTTTTCAGTAATGCTTTCTTATGCAATTTAAATCTTTTTAAAACAACACAAAATCTGTCTAAAAGTATTTAATTTGAATTGAACAAACGTATAAAGCAAACTGTCCGTGGAAATTCCCTGCTTAAAATCCGTGCTTCTTTTCATTTGCATTACATTAGAATCGAAATGTTTTTTGCATCTCAATTTTCTTACTTGAACACTTTTTTTTGGATTTACATTTACCGTTTATTTTAAGTATTTTTGCTCTGTTTTCTTAGAAAATTGACAGATTTTAAGTTTTTTTTATATACGCTGATGTATGTTGAAGTATTTCTTAGTTTTCCGCGCTTTCAGTATGAATTGAGCAATGCTAGACAAGTGCGAAACTATAGTTCACTTTTACCACACTTCATTTTCGTGTTCCATTTTCTTTTACGAGTACAGTACAAAACAGCTCAAAATACAATGGTATACAATTACGCCTTTCACCATTTCTCTAATCCAGTACAATTGAAATGTTCTGGGAATGATTTATAATTGTGAATATTTTATAATTCGGTTTTTCAATATTAACAATAGATTATTAAACTTATTATTGCTATGCAAATATGTTTATATAATATATATTGTAAGAGTTTTTGATATTATAATAATTTATAGTTATTTTTAAAGTAAAATATGCCAATAAAGCGCTGAATAGCTTGTTTAATTAAATGATTTCAATGAGGGCCATACGGCATCTTAAGTTAAAAAGGATGAAATTGGACTTAGAATCTCTGGAAAGACTGGATAGCGGTGCCAGTCAGTGTGCACCCTGCACCAAAAGCGACATTAAGAAAAGGTCTTTAAGCGGTCGGGCGGACACGGTTATAAATATTTAAACTGTTAATTGTTTAATAAAAGAGAAAGACAGTTAGTTAATCTTGTTGATCATATGTTGTTTGGGGTATAATTGTGAATTCAGTGCTGACTTCCTGAATTCGAAGGAATAATGAGTAAAATATTACTGATGAGCATCAATATGTTAATATGAAATATTTACGGCAGAAACTATAGTTTAATTCCTAGGGTACGGTCTATGTGGTATTACATTTCAGACTAAGGTGGTACTCCCATGACGTCTGTAGACATTTACAGATTGCTATCCTGGTTCTCTACTTTCTCGAACAGTGGCAAAGGGGTAGAGGGGTGGGCTGGAGCCTGTTAACCGCTATGGTTATGTTTCTATCAGTGTATAAAAAGGTTGTGGATTTTCCTTTTGCTGGTATGACAGAATATTGCGTAATGTCCTTAGGTTCTTCACTTATTAATCTTTATTTTATTACCTTTTCCTATTACGCATTATTCCTGGTCAGTCTATTTTGTGTAATGTGATTGAGGCCTAGGGACACCGTCTACGTTGCTCCCGAACAAGGTACCGAAACAATAAAGACATCATTGAGAACACGATGCTAAAGAAAAGGGGTGAAGATTGAGTCAATCGAGTCCATGGAGTGGTTGTCAAAGTCCAATGAGCCTGGTGATGTCTTCCACTATCAGTTCGAGAGAAAGAGAATCCTGCGAGGAGGAGAAAAGCCCCCGGTGAGTTACTTTACAGGTATTATTGACAGGTACATTATGTGTTAATATGTTTCATGTGTCGCCCAATTGATCCGTCTGACTGCTCAAGCGTTTCTCTAACAATGAATATAGAGGGATGAGTTGAAGTAGATTGTTGATGATAATAAAGCTGGCTGTTGCTATTTTGTACACTTTTTTTAAGTAAATATTCAAGGCTAATAACCGCAATTGGAAATGTAATAGATCTATTTGTCATTCAGTTTTCACGTATTACAAATATACGCTTTAACAATGCAAGAGTTTTCTTTAAAGGAGAAAATTATTGTACACTATTGAAAAAAAAACAAGACTTATCAATAATTAAAATGATTATTTTGTATTTTGACAGGTAAAAATCATGCGACATTTGAACTTTGATTGCTTTAATATACCTGGCAATTAAAAACATGCAAAATACTTTCATGCGTCTTCTCTAATCTGAAAACTATCAGTTCAATCTTTCCAAAATAGTGTGAAAAAGACATTGACCAACACTAAAATTTAATATATAATAAAAATTTTTTTGGAGAATTAATATCTTATTGCATTCAATTTCAAAACATTTATAACCTATTGTAAGAGTTATTTATTTAAATCTTACGTTTTGCTAAATTTTATCATTTGAATTGAAGTAAATAACTCTTTCTTTATAATAAATTTGTCAAGATGTCTATGTTCTACGATTATTAGCCTTAATTATTCACTCAAAAACAGTGTACAGAATAGCAACAGCCAGCTACATTATCATCAACAATCTACTTCAACTCATCCCTCTATATTCATAGTTAGAGAAACGCTTGAGCAGCCAGACGGATCGATTGGGCGACACATGAAACATATTTACACATAATGTACCAGTCAATAATACCTCCAAAATAAAAAATAATAATACCAAAGTAACTCAGCGGGCGCTTTTTTTCCTCTCGCAGGATTCTCTTCTTCTCGAACAGATAGTGAGAGACGTCAACGGGCTCATTGGATTTTGACAACCACTCCATAGACTCGATTGACCCAATCTTCACGTCTCTTCTTTAGCCTTGTGCTCTCAATAATGTTTTCATTGTTTCGGCACTTTGTTCGGGAGCAACGTGAACGGTGTCGCAAGACCTTAGTCAAATTATACAAAATAGAATAGAATGGCCAGCAATAATAGGAAAAGTATAAATAAGTGAAGAATTTAAGGACACTACGCAATATTCTGTCATACCAGTAAAAGGAAAATCCACAACCTTTTTATACACTGACAGGAACATAACCATAACGGTTAACGGGCTCCAGCCCACCCCTATACCCTTTCGCTTCTGTTCGAGGAAGTAGAGAGCCAGGATAGCAATCTCTAAATGCCTACAGACGTCATGGAAGTACCATCTCCGTCTGAAATGTAATACCACCGTACCCCAGGTATTAAACCATAGTTTCTGCCGTGGATGTTTTATTTTAACATATTCAATACATATGTATGCTTATCAATAACACTTTACTCATTATTCCTCCGAATTCAGGGAGTCAGCACTGAATTTACAATTATAACACAAAACAACACATGATTGACAAGATTAACACAATAACTATGTATCTTTCTCTTTCATTAAACAATTAACAGTTCAAATATTTATAACACTGTCCGTCCAACCGATCGCTAAAGGTCTTTTTGCCGAGCTTCCTCAGTTTCACCCCGCTTAGTTTACTAACTGGACTCGACCTTTCTAGGGATGCTAAGCCCAATTTCTCTCTATTTAACTTAAGATGCCATTTGGCCTTCCTTAAGATCATTCAATTGTACAAGTTATTTAGCGTGTTATTGGCATATGTATTTTACTTTAAAAATAACTATAAATTATAATAAAATTAAAAACTCTTACACTATCTCAAATTAAACTATTTTTGCGCACTGTATTTGGCAAGCTAGTGTTATTTAACTTGTTTATTTTAACATCAGAATTAAATCAAAATTAAATTAAGTAATTTTAGTAGTTATTCAATAGTACCTCACGCAGCTTTTGATTCTTCATCTAGTGATGAAAAAAAGTTTTACTTGGCTCAAAATTGACATCTTGTTGGCTGCATACTTTTATTTTTAATTATATAATTTTTTTAACTACTTAACAAATACAATCAAGTTTTTTAATTTTAGTTCCAGCAAAATAAAAAAGTTTTTAATGCAATTGTCAACTGATTTAGCCTAAAAGATGTTTTTGTCTGAGTATTGCAAAATCACTCTATAGCAATTATTGTTATCTTTTTTAATTTTTGAATTAGAAGGAAAT
Organism: Lagria hirta; assembly: GCA_947359425.1. Classification (NCBI taxonomy): domain Eukaryota; kingdom Metazoa; phylum Arthropoda; class Insecta; order Coleoptera; family Tenebrionidae; genus Lagria; species Lagria hirta. The sequence continues at coordinate 12,970,585 of OX375799.1, read as the reverse complement.
TAGAGCAAGAATTTTTTGGCAAGTGCACCTCTATTGAGTCAAATAGGTATTATTTTGATTTATAATTTTTTTTTTAATTTTTTGCAGTTTTTTTAGTGTTTAAAGAGTTGTTAAAAAACTTTTTAATTTTTCCAGATAGGTCATATAAAGTAAGATAGGAAATGATCCATTAATTAAAAGTATTCTATTGCTTTATTTGAATCATTTTAATTTTTGAATTTTTTTAAACTATGCTTTTTGGTTTTTTTTTAAAAATTTATCTTCTGTTAATTTATTGTATTTTGGTTGTTAAATTTGCATAGAAACTAGTGACGCTTAACTCGACGTTTGGAAAATAAAGCTTCTTACTACTTCGAGATCGGAAATACTTGTTTACGTTATTAGTGGGATGTGTTCAATTTTACAGCGCAAGGTTTTAATTTTGAAGCACGGCGCTTTGCGAAGTGCTTTAATAAAACCACGCAGTGTAAATTGACTAAGACACAAATAATGTAGTAGGCTTTTAAGCCGAGGATTCAATTTTGTGTTTTAAAAATTTCGATTTTTGAATTGATTTTTAAGGTTAACAGCCGAAGTACAGAATAGCTCAGAGCTCAATCGAAGGTTAGCTACGTACCACACCACAAGATGGCGTTCTAAAAATCAGATCATAATATTTAATTGTCTTTATTCTTGAAATCTGTCGGTCTTATTGAGCACGGTAACTTGTCTTGGTATAAACAAAGAATATAATTGACTAAACAACACTTTTTTTAGAGATTTCTAAAGCAGATAACTTTTATGGTATTTTACAAACACGCCAGTGACTCAAAGTGACAGATGAAAAGCTCTGCATGTAAAAAAGTCTAGATACCGTGGCAGTTAATAAGGCGCAAATATGCCGTTTACAAGCAGCGAGGCTAGAAACTATATTTAATGTTTCAACGTCAAAAACCACTATCGAGAGTCAAAATAATTTATCATAATAAATTGTTAAGTCTTATTGAGCACAAAAGATGTCTGAGTCATATCTCAGTGTAAAATGCCTCCGTATGTACGTGTAAAATATATTTCTCAATATTTTTCAAAGTCCACACATGTTTCATAATCACAACGTACACATTAAATAAGTGAGAGTCGTTTTCTAATATAAACCTCTATTTTCTATCATACAAAATTAGTCAATATCCACCTATCTCAGCAAGACGTAATTAGAGTAAAATCGAGCAAAAGTAAATTCAACATTTAAAAGTTTTCAGCAAAGAGTTTTTTTTTAATCTCACACAAAAAGCTTTTTGAAGTGAAAACTTCTTTAGCGGCGCTGAGCACTTTTTTTTGTATGGGAAAAAACTTTCAAACTCGCGTCAGGGTCACATGATGCTGATCGAAAAAGCGTAAGATCGAGGGGAAGGAAGAGGAACTAGTATCTCCCACTCTTTCTACCGTGCCTAAGTGTGCTGCTCTGTTTAGGCGGCACAGGGCGCTTGCGCGAATGACCGCGTGTGTTTATGTACAGCGTCCCACGCGTATCCAAGGATGGTGACAGCTGATTGCTTGACTGTTGTGTAGTAAATACACTGTTGTGTATTCGTAAATGTGAATTGTTTAAATTATGGAAATCGAACAAAGTGAATCTATTAATGAAAAAAGTGATGATGAAGTAGTGAAAGAAAATGAGTAAGTACTTTATAAATTACTTTACAAATGATCGCAATTTTAGCACAACGAAATACAAAACTACTATTGATGCGGTCTTTATTAGACACTTAAATAGGTTCGAATCAAAACTGTTTGTTTCTTACTTCAGTTATCATAAACCAATTGTATCAGTTGTAAAAATTTGAGATGATGATTCTGATAATAACGATGGTGTAAAAGTCGTCGAAATTATGGATGGAAGTTGATTTTTCTGAGAGATAAAATTTAATGTAATATATAAATAACGATATAATATTATAAATAACAACATATAAATTGTCATATTTGTGTACGATAGCGCAATAAATAAACATTGTATTCTACCTCATAAATGATAGTACATTTATACTTATAATTAAACACAACGTTAATATTGAAGTTTTCACTTCTGCCGGCACTCCCGGAGTGCTACCTTTTTTTTTTTAAATTTGACACGCAAAGATACTTGTTGCTTATAACAAAGCAAACTCGTTCAATACAAATTTGAAACCAATCGAGACATAATAATTCTTGAAGAGTATTTTATTATTTAATAACAGCCATGCGTATTATTATCGACAAAAGATTGCAGTTGGTTCACAGAATTTTATTTGCCAGGTGTTTTTAAACACAGCTGTAGTAAAGCTTCTACTAGTGACACTTTGACTTCAAAGGATATAGAAGTTTCATGAGAAATTTATTTTTTAATTAAAAATCTACTCTCGAAGCTTTAAGAGAGTTATTATAATTACTGATATATTGATTTGTTAACACACAGACAACGGTTTGTTTTATTTATTAGCTTTTGGTGATAGCTTTTACTGAGTTTTAATAACATTTAAACAGTGTAATAAAAAACTGTTCAGCCTGAGCTATTTTTTTCAATATGATGATAATATTATACTATTTTTTTATTTTTTGTACTGCACCTATAAATAGAAGTAAAACCAAAGTTGTTCTAGAACACTTTTACTTTATTATGTATTTAAAAACGTGTTTGCATTTTACAAGTTTAAGTATTTTGTTTTGTAAAAAAAAATTATAATAATAATATTAAAATGACATTTACAGACAGAGAAACTAGGCTTAATACCACGCTACAAAATAATATTTTTTCTTTCAGTTAGTTTTGAAATTATTATACTACTTGATTTTAGTAAAAATCATTTAAGAATTAGTGACCAACTCGACTTTTACACCTATGAAATTTTATCAATAAAACTATTAAACCGTAAGTCACAAAAATTCTTTAGCCGTGATCACATTGTATAATCTGTTTTAATAGCAACATTTGAAGTGTTTGCATTATAATGCTGTCATAATGACATGACAGCAATTACTAGTGATTGTTGCTATGGCAAAAAAGTTTTTGCATTATTTTAATTTAACTAATAGAAAAATTACTTTTAGGGTGCCAGAGTTTTGATGAGGGTTTGTTTGAACTATAGTGAGAAGTATATACTCAATTCTCACAGACAGTGTTTGTCAAAATTTACATATATACAATATTATAAAAGTGTTTTTTGTCTGATTTAACAGTATGTGGTACATAACCCCTAATAAAAACTAAACCTTTCTCACATAGTTCTTTTGTCATTCGAGATGACACATACATATATATTTGTGGGTTTTAGCATAAAAGTTTCAAAGCTTGGCAGAGAGAAGATTCAAAAAGCTATTGAAGGTTTCAGATCTTTTCCAGTTGGTTCCAGACTGTATACACCGGACGCGATATAAGGCGCAGCAAGCGGGAGTGAGACTCAGTTAGTTCATAAGAGTTGAACTTCAACACGAGTATATCGACATAAATATAAAGTAAATATACAAAGTGTTTCAACACGGCTTATATAAAATAGTGTAATATTAGTATATAAATAAATAAGTGCGTAATTACGTTATGTAAAAAAACTTAATATTAGCATATAAATAAATAAGTGCGTAAATAAATTAAATAAATAAACGGTACAACTTCTACGTCACAGTATTATTTTGAAACTGAATTACTAATAAAATCAACTCACAATGTGCCAGCTTAAATATTTATATCCATTCCATTAAGGTTGAATAAATACTGCGATAAACTGAGCTGATAAGTCCCTGATAAAAACAAGACAGACGCTGATCTCAGAATCTGCAACTTGCAGAAAACGTTTACGAGACATTTAAGTTAAAATCTTTCACGTGTGAATTATTGCTATTAATGTAAAATTAACTTGATTAGTATTGTTATCAGTGAAAAAACATATAATAATTAATATTGCATTCTACTTTGAGTTGAAAAACTCCCATTCTAAAGAACAATAAAAAAATAAAATGAAAACTAATTTTATAGATATTACCGTTTTGACCGAAAGCTTAAATGGTATTTATAACTGTTCTCTTAAGATAAAAAACGTAGGGATAAACTATATTTAAAGAGACATAGAGTGTCGATGGCTTGAAGCAGGTGTGACAGGGGTGAAAAGGTATTGGCCTTGGTCTTGAAACGTGTTTACAGAATTACGGATATAACAACAATGATGGAACGTTAGTAAATATTTGTTGTTTAACATGAGATTGCAGTCAGTTGGTTAGTGTTAGCTAAAGTAGAACGGAGTATGTTGTTGATGCACAATTCCTGCGGTTAGCTAATGTACTGTCAAACCACATGCACAGAATATGTAAAAATTGTAGAACATAGATGGTGAGATGTTCGAAAAATATTACTGTGTTTTTGCATTTTATACAATCTCTACGTATTTTTATTAGTTTCCTAACATTTATCCAGTTCTAGTGGCTTAATTTAAACTAATTTAAAATGAACTTAATCAGTAAAAATACTTTCTTCCTGTGAATTGGCTTTCCACAAGTTAGTTGCTTGACACCGTAGCCGGTTTCCACTGAGACTGTTACTCCCGATGGGAATTTTCATCCTAAATATTTAAAATTCGATTAAATTGCTAATGAAATTTTAAATAGAACGAACTGTTCGTTGAAAATGAAAAGCAAAAACTTTTAAATTTTCTAGATTTGTCAAAAAATTTTTATAGTGTTGGTCAAATTAATACTCTCAATGATTAAATGTTATACAAAATCAAATTTCTTTAACCTAAAAAAAATACATTTTACTAAAAAAAATATTTGTAGGTGAACAGTTTCTGTACTACATCCACAAAAGTTTATGAAAAATAAAATAATATTAAAAAAGTATTGACTAATTTCTGATGACTAATTTCTGAACTGAGTATGTTGTTCTTTTGTTTAAAGTTTTTTGTCACTATTATAAATGACAAACACAACGCTTTACTTAATATTTATTAAAAATAAAAATTTGGCTTAGATTCGCGGTTTGACAAGAACGTTATAATTTTAGATTAGATGAGAACTTAGAAGCGTTTCATGTCTTAAGGAAAAAAACGCTGTGATACTATTTAGTTTTTTAGAGCACTTACAAACACGAAATTTTTGCATAGATTGATAGCAGTAAGCTAGAAATTTATATTGTTGTCAATATTTTATGATTGATGACGACTCTAGCTTATGTTTTTATTATATTCAATATTGCACATCTAGTTATAAATATTTATGAATCACATATTTATTAAACTCCTAGTTTAATATTTAGTAGAGACTATGTTAGTAGCACGGCTTGGGTAGTCTGAAAACTTTATTTAAATTTTTTGCTGATTTCGTTGTTCTTTTTTTTAAATTGCAGATTATATTGTTTTTTAATAATTATTTTGAAATTAATTATTTATTTTATTTGTAACTTATTGATCATTATCTATCACTTTTGTTTCTTGCTCGATTAATTCCAAGTTATTAATTTTTGGTTTGTTATCATCACAATCATTTATTTATGCTAAGGTTTACACTTTTATATTTGCTAGTACAACTATATTATTTAGTGTTTTTACAATGTATATTTTTACGGTATGAAAATGGTAGAAGTGACTTATTTTTATTATCTGTTGTCAAATTTTAAAAAGCAGATTTATGTTACAAGTGTACCTGCTCTAAAGTCAAAAATTTATATCACGTGAAAACTGCTAATGTTATCTGATTTTTATAATGATCAACATACTAAGATGTAAGTTGTTTCTACAATTTTGTGATAGTAGTTTATATTGTGAATAGTCAGGACATTAAAGCAGAAATGATTTAAACCCAAACATTTTTTTAATTATTAAAATCAATTGCTCTCTTTGAGGGGCACAGCCATTTTGCTGGACTCAAAAATTATTACGAGTCTTTGACAAGTAATGACAATAATGATTAAATTACTTTTTCAATAATATTAAAATTTTTGAAGAACAAAATTTTCTGAAAAAACAGAAGTTTTCAATTAGGTCAAAAACCAATTTAAGAAAAAAATTTAGTGACTGTGAAAGAAAGTTGTATCATGGTTTGTGTTTTTTTCTAACTCCAAAATCAATGAAATAAGCGGTCAAAAGGTAGGTGCGTATTATTAAAATAGTGCTTTACATCAACAAATTAGATCTTGTGTTTATTTTAATAAATATTTGTATGTATTATGTTTCTTCAAAACGTCAGGATAACATGGAGTTTCCAGTTGAAAACGTTTTTGACATATCTGTACACACATGTATTTTCGTATTATGTTGGTGAGTTAGCATTTTCGAGAATGGAATAGGTATTCATACGTTGCCTGTTCATGCCTAGCGTGAACTGCGATAACTCCCCAAATTATTATTGTTTAATGTGTTCAAGCGTTTGCATCGTCATCATACTGATAACAGCCGCAAACGTGTACATTTTTTCGCCGCTCTCATTGTAAAATGGTAAATGAATAAAAATTTTAAAATATTACTTCATTCTCGAAAAGTTTAGACTTTGCTTGATACCAGTACTCCTGTCCGGATTTTGTCGTTCTCGAGAGAATCAACTCTGCACCGCTGGCACAAACTAATTATAATATAATAGTAGGCTACATTCAGTGCAGGGTTAAAAAAATATTTACTGTGGAAAGTATTACCCCAACGCCTTCATTTCATATAAACTAAATCCATTTTAAAGCTCTAAAATAATCCAGCCCATCCAATCTTTTATAATACATTAAAGGAATAGCAAACAAAGTCAATAACTATTTAATAAATAATATTGTTTACAAACAATTTTTCAAATAAAATACACATAATCTTACCAGTTGTCAATATTTTTGATGTTTTTCTCAAAAATGTTATTTGTTAAATGCTCCAGTTTTCAGAGTTTTAATTTTTTAAAAAGAATTTGACATAATCGGCGCACGAATCAATTTTAAAAATTATATAATCCGCATATGCAGATATTGAATTTTGACATGATTTTCTAAAGGTGCTTTATTATTTATAATTTTTTTTTATCACCGCTTGTGTCGTTTGAGTAGTTGTTTTAACTTTTTTTAAATACTGTCTTTGTAAAACTTGGAAGCTGTAAGTATTGGTACTTTTTGGATTTATACCTATACTAAGCATTACTAAGTGAAGGAGTCATGCAAAGATTTGAAGTGAATTGATGTATACGCTACGGCGGTGTCGGATAAGTAACGTAAGTACAATTTCAGCGCATTTGCGATGATAAAGTTTATTCCAAAAAAATCTTACTTCAACATTCACTACATTAATAATTTTTTTGTTGATAATTTTTATTTTCGTTTTTTTTTTTGATATTGTAAAAAATTACATTTTTTTTTAAGAACGTAAAGTTCAACTCGACGTTATTGAAGGGAGGAAACATGCTTAGCCACTTTTGCGTGAGTGTTTCTCATGCTTTATTTTTTTATTTGGAAACCCAAGGTGTAGAGACAACGTGTTTTTTTAAATAAAATCAGTATTTATGTGGGAAACTTATAGGTTATAAATTATCATATTTTTACATAGTTATCACTAAACTATTATTCTGTATTAACACAAAGCTCACCTGCATTATTATTCTCCATTGTATAATATTCTTAATAATTTTCAACGTTTTTGATTGATATTGAAAGAATGTTTGTCAAGACAACTATGTTTTTAGCAACTGTTATTTCTTTTGTAATATTTTACAAAGTTTTTTTGACTAACTTTTTGACATGTAATTTATAGGTGATGTTTTTGCTTTGTTACTTTATTTTTTACAATTGCTTAAATTATGGGGTAATTTTGAGTGATTCAAAAAAGAGATGGAACACTACTTGTATATTATATGGCTTTCTATTAAATTATAAAAGTGTTTCTAAGGTTTTGATAAAGGAATTGATAAGTTAATGTTTTTGCTATAAAGACGTTGAATTATTTTATATTTCTGGCTGTTGAATGTTGGTGCAGAATTCAACTAAACGCCATGATAAAAAGCATTAATAATACCAACAACAGAATTTTTTGGAAAAGTATAAATAAGCCGTTCTCTCACTCATTTCTTATAAACTGTACTATTCATTTTGGTTTAGTAGTTTCTTTTTTCGTTTTTGATTCAAATAATAAACAAACAATTTAGAATAAAGCTTATTTGAAATTATAGTCTGCAGGAATTATAGTTAATATTGGTTCTAATCTTTCTATGATGTTGTCACTTCAAATTAATGTTTTTTTATGCAAACTGTTTTCATCCAGAAACACTTTAGGGTAATTTTGGGCTTCTGAAATATTTAATAGTTTTTAGATAATTTGGTCGTTCCAATCCAATTGTTGGCCTTTTCTATTAAAATTACTTATTATTTTGTGTTTTTTTTTAACAAATTTATTTGTTTTTCAATTTTTTTTCAAAAGGATTTTAAATCACTTTAACAAAAATTTGATTAATGTCTTGCGTAGACCATTAATAGTACTGCGGTATTGTACACTTTTGTGAAAGTTAGATGTGGTTGGTCAAAATTTTAATAAATCTGCTGCGTTTTTTTCTAATAGCATCAGAAATACTTCTTTCTTTTTTTGTTTAAATTTTGTATTCTGTCGTTCATCCTTTTTTTCTAAATAATTTAAAATTTGATAAGATAACTTATACAAAAATTTAAAAAAAATTATAAAAATTGTTTTTTTTTACTATGTTGTTTGCGTATGGAATATCGTACTCTTAAATAATCGTTAATATTAAAAAATATGCAAACAATTATTCTTTAAAAAAATATTGTTGCCTAATAATAATAAATCTAACTCTGGAAATTTGGAGTTTTAATTTGTTAGATAACAAAAATGTTAATTCTAACTGTCTGTTTACTATCTTTTAAACATCATCTATATAAAGTGGTGTCTATACTTGGTATTTAACAATACGTGTTTAGTTCTTGCATATACTAAAAAGGTGAAGCATAGGCATTTATCAAATTGGTCTAATTACTGATATTAATAAAGCACCGCGCTTTTGCTGATTACAGCATGTTGCTTAATGCATTTCTACGTCAAACACATAAGCAATCACCTAAATATATAGTACAGTGAGTAGACTAATGAATCATTCTATCCCGCCCTATTTTCATTCGAATATTGCTACCTACCATCTACGAATTCAGATTTATGTCTTATTTAAACGTAAATTGTAGATTATGTCAGTTAAGAAAATATGTTTGAATAATTACAAGCAATTTGTTAATTAAATGTTTAATCAAAATTTAGGTGAGCCTGTCTCTTTTAATCTTGTTATATATTTTTTTCAAATTAGGATTTGTGCCATGTTTTCGTTTTTCACCAGGCGGAAGGGTGTAACATGACAGAGGTGGCCTTCGAACAACGCAAAGCTAATTTCCAATCTTGGCTCGAAATCACAAGCCCACCTTTCTTCAGAGCCATATTTTATCCGCAGAAAATATTAACTACAAATTAATATAAAAGCATCACAATTAATCAAACACTTTATAAAATTTAACTTCATTTTGTACATAATTACTAAAGCTTAATTAGGTAACACCAATAGCGCAACTAAGTATCAAATGATAATTTAACCAACATAAAACGAGCGATCTATTAGAAACTACCGTTTAAAAAACATTTTTAGAAATAAATTTCTACATGTATTAATGCATATAGAGTACTCTAAATAATATATAACAATGTTAATAGATACAAAAAGAGATAAAACGTATCTTGCTGATAGGACAATCAAGTTATCACGTAAGCACTTTTTGTGTCAAACGTTTATCATTGGTATTTTGGTTGATAATAAAATATTTTAAAACCAGTTATTGTATATATCAACTTTTATCTTGTAGATACGGTAACGACAATTTATGACGCTTTGTAGGTTATGTTGGATCTATAGATGGCCCGAGCCGATAAAACTTTTATGTACGTCAAATACGTACATTTCATGTTTTATTGATCTCAGAATGTGCTTATCATCTTTAAGATATTTAATGCACATAATAATTAGCATTTTGTAAGAAATCTTTGGTCTGCAATTTGTCCTACAATTTGTCCTGCAATTTGTTCTAGCAGACGCAAAAAATGGTTTAATAAGAGCATTGGTCGAATATACTTCAGAAAGTTTTTTTCTATTTTTATGATCGACAGTTTAGATCGATCGATTATAATATTTGCAGTTTTTTTTTTGTACTTGATACTTTTGCATATAATTTTTAAACTATGTTTTTACGATTTGAGAAAATGTTTCCGGAAGTAAGCTGTATACGTCTTTTTTTTTAAAAACAGCCTAAAATATAGTAAAAGGAGAGAAAAGTTTTTTGCGAACGCTTTAATTTATAGGTAAAGGACAAGTCAGTCAGCAATATCTGTTTTTATTTGCTGTTAACAAATTCGCTAATTGCATTTTTTATAGACTTTACTGAGGTAACAAATTGATTATTTGCTCTATAAAAATAACAATAACTTTTTAAAATGTTTTTTTCAACTTTATTTCTACTCGGATCAGGGTCCGGGAGAATGCATACTATTTTATAGAATTGAGGATATGAAATTTGTCTCTTTGTATGTTTTGTGATTTTTAATCAAATTTTGTTTCAGTGTGCAAGTAACCAGTTATCTATCAGCAACAATTTCAGATAGATTATTTAAATTGTTTTCTTTTTGTAAAATGTGTTTTTTTAGTGTGGTTTTAAATACACACCCATAGTATTTTGTGTTAACAATTTTTAATCTTGTTTTATATATTTTGTTTGTTACGTTAAACATTTTTATTTATTTCAGATTTGTTTTATTTAGAAAAAACTCTATGTGCTATTTTATCAATTAAAAAAATCTTATTAACAAAAACAATTAAATTTATTTTACAATTTTTTCTATATAGTTGAATAATCATTTTCACGTAGGTATCGTTTATAATAAGTACCTTTTTTAAAGTTTATTGAGAGAGTTTAAACTAAAAGTTTTATTGATAAATAAGACATTATTATTGTAAAACATGGTTAATAAGTAGAACTTGAATTTGTACTTTTATTTCTTTATATGCATTCTGCTTTATTAGTTTTTTTTAAGGATTATTGCAAAATATTTAACACATTTTATAGCAAAATTGCTTCAATTTCTTATTTGGCAAATCCATAAAGCTAAAATGACACATACTAATTTGGAACTGCTATTTGTAAGACTTGAATAATTATTGTATAGAAAAGGAAATAGTTTTTTTAGTTGAAAATAAAGTACACATTATTTATCCTTGATATTCGCTTTGGTACTTTAATGAAGTTTTTTATAGCAATTTTGAATGTAATTTCAGTTCTTTCGTTAAGCGAAAACAACTTCAACCTCTCTTTTATTCGTAGAATTAACAGAAAGGAGAGAAAAGTTTTTCGCCAACGCTTCAATTTATACGTAAAGGACAAGTCAGTCAGCAATATTTGTTTTTATTTGCTGTTAACAAGTTTGCTAATTGCATTTTTCATTGATTTTAGTGAGGTAACAAGTTATATCAACAGAAGGAAAACTTAATTTACATTCAAACAAAGTATTGAGTGTGCATTTGAAAATGTTTTAAAGAAAAAAACTTTTGTGATGAAAAGTGAACGGTAGTTATTAAAAAATTAACAGCTGCTTGGAAATCTAAGTAAATTAGAAATAGTATCAAAATTAATATTAAAATTAAATAAAATTCACGTAGATTTAAGGAAAACGTAAATAAGCGTTTATAATAATTTAACGTATCAATCAATCTACACAGTAAACATTTTCTTGTTGAACATTTTTTTTCACCTTGCTTTTCTGTTATAGAAAAATTAGCAAATTTATCAGAGGTAATTGATTGATTTGGACAAATTTTGTAACTTATGTTTATCTAGTTAAGATTGTGTCTTTTAGCGCTAAATTACTTAGCTCTTTAGAAATTGCTTTTAATCTTTGTGTAAAAAATTGTCTGTTAAGAACAAGCAATAGTTTTTTACCTAACGAGTTCGGAAAGTGAAATTGGCCACATAGGCACTTTGTTTGCAGCACGAGTGCTGCACGGGAGATTTCTTTCCGAAAAAGTTAAGTTAGTAATTTTTTTGACAACAAATAACTATATTTTTTTAATAATAAATGATTTAGTTTTTACTTATTTTTTGGTTGGCAGCGTTGCTCCGCCCTGATTATCAATTTTTCAAATTTAGAATGGTCTCATGTTTGGTTGCTATGGTTTTATTGAAATAAAAGAACATTGTTTCTAAAATTTTTTCCTAGTTTCGGTAGCAAAGTAAAAAACATCGCCCTGCAATAAAATTGTTTTTCCATGCATTAGGAACGATTAAAAAGTACCAATTTTTGAACGATGAGTGCAAAAAAGTATTAGGTACTATTCCATTAAATAGTTTTTAGGCAAGGGTTTATAGCTGTTTATATCAATTACCTGGAATTCTTATAGCTTTTTTTTACCAAACTGCTAGTGAAAAACAGTGTTATAATGTAATAAAAACATTCATAAAAAAAAGCAATTTTTTTAAAAAATGATTTTTAAACTTAGTAAATGAAATTTCACCATACCATTTCAAACTAGGTATTTTTCTCTAAAAAGTTAATTTGCAATTTTTAAATCTGTTTATTTTTTCAGATGGTTTCTGCTGAAAAAATTACAGCTATGTCATTTTCATTTCAACTTGCAATCAATTTCACTTAGCTTGTTCTAAAAACTGTTTGCAATAATGCTATTGATTATGAAACGTGACATCCCGTTTTCTCCTAGTTTCTAGGAGTGGTCTGAAAATTTGTTTACTTTACTCTCTTTTACTATTACGTTACATGTTATCATTTTCTAGTGTTTATCCTAATTTTCAAATATTTTGTCTTAAATAACTTACAATAGGCAAAATATTTAATTTAAATACGCCATATTTAAAAATGATAAATGCCAGGTTTTGAAAAAATGCAGCTTAATTTTTTTTTAATTAATAAAACAACATAAAAAAAGTAAATTTACGTGTTTTTTTTTATTCAATTTATACTGTTATAATAAAATTTCTTGTTTTTAGTAAACGTTTTTAATTGTTTGGAAATTATGTTTCGTTTTCTAAAAATTTAGTTTTATTAACTAAACATTTAATAGAATTGTACAAAGAGTGAAAATTAAAAAATACATGATTTAAGTTGTTATTTTTACTGTGTTTAATAGTGCGTTTTAAAATGTTTGACTTTTTAAATTTTGAACCTAAGATGTTTCAGATTTATAAACTATGTACCACTTTACTGAAATTAAAACTAACAAAAATTTTTATAAGCAAAACAATTTTTTTTAAACGATTTTTATTGTGCTTTACATTTGGTAACATCACTACAGCGGGTGATATGTCAAGCCAATTATACAACCAGGAAAAGACAGATGTTAGATTGTCAAGAAACTTGATACATTTTGCTCTTTTTTTTAGCTACAGCACTGACAATACTGACTTATTGCTTAAAATTAGAATAGGAAGAATGACATGAAATGCAGTATTATTCTAATTTATCTCTATTTTTAAATAATGTGGCCTGCACTGTCATCATTGCTTTCACTAAATTTATATTTATTGTTAATTTATTGTTAAATTAGTGTTTTAAATATTTATTAGTACGTTGTCTTAATAGTTTGACTTTACAAACCTTTTTAGTTTATAATAAGTCTTTAAGAGTACCGCGTCGGAAGAGGTCGTACAAAATATTATCAATTTGGAACGCGGTTTTCAAATAAATAATTGTTGTTATTGTTAATAAATTTTTTTTTCAGCTCTAATACAACATACATTATAACAAACTAAATTATTTTGTATGTGAAAAAAAAGTTTAAGTTTATTTTATTTTTGTTAAATTACCACTGATAAGTTCTTTCACCAACCCGATAGTGGTATTTTATTAAGAGCCAAAAAGGTTTCTTAAAATATTAGTGAAAAAATTTATCTTTGCTCAGAGTTAACTATACAAACAGTAATATAAATTAGTAATTTACACATACGGAATTATTTTAATTAGAAGAGTAAATTGTGTGTTTGATTATAACCTAGTTTTTACTTTATTTAAAGTTTTTCAAGTATTAACGCAAAGTATAAATAATAATATTGTTTTGTTTTTTTTTAATCGAGAAATTTAAGATAACAGTCACATCTTTACTTTTATCGATGTTGACTTTTAATTCTTGGGGCCTCAATTTAATTATATAGACAGCAAATTCAAACCGAATTTCAATTAATTCAAATTTTGAAAGTTCTTCTCGCGCTTCTGTCGCAAGAGAATTTTATCAACAGTCATTTAAAATAATAGGTATAATCTGAAATTTTGGTGTTAAATATGATACTAGACTTAGTGGCATCAAAAAAAAACTATTGTTTAATAAGTTTTTTGTTTTCTATATAAATCGGAATCGGTTGACAATTACTATTATTGATCTGGAAAAATATTCTACAATGTTCTGTTTCGATAAAGCATCACAATTTGGTGGTGATTGTATGTTCAAAATTTTAATCAAATGTACAATTGAGTAGCGACATTTTTGAAAACAATAAAAATTGAAATTGAAAACGGTGAAAATTTTCAGCCATTGTGTTGGATGTCAAATTGAAATTATTGATCACGTTGTTATTATCTACTATAGATGCAACAATTTAATAATTTGCTCCTTATTTACTCCTCTAAGTTTGTTATTAGTTTGCAACTGAAATGAAAAATCTAGTTAATTTGAATTTGCCACGCGCTTTCCTGCAATTATGCAAAGTCACTACGCTAAGTTTTTATAGACCTATATTTAAATCACTAAACTCACATTTTCAAATAATGATAACAACCTTGTGGTCTCTCTTGAAGTTTTAAATTTTTTAAAATTTTAGTAATTATTGCTCAAAGCGTTTTTATCCTGACAGTTAATATAATTCTACGCCATCATAACTTACACATTACGTGTTTTTATTTTAAAACAACGCGTATTTTAGTCAAGAAAGCTTGCTTCTGTGATTTAGTCACTCCAGTCAAGATAATTCTATTTTAATTGCGTCTTAAAAAGGAGATTTTTTGTCTAGGTCAGAATACTTCTTGCTTCGGTCGATTTCAATACAAGTTTATCATAAAATTTTTTGATAGAATGATTATCATTCTTATGACACTAAAAAATAAGTAGCTGTTATGCAATTAGACCCCAAATTTACAATTAATAATAAAATTTCAGTTATTGCACCCTTGAGAAGAATAAATCCCTCAACGCACAAAGTATACGTGTAACTTGATCAAGAGTTTTATAATATATGAGCATTAATTTAAATTGCTAAACAAATAATTTAGTAGTTATCCAAGATAAAGAAAACGAAAACTTGCTTATTTTAAAGCAAAGCAAATTCCATTGCTAAAAATGCTTCTCATCCAATAAAGAGCCTCTATTAATATTTTAACCAGCACTCAATGTTAAAACGACAAAACTAAAAAAGTATGTGAAGCACTGGCTAGTCCTGACCTGCAACTTGCAACCCTCACATGAATAAAGGATGAGTTACCGGTGAAAATACCCATCTTTTCACTACGTCATAACGTGTATATGTAGCTCACTATGAATTGCTGTTTACTCAACGTTCACAACTCATTAATCTTTGTTCTTTTTTCTGCAATATAATATATTTTGAAAGGTAAAAAGCAGTCTTTATGATAGCTACGCGGCAAAAGAGGTTTTTATTAGATGTTTTGCACCAAATCAAAAGCAATATTTTTTAACAAAACGTTTCATATTCTTAGGATTTTTCTTTAAACGCATTAGAAATACAGTGTCAGAAAGATATTCAATTTCACGGTATATTTACTTGATATGAATTTTCTCAGAAGTATTTTTTGGGATATAAAGCTTTTCACAGGTGTTACATGCAGGAACGCTTCTAGAAATATTTATTTCAAAAGTGTTTTATTATATTACAAAAGCTACATTATTAACTAATAAACATTGCTTATACTACCATACGTACAAAATTTTATGTATTTTGTGGTTCCTGGTACAATTTTATTGATTACAACAGCAAAAAAAACTTTTTATATCAAACATAAAGCAAGTCGTGTATTGTTTTAAATTTAATATACTTTCATCCAATTGTGACATTTTTTTAATAGAAAATTCTAACAAATATAGTTCAACAAATCATATATGTATATTGTAATTAAAAACCTATATTACACGATACATACGACATACAATTATTCTTTTTAAGAAAATAGTTAGAAGCTGCGGTGAAATTATTAATTGCTTGTGATGACAATTGAGATTTGTTTTTGTTTAAAAAAAATAGCAAGAAACATTGTTAAAAGGTTTTTGTATTAAAAAAAGTAAATACATGTTTTTATTAAAATAAAATTTGAATAATGTACAAATACTCTAAGAAGAAGACAAACTTACTATCTTTTTTTAAATAGTGGTACAGCAAAGTCTGTTAATGTTTTTGTTGTTTAGTCACGGTACGACTTTGCTGTCGTCTTTCTACATAAAGAATAGGCTACAAAAAAGTGAATGCTTGAGGTTGGAAACCAAACAGAAAACATGATAAACAAGGTTATTAAATTTATGAAAAGTATTAGTTTGTTGTTTGTCATTAGAAATTACACATTCTAACCCAAAATTTTCAAAATTAAATTTATAAAATAAAAAATAGTTAAAATATATATAAAAGCCTTGCCATAAAATATATATGAAAGCCTTGCCATATCATTATGTTTATTTGGGTCTTTACAAGAATTCATTTGCAGGTAAAGTTCTCAAATCTTATACAAGTTTATGAAGACAATTTCAAATTGACAAGAATTATTGTTATTTATGTTAATACTTACCACTATGACCTAGTTTTAACAATTAATTTTACCAGCAGCTAAGAGTCTGGGAATATTACTAATTAAGTTGGTGTACGTAGACAGTGAAACCCTGACTAAGAATATATAATTGTCATTATCTAAACATGTGTTTAAGCAGTAGCATAAATAAGCGCGAAGCAGACACCAGCTTGTGTATTTTGCTTGTAATAATTTTTGTCAGCAGGTGTACGACCAAAGCTATTCTCTATATTTGCAGAACTAACTCCTTTTCTTGTCTCTTCAACAAACTTAATTTGTCAGATAAAAATAGCCTTTGTAATTAAAAAAAAAATACAGCTGAGCGACCTAAATAGTGATAGTTAAAAGTTTTTAAAATATTATTTCAATAAAAAAGTAGTGTCAAAGTAACGTGTGTGACGTTACGAATTGCCAGTTAGCTTGTCTGCAATCCGAAATGCCATACTGACTATTGGGAATCGATTCAGTGTGTTTTGTTGTTTTGTAATTGTCATAGATAGTTTAAAACGCACTGTTTCATTTAACGGATTGCTGCAATATTAAACAAAGTTATCGAAATGCTAACGTTTTGTTTTTAGAACATTGATGTTTAGATGAAAGAACCAAATCTACTAAAATAGCCAATTTGTTTTGAATAATATGTAAGACTCTTTTTATTCTAATCTTACGTTTTGTCAAATGTTAACAATTAAATTGAATTAAATAACAGTTAACTCTTTCTCCATAATTAATTTGTCAGGATGTCTATGTTCTACGATTATTAGCTTTAATTATTTACTCAAAAACAGTGTACAGAATAGCAACAACTAGCTACATTATCATCAACAATCTACTTCAACTCACCCCTCTATATTCATTGTTAGAGAAACGCTTGAGCAGTCAGACGGATCGATTGGGCGACACATGAAACATATTTACATATAACGTACCTGTCAATAATACGTGTAAAGTAACTCACCGGGGGCTTTTCTCCCCCTAGCAGGATTCTCTTCCTCTCGAACTGATTGTGGAAGACATCACCAGGCTCATTGGACTTTGACAACCACTCCATGGACTCGATTGACTCAATCTTCACCCCCTTTTCTTTAACGTCGTGTTCTCAATGATGTCCTCCTTGTTTCAGTACCTCATTATTCTTTCGAATGCACAGCACTGATTTCACAATATTCACATTATTCCACCGAATTCAGGGAGTCACAACTGAATCCACATTATTCCACCGGATTCAGGGAGTCACAGCTGAATCCACATTATTCCACCGGATTCAGGGAGTCACAACTGAATCCACATTATTCCACCGGATTCAGGGAGTCACAACTGAATCCACATTATTCCACCGGATTCAGGGAGTCACAACTGAATCCACATTATTCCACCGAATTCAGGGAGTCACAACTCAATCCACATTATTCCACCGGATTCAGGGAGTCACAACTGAATCCACATTATCCCACCGGATTCAGGGAGTCACAACTGAATCCACATTATTCCACCGGATTCAGGGAGTCACAACTGAATCCACATTATTCCACCGGATTCAGGGAGTCACAACTGAATCCACATTATTAGACAAAACACCTATGATCAACACGATCAACACATTAACTATCTTTCTCTTTCAATAAACAATTAACAATTGTTAACTGTAAATATTCATAATACTGCCCGTCCGACTGCTCTGACGCCCGGCTCAGTTTTTACTGACTGGACTCCACCCTTCCAGGGATGCTAAGCCCATCTTCCCCCTCTTTTACTTAAGATGCCATATGGCCCTCATCGAGATGATTTAATTATACAAGCGATTTAGCGCCTTATTGGCTTATTTTTACTTAAAAAAATAACTATAAATTATTATAAAATCAAAAACTCTCACAAATATATTTTGAATAATATATCATTCTTCTATTTTAAAGAGTTTTGAAGCTTAATTCAATTCAGTAAGTTTTTTGTTAAAAGTGTAATAAAACATAATACTCAAAAAACTTGTTTACAACATAATGTTTATACAAGCAAACTTTTATTTAAAATAATGAACAGTAATAAAGATGTTTTCTGTTTTAGTGTATTTTTACAAATCTTGCAATTTCTAACAATAATATCTTTTAAAACCTACAAAAAACATAGGATAAACAGAAAAAAGCTAAGTTTATGTATCTAAAAAAACAAATTAATCTTTAAAACGCCAGCTTACTAAAAAAAGACTTTCTAAAAATGCAAAAACATGCATACGACCGAGTGTCGAGTCAATCGGTTTAATTATTCCAGTGATGCGTATGAAAGTGTTGTCAAGTTTTATTTGCTAACACGAAAAAAACTTGAAAATGCTGTTAGTTCCGGCTAAACTATCGCTTAATTAAAAATTTTGTAGAAATGCAGGTGTTGGAAATTATTAACATTGATTGGGTCGGAAGCCGTACTTCTTTTGAAATGAAAAATATTAAACGAGTTTATTACTACACTTTGAACAATGTAATGACAAGAGCAAAGAGATGGCTAACAAATTTTAATAACGCTTACGACATTGTCATAAATTCTGTGAAAAGCAAAAATATTGTTTCAATATTTTAATCTTTCATAACTGTTTTGTAGAATGATAAATAAAATACATTAAAGTTGTAAAGTAGGTATAACAATTTGTTAGATGCAGATGCAGATTTCAAATATTTCAAGTCACACATTCCGAGAAATGAATTTCGATTACAGAACTAGGTTGCTACAACTTTTGCCCAGAAAACAAATGACAAATTATTGTTGCCAGCACAGTTTTATCTATAAAGTTATAAAAACACAGCTCAGTCATTTTTATAAAGTTTTCAAATTATAACTCAAGCTGCAGTTAGATTACCATTGGTATAAGTGACTAATAGAGAATTAGGTATGATACGATTAACAATGAACGCAATTATGATAAAAATGTAAAGGCTTGACTTGAAAACTTTCTTAATTTGAAAATTAACAATAAAAAAAATTATATGAAAAAAACACAATGATCATAATAAGTCTGACTTTAACGCAATTGACAATAATCATATTCATAATTAGTTTTGCCTGAACAAAAAGACGTCTAGCGTAAAGCGTTTTTACAATTGATATTATTTAAGTTATATATTATTTTATTTATATAATAATTCTATAGATATAGAAATAATATATTACGTTTTATTTCCTAAACAAAAAATAAAAAAAGGCAATAACAAAAAATCATGTTTTGTACTATAACTTTACAATTTGACAAAAATAATTATTGATTTTGATTTGACCAACAACGACGACAGCGGCATGCTCACTAATTTTGTTTTTACACCCAAAAATAGTAATTAACTATTTGTAGCTATACTTGCAAATCAAGCCACAAAGCCTCAAAGAGTACTAGAGATTGTCTTGCCTTGAACCATCTTTTACTGTTTTGTTTTTTTTTTGTTCTTTTATAATAAGCTTTACCATATGTATGGCTTAGTTGCGTCGTAGCTGAATTTTTTTATTGACAGATGACATTGACATTTAGTTGGTTTAAATACCAAAATAAATAAAAATATGTAATTTAGCTGAAACTTATTTTGTGTCTATTTGTAGAAGTTTACAACTTTTACTTTTAACTTTTGAAGAAAGATCACTTTTGAACTCAATAAATACAACGCTCAATTTTCAAAACTAATTTCAATAGATACACTATTTTTTAACATTTTAACACATTTTAGTTTTTTATACACAATAACGCAAGATTATGTTGACGTGTTTTCTCAAAATTCTTAATACTCAAGTACATTAAGGTCTTCTATTATGTTCTCTACATTTACAAACATACAAGCACCCATAGCCAGACAACAATTATCTTCTTTGTAGTAAAAGATTTTAGCCTGGGTGAATCTCAAACCCACGACACTTGTTAGGCTATATTCTATATTCTACTATCCACTATTGTCAGCCACCTGGTCGCCGAGCGACCTTTCACTACATAATTGGTTGCAGATTGAATATAACTTAGGGTTACAAAATATCAATCGTTTTTGCAGAAAAACATGTGAATTGAAATAATAGAGATTGACAAAATGCAATGTTTTCTGACAAGTTATGATTTGATTTTTATGTAAATGACGACACATGTCAGTGTATAAAAATAGAAAATCTAAGAAGCTATATATTTAATGTAACTTTGTTTCCAATGTTCTATGATAGAGATGTTTGGTAATGATTTAAAATTATGAAAATTTAGCAAAATTAGTGTTTCATTATTACAAAATTTTGGTTTGTTATTACCTTCTAACATTTTATTATATGTTATAACATATTATTTTTTACGGCCTATTGGTCTAGATTTTATGTAATGCACAAAAGTACTCAATGAGACACCAGCTATAGAGTATCCAGTTTGAAGCCCAGTTTCTGAAACGTGTATCAAGGGAGCGGATTGGTTTTGTTAAAAAAATGGTCTAATGTAACGTTTTAAAAAATTAATAGTTAAATTACTTATTGTATTTCTTTGTTTTTTTCACAAATTTTATCTTAGAAAAATATGATCAATTTAATCCAAGTTAAAATTTAAATTTAGTAAATAGCAGAATATAATATTTACTCTAATAAATTCGATCTAAACAACAAATTTGTATAATGTAATATAGCTCTAAAGAGCGCTTAATTAAATTATGAATATTTTAAAGTAATTTTATGTGTTGTTGTTATCTGATAATATTATCAGTAATTGTTGTTATTAGAATAAAAAGCTTTAGAAAAGAATGTTGCGCCGAATGCAAGATCTTACTCAAGCTAGAGGTGTAACAATCCGTAATTAACTTACAGGATTTATAGTGCTCAATCAATTGTTACCTTTTCATAAACCAGTTAAAAATGTTTCAAAACATGTTTTTGTTATTTAATGCTTTTTTTCACATTATCTTACAATTTTGCTCTCAACAATAATTATTAAAACTTTATTACAACGATATATAACTTGGCGATAGTTTTTGTGGAAAAAGGTATTATAATCTATATATATAAAAGAAAGTCGTGTTTGTTACAACACTTAATAACTCGAGAACGGCTGGACCGATTGCCATGGTTTTTGATTTGTTGGATTTGTTTCCGTCCCGAATAGCAGAATACATCTTAAAAACAATGAAAACTCGATATGTGTAATAAATACCTAATCATTTCAATAGATGCTGATTTGTTTATTACATGTCAAACATTTGTTGTCCAATCCTGTCAAATAGTGTAACAACTATTTTTTTTTTGGAGTTTATGGCCTGGTTGCTGAGACCTTTAAGCCACAACTTTATTTTTTTCTAAAGACATCATGTGTGCGTTCAGAAATTTATTTTTTGTAAAATGTCTACAAAGTTCAGGTACTGTTATATTTGTTTTTAATTCCCGAAAATAATACCTAAGATTTATTCTACAGTAAAAACATAAAATCATCGGAAAGGAACGGAATTTAGGGAATAGAAAATCAGTTGGTAAAGGTTATAAGATTAAGGAAAAAAAATCTACAGGTCAACAAAAGTGTAAATGTCTTTTTATAGGTTGTCTATGATTTTTCTTGATAAGCTATTCATACGTAGTGGTTATATACTCTTTGAGCTATTGTCTATGTCTCGAAAGTTCAGGCACTGTTATTATATTTGGTGGTTTTATGCGAGTGCACATTTTAATAACAATGCCGCGTCCTAGAAGATCTAGTCTTTCCCAGCGAAGCCGTAATGCAATTAGGCAACGGAATATCGCAAATCAATTATCTGGGAGAAATTGCACGCGTCAATACTGAAAGGAAAATTTAAAGATTAGGGAGTTCTTATTCTAAAGATTCCGATGATCCCAACGGATATGCCCTTTGAGTTTAAACGAATTCAATTCCGGATTTGTCTTGCCTTCGCCATGACGATCAACAAACCACAGGGCCAATCCTTGACTATTTGTGGCCTCAATCTAGAAAATGTATGTTTTTCTTATGGTCAATTGTACGTGGCATGCTCACGTGTCGGCAAACCATCCGCTTTATTTGTTCTTGCGCTTGGCCAAAAAACAAAGAATGTCGTTTACCACAAAGTGCTTGAATGAAAATCCTATTAATGAATTAATCCGAGTTTTATTTTTTTTTCTCAATCTGCACAACATAGTTTTTAATCATTTTTTTCTGACATGAGTTTGAAGTATTTAATTATTATTTTTTATTTTTTATTATTTTTATTCTCATTCTGGATGTATGTTTTCATCATCATTCATTATAATAAAATACTTTTTTGTTTCTATCTATATAAATATATTATTTTGTATCATTGTTTTACGTTCATCAAAGCCTTAATTAGTTCAGCTAAAAAGTAACACGACATTCATTGACTGTTAGGCGGTACGAAGTTCGCCGGGTCAGCTAGTAGTAAATAAATGTTGATATCTATATGTAGCAAGAGTTTAATTAGATAATTAATAGCAGTAAATAGAATAATTCAATAATTTGATTATATTGACTATGCTTTGCAACAACAATAATTTTCAATTCAATGTAAAGTCGTATTCTACCACACGTCAAAGTTATCTTTTTTTCTCTGTATTTTTCCTAAACATTTAAAAGTGGAAAGCCTTGACAGGAGACAATTAGCATGGACTATTTTATCACGTCGCTAGAAATCTTTTTCGCGTGAGGAACTAGAAAGAATATATCAACTCTGGCGCTCCAAATAAATAAAATTCTTATTTGTAGAAAGAAGCCTCAAACGACGTCAATTTTACATAAATAAGAAATTCGTGACGTAAAAAGTACATTACTAAATTTTAACTCGATGTTATAAATCATTTTAGGATAGCAATGTTCTTTTTTTCATTCTGGCAAAATATATGGCAGCTGCAGAGATCTCTAATTCAAAAGAATATATTGCTATTTGTTTTCAAGTACAAATAAAAAATAATTCATTGTGGCTGAATGAATTTTAACGCAATCAAATATAAGAAAGTATGTTTATGCTTTTGTATAATTTATAAAAAAATGGCCTTATTATTAAAATATAAATTAACTGAAATAAAGTAAGCGCCTATTTTTCTGTATAATTTAATGTATAAACTAAAGTAAGTACAGTTTGATAACAATAAAAATTTGGATTTATTCTTATCATAATCATTATTATTACTATTAGCACATTTTTTCAAATACATAGTTAGAAATAGATAGAGATAGTTTTTAATAAAGATTATAAAACAATAGACTAAATTTAAGTGTTTAAAAAAATAAGCAAATTTTGAGATTTAATATTTCACTCCCTTAGTAATAAATCAATATCTATCATGAAAGAAACTGCTGAAAGCTTTTTAATTAGTTTTTATTAATTTTGTGTAATTAATTTAAAACTTAATTTGTAGCAGATACCTATAGAATCTTTTTACTTCAAATCTTTTTACTGAAAAAGTTTAAAAATGAATTACTTACTTCAATGCTGTGAACTGATAGCACACTTTATGCTTTCACGGTTTCATAAGTCACTGCTATAAAATTTTTTAATTATAAGATCAAAGACTGTAATTACCAAGTATTTTATTGAAAGTTTTTTACGGTATACTTAATAATAGAAAATGTTCTTAAAAAAGTTATATTAGCATTATTGAACAGATTGAAAATATTATATGAGCAATTTTTATTTGCTAAATCTTTTGAATTTAAAATGAATTTTAGGCAAAAATGTCGCTTTAGAGCAAATATTAAAAATTTTCGATACTTCATATCAAAGGCAACAGATATTGCTTTGATACCAAGCTTTTAAAATCTTTTGAAGTCGATTAAAAATAGGTACTTTGTTGTTCATTCTGTTTAATCATTATAGCTGACATTAAAAGCAATTTCGAAACTTCTGTTTCATGCTGCTAAAGATACTAATGCTGTGAATTTCATTTGAGGCAGTTTTAAAATAATTAAAGTTAGACGAATTTATAATGTAAACTTCTATTAATAATAATCAATACTGATGTACAGCAAATTAATGAAAATATAGTTTTCTGAAATTTAACATCAAATATATGTGCGAGATTTATAATTTAGACACTATAAAATATTAAATAAGCTCTTAATTTCTGATGAATATGGATAAGAGAAAGTAGAAATTGATAACTATGTTGTGCAATTGAGCAAATATAGTTATAGTTATAGAAAAAATTGAATTTCTTATGTGGGATTCAAAAAAAACACAATTGGACGATTATTTGTTGCTGAGGACGCCGGCTGCTACGTCAATAACTAACAAAAAATAAGTTGCAGCTTTACATTCAAACCCAGTATAACTTCTACGCGTGAAAACAAATCATTTTGATTACATAATTTGATTGCAAACTAATATAGCCTTTATCCGCTTGGCTTAAATAAACAAGTTGGACAGTAAGGTTTTAATGATTAATTTACCAGATATTTTAAAAGTAGACATTAGGTCTAATATAAAGCACTATTGTAATAATATATGTATCAGCATGACATTTGCATGGCACTGTAATAACAAAAAACCAAAATGATGATTTAAGTAGCATCTAGAATGGTAACAAGTTAAGTCTGCAAATTCTTCCAAAAGTCTAATCTTCTACAATGGCTCACTGCAGAAACAACTTAATTAAGCAGGAAAAACCATTTCGATTTCTGCTTGGGTGTTGTATTTTGCACAAAACAATATTATTTTCATTTCTAAAATACATTTGAAATAAATAACAATACAATTTGCGTTAAAACTTTTAGAATTAGAGTTTAACGAAAAGATTATTATCTATCATTTTGAAAAATATAAATCAATAAGAAATGCTAAAACAGGTGAATTTCTACACCAAAAAAGACATCCACGCAGAACAAAATAAGAAAACTAATTGCATTCTTCATCTTGTGCAGCTTTTATTATAGGATACGTCAGTCTGGATCTTCCTGTTGTACATTAATCTTCACAAAATAAAGAAGAAAGGTTTTAATATCTTTGGTAAAAAGATAGCTACCAAAAATAAATTTGATCTAACATTTTGTCTCTCTCAACGAAATTAAATGTAAAAAAATTTTTCTTTTGTTTGCAGAAAGGTTCACAATATGATATAAGTGCGTGAATCGTACTTTTACAATTTTTTTTGGTTCTTACTTGTAATTGGTGAGAAGAAAAGTGGGTTTTAGATCGATCTACATTTTTAGTATAAGCTACATTGGCCAAGAGTTTTCTTAAAACACAGATTATGAAAAAAATTTAAATGCCACCGTCTTTTTTGGAAAGATGTTTTATAAAATATTTTGTTATCAATTTTGTCTGTGAGGATAAGATTGCCAAAGCAATTCCATAGTTGTAAGTGCACAACTCTTCGCTTTACCAGCATAGAAAAAAAGCATATCTTGATTTTAGGAATTGTGGTCTTGTACCATCTAAATCAGAAGCTGAACTATGAGAAACAAAGTTTATACTATTTTAGTAATTGTCTGTCAATAATAAATTTGTTATATATAATATAATAGGGTAAAAAAAACAAATAGTTGATATAAATTAAAATGTATCATTAATAAACTTTTTATTGTTCTGTTATATAAGTGTTTGAAATGAAGTCTATGTTAACTTCCACGCAATAGTACAGCTTTTGGTCAAAAGAATTGCGATAGTTTTGTTGAACATTGGAAGTGATCTTGTGTCACACATTATATGTAGTATAATATTATAACATATAATACAACAGATAATAATCATAATCTATAGTGCTTGAAATATAATACTCCTATAATACTTTTATGCAGAAAAGATTTCGCTTATCGACGTAGTTGATGTAGAAATTGACACCTGTGGGGTTCAAGATGACTTGAACTGGCGGACGGATCATCCTAAGATATAAAATTGATAAAAAAAATTATAAACACAAATTTCAAACGTACAGGAGTTTTGTAAATACAGATATTGATAGATTCTTTCCAGATTTGCAAATGCTGCCTTTTAATGATATTTATTATATTAACGCTATTGATAAAAAGATTGACAGTTGACAATAATAATATGATTTTGGTACTTTTTGATAAGCATGCGCCTTACAGAATGATGAGCTAAACCGTATACCCAAATATTAAGTTATTGAAGAAACAATTGACAGCATCTGCTTTATAAAAATTTAAGAAATCACAGCGTCCTGAACAATATTCGAAATGCACATTGCTAAAGTAGACTACAACTGCAATAAGAAGTGGTAAAAAGGCATACTTGAACACTAAAATGAAATCTAATGGAAGTAAAACATTGTGAAAAGAATTGAGCAATATAAGTATCTATGCTACTCTATATCATATTTATCAATGTTTTTTAGATCATTATCTGCATAATTGCAGCCAGCATGATTTTTTAAATAATCAAAGCTCATTACCTGAAATTATTACATCTGGGATACTTCAGGGCCTTATATTAGGACCTCTTTTATTTGTCATCAATGCCGCTGAATTATTTAATGTCATAAAATCGTATAAATCATATGCTTTTGCGGATGACTTGCAACTCTATTTTCATTTTTATACCGAAATGTTGATGAAGCTTCCAATAATGTAAACGAAGATCTTGATAACATTGCTAAGTGTGCACGT
Organism: Lagria hirta; assembly: GCA_947359425.1. Taxonomy (NCBI): domain Eukaryota; kingdom Metazoa; phylum Arthropoda; class Insecta; order Coleoptera; family Tenebrionidae; genus Lagria; species Lagria hirta. The sequence goes on along the minus strand of OX375799.1, from coordinate 12,943,237 downwards.
TCTATGAATTTGAAATTAAACAATGAAAAATGTTCTGTGATATTGTTTTCTCAAAAAAAAACTTACAACATTCTTAGAAGCAAAATCATCATCAAGATTGAAAACAACTCAATTCTAATTGTCAACAGCGTGACTGATTTGGGTGTAAGAATTGACAATAATCTTCGTTTGAAATCACATATAAATAAAATTGTTAAAAAAATTTATTATGCATTGAAGCTTCTGTATAATTAGTATAATAATTTGGCAATTTTAGACTTTGACCTCTGAAAAAATTTATGCGATCTACTTTCCTACCATTTCTTAACTACGGTTTAATTATTTACTATTTCTGTCTTGATACTGTTACAAAATATCGGCTACAAAAAATACAAAACAACTGTTGTCTGTTTATATATGGCTTAAGAAGGTTTGAGCATGTTTCAAGCTGAATTAAAGAACTTGGCTGGTTGAAAATAGATCAACTCTTTGAATATCACCTAGCAACGTTTGCTTTCAAAATCTTCATCACGGCATTTACGCTATCCATTCATTGCAATCTTGTAAGAAACTAGACCTGCTTAAATTTTATACGCTATTGTATCAAAGGTCTATTGCTTATAATAGTGTTAATTTTTATAACAAACAACCTTTATCTACCGAAAATTTTAGGAAGCAAATCAAATATTCTTTTCATTTGGCCACAAATTGTTAAGTTTTAAATATATTTGAAGTACTGTAAATGTTGAGTTGCGTAGCATTAGCTTGACTTCGCCTATTTTAATTTGTATATACGCAAATCAAATGATTTATTATCATCATTATTGTTATATCAAAACATACTCACCCTCCGCAAACCTGTATATTATTGTAATAAAATTAAGTACAGAACAGATGTAAATATTAGAAGAAAATAGCTCATAGAAATTTGAAAACATTGCACTGTATTTTTCCGAACGATTATTTAGCTATTCAATCAATTAAGAAAATATTTATTAGCATACCACTTATGTGCTTTCAAACCTTGAATATAGCTGATTTTAAAGAAAAATTTAGGCAGCAACTGATAGTTTTGCAACAATGAGTGCAAACTTTTGTTTTTTTTTCTTATTATTTTATTTCTATTTTACCTATCTTTACTTTTTTTTGTCTGCTCTTTTTTTAACTTCAAATATATATTAAATAAATTGCTTATATTTTTTGTATTTTTAAGTTTATCATATTTTGCGTATTTTCTACATTTTGATTAAAGTTAATTTGTAAAATATCTTTACTAAAATTCGCTTTATGATGTATACTTTTCTTAGTCCAGCAATAAAAACGTTTATTATTATTATTATTATATATCTCTTGCAACATAATATACTAATTTTTAAAATTATTGAAATAAGTAAATAGCACTTAAAGCTTTTGTAATTATTTTCATAGCTGCAAGCATTTTGACTAATTCACGCAATTATTGAAGTCTTGTTTGTGAGTGTTGGTATATCGTTTTTTCCCAACACCGCTAAAGAAGCTCTAACCTCTTCTATAAACTCTAAAAATTGTTTGCGCACATAGTACACAGAGTTCTATCTTGTAGGAACTAATCATATAAACCTTTATGGTTTATGTTTGTTTTTAAAAAAAAACATTAAAAATGCTCAAGTTTTTGATATTTCGATCACATTCCGACGAAGAAGAGACGAGAACAATTATTTAAAGCGAGAAATAGTCTGGGGCTGGGTGAAAGATATCAGACCTAGAAGAGAATCTTTAACCCGCTGAATTGCTTAAATTAAGACATCTACTAACCAAAAATAAACCAAGTTGCACTCAGCGCTTACGAGAAAAATGAGGATAAATTGTGAGACGAGCAACCAGATAAGTTGAAGCGTGATTTGGTCACGACCCTTCTGCAAAAAGCACAAACAAAACACACAAAAAATTAATTAAACATATTTTCTTCTACCTGTGATTTTGCAGTAGGAGGGTACAATAAATAATTCTGATAAAAGTCATCAGTTTGGAAATGCTTAAGCAGTGAAGTTTATAATTTCAAAAAATTTAACCATTTCAGTAGTTTATAATTTTAGGAAGAACTTTTAAAAACACTTTTTATACTAAAACTTTGTCATTTGATTTGATTTATATGTAACTTTATATAGCTTAAAAAATTTAAAAATAATTAAAATTTATTTTATTTTGTTTTTAGTTTTCATTGTTCACCTATTAAAATGTTAAATAGTAAACGTTTACATTGTTACATTTCATGTTATTATATCTAATTTTTAAATTTTTGCATATCAAGCAAATGATATGCAAAGCTGTTATAACAAAACCACGAAATTGTCGTTTCCCTCATAAGTGCGCTCGCAGAATTTGACGAAAATAGCTAACAATAAAAAAACTTTTCAAGTGTTATTTGCCAGAGTAATTTCCATTTTAGATTTCATCAAATTTATATTTATAAAACAAATGCGTGCTACCCTTTAGGTCAAATAAATCATAACTGATTTTACAATGTGCCACTATTGTAGAATGAATAATAACCTCAGAGTAGAAAATTGTAACTTTTTGGCGTCAAACGCTGAATAGGCTGTTAGTCGTGCAAATTTCCGATATTTTAATTGTGAAAATTAAACAATAGAACCCTTGAAACGGAGCCAAGAAATATCACGTATTTAGATAAATTTAGTCCTTGTTGTACGTGCTAGCACTTCTCGCAAGCCTTAAAGTTTATTAGATAAAACGATTTCAAATGTGTTTTCAAGCTGCTAAATAATATGTTTTAATTAAGGTGAGGAGAAGTGTAAGCTATTAGATACATACATATATTTTTAATCATTTATATATTTTGAATTATTTTAATAATAGATCTATTTATAAAAAAATATAAATGCTTTAAGCAAAAAATTAGGGTTTCATAAACGTTTTTGACAGTCATAAAACTCCTAACTGTCATCTCGATTGTCTCTATTTAAATATTGCGTTTGTTTATTGTTTTTATTGTAGTTTGTCTATGGTTTTTTATAATTTTTTCTCTTTTTTGTAATTTTCAACTTTGTCACTTTTTTGTGTTTACACTAAAAACACTTGTAAACAGTAGTAGTGTTTACAGTAGGAGTTTATCTAGTATTCAATTTCATAGTACAGACAGTTTATGTAATTTTGAAGCATATATTTAGATTCTTTTATTGTAAAAAAGTGACAAAGTAGTTGCTGTAATAAAATTTGCTTTTCCAATCTTACAATTAAAAAAAAAAGCATAAAATGGTTAATATTCTTAAATTATACACCTAATGTACATTAATATTTATTTTGAGATCTTTGGAAAAATTATTTTCTATTTATGCAATTGTTATTGTCTAAACATTGAGTAACTTTTTTATACATTTAAGTTTGTAAATTGCATTATTTTTAAACAATAATAATAAACTTAATAGATCACTAAGCAAGAAAACACATTAAATTAATAAATTAAACCAAAATAATTAGATTTTATTTTAAGATACATTCTATAAAAAAGCACAGTAATGGTAACACATCCTGCAAAAAAAAACATAATAAAATTGCGGTCGCTAAACACATATTTTGGTTATTTACATTTTTCTTAAGAGTTGTGTAGAATAAAAATTATTATAAAACTTTTAGCGCACCTAAAATATTAGGTTTCTTAAGCCTATCATTCTGTGTTGTGACAAGACACTAAGTATGCTAATAAACAACTAAATCTACTAGCTATTTTCTTTTCTAATTTTTTTATTATTGTTTAAAAAAACAATTAACTTGAAATTAAAAAATACAAAAGAAAATATATAAAAAAAGCTTTTTAACGCAAAGTAGGCAACGATAATAGCAAAATTATATGTAAAATTTCAAGAAAATGTTATTATTATTGCAGAAACATAAAGAGTGGCCTTTCTACAAGATTCTGAAAGTTATTAGGTTATCACCTATTTTAATTTATACTCCCAAGAACATATTCAAGACGCCTCAAACTTCTTTTAAATTTTCTACTTAAACATTATATATTTTTAGAGCAATTGATTTTACGTTAAGTCTAATAGACTAACAATTTTTTGAAATTATTTGATCTTATCACATTAATTATCTGCTTTCCTTTATCTCACAGTCTTGAGTAAGTATACTTACAACGATAATTTTTAGAATGCAATATTTTTGCATTTGATGCAATTAGTGCTAATTATAATTACAAATTGTTGAACGTCTATCAAAATTAATTCAATTAAGAACATCGGGCGCTAAAAGCTTAAGTTTATTTTCTGATGTAGGTTTAATCTAATGGTACATCTTTTATTCTTATTTTTGCAATTGATGTCGACAGACAACTATAATTGGTTTTTTACGTAGGATGGAACCTCAATAATTCATCAATAACTTGGTAAAGCTTTGTATAGTTATTGAAAAGTTAATTTCCCAATTCTCTATACAAATACCGGCATTGTTCAAAATAGCGACACTTAATGAAAACCAGTTACTGTTAAATAAAAGATCTAACGTTACAAATACAAATAAATAATGAAAAAGATTCTATTACAAGCTGTAGATTACTAGAAACTGTACTGCAAACTAGCAAATGTACAAAACTTTACCGTTAAAAAAATGTAGCAAAAAATTGTTTACAAAGTATAAAACATAGACTCGATATTCTAAGTGCTTCTTCATTAGAATTACAGTTTGTTGTGTAGAAGTATAAAGTTTCTCCGTGCATTTAATTTTTTGCAAGTTGAATAATTTGTTTTCTTTCCAAAGAGATAAGGATTCCTGCTATTACATTACGTGTTTCTTTGATGAACTTTCTATGAACATTTAGAAAGAGTAAGGTAGCTTATAATTCAGTAAAGTGCTTTCATATTGATGGACGTTTACTAAATTAGTTTTGTAAATACTGATGTACACCAGAAACACATACAAAAAACAAAATTGTCTAATGTAAAACTAATCAGTCTGATTTAAATGTTTACAGTAGTTTTAAGTAAGAGAAAATGTGTTCTGCACCGAAAAGAAAGTTAGAAATATATTTATATCACGATTATATACAATTCAAGAATATATTAAATGGGTAGTCACGCAACAAAAATGTTATTTTTAGAAAATAAACATAAATACTACAGTAATATTTAAATTAATAATTGTTTTTTATTTTGTATATTTATTACTTCAAAGCTGAATTTGTAATATATTCATTATTTTCGTTATTACTTATCAGGTACCTGATAAAAACAAGTTTCCTTTGTTCTTTTGATGTTTTACACTGTTAATTGACTCTTGAATATATTGAATCTAACGATTTTAATTAATATAATAAAAGAAGGGTGGTAGATGTTACTGTAACAATCGAATAGGGTTGAATGCTTTCAATCTAAGAACAAACCGCAACGGGGTGCTTCTCCTTGCATCCTTTGCTTTTTATCTTCTTTCTGTCATAAAGTATTGTGGATAGCGGAATTGATAATTAAAACGGCCTGGTCTTTTCTTAACACTTTAGAGCGTCATCACGCAGTTTACCAAGAAAATACACTAAAAAACATACAAAAACAGAAGGCAAATAATAACTTTCAGCTAGCGCCAAACGATCTCGCACTGGTCATTGTTTTAAAGTAAACATATTAACAAATAAGGGCGTTAAATCGACTGATTATTAAAAAATGTATGTTTTTTTGTAGATGATCGCGTTCAATCAAACGATTGCTACCGACTGTGAGACTGTCACGGGCTAAGCTAGATATCGCCTGGTCACAGACATTGTAGTGGTTTTCCAGACTTTATAAAATGACAAAGCTTAACAACGCTCCATCTGATTGTATTTACTTTTGACCTGGAAAATTACCGCTCAAGTATACAATATTTTATCTATAATAATATACTAATATATATATATACATTTATATATATATATAATATACTATCTATATATTATTTTGTTTTATTATTTCAATATTGCTTTTCGGAGAATATAAAGCTGCTATTCACAAGCATAGGTAATGAGATGAAATTAATAAATAATCTTGTATGGGCTTCTATTTCTGTATTTAATATTTTCAAAAACAATGAAGGAAATTAAATTAGTTATAAGTGTTCAAATATAAAACATTACAAAGTATGATATTAGATTTATACTAACTGCTTCTATGATTTATCTGCTATTCTTTTAACTTTTATTTAGCGACAGATGTTTTATCTTCAAATAGAGATCTTTAGGTCTATAAGACACAAATTTTGTTCTATTGATGTTGTTAGTGACCTTCCTGTCAGCCTAACTCATCAACCGTAATGTCAAATTTAATTTTTAAGACTATTTCTTTTAGACACACGGTATGATCTCACATTTGATATAACTTTGATTTGTTCAAATGTTAATTTTTTTTTAGAATAAATTAATATTAACGTTTAAAATTAAACATAAAATGGAAATAGATGATAAATGATGCTGTCGCCATCAGACAGTGTTAAATAATGTTTTTTATATTGAAGCAAACCAAGAAATGTAGTTTACTTTTATGTGACTTTCGCATTTATTTTTGTCATTATTGAGCTTACAAAATTTTTAATGATAAAAATGTTTTCTAAATGTTTTTTAAAATGGAATACTCACATTGTTCTGCGTTTAGATAATTTACAATTTTTTTGTTTTTTTGATGATAACTTCAGAATTACATATCTGATTAGTCACACAATTTTTGAACTAATTATAATGCGATAATACTACACAATTTTTCAATATCGAAAATGCTTGCTAATGTCACTTTTTTTTAATTAATAAGACCAATATATAACATTTTATTTTTCTTGCAGGTACAAGTCAATGTTGATTTTGAAACTTATCCTGTGTGCCAATTAAAAAAAAATACATTTGTTTTTTGAATTTCTCTAGCCTAGAGATTTTGACCAGGGACTAAGTAAGCTTAAGTTTTAGTTGTTTAAACCAAGTATTTCAAAATTAGTTCATAACTTTATATGATTTATTCCGTTTTTTTATGGTGTGTTTTATAAGCTTTTGAATGTTGTAGTTTTATTGGCCTAACATGTGAATAAAAAATTTGATTGAGCTTATTTTGTACATTTCTATAAAAAATAAAATTTTTTCAACAGAACGAATTAGAATTATGAACAATAAATAAATACAATGTGTGTTAATAATAAAGTCTACTTAAAAATCTCAAATAAGACTGTATTGGCTAATAAACAGCATAAGCATGTCTTTTTTCTATTAGAGTTTTATAGTAACATATTGTTCAATCAATAAAACTATTATTTTGTAACTGATTACATATATTAACATACAGGACTTACTAGACATGTTTTGTACTTATTAGAACATAATAGTCGTCGATATACGCGCCTGCTAATAAGGCTTCGAGTGTATACAAAAACATAATTATAAAAAAACCGTAATTATTTTATTGCTTGGCAGAAGTTCTAATCATTTTATTAAAAAAGTTTTTGTGCAATATTACACTTATCTGAAATTTAAAAAAACTGGTTTATTATCGAAATAAGCTAAGAAAAAGATACTTTAAGCTACTCACATTATATTAAAAAAAACTTCTAGTTTCGATAAACAAACAAACAAACAAACAGCTTTAATTTTTTCCTTTGAATGTCTAGACTTGCCACTTGAAACAAACCAATAAGAGTTGTCGACATCAATTTTGTATAGTTGAGGCATGCAATCAAAGTAGGTGTATTGAAGTTTATCACAAAAAAGTTTTCTTATTCCCTATAAAAAATAATCGATTTTCTAATTTTTTTTAATAGATTGAAAAGCGTAGGGTTTGAATGATTTGTTAGAGAGAATTTAGTTTTATTCTAAAAATATATTTGAAGCTTCATTTGATGCGCAAAAACAAATAAAATAAAATAATTTTGTCTTATTTATTTTATACTATTTTAAAAATTAAAGTTAATTTTTAATCTTTACAATTTGGACATTTGCTAAATATAACTTTGCCAATGAGTTTTTTTTGTCATCAATTTAAATGGCAAGTTATTATTACTAGTGTAGTATTGACAATAATAAGTTTGTAATACTGCCTTCTGCTGTGAGTGATATATGTTGTGTGCAAGAAAATTACATCGAGGACAGAAAAGGATACTTTCACGTTTCAATGCTAAAAGTCACTAACGTCAACTGCCGAACTGATAAAAAATTGATTTTCTAGTTATAAAGAAAAACTGTTGCTGTGACAACCAAGCTATCACATTAGCGCCAAGCTATCACACTATCTACTTTGCTATTGCTATCAGAAGTTGTAATAAGGTTATTGTGAATTTATTCAAAATAAGGATTTCTAGACATGCTTATTGTCACTTTTTAGTCAAACTCAACAGTTGAGATTTAAATTGGCTGCTCATAATAAGCACATGTGCATAAATTAATTTCGCTTGAATGAATTTGAGCTGACAAGTAGGTGTTTTATACACTCAAAAGTTTATTAGTTCTGTAAAATGCAATATGTATTGACATCCAACAATCAGAAGTGTAAGTATATTAAGAATTTTAAATTAAATTACAAATGCTTTAATCATTAAAGATCAAAAAATAATCAAGTTATGATCAGGAATAGACCTCGACGCGTCGACTTTGATTGTCGACTTTTGACATAATATCGATTATGTCAAAAATGTTTGCTTTCTGTTTTATAATAATATTATTATATAATATATAATGTTCAACCCTCCCTGTTCTATAAGCACAGCAGTTTTGCAGAATTCAAAAATTAGTACGGTCTTTGACCAGTAATGATAATAACAATATTATTTTTCTAATAATATAAAAACTGACAGGCTGCTATTAAAAATTACTAAATTTCTTAAATATTGTTCATTTATGAAGTGGGGTGTCTATAAGACGACTCTAATAAACCACTAGGACTAACAGTGCTCTATTATTCTACAAAACAACAAAACCTAATCATTATTAGAAAAATTAAGTTGGCTAAAATTAAAAAAAGAAAGAAGAAAAAACTTGAGGAACCAATGAAAATTGTACCTTTCAGCTCCAGCTGGGAGGGGAGTATGAATATACGTGAGTCGGCTAATCGTAATACTAATACGAGATTGAAAAAACAATTTGCCGATGTTTCTATTCAGTCTGACACACATTACATATACGCACGTCACAAAAAGATGTATCTAATGTATAAATGTGGTTTTCGAGAAAATCAGCTGCTAGTATGTCTTCAACATCTAAAAGATTTGATCAGAAAGTTGGTTTACGGTCTTGAACAATAATAACTTTTTTCAATCGCAGGACTATGCAATTTTATGTTATCTGGAAATTTAAATTTGCTTATAACAAATTTTCAATATGACATGGTTTTGACTACATTTTCTTAGAATAGCAAACTTTGATTAGTAAAAATTGGGTGAAATTGGTCTTTACTTTTGGTACGTCTTTTCCAAACTCGACTTCATCTGATCTGCCAACTTTTCTTGACTTTGCACAGGTTATGATGAAGCCAGATGTAAAAGATAAAACTTTATAATTTACTTAAAAATTACTTTAAGAAAAAAATTAAGTAATTTTCTTCTTTGTCTGATTTATTTTGAAATCAAAAATTTATTCGCTGTCAAAAGAGAAACCTTCCTGGTCAAGCAAATTTTAGTCTGACAGTTTATTCCTATCTTAAAACACATTAATTTTAATATAAAGTTTGATATCCTGACAAAGTTTAAACAAATTCTTAAATTATTATCAACAATTTCAAAAGTATTGGTTTAATTTTAAGTTTTTTTAAATGCGACTTATCAAACATACTAACAATTACTCGAAACGTCTAACGTTGAGTGTGTGCTTCAAAACAAAAACATTATTAACTGTAGGTAACTAATTTAATATATTTGGTTAACCATGTTTCATATGAAAAAAGCTATAAATTTTATATTTATTGTAGATAAAGATATTGACGAAAATGTGTTCCAAATTTTGTGACATTAAATACTGATTTTAATGCAGAAACAAAAAATGCACATTGCAGATTTATATTATATTTTTAGTTGTAAACAGCTTATTTTGTAAATTTAAAAACTATAAGTACACCGTTAAATGCAAACAAGGGTTTTAATCTGAACAAACTGCATAAAAATCAGTTGAAAAGTTCAAATGTGAAACTTTAACACAGTTAGTTAACAAACTTTTTATTTAGTAGGTCTTCACTACGGTTTATTACCGTATTAAGTGATTTATTTGTACCATAGTTGCCGTATTTTTTTAGCTGGATGACAGTTCAAGGATCGAGCGATAATGAGGGAACATGTTAACTAACAATTTACGAGTTAAGCAAGTTAAAGTCGTCGAGTTTGGTACCGTTGTCGTATCCTGCATTGTACGGCAAGACCGGAATGTGAAAGGATGTTCCGCTTCCTATGCCTTCAGTGTTTCCGTTAGATTATGCCTACAAAACCTCATACGCAGATACATAATTATATTACCCCATCCTGTACTTATAGCTACAGGCACTGATATTTATTTTGTCGACGACGCCTATTTACTTAGCTACAACTTCATCAACTACAAATATTTACTCAACACTGATTTTGTTTATAAAATAAACCCTTAAGTTACAAATGGAAAATAATAAGCTTTATATTTTATACTCTAAAAGTAGATTAACATCATTATTATCAACTTAACATGTATTGATCGAATTTAAACAGATTGTTTTGTAAAGCTGTTTTATACTATTCAAAAATCGATGTCACTAACCAAAAAAAATATATTAATTTAATAATTATAATAATTAAATTATTAGTTTTTAAGCCTGTAAAACCAAGGGGTATAAAACCAATCCTACACACAAAGTAACTACAATATAAATTTAATAAGAACATTAATAGAACCCAGTCCTCTAAATTAACATAAGACAACTCTATTAATATTTTTATTAAATTAATTAAAGATATCTTTTGTCAAACTTTTCAATTCTAATTTAACTATAATATTGCTTATCACAACTCAAAGATATTAATATATCAGCTCCGATATAATATATAAGGCTCAGACTAGGTTCAGACTAGGTTCAGACTAGGTTCAGACTAGGTTCAGACCTGTAGGGGATAAAAGTAACTAGAACTAAAAAATTACAATCAAATGTAAACAATAAAAGTTTTTTAGAATTGTTTATATTCAAAATAATATTAATTAATTAATTTATTTAATTATTTATTTATTGTAAAATACATCTAGCAGCCTTGCAGCCAATTAGAGGAAAACATAAAAGAAAAATACATAAATGGTAGACAAAACATGTTACTAAAAAATACAATAAAAAAAAAGTTAAATTAATTTCTTAAGCTACCTGCAGTTAGTTTGGTATGAAATCCGCACACATACTTTTTATTCGTGTTTTGCTAAGCAAAAATATATCAATCCTGTCCAAATTATTGTAGCTTCTACCCATCGAGGTTAGACTGCTGTATGAAAGACAACACCACTCCTAGAACATAATCGTGGCACATTTAAATTTATGTAGCTTAATAAAGTAGGAGAATCAATAAGATTATGTTATAATTTGTACAAAAATAGTATATTCGCAATTTCACGTCTTTTTCTAAGAGATATAAAATTAATTGGTCAAGTAAAAAATTGTAACAGTAGTTTCTAATAGGGTAAACACCGCGTTTTTGGAAAAAGCAAATTTAAAAAAAACTTTCAACACTTTTTGAGAACAATATACTTACTGATTGTCTGAATAAAGGTAAACTCCTTGCTATTTCCAATGACAAAGCCTAACATTTTGCTTGCTTCAGATACAATGTTGTTAATATGTAATGAGAATGACAATTTTGAATCGAATGTAATTTCAAGATCTTTAATAGCAGTTTTCCAATCAAGCACTACTGCGTTGATAAAATAATCAAACTGCAGCATTGTGATTTGCAAGTAAAAGACATTTTATTTATATTAAGTCGCAGTTGATTGTTGACAGACCAATCATGTAAAGATGTCTAAATGACATTCAAAACATTGCTAATATTGCAGAAGAATTTTAAATCGTCTGCAATTAGCACTGTTGAGGAATGTTGCTACATATGTGGTTGATAAAAATTAGAAACAACAGTGGTCCGAGATTAGACTCTTGTGGAACCCCAGAAGTCACTACAAATTCAACCTTTATATTCCACAAACATCAAGCGATTTGTTAAGTATAAACAATTAGATGCAGTAAAGATCTTACTACACTAAATCCTACTGAAACCCATAAGAAATAAATCATTGTACTGATTTTACTGAAAAGTTGAGTTGTTATTTTGTTAAAGTAAATGATGAAAATAATAAAGAGCTTATTGTACGAGTGTTTTTTTTTCGGTTTTTTTGTTGTTTATTTATTATGTTTTTTTCATTATTTATTTAAAATGTTAAAATAGTTATTTATGTACTTAGTGTGTAAAGGGAACCATTTTGGTATAAGAATGCAAATTTTGTGCCGTGCGCCAGCGAGACGCTATAGAGCAACTGTCTAGCAAAATGGCTCTTTACACACAAAATACTTACAAAATCTTTTTATGGTTCAAGATAAATGACAAAATTGTTACACTAGGTGTGATGGTAGATGCGCCGCTATCTAATTGCCAATAATTTTTAACAGTTCCGAGTCACAATAATAATCAGGTAACCATGGCAATGACGGTGTGTAAAGGAAAATGCAGTCACATGATTATTTTATTTTAATATTGTTTACGTGGTTGCGATATTAAAATGCTTACCAGAGAAAACAATTGTGAATCACTAAATTATCGCATTGAAAGTAAGCTTTTAATAGTCAGTTTGTAGAAAAAACAAATTTTTTTTTATTTAAAACAAATATTTCTAAGTTATAATAGATGTTTCTGTAAAGTGCATTATGATTATTTTTTATTAAGAGCTGAATGTTCTGTTGTAGAAATTTTAACATTTGTGAACAGTTTATTAACATTTAAAAATTAAAGATGAGTCATAATAAACAATCTAGAAGTACATTGCAATGATTAATTTTAATGAAATTAAAAAAAAAATTGCAATTTTTTGAGATATTTGTATAAGTACCTATATCAGTATACTTTAAGAAATATAATTTTGATAAAGATTTTTTTGATTTGAAGTTATCCACCTGCGAAAAGATAAAATCTGCATGTGAAATATATGTTTTAAAAGTCTACTTTTCTAAACAGTCTAAAAGTCTACAAGTAAGCAATCGAACAATTTTGAATTCAAAAAACAACATTTGATTTTTTGTTTAATTTTTAATAATGCATGATAAAATTATTATTAAAATAGACTATTTTTTATTTGTAAGATACGTATTTTAATACGTTGAGCGGTTGCATCGTTGATAATATAAGTTTTTAGTAGTATATAAATAAAATTTTAATAAATCGAGTTTTTTTTTGTATTTATAAAAACATTTTAACATGCTCAAACTGAGCTGAAAAACGCATTCTTATTGAATGTATCCTTAAGTTACTAAAAAAAGGTATAGATTTAATAAACTTTACCTAATTTTTAGATGCAATTGTAGACGAAAAGATTCTAATTACTTTTTATGTCGTGAGACTTTGAAACACATTTTCGAATGTAAAAATTTGTATTTATGTTACTCCTTACAATTTACATCTTCCACCAAACCCTAAGTATATAAGCTTCTTCTGAGTGGATGAAAGCTATTTTGATTTTAGACCAATTTATAACGTGTGAATATTCAACCTTACGTCATTGACAGTTGTAATCAGCAGGTGAGTAATCTAAAAATCAGTATGAATTGCCGAATAGGACTCACGAGTACGGAGTTTTTAAAGTAATATTGTGGTGTCAGTCAATATAAGCTTTTTTCTTTAGGAGGAAACTTATCCAATTCTCAATTAAATTAAGAACAAAGCTTCAAGGAAATGCTTTTGGCGAAATAATGAAGGAACCACTATTATAACTTGCCCTAACTCCGTATAACTGTCACACAGGTGTCACTGAGCTTACAGCTAACTGTCGTTAAGCTCTTTTACCATAGTGGTCGACCGCAAGCCATACCCTCCGGTTTCTGGCATATTGAGACCGCATATCTACCAGTCTGACGTTTTAAGGAAACACAATGTCCAATTTTCTTTTTAGGCAATCTAATTTTATATTTCTTCTATTGTTACTGCTCTCATAAATTACCAAGCCCCAAGGTTTTTGCTTTGTCATTATCATAACCTTTGCAGCTTATAATGTTGAGCCGCTGAACTCATTGTTATGCTAATTGGTTTAATGATTCTGTAATTTTAAGAACTCTGTATTTTTTTAAAATTATCAAATGAAATATATTAAATTGTTTTTATTTGATGCTAAAGCCTGATAAAATTTATCAAGAGTGAGCACTGAATTCATTAATTTAATTGTTGTTTATAGTATCTGATTGCTTAAACTGCTTATTGTTGTTTGCAGTGTGTACTTATTAAACACATTTTTATCAGTTGCAAGATTTTTTACCTTTTCTAGAAAACGTTTATGACAAAGTAATCTTATTTATGTAAACATGAGTTTTTTATTGAAATGAATAAGTAGACGAAAATGACGAAAGTCATATAAATATAAAAATACTAGATAAATTAACTCTTGAGGTCCCATAAACTGTTTACTGTCGAAAAAATACAAACATTATTTAACAATGTCTCAAACTTAAGACATTGTTAAATCTAATAAATTAACTAATTTATAATTATTTTGTCACATAAAATGTGAAGTTTTCTAAAAGGTTTAAGCTGAAGTCTCTTTTTGTCCCCAAATAAAAAAACACTGCGTTATAAAAAGTGTAGCATATGTTAAAAATTCAAAGTTATTTTACTAAAACTTATTGCATGCTAAAAATTTTAATTACAAAATCTTGTTTTGTTCAAGACATACGTGAATTTTTGCTATTACTTTTCTGAACCAGATAAAATTCAATTTTTTCAATTTTCTTATTTCATTTTTTATATTAGGAGCATCTTTTTTTAAATTGGAAGTTTCTTTCTTCTGTTCTTCAAGGTAGTAATCAATAGAATGTAAAAAAAATTACAAAATTTTTTGCATTTGATTGGTTATTTCTAAAATTTGTGACAGCATTATTTTTGATCATTTGACTTGGCCATGCAAAATTACTGTAATTTAAGAGCATCATAGCTTTATAAAGAGTAGGTCTGTTATTAATAATTTAGCAAGTTGCGTGTTTTTCATGTTTGGTGTCTTGGAGAATTATTATTTATTCGGATTTTTGTAACACATTCGATCAGGTCTCTTATATTGTCTTATTATCCAAATAAATTTTTTTTAGATTTTTGATAATTTTTTTAGCATGTTTTAACATCTACTTAATAAACAATCTGTTTAATTGATTGGTTTGGAATCTTTTTTGCAATAAACTATTCAAACAGTTTTACCACTTGCTAAAAAGTGGTAAAGTAGCAGACGATCTACTATTTTAAAAACAACAACATGTTGTAGCTTGTGGAGTTTTACACAGGTTATATAGTGCTTCTATATTAATTGTTATTGATATTTTTGACTATATTAACAAATAACATATACATAGTTGTTATTTGCAGATTATGTAATAACAATTAATTTTATTTTATAAAGACTATTATAAAAAAAATATTATTTATGAAAGGAAAGCTTTTATTAAAAAAAAGGAGAATTAAGGTTTTGTGCTAAAAGATTAAAACTAATCAAAAAGAACGTTCTCTACTGATCAGCTAGCTTAAGGTTGAATTTAGTATTAATAATTTTAGGCTTATACAAAACAATACAATAGAATAATGTAATAATTAATAATTACTAAGTTGACACCTATTTGTATTGAAAAAACTGTTAGAAGTTATTTGCCTAAAAATCTTTTAGCTTCATAGAACAATAATTAAGAGACGACATTATATCTATTCAAAAACCAAATGTTTTATCATACTCCTGACTTGGTTAATAAGCTTTTGTGTTAACATTTTGTTATCTTGGCACTAACATGTATTCACCTAAAACGTGTTTATTTAAAGAAAACATTTATTGAACGTTATTAATATAAATTTATTTTTACGGAAAGTCATTTACAAAGATTAATTGATTTTAGAGCAATAAATTTCCACAAAAAACATGGTAATGCTTATGTAAACCACATACTGCAAACGCTAAATCAACATAAGCTAGTTTGTTTTTTTCTAATTTGAACGGCTTATTTAAAAACGAATATTGTCTCTAAAGCGACAGTGCACAAATTACAGTTATCTTGACAAATATATATTTGTTTTTTTATGTGCTTTAGTAACAATTGAGTTATTAGAATCTAATTAAACTATATTTTTTAAACTTTATAAAAAAGTGTAATACCTATTTATCAACAATTATAACTAAACTAAACTAATTTTTAGTAATTTTGATAAAAAGTTTTTTTGTTTTTTTTTAGAATTGTTTGCGCTATTTTTGAGAGAAATCAAAAAAATTTTTTTTTTTATTTTTAATGTTTGAATTCTGCAAAACTGGTTTATTAATGTTCAATTGCAATTTGTAAAATTTGTGAAATGTGAATAGAAAATGTTTTTATACACTATTATTGATCGTTTAAGACTTGAGGTTCTTTTTGCTGACGTTATAAATTTTTAACAAAAAAAAAAATCTTAACGTTTTATCTAAATACGTTAACCTACAATTCGTGTCATAACTAATTTTGAACAATTTACTAGTATATAATAATAAATTATATTATTTATATTAATTTTTCATATAAAACAACCGAATAGTGTTTAGATTTAGCTTCAAATAACGAGTGAGCAAATTGCTTCTAGATTAGAAAAGACATTGGAAATATGTTGCTTGGATTTATGGAACTATTAAAATAATCAAAATTCAAATGGTGTATGTTTGTAAACAAGAGCTTTGTCTTGCTGGAAATACCCAACTGTATTTCATCATCATGAAGCTGATTGATATAAAACCGCAAAATTTTTTCTTGATACTTGCGTTCTGTTTACAGTCTATTAAAAAAAATTTAACCAACAAAAATGTGTTTTCTGTTCTTTGCGCTCTTATACTCTGGAAATTGACTTGTGAAACCAAACTGTGTCTGTGGAGTATCGAGTGGGGCGAGTAGTTTGTTAACAGCAGTAATACGGTAGGTGACCATGTGCTTTTTTTGGGTGCCAATAGCATTTTTTTGTGTAACGTTGCTTGTTTTTTAAAATAGTATCGCCGAGTATTCTAGCTGGTTTAAAAAACCTTTGAATTGATGGAAATTTAAGTGCAGGAATTTCAAAATTATTAAAGCAATCAGCAATCAAATAAATTTATTAACTATTTACTTTTTTCGCATTACGAAAATAGCCTTCAATTATAAGAGAATTTTTCTATTGTGAAAACCATGATATCTTATTAAAAAGAAAAAGACTTGAGTGAGTTATTAAAGTTTTTTGTTTTTAATTTTGGCAAGTACGAACTTTTTGGCATTTGAATTTTATTTGTTTGAAATGATCAGTTAAAAGCAAACAAAATATATCCAACGCTTTCTCTAATCCGAAAACAATTCGCTTACTCATTACAATGAATTGCTAAAGTTTTGATACGTCTTCCATGACGACAGTTGGTAAAAAAAATCTACCAAAAAGCAAAAATAGTTATGTTACAAAACCAACTTTTGTAAACGCAAAGCAAAGTTAACTAAAGCCATTGACTAAAGCACAAAGAATAAAAAATATTTTACTCAAATAATATCTTGTATATTTTGATAAAAATTTAATCTTTATTATAATTGATTCCACATTGTCGAAGCTGATTGCATTATAAAATAGATAGAAGCTGTTGAAATAGTCTAGCAACACTTAGCTTTTTAAACTAAAATAAAAGAGCGTCCAACTAAAGCTATTAGCAAGTAAATTAAAAATCATTGTAATAACTTTGAAAATTCAATTTATGTTTTACGTTTAGTACAATAAAAATTGGAATAAAAGCGAGTATATAGTGACGGATGTTGAAATCTGGTTATTTTTATTTTATACATTCCTGTCACAATTTATAAAAGCGTTCCTGTTTACATGCATGGAAAGGAAGTGTAAAACGGAGATGCAAACTTTGTCATAAAATATTAATTTATAAATTTCGTATTCTCAATCCCTCAATGAATATAAGTGGATGATAAAGTGTTAAAACGATTTGTTGTATATTTCATTTTTTCCGGTGATAAATATATAGCTTTTTGTGCGATTTGTTCAGATAAGGATATAAAGAATTAGGGAGGGTTAGAGCGTTAATGGAATTTTGTCTGGGTAATTTGACACAATTCCGGCGACACCGCGTAATTTAAAACACCGGGTAAATGCATTACATACACATGTAAATTTTAATTACTTGCTACAGAATACTTAATTGGTTTGATCGAAATTGTTGTGGCAATAACAGTGCAGTAATATGAAACCCCAAGAGAAAAACCTATGGCAAAATTAAGTTATTTTATCATAATATTCTGCACTATCGAAAAACAGATAATATTATGCAAAATATTTGCGCAATTTTCGAGCTTATGTAACATGTTGTGTAACATACTACATTGTGTTCTTACAAAGTTCTGGTGGCATCAATTTGTAAAATATGTGTAGCAATTTCACTATAAAACATTAAAAGAAAAAAAAAACATCTAGAAAACTAAACTCCGTATTTTACTTCTGAGAATACAGGTTTGGAAACCTGTATTTAGAATAAAAACTACTCAAATCGATCAAAATAAATCAACATTATTTAACTATTTATGGTTTCAAAAATAATTATAAATCATATGTTTCAACGCTTAAGAGAGGTATTAAGCCTACGCCATCTGTTTGTTTTTTTCTATTATTTTGTAGGAATATAAATAGAGCTTTATTTTTGACCCCATTTAAGTAGTATTGTATATCAACAATTTGTATCACTACATTCAATGTCCAGAAAATGCAATTGTTGGGTATGCCGTCGATACAAATATTTCAATATGTGTCGAGAAAACGTAAACATTCTATTACGTAAACAATTTTGTAAGAACACTTATGGAAAAATTAGCATATGAGCGAAAAAGAAAAAACTTCTATTATATGTTGAAAAATCCATTTTTATGCTCTTCAATATTCAACGTTTCAACCTAGGGCCAACACATATGACAATGCAAAATGGCGATGTTTTGAAATATGGCAAATCAATTAAGTTTTAAAGACTGACTTTGGGATCGTACTCTGAAATAGAATAGTCATATCAACAAAATATGCAGAACATTGTCAAAAACATCACTAAAGAGTGTTTACTTTACAGCAAAGAGCTGTTCGAATTTTGTCTAATTAGGGGCCTGGAGACTCATGCAGAGATCATTTTAATCTTTGATGATACTTACTGTTAATAGAGTTTATATATAAAGAGTCTATAATATTAACATGAATTAAAGGCGGCTGTGCTTTTTTGGCAACAGGTCTTAGATCGGTTTGTACTAAAGCCGGGTAAACATAAACTCGCTTACGTATTAGCGTAGAGATTTTTTAATTTAATTAGTTTGCGTTACTATTTTTGAGTGCTGTAAAATAAGAAATACATATTATTATACTGTTTGAAAATTGTTAATTTTTTTATAAATAATTAAAAATTTATTTTACGTTTAGAAAATGACGCTAATGCATCAGCTTAGCATTTATGCACAGCCATGTGCTCAAATATCAATAACAATTAAGAATAAACACGTGCAATACCGGCTCGCTACTAATTTAATCAATGTTATTTTTGAAATGGAATAAGACAAGGAAATGGAGAACGGGAATATTCAATTAATCTGTGTCTTTAAAAAATGCAGGTTGAGTATCCACAGCGCATCAATCTTGATTGCCAAAAAAGTTTCAGTGTATTCAAGTTATTTTACGTAGTTTTAGTATTATACACCCGGTACGAAATAGTTTGTTTTGTGCATAAAAATCAAACTAGTATTTTAAACAGAACAAGTTATGAATAATCAACCCGACATAAGAGCAATATGTTTAAAACACGATAAAGCTTTATTTCAAAAAAGCCTATTGTACAATGGCTCTAAATTCTAGAACCTACTTAATCGAAATCATAAAGACAAAGTTTCTAAAGTTATTCCCTGATTATTAGACAAAATAAAATTTATTATGAATTTCTGCAAGAGTTCAAAACGCTGAAATTTTTTATTGTTATTGTAAAATCTTATTAACGTGATTATTAATTGCCATCTTGAAACAAAAAAAAATTTTCTTTTTACAAATATTTAAGACTACATTTTTTTGTTTTTCAGCAAGTTGCTTTGAAATCTATCAGTCGCACATAATTTATAATTATTATGAATAAACTATATTCATAAAAAAACATTTTAGAAAATGCTTTCTTGATTATCCTAAAACTTGTTATTAACTAAAAAACTAAATAAAAACAAAGAAAAACAATTTTGCAACATAAGACAAACGCGTTTTTAACTGTTAAATCAGTTACAAAATATTTTAACAAACAGATAAATCATAACTAACTTATGATAAAATATTAACAGTAGGTTTTAATAAGTAAAAGTTATAATAATTAAAGAATAATATTAGTTTTTGCAAGTATTAAATAATAAGTTTTAGTAACAATCGTATTTAATTGCTGTTTGCTCAAATTTACAGGAAAACATTTTTTATAAAAGACATATTTCAAAGGCTTTCTCCTGTGTTTCCCACATGCTGTTATTTGACAAACTTCAGTCTTATTCTAAACGCATTTTTTGTGTTAGATTAGATAAGTACAAACTTACCTAATAAAGCACGGCATGTACAAACTAAATATTTGAAATCTAATCCTTCCTTTGTAGTGTGCTGTATAACACTAAGCTCAATTCAGTATACTGTCTAGAGAGTAAACACGCTGCAAAAATGACAGAAAGTAAGTCAAAGAGTCTTGAATAGTTTGATGGGAACAAACTTTATTTCAATAATGACAAAACTTATAAAATAATATCGCTTAAAAACCATAGAACTTTTTCAAACCTGTAACGTTCTTATAAATTTGTGTTTTATCGTCAAATAACATAATAACCAAATAGAGCATTATATTATTATAAAAGCAAAAGCTACATCTGGAATGACAATGCGGCTTTTAAAACAACGCTTAGAGTGAAAGGAGTCAATTCAAAAATGTATACATTTTGTCAAAAAATTGTTAACATGATCTTACAGGGCTGCAAATATTATAACTTTGTTTAACATGTGCGTGAACGTATATATATTAAAAAATCAAATATATACATTTAGTTTGAGTTATTAATAAAACTGTTTGATTAGACGGTTAGGCGGCGTCTTATATTTTAATGTGTTAACAATGTAAAAATAAAATAATGTACGTGTGGCACGCAAATAAATGTATAGTTTCAAATATACAATCTAAAAGTTCTAGAGTACCTAAAACATTTAAAAAAATGGTTTAAAATATATTATTTATTTTACACTTACAGCTTTTGGTCTACGATATAGTCAGGCTAACTATTATCACTTCGAAGATTAGTAGAAAAATCACAAATATAAAACTTAACGAATCCACTGCAATAAAACCGTAGCAAATACGTATGTTAAGTGCTAAAAGCAAAAGAGATAAAACTTTAGAGCCCGGTGAATGCCGTCTTATAATGTTTAAGACTTAAGAATTAACTCAGTAGGTATTGCGTTTGTAGACTAGTTTTATGTTTAAACCTCTCACACAAGATTTTGTATCAATAAAGTCTAATAACACAATTCATTCACCCTCACAATTTAATATTGCTATTTTATTAATAATAAAATTGATAAGACGTCTTTCACTTTAATGTTATAAACATTTTATCGACAAGAGCCGTCGTATTTTGAATCAATGTTATAGCGAGAAAACTGATTTAAAACGTTCTGAATTCTAAACGATAGATTAGAGTTTTAGAAGTGAATAGCATAAAGCCGTTTTTCTTGTTATCAGCAAGGGTCAAGAACGTTTCTGTCGTCAAACCAGGCCAAACCAGTGGTCAATTAAAGTTGTTCAAATTATACGGTATAGCAAAAGCGTTTGACTTCAGCAAATATTTGCTAAACAAAGTGTATTATTATTCGTTTTACAACAAGAGCTGTTTAATAAATCAAAAGACTAAATAAAATAGTATTTTATTTTTATTCTACTTGAAGATGTTGACTTTTAAAACATCATATTTTTTTATATTAAATTTGCGAAACAATGTAAAGACTGTAAAAAACAGTCAGTTGTTAAGGTTTTACTTTTAATTAAATAAATTTAGGGGTAGTACAGACAAAGCCATTTTACTGAAAACAAGGATTTGTAAACTCTGACGTGTTAGAAGTACAATTGAAATTCAAAGCAGCTGTACATAAAAAACAAAGCTAAATAAATCAATCTTGATAGAATAAATTCGCTCTGATTAGGATAATTATATCCTTTCAAGTGCCTATTACTTGCGTATAATGTAATATATAGTGAGTATTCACTATATCACCACATTTGTACGTTTGAAAGCTATACTAAAAATGTTATAAAGTATTGTAGCTGTGTGTTCCTGGCAAAAACAAAAAAAAAACAAAAAAAATTATTTTAGCATTCTGTCTTATTGTCTGATATGTTTTTTGTCAAACTCGTGGGTTGACTTTAGACATTACAACATACAAAGTTAAAAGAGTACAATTTTTTCTAATATATAGTATTGCAAAAACTAAAGGCTTTTTCTTTTTTCTTATTACTGTAGCAGGGTTTGATTCAAAACTATTATAATCATTAAGAAAAAATAAGTTTTTTTTTTCAATTATGATTTAACTTTTAGATTATTGATAATATGACTTCTGGTGGCTCTGTGCTTAAAAATTTTTAACTAGTTTTACTATTTTTTGTTAGAGTTTAAAATCAAAATTATTGATACAATTTTTTAAACTATTGACAAGTAAAGATCACATGTTAAAAATAATAAAAGTTTATTTATATCTTTGCTTGAAAGTTAAAAAAACTTTCACAAATATAACCTCTGTCAAAAAAATAAGATAATTAAGAACAAATAAAACAACGGGAAGAATAGGTATATAAGAGATAAACACCAAATACAAAACGTACAAAATAAGTTACAGGCTGAAAAGGAAACGGTAATGTACAAAGCCAAAATTATTGGGAAAAAATACTGTGATTATTCAGTGCTTGTCTAAAAAAACAAATTAGAAATTAAAACAATAAAAACTGGTGTGTGTAAACAAATAAATAGAATACAATCAGGAAAATTTCAAATTCATAAATCTAAGTAAAAAGCCGGATTAATCAGATTAATTCAGATACAACAATGGCTAGATTGACTTCTTTGGATGGAAATAAAATAATCGAAAGAGGTACTGGATGAGAAAAGATAAAAAGCTGTGCAGATAGAATACGTTATGACCTAATTATGACAATGAAACGCTAGAGCAAATGTGGAGTAAATATGAACATATGAACTTTTAAAACCAAAAACTCTTAAATCAATATAGGTAAAACTAATTCTAATATTAAAAAATTGTAAAAAAATCAACATATAATTTTTTACGTTTATTTTACCAAAACCCTTCTACTACGTCTTCCTTACTATTCTGTGCATTTTACTAGTAAGCTAACATAGCAAAACATAGAAAGTGCTATTTCGTATTTTTTTAACAATTACTTTAACAGTTTAAATTGCATCTTTATGGATTATTATTGCTTTCAATTATATGTAAGATGAGTTTGAGTAATGCTGAAAATTAAGTTGTTTAAAAAAAAGCGTGTTAATCAAATTTGTTTTCATCTGATAACTAGCTTCAAATAATGCAATATTAATTTGTAGAAAATCACAGTGGGTTTCTCAATAGTTGTCTTAAGATGTTTGGGAAATTAGTGAAATAAACTTATTTGAATTAGCTTGTTCAACTCGATAAACATTCATTGTTTACACGAATGAGAACTTTGAATCATAAACTATCGTGGACTAATATCACTTGCCAAGTTTAATTATTAATTAATCCTAGTATATGATTAACGCAATTATTGATATAGTTTAAAATCATTCATGATTTTTGTTCTAAATAATACTAATCGCATGTTTACCAACCTGAGCAAATCTAATTAATTTGATATTTACTTTATCTGTTAAGTACATATTATTATTGTAGAGCTAGATACATACCTAAAGCAATACTTAGATAAATTATAAATTAACGTATAATTGATACTCTACGTAGTTAGAAAGAACCGAATTTTTAAAGAAACAATAATAAAAAGTTTAAACAATTATGCAGTGAGCTTTTTCAACACATTTTACATGTTTCTAATGCATGATGTTCTTGCTCATCTACATAGGTTTTTAACCTTCTTTTTCTAAGCCATAAATCAAGATCGTATAAAACTATCATAGATAGACCCTGATGCGGTCATGATCGCATTACCATTGTTACCTGATAAAAGTCTTTGTTACTTCACCGGTAGTAAACATCAGCAAAATGATCATTTTGTGTTTATTAGGAGCGTTTGAGCTAAGCAGAGCTGAAATTGATAATTGGAAGTTGGCTAAGAACATTTCAACATTTTATCTTAATATGGCTTTCAACTGTGCAAAAGCTTTTGTGTTACCATTTATGAGAAAAAAAAGTAGTTGTCTCTTGCCACCTATATAACTAGTGACAATACTACATGAAACTTTTGCGGAAAATTACTTTTGCCTGTTGTGCGAGAAGTAAACATAACAGTTAAAAATATAATGCAACAGAACAAAAGATTAGAATAGAATAATTTTTTAGCTGTTGGCATGAATGTAAGTCTTGCTGGTGAAATCATCTCTTACTCTCATTTGAGAAATAATCAATCGAGTACTAATTTGTCAGTGTTGGTTGTTGCATCATCTTCTACCAAATTTTATCTCTTTTAACGCGTGTCGAGTAACTCGTATAGAAAAAATAATTAGCTAAAAACTTTCATACAGAGAATGGACTAAATGTACGTATTCTGAAGCATTTTAAAAACGGAACTTTAAAAAAAAGCTTTAGAAAAAATCGTATATAAAAAATAACCACTTTTCAGTAATAATATAAATATTTGTGCATAATTAGTATTGATACAAATAAGTATATTTATTTCACTGTTTCAAACAAAGCCATAATATTTGATGCTACTGTTGGAGAATATCGGCTTAAATTAAAAAGACTGTCTTATTCTTTTAAAGATTTAACATTAATTTTTAAGATTTTGCAGTATCAGAGTATTACAAAATGCTATACACTTTTTTAATTAAAGAATAATTATATTCAATATAATGCTTGTAAAGGTTTTTAAAAACGCAAATGGTTGCTGTTGAATTATATCGACAATAATCTGCGTACCTCTTTTCAATCGCACGAGTATGTAAAAGTTGCCACAAGAAACATCAGTAACTTGAGTTTGTACGTTTTTATGAGTTTTACACAAATGTATGAAAATCATACTATACGACATACAATGTTTTTATTTTAAAATAACAAAACCAAACTTGAAACAAAACAAAAACAAAAATTGAAAATAGAGCTTGTACTACTCCTTTATGACTGTCGTGCACTTATGCGAAGCTAAGTCAATAGCAGTTTTTTTACATTATTTTCACGTATACATAAGATATCACTTTTAGAATTTTGTGCGCTATAATATATCACAATTGTTTTAAGTGTTTTCTTAAACTTAAGACTTTATAAAATCTATCTATAACCATCGATTCTCGGATTTTGCTCGTATTTTTATTCTAATTTTTGGCTTGATAGTACAAGAACTAAATGCTTTATCTAAAGCAATACAACCTAATTTAGGAGTTAGCTGTAAAATACAATTGGTATTCTAAACTTTCTCTTTATTATGCAACTAGCTGGCCCGGCAAACTTCGTTCCGCCTAAACATAGATATTATTTTTAAAATAACCAAACCAAAATCTTTAAAAATCATACTAATATTGATATTTGTCATTTTTTATCCCTATCCCACCCTTTTTCATCCCTTTGTGAATAAAAAGTATCGTATCCTTTTCATTCAAATCAGTTTGTAATTTTCTATACAAACTTTCACCCAAAGCTTGTATATGGGAAGTTGCTTCATGCAAGACAATTAACATGTAAACGCACGGTCCGACTTTGGTCCGTGGTAAGAGAGTCGATCGATTTATTGCAAAAAATCCAAGTTTAGCAAAATTTTTTGAGCCACGTCAAATAAATTTTAATGTAAACGCTTCTTTGTGGTTGCGTAAAATTTCTTACGGTAGTTTAATCAAACCGTCCGATGACTTATTTCAAGCTATCCTCAAATACGACTATTACTTCAAAATATTTCAATGGGCCTGGATGTCTAGCGCCTACGTCATAAACGGTAGTTTGCCGAGCTTCACCGAACGTTTCCGACATCTCAATTCCAATTTTGACTATTATTCTTCTTTTAGAGGGTGTGTTCCGGATTAAAAAGTATTCTATGTCCGTCTCCTGGCTCTAAGCTACCTCCTCGCCAATTTTCAGCCATATCGGTAAAGCCGTTTTTGAGTTATAAATCGTGTAACTCACACGACTTTTTTTTATATATATAGATTGATATATGTACATATATCAAAGGTTTTGCTATATGTCTGTGTTTTTATAATATAAATGAAAATTATTAAAGAAAATTAAACACAACTACTAAACACTTGATCAAAACCTCAAGAGTTTTGTCGTTTAAACTACAACATTTTTTTTGTAAAATACAATCAAAATTTAAACAAAACTGTTCGAGAATTGGAGAATTGAATTAGCATAATTTGAATGAAAAAAATTTAAAAAAAAATTTTAGAATTAGTAGTGATGGCTGATGAAAGATAATAAATAAAACCACAGATAATAGGTTGTTTTTCATCATTCTTTTATGAGTAGAATAAAATTTGAATTTTTATTTTATATGAAAACATGAGATATAATTTCGATAAAGATGCAGATTTCTAAATTGTTTTCGTTTATTTAAAGCACGTTTTAAGACAATTAAAAAAAGCACAAATCTAAAACAGTGATGGAAAAGATTTCCGTCTTTATTAATTGAACTAATCAATTACATCTTTATTCAAGTGGAGCAAACGTGATGTAAATGTAAATTGTACAAAAGTATGCACGCAAACATTGTCTCATGCTGGTTTATTACCGGTTTTAAATTTTTTGATTGAATAAAAGTTTCTGGTATCAAACACTAAATCCCGGGAGAAACGTTTTCACAATAATCTTTATAAAATTCTTAAAAAAATTCAAATTAATTTTTTTTATTAAGTTTAAAGTTTTTTGTGGTTCGGTATAGTGTAGAGCCTTGGTAATTTTTTTCATAATTAAAAAATATATAATGCTTGTTTTTTCCAACAAATAAAACAAATTTTATTCTATTAAAATTGTATACTGAGTAACTTCAAACGTAGCAATAGCATTATACTAGTCTGGTGAAAAACTACATCTCAAGTACTTTTAATGTTGAATTTGAAGACTTTTATTTTGAGTTTAAAATTATAAAGGTTGATACCTCCTCACCGATTAAATTCTAATGGATTATAATTATAAAATATTTGGTGTTTGTATATTTGTTGTTTTTTAAAATTTGCAATCAATATCTAAAAACTTATAAATTTAAGAATTTTTTAGCAACTGTTTTTTTTTATTTTTGAGTTTTTAAGAGTTTATTAGGAATAATACTAGAAAAAAGTCAAAACATTATTATTTTTGTTCTTTTGACAATAAAATGTCAAAAATCAACAAAAGCATAGCTTAGGTGAAAAGCTTCTGACAAAATGTCTGTACTATAATATTGAAAACTAAAGAAACAAATAATAATATTTATTTATTAATAGAATAAATTAGTTTTTCCATAGTTAATATTACATAATTATGTTATGTGATGACATGTAGGTAAATTAGCTAAGACCAATAAGGTTTTAGCTAATTAGAAAAATTAGAAAATGTTTTATTGAAGTTTGAACATAATTGATTATCACCATAGCATGAATTTTAGATGCAGTTTTTATGTTTATCGTAAAACCAATTATTAGAATTTAAGTAGCGTTAAATCTCACGCAAGCCGCTTTCCAGGTCATAACTGCTAATAGTATATCAAGCATATTTTGCATAGCAACAACAGTTTATAACATATTTTGTGATGGTATTAGCTACAACATGAAGATTTGTCCAAAGCACTTGTATAATCGTGTAGTTTTCAAATTTTTTATAAAATAGTAAACTTTAACTTTCAATATAAAGCAAAATCCTGTTTGAAGGACTATAGAAAATTGTAAACTGTAAATTGTAAAACTGTATTTTTAAATAACCTAAAACGGTCAGTTGTTTGGCGAAAGATCTGAAAAATTAAGAGTATACAATTATATTTATAAAACTCCCTACTGAACGGTAATAACGAGAAGAAACTTTATCCAACTGTTAAAAATGACATCTTTATTGTCGCACAATGTAGATTAAAGTATTTTTTGTTCGTTTTGGTACCATTGATAGAAAAATATCTAATGCTTTTTTTTTCGCATTTGACGTTTTTCTTACGATATTGAGTATTATGTATTACGTATATTTTACCTAGACATTCTGATTTATAATTTTAAGTGTTTGAATGAATGCTCATGATTGAATATGAACTTAGATTCATCAGTAAAACAAAATAATTTAATTTCTTTAATTTCTCTTCTTTAAATAAGACATTTCTAGCAGGTAACTTGTAAATACTTGTGAAAAGGCTCCAGTTGTATGTTTTTAAAAATTCTAGTATGTTTAACGATCGAATAGGTTAGATTCTGAAGATTTGATAATCAAAAGTGTTTTTCTAAAAAAAAAAGTGTTTGTTTGCATGTAGAAAACAAAAAAACAAATAATAATTGCAATGCATGATTTCTGGTAAGTTTTCTTTATAATTTTAAGTTTTTTTTATGCAGATTTTGTGGTTTAACTTTAAATTTGCTACAAAAGATTTTAAAACGCTATACATCTTTGATTTTTGATTTTATTTTTTTATCTTTTTTTTCGTTTTAAGGTATTTAGCTGTAGTGAGAAATTTATTTTTGTGTTATGGTGTTGATAAACATTTTGGATTCGGTAATAATAGATTTTATTTTTTATAGATTAATAAAAATTAGTATTTAGTATATAACAATAAGTGTAAGTTTTTAGCCGCAAATTTTGTCATAAGATTAAAAAACCTAAAAACCGACATAGACTATATTTCTTATTGTGCTTGTTTTATGTCCGCTGCTTCTTTTGCCACATTAGCGTGGTAAAAACAAGATAATTGTTGCATTGTCTTTAAGAAAATTATACTAATCGTAAATATTGATGGAAGTCATTTACTAAATTAGAGATTGCTTACCCAAAAACGCATAATGCTTATAGTAGCCTGCAGAAAAACATTACCAATAATAAGAAAGATTTTGATGCAGACACGTACTGCATCTCAATAATTAAGTATTTTAACAAACTAATTAATAGAAAGCAGCTACCTCTTGAGCAAAATCTTACAGTATATTACAAAAA
The DNA here is from genome assembly GCA_947359425.1 of Lagria hirta. Taxonomy (NCBI): domain Eukaryota; kingdom Metazoa; phylum Arthropoda; class Insecta; order Coleoptera; family Tenebrionidae; genus Lagria; species Lagria hirta. The sequence continues at coordinate 12,913,765 of OX375799.1, read as the reverse complement.
TAATTAGGTTTTTTAATTTTTTTATATTGCTAATTTTTCCGGTTTTGGCGTCAAAGAAAGAAGGGATGGGTACTCGGTCGCAGCTGTTATTATGTGCAACTGACATGGACTAACGACCTCAAAACTAATATTGTGCTATAGCGTTCAAATGGATAATTTATCCTGTCATTCTTTCAAAAGATTGCTTATTGATTTAAGATATTATAATACGTTTTTGCTTCACATCCATTTAGTCTACAGATCTAAGATGTGCTTATTTGTACCTTCTCAGTAATTTGCCAACAGATGTATAAAATGCATATATGTATTAGTATATTCAACATTTTTTGTAAAATAATTAAAATTCGATTTTAGTATCGAAAACATAATTTTTTTTTTCAGTTATTGGTTTTGCTTGGTACAAGCGATGCTCATAAATAATAGAAAATGTTGTTTGTACGTCAGGATAAAAATTCACAAACTAACGTTCTTCTCAATATTTATTTTATATTGAAAGGAAATGAATTGTGACATGAAGTATTTGTTATCGTCGTGAGCGCACTCGGCTACATCAAAAAACTTGTTTTTCGAAAGAGTTTATAAAATTATTGACGATTACTAGACGAAATGCATTGCTGTCAGCCGTTCAAGACAATGATACACACACAGCTTTCTTTCACACTGAACATTGAAAATTTAGTATTAAAGATCTAGATAAACCGTATAATCACTAAAGTTTAAGATAAAATTGAATACTGCATGCTGTTGGTATTGTTCGGAAACCGTTTTAACATGCAACACAAGTTAAAATGACTTTAATTTTCAAAAACTTTTTTTATTAGATGTTTTTTGTATTGCTTTAAACTCATTATCTAGTTTCAGTATGGTTTTTCTCAAATCTTGCACTAGTGCACCATTTACGAAAGAAATACTTACGAAAAGTAAAAACTTTTGCATTTATGACAGCTTAACAATAAAAAAAAACTAGTAAGCAAATAGTGCTCTGATTAAAGAAAACGTTGAAAATATTTTGCATTTGTGTTCTCATCACTAACGTAAGAACAACTTTTCTTACTTGAAAGATTGTCTTATCTATACAGATGACACAATATTAATAAATTTACCAGAAATTTTCTATCTTCAATTATGCTAATATTGCAACGAAAAGAAGAAGGAACTATTAACATAAAAACTATAAAAGGTATCTAAATTAATCCCGATAAATTTATCTTGAATCAGCTATCAAGAGAATATATCTACCAAAACTCAATGGCGAAATAGGCATAAAAATCATAAGTTTAAAAAATGTATATGAAAAAAAAATTCTCAACTTATAATACTATTTCTATAATGTTTTGAAGTGTCTCCCTTATATAAAGTGATTAATTCAGCTAATGAGATGTTCAACTAACATAACAGAGCGCAACAATCGATTATCTACTTTGTTTTTGAAAATATTTATTATGGCAACAAGAATAGTAAATTATTGGGTTGAGTGTTTAGTTTGAATTGACATTTGTCAAAAAAAATTGTGATACAATCAAATATGTATAATATTGCTAATAACAATTTCGTGTTTAATAACAAAGCGAAATAACGGTTCACAAAGCACAAAATGATTCAATCACAGATCAATCGTGAATTATTACTTTTTATGCAATATGGATCTAATAAACAATTAATGTGTAATTAAATAATGTTGTGCATTCTACTGTTAATTTTGTTTGTAACATCAAATACTTAATTAAAGCATGTTCAGTGTTATTTTTTTCAAAGTAATAATTGTTGCAGGTTTAGAAACCACCGACTTTTAATAAAAAGCATTTCATTTTACAAATTAAAAACTGTGTATTTTTAGTAAAGTGTAGCGGAGGTAGTTTTTTCTTTTTTCTAAATTTGTTTGTTGATATTCCAGTGATGATATTACATGTTCAAGCAGCCGCAAATAAACTCTGAATGTGAGCTGATAGTCAACAAAGGAAGTGAGGTGTCTTTTGCGCATATCGATTTGAAAATATCAAATTTCGTACAAACGGAAAATGATATCGTTGCCAATTTTTATTGAATTTCGTTTGAGTAATCAATATATTAAAATGCATTTCCGGATTCAGTAATTGTCAATGTAAAACTTCTGTAACAAAATTTTTAAGAGACTGAAACAAAGCCGAAGGAGGTTGAAGTGTACAAAAAACCGCATATATTAAAAACTTGATGTTTTGAAAAAAAGAGTAATAACGACTTTTTATATAATGCCAATTTGACACACCTTGCTTAGATTATAAAAATTGCTGTTTGCACATAAAATTTTAATGTCGCTATAATAGTTAAAATGGGATACCAAAAACATGAAACGTGGCTTTTGTGCATTTATTTAACATGATATTTTCCATCACAGCCAGATATCATCACAATATTGATTTTACGTTCTGCTCTTAGATTTTGTTTATCGTACTAATAGAATAATTTTAAAATTGTGATTTTATCTAACTAGTAGACTTTGCTTTATTTTATTTTTATTTTCTCAATCAAAACCGCTCAAGCATTTTCTTAAACTTAATGTCTTTAACTTTTTGCTTTAAAATGATTTTGGCAGCTGTCTGTATGCATACGTCTCTAATCAATAGAGCAGATGTTACTTACAGAAACATAGGAGCAGCTTACATATTGATGTTAAATAATATGAATGACTAAATACACAAAAGGAGAATTGATTCAGCACCAAAACTTACTAATTTTAATGAAATAAATTTGTTACTTGGAGACACATACTCTGTTGCAGAATTATTGTGTATTTTTACGAAAACACGATCGTACTGTTGACAACTCAATCGTACTAAAATCATGAATTATGTAATAAATATTTTATTGCAGTGGAATCGTTATCACAAAAGACCATATTTACGTAAATGTTAAGATTTCGCAGTTGTATGATGACAATATTTTTTTATTATATTTTTCAAATTTTAATCATTTGTGTGTGTCGTGGAATTATTAGCTATTCTTATTGATCATAATTGTTTTTATGCATGAGCACTTAGTTCAACAAATCGCTTTAGAAGACACTTGAAAAATTATTGATAATTTTCTAAATTTAAGTTAAATTTGGTTGAAGTAAACTAGATTTGCGTACAATGTTGAGATTTTCCATTATTTGACAGCTGTTCTTTTTATTTTGCTGCTGAGATTCTTCTACTGGAATTACGTTAAGTGCTCTGATTCTTACTGAACCAAATCTGTGGTCTGTGAGAAGGTGTCGGGTGTTCCTTATGATGTATTTAGTGCTAACAGGGTGTTGCCACCCACATAATGTGTCGGTGGAAAATTAGTGAACTGATTTACATCTAAAACTAGTAGTGCATACCCTTTAACTGAATCGTAGTGAGCTGAATAATGACCTCTATTCTCTATTACCATTCTAACTATGTCCTAATACTTCTATCGATTGAATACTGTTTATTTTAAAATAATACCAAAACAAGATAATACTTTTTGCATATTAGTTGAGTTTTAAGAATTTTGTGGACACAACAAATATCTGAATTATTGGATTGTATCAATTTTTTCTAAAAAAGACTTTAAACGCCATGTTTTAAGTAAATTGGAAATGTTTGACTACCTATGTCTTCCTAAGTCAAAATAGGTTAATAATTGTTGACATGATTGTGCTACAATGTTTCAGAGACGTTTGATTATCGTAACAAGACAATATTTTTAAGTTTGATAAAAATCTTTCTTTTTGAAAATTGTAATAACATTAAGGTGCTTAAGAATGTTAAAGGTTAATTCTTTATTACTTTACTTTACAAAGAGTCTTGTAGACTGTATGTTAGTTTTTTCTGTATGCTTATCAATTTTCCCGTTAATATAACCCATTATAAAATTATTTTTATGTTTGAAAGGGGGTACTTTAGAGGATCTAATAAGACTATTGAAAACTCTTGCGCTTAAATACGCCACCTAGCAGACGTTGGACGCACTAAAGGAAAAAAGTCACCCGCGAAGTAATTACACGTGTGTGTCGTATTTAGCTTGTTTATTATAGTTTATTTTCAATTAGTTTAAGATTTAGTATTATGGAAGTGCAGAAAAAATGTAAGACATGTTGTTGTGTCGTTTACTGCAGCAGTGTTGCGTACAGAAAACCATATTTCAGTTTTCATTTGTTCATTTAAACAAATGTCCAGGTTGTTGCTGTAGAACTTAAACATGGAAAAAAAAAGTTGACAGAAGATTTGCGTGGGAATATGCATTAAAAATAGGGAAAAGGGATCAGCTTTTATGAAAGTTTGTTCACTGCACTTTAAACCTCAAGATCTTCACCTTTCAAGTAATTTGATAAAATTAGCTTCAATTTATTAATTTTACTCCCTGTTTTATCTTTTCTATGCGGATCCTGGTCTAGTCTATGGTGGAAATATTATTATTATATCTGTGGAATGACTATTCTACTTTATATTTATATCACCAGCGTTACAATATTTACGGTAACACATTTGCTTACCTTCGTTAAAACGTGACGATGGGGTGGCATTTAGATACCTAAATATTTCCTGGAGTGTAAGAAACATCTTATAAACAGTTATAAACATTAAAAAAAAATTCAAATGACAAAACAGATGAATCAACTCATTTGCTCCTGAGCTGATTAAACCGCCGGTGGCGCTCTCATCGGCGAAAAGAGTTAGAAAAGAGTCTGGGCCAATAGCCTAAAAATACAAAAAAAATTTAATTATAAATTATAAGTTTTTTTTATTTAAATATAAAATAAAAAGAAATGCAGCAAATGTCTTATAAAAAATTAACACCTCTTGTGTTTTTTTGAACCTCAGAATAAAACTTATTAGTAAACTAAATCTTTACTATTTACACAGTTTTACCACTTGACAAAAAGTTTGTTTATGATATTCTGAGAGCTCTTTTGACCACCTGTCGTCATCATCAAAAATTTTGGTCATTATCGAGTTAAAAATAAAATTAAAATTAAAAAAAAATATATATAATTTTTAAAATCTATTTGAAATTAATTAAAATAAATTGTTTAAGATTTAATATGTTAAGAATTGTAGTGGCATGTTTATCGTTATTCATTTCTTGATGATGATCCCTTGGTGGTCGAAAGAGCCCTTGAGATCTAATAAACAAACTTTTTGGCAAGTGGAAAAATTGTGTCCAAACCAATCAATTAATAAATCTTTAGTGACATCTTGTGACTATTGCATGCGCAGTACGCGCACATTCAAAAAATTGAGTCAAATCAATAAAAATACTTAAATAATTGCGTTATTAATGATTTTGATAAACCATACACAATGGTTAACCTCTATCAATGCCTCTATTCAAGACTGCCGAATTAATGTTAATTATTTTTTTATTATTTTTTTTGATGCAATACTGTTTGCAACACTTTTCAGTTTTAATTTTTATTCATAAATTGTTTTGAAGGAGAGTATCATATGAGCATATTTAGAATTAAGTAATTTTTGTGTATTTAAATTGCTTAAATGATATCGCTATTAACTCATGTGAGGTATTTTTTTTCTGAAGCTGTGGCAGTAGGTATATATTCGTTTATTACAAAATAAAGTCCGTTGTACAAAACAATTAAAGGTTTACATCATCATATTGTTCAAATAGAGTCTAGTCAACAAACAAAAGAACAACGTTAAATCGGTTTTTTTACATTTTTTTTATGTTATCGAGACTACTACAAAATGTAATAAACAAAAATAGATAATAATAATAACCAGAAACTATTGCTCTAAAAAAAGTTAAAAGTTTACTTTGAAAGTATTATTGTTTAAATTGTATTGTTTTAAAATCATTTGAATCAGAAGTGAGCTAAACACAACATAAAAATATTGTGTTCCTTGAATAAGCTGTTCTTATGTTGAAATAAAATGCCTTCTCAAAATGCATCGAATAATTTCTTTACACTAAGTGTTTCTACCTACCAAAGTGTCACTCAAAGCATTTAATATATTTATGAACTGTTTAACCGTTTCATCTTATGTATCTCAATTTATCTCTCCTAGTTAGAAACACGCTTTATTTACATACATTAACTAAAAACGTTTTTGTTCAATTTATGCTTGCTGTTTTTTTTAATCTATTCTTAATTTTTTATTATGGTTCTGGCTGGCTACTGTTACTATCACTAGATTGTGATGACTTTTATATATATATATTTTTTTATAGGGTTACGTAATTTTGTTTTTTTTTGTCTTTACGTTAACGTTTTGTATCACCGATTTTTTGAATGAATGTACTATAAAATTATCTTAGATGGGTCGATTTAGTTTTGGTGTTTTGTATTTTTTAGTTAAGATTGTTATTATATGTTACTTTAATCAAGTTTTTTCACTTAAACCCGTCCTGTCTCAATATTTTCAAGCAAAGTAAGAGTTAAATATTTAATTTTTTTTATTATATTTTATTATCTTTTGATTAATTTCTATAATCTTTGGTCTGTTCACGATTGTTACCTCTTTCACTATCATCAGTTGTAGAAAATAAAGTTATCATGTGAACCGTTTATGTTTTTTGAAAGCTTTATACAATTTAGATGGCTTATTGATTGACACTTTTTCCCAATACTAGCATCAATTTACACTTTCTAGAAGAAATCTCAAGAGGAGTTCTCAACATGTCTTTACTGAACAGCATCGTGCTAACGAACACGACTTCCAAAATTCATGCTGATTATTGTTTGAGATGTTAAAATATTCTAGAGACTATGTGAGTTTTTGATTAATATTGAAATATTTTAGTTAACTGGTTAGATATACATAATTGGTAGTTGTTTGTCATTATAGGATTTTTTGTTCTTAAAAATTCCATGCTTGATGCGCTTGAAGACGCCTTATACTCAAAACAAAGTCAATTGTTATATGGAAGAAAATTTTGTAAGAAATCTCAGTTTAAAAAAAGTGATAATCAATAAAAATTAAATTAAATTATATAAAAATTAAAAAAAAATAAATTTATTTATATTTAAAAAAAAATAATAAATAATAAAAAATAAAAAACAAGTTAAAAATAAAAAAATACAAATATCCACCTGTAGGGTCGACATAAAGCTAGACCAGTCTAATTATGAGACCGAAGATCTGCAATTAAATTTTAAAAATGTCTGTAGAAACAAATTCTTGTTTATTTTACTATACATAATTATTATGATTTACAAGAGTAACAATTTTATGGTTAAATTAGCAAGGATTTAAAAACAGTTAATTACATCGCAAGCACGTAAGTAATATCTCGTTTTTAGTTTTCGAATTCATTGATATTGACTCGCCCAAACCTCCTTGAAAAACGCATCAAACTGTCTAGGATTAGAACTTCTCTCCAAAAAGCAAAATATTTAAATAATAATCTAGTAAATAAATAAAGGTATACCAGAGAACCATTTTTGTTATTGTCTACCAATGTTTACTATGTCTCAACACCAGACAACTCGTTTCCTGTGACTGAAGAGCTTTTCAATGGTTTAATAATTAAGATAGGAATAAAAAACAATTTATTCTTTATGTTTTCTTTATTTAAGTCATTTGCAATACATTTATACAATAATTATGTGACACTCTGCAAAAATTGTACCATTTTGTAGCAGACATTAAAACAATCATTGTGTAGAAAGTTAATTTGCTACTTTTTTTTATGAACTATAAGTAAAGAAATGATAAAACAAAATCTAATAAAAATTGTAACGATAAACCAGCACCGTATTTTTGTCTTCTAAATACTTTTTGATATATGAATACAAGCCCAATAAGCAACAGCTGTTACATTCTCACCTTAAAAAATCTAGAACGCAAAGCACAAAAGCTAAAAGTTTTATAACTTTCTACACTGCTATCATTCTCAAAAATTTCAAAACTTTTTTTCAAAGTTTTTTCTTAAAGCGCCTAAAATATTAGGCTAGAAGTGTTTGCACGATGTAATAATAAGAGATTATGTCTGTGTATGGAACACGTCTTCGTGAGCTAACGTGCTTTGTCGGAACTTGGTAAAATAATGATTTATTCAAGTGTAATCAAGAAATTATGCAATAACGACGGGACACATTTGTCACAATAAATTACCACAAATTTAAATATAACTATGAATATTTATGTTTCTGTGCTTTCAACCATGATTAATGACACTCTTTCGTTAATAATCTCCTTTAATCATCACAAAAACTTATTATAATAACTACAAAGAGATAAATTAAATATTATGTCTTTTTCACGTCACAGTGCTAAAATTTGTTGAAAGATAAAATCATCAGATTGAAAATAAAACATAAAAATACAAATGCAAATTATAAGTTTAATTAGCATGATTGGTATGACGTATTTATAAATATAAAGAAAAAAAACAAATGATTTATAAAACAGACATGAAATATAAACCAAAAAAAAAAATAAACAATAAATAATAAATAATTATATAAGATTATTAATCACTAAATTTTGTTCAAGCTTCTTTAAAAAAAATATTTAATGGTCTTAAAGGGTGGAAAGCATACGGAAACAAATAATAAAATTATTTTGATTGGTTGTGCCTTGTCAGTGAATTTTTATTTCAAATGACAGTTGTGACACAAATAAACAAATAAATTTAATTTTTTTTTTAATATTGATAAAAACATTAATTTGTGATAAATTGATGTATGCGTACCTCAACTGTTTAAATATTTTAAAAAAATTATTTTTTTTATATGGTCGGGTTATTTATGGATCTAACATAACCTACAACTGATGATAAATTGTTGCTACCGTACGTACAAAATAAAAAGTGTTTTCTAAAACTTACAATTTTCTTTTTGCAATTGCTAATGTTATTTGAGTCTATTGATTACATCACTGTGTCATCACATATATTAGAATGACCTTAGATACTTTGAAAAGCATGGGATAAGTGCACTCTTTTATACATTGATTAAAAAGTTTAGTAATAGGCGAGATTAAACAATCTTTCCCAATTTTTATTAGTTCCATATTCAAACCGTAAATGTCGCGACTGTTAGATCTAGATTGCTATACTTTAAGTTCTTTATGATGTAAAGAGGATCAAATGAAGAAGGCGGTAAAAAACTTAGTAGTATTTTCTGTAAATTAGTAAAAAAATATTTTCTGCTATATTAGCAAAAAAGCATTAAATTCATTAGGTGATAGCTCCGGTACACTTTGACGATTTTTAGGTTTGTACTGATTTATAACACTCTACAAAGCTTTAGAAAAAAAAAAAAATTTTTATTTGTGCTTTAAGTGTCATTTGGGATAAAATTTCACTGATAAGTTTCGCTTATACGGTATGATTTTATCATTTCTTCCTATTCTGTATTCTTGAGAAAACCACCATAAGAGGTTAATTAAAACAATAGCTAAAAAAATGTTGATAATTGTTTTTTGATAATTCGAATCTGACATTATGTTACATGTTTTTTTCTACTTCGTTCTCTGACAGCTTTGGTTATATGTTCCAGGCGGATTATAGCCCTTAGTGCTGCGTTTTTAACAGCTCTAGTTTTCTTGCTTAATGTGAGAAACATATAAACATATATTTGATTTGTTTTTGCGTTTTTTCAAATTTTTATTTAATACTATATAAAACCGCCTATATAATATGTTGTAAACACTCATTTGCTTGAAATTTTATTAAGATTGAAAAGCAACAGACAAACTACGTACTTCATTTGGCGTTAAAATTCTCAGTTGCTTTTAAAATTTGACGTACGGTACTTACACACTCGGCTAAATATTATGCGGAGTGTGTTGATCAACCTAATTTTAGTGTTTCCTGAAATCTGCTTGTTTATTCGTTAAATATGCATACATGAAGTATCCAGTTTAATTTGGAAAACATTTTTCTTTATTATAGTTTTTTTAATTAAATTTTTGAAATACTAAATGCGATACACTTTTTTTATTAAAATGTATTTCTTGTTATACACTTTAAATTAATATGTAAACGGCTTCAAATAAAAAAAGCTTTATATTTATAAATTAATTTTAGACTTATTATGTTAGCTACAAAACGCAAAGATCTATAATAATTTGATATTATTTATGTAAATAATAAAATTGAAGTTTTTGAAATAAATTACGTTACCTAGATAATGGTCAAAAACTTGATTATTGTACTAGGGAGAATAAAGACTAGGTACAAACTGAATTATTATTTTTTCATAAACTGTGATTGTTAGCAGTCATGATTCTAATGAGAGAAAAATGAACAAATTGCTATGTAACCGGATCAAGAGCAGTTCAACCAAACAATAACAACATTACTTGCAATTAAAAAGAAACAGTTAGAAGCGATCACCCTATTTCATTACAAAGAATAAAGTGGAATTTTATAAAATTTTGACAGTCTTTAACGTCAGTTTAAATTATACCTTTTCAAAATAAAAATTTTTAATCCTGCAAAGCTCTGCTTGCCCGATCGATAAGAGGTGCGGCTTCGCTGATAAAATGATCCTTCAGAGAATGTGTAATTAATTTGTATGTTTTTTCAGATTTTTTTCAAGCAATGTTTAATGAGATTTTTATTTTAGGACTTCCACAAGTGAGTGGAGGCATGCAGACTGGCAACGGCTTCAACTCCCTTCCGGACAGTGGCACTTTGCCACCTATGGGACCACCTGCAGTTCCTCAAAGTCGCTTTGATCCTTATTTTGACGCAACGACACCACGCAATGTAACGGCTCTTGTTGGAAAATCGGCTTATCTCAGCTGCCGTGTCAGAAATTTAGGAAATAAAACTGTGAGTTTTTCATATTATTGACTTTTTAACTTGATTTTAAAACTAAGCTCTTTTAATAAAAGAAAATGTATGAATTTAATTTTAATATAATTATGCTGGTGTATCAATTAAGAAAACGATTAATCTTTATATAATTTCTCTTACCTGAAAACTGAGAGGAAAAAGAAAAAGTATAAACTGTCACATATTGCTTTTTTTGCGCACATATATTTAAAATAAAGTTATAAAAAAAAGTTATATGAATTTGACATTATGTAAAAATGTCAACACATTCGAAATAATTACGCAATACGTAAATTATTATTATTATGTTCAACTGATTATTGTTGATTTTGTAAAAAAAATTTAATTTAATGGAGACTGTAAAAGTTTTGTTTGTTGAAGTAATTCGTACTTTGTGGAATTACGAGAGATCGGCTTTAATAAAATAATAACTGCTTTTAGTTTTATTCTGTTATTACTGAACCTTATGTATTGTGTTCACAAGGGCTAAAACTTTCTAAAAACTTTTTTTTTAATTTTTACTTTTTGATTTAAAAAACAATATTTTCGGACACTTGTTAAGTTTTTTGCATTTTTCGACTAAAACAAATTAAGTAAATGTTACATTACAGCATACACACATACCTTCTTCGCCACATGATCCCTATTAAAAGATAAACAAAACAACTTTAACAATATCCCTGAGGATCACATGAAAGTGCAATGTATCCTGCAAATCCTGATATATTTCATTTTCATGTGATGCTCGGAGATATAACCTTTCAAAGATTCCAACATATCACTCTTTCCATGCGACATTGATCACAATCAAACTTTCAATTCTAATAATACCTTAATTACAATTTAGAAGCACGTCAATTCGTCAATTACCTATTATGTTAACGTAATTAGCAACTCATTTCAAATTTAAATTTTTTTTCAGGATTTGTTATTCTAAGCAAACATCAGTACTTATATATTAAATACTTGTCAAACATCCAGCATTGCCTGAAATAAAGTAGGCTGGGATCAGCAACATTTAGTATTAAAATAAGCTTTAATAAAATATGTAAGATGCGATAAGAATTTTTAATTTATGTACTCGCAAAAAAACAAGGATTATATAATTAATAAACTCATTTTATGTGAAGGTTCCTACCTAGATACCTAGAAATAAGTATCGGAAAACAAAACATGTTTTGTGGCATCTGATCACATTTGTTGAAAGCAACACATGCAACTATAAAAACAATATTCAAAATGGTACCTTCTATAAAAAACATGAAAAGATTATTTTATTGGTTCTGCTGTTGAAGTTTTAAATTTATTTATTTGGTGTCTTTTTTGATATTTGAAAAAAGCGATAAAAAATCTGCAAGTACAAAGATATAAGTCCTTTTACACTAAAACTGATTTCAAAAATTATAACAAATTTTTTTTTTAACTCATATCAGTGGCAGATGAACAAAGGTCAGGTTGGATAGATTCTGCATAGATGCCGTGTTTGTGAGACAAGAAACTGGGTTTGTTATAAGACAAAAATTGAATATAATCAGCCAGTTGGTTAACTTAGAAAAGGCGTTTGATAGAATACAGCTAAACATATAATACTTTTTCTAACAACAGACAAATTCCCAGTATATCATTATCAAAATTATCAAATACACGCTTGGCTAAAAAAATTTAAGCTGAAATAGACGGCAAATTTACTAAACCAATTTAAACCGCGCCTTCCTAATTCTGCTTCTATTTAACATCATGCACAATGGACAGGATTATATAAGTCTGTAAACTTAAAAAATACAATACGGAGCCTAGAGACATTGTAATATACGGATAAAGTCGTACTATTAACAGAGAAAAAGCTAAGTTTTAATAAAACCGAAGAAATATTCAAAATAAAAATACCAGCGGCTGAAACAAAATGCATGACAACATCTCAAATACCAATTTATTTTTTATCCTTCAATAAAATATAAAGTGGTAGGTGCCAATAATATTATACTATTTCCAGCCATATAAGTAATTATTCTACTCAATTTTTGCGTTTCAATTAAACATAGATGACAAATTTCTGTTTTATATAATTCAACATGAATACGCTTTTTGCTACAATTTAGCAAAACATATACAAGTTAAAATTAATTTTTGAACTGATGCAGCAATCAAAAAGAACAAACATGAACCTATAACTAATTACAAGAGAAAAAAATTTAACACTTAATTCAAATACTCAATGTAAACTAATCTGCATTTCTGTAAATACCAATTATAGACTGTTGAATATATGACATCAACAATTGTTTTTCCGTAAACAGCTTTAATAAGATATAATTGATTTGACAAACTGTTAAAAAAATCAATACCCATGTTAATCTCTTTAAAAGACTTAAAAAAATCCAAGCAAAAAGGCAACTTTAAATCTTTTCCTTTACTTTTAGAAGTGCAACATTGATACAATTTTATCAGAATTGCTTATTTCAAATCTACTACTCTAGGTCAGTATCTTACGCCACCTAAACGCCACCATTGTAAAGCAAAACAATGAAAATTTTAGGATTTACGATCAATCTGAAAGCTAATTCCGTACATTTAAATCAATAACTTTTCATAGAATACACAATAGAATGCTCAAACAAAGATACAATGTAAGCTTTATTAAATGATTAGATTAGATCATATAACTCCAGCGCAATATTTATTATATTTTATGTAAACTTTAGAATCGGAACCATTAGTTAAATAATTCAACAATCTGTTATTCTTGTTTTATATTCGAATACCACAGAGTCATGTCGTTTAACCAAACGTTGTCAAGCAACAGCAACCTAATAAATCATCTGCTTAATCAATTTGCCAAATTTCATTAGTAAAACCTTCTATAGAATTATTTATGTTTTTCATGATAAACTTTACTGAAAAATTAACCTTAAAATTATAAACAATGGACAAACCTAAACAATAGACATAATTTTTGCCAAAAGCCTTTTTATATATCAATGTATTTACTTTGTCATAAAAGCCTTCGAAAACAGACCAAGAAATAGGAATTGTTAACGAAATTAGATTTTTTGGTGATTGAAGCTGCTCACAACTTGCCGATTTTATGTTTTACTTGATAAAATTCACATTGAAGACTTGAATAGCATCTTTAAGTATTTTTGTGCAGCATTATTCACGACGTTACAAAATGTAATAGTGGTATTAAAACTAGTTATTTTGGTTTATCTTGAGACTTTTAATCAGTTAGGTTTTTTGTTTTTTTTTATTGAGTGTATTAAAATGAATATATTGTTTATGCGTGTTTCGTGTTTTCAAATTTAAAGTATAATTTTTAGTATTGACTCTTTTTTATTGTTCTCTCCTCATACAGTTCTCCTCCTACAGAAGCTGTTATACGATCGCCTCTGTAATATTTGCTTTATAGGTTTAACTGTTTTAATAAATAAGTATTAAAGTTTAATTTTTTGAAAATTTGTTGCAATTTTGTTAACAATTTTTGCAGTGCGTTTTTCAGTTTTTTAAAAATCTTATAAAAATTTTATGATAAAAAATTATTTTAGATTTGTTTTTATTATAAATTACATAAATTAGTCAATTTCTGGACATTTGTTTCCTCAAGTTGTATTTTTTATTCTAATCATTTTTTTTATGCATTTCATTTAGGTCATAGGAGCTGAGATACCTACTTTTTTGTCTACTTGTTTTTAATATTTATTGTTTATCGGTATTTTTAAAATTTTAATATTTTTTTATTGCTTATTCTAAGTGCTTGAAAAACTGCTTTATATTGTGATATTTTTTTTGTTTTTAGTATTTTTTTTTGTTTTGGTTAGACAAGCAATATCAGTTTAAAACTTACTTAGTAGTTGAAATATTTTTATGTTTTCTCTATTTATGATTTAATTAGCACCTGAAAATATATTATTTTTTGCAAAAAAAATAAGCAGTACTTAAATGTAATATTTTTATTTTAACTACTTTATTGTTTGAATTATAAAAATAAAATAATAATAATTATTACAAAACATTTGGTTTTTCAGTTGTTTTTAAAATAATGTGTATATGTAGCAGCAAATTTTTTTTAAATTATGATAATTATTGTGTAACACGTTTTTTCTAGATAAATATTCATGTTTTAACCCTACATTTTAGGACACTTATCTTAACTCGTAACAACTTAATAATTTTTATTATAAAATTTTATTCTTTAAGCATTGTCAACAAAGTAAAATGCCATAAAGCTTTTGATTATACAGCTTATGAACATGCTAGTCTCACCCTATAATTTATTCCACACATGTGAATACACGCGAGTATTTTCGTAACTTTTTCAAACCTATTCTTTTACAAGATTATAATTACATAAATACAATAAGAATTAAAACCTTTAAATAACTCTAAATATAATGAAAATAGTTTTAAAATAAAACAAAGTAGTTGTCAATAGATAAACTAATTTTAGCAGGTTATACATATTTACAGAAATAGCTCAGCGTTTCTCGACATTTCTTCGCTCCCATCTTTGATATTTGTCTGTGTAGGTAGGTATTGGTCGTCTTACATTAGCGCTCTTCTATTGTTTTTGTTCATCTTTTTCTCTATTTATTTAACAGGTTTAAACTCAATTAATTACTTTTTTTATATTATATCTTGCTGTATATCGTCATTTTATACCTTGTCTAATCTGGTTTTCTTGTAGCTATAGCGCTAAAAGTTCAGCTATAAGACTTCTTTTAGTCGTCTTCTGTGTTCTTTATTTATTTCTCAGATCTTTGTATATAATTTATTTTTTGTTTTTTTTAGCAGCTTTATAGCTAAACAGCTGCTAAAGAACTTTATAGCAGTGCAGCAGTGCAGCACTGAAGCTATTTTGCTTCAAGTTTATACAGTGTGAGTCATATAAGAGTACGGCCCTGACGAACTCAAAATGCAACCCAATATACAGTTTTTATGAGTAATTACGTGTAATAAATTATATTCAAATGCAACGTGTAGTCAACTTGTCAAATTTTGCCGAATTTCAAAAACAGTCTTTAAAAAACCATGTATTCTAATGACAAGAAAGTCGACATGCTTCTAATATATGATGAATATCGTAAAAATGTGTACAGACAACGTTATCCCAGCCGCAGGCATCCCACAGACCAAATTTTTAAAAATTTGATAAAGAATCTGAGAATGAATTGACCAAAACTAACAAAAAAAAAGAGCTTGAACAGTCGCAACGGTAGCAAATAAGGTACGGGTGTTAGAAATCCACATGTTAGTTCTAGACAAGTATCCATACAAACCGAAAATAGCCAAACGTCAGTTTGTAGACAGCTACAACGATGTCAGGGATGTTCAAACTACACGTTGCATTTTTATATAATTCATTACACGTATATAGTTACTCATGAAAACTGTATATTGGGTTGCATTTGGGATCGTCAGAGTTGTACTCTTACATGACTCACCTTGTGTTATGCATTCATAATCTTTTTCAAATCTATCTTTGATATTTTGCTGTACAACCAATCAATAAAATTAATTGCCGCTATTCTCTTGTAATGTGAAATATTGCAAAAGTACTGAAAAATAGTTGGCAATAAGAAAAAACATTGAGAGAATGAGAGAAATTAATATTTTGTGAATATAAAATATAGTGCAAAATAATTTTGAAGAAAAATTGAGACACTGAATGCATAGAACAAAACGACATTTATAAGATTTTAAAAGATATTAGAGATAGTAAGCACAATCAAAAATAATAGCAACATTTGTACCGAAAAACGGCCAGTATTTACATATACAAAAAATACAAAATTTGAATAGGAAAAGAAAATTGATATTTTGGCTGGAGAAAAATGAGAGCACATGATAAAAGAGTATGAGGAGATAAGATAAACTAAGGTGAAAAAACAAAAAAGAAAAAAATTTAAAATAAAAAAAAAAAACAGAAAAAAACTTTATAACAAAACTGTTATAGTCTTTGTGCGTTTTATACTTAAAAAGACAATTAATTAATCAAACAAAAGTAACAATAGTTTGAAAAAAATCTTCGGTGCAAGGTGAGCGACGTGTTGTAACGTCAATATCCAAAACACTGTCCAAAACACCTAAAACGCTAATAATACTAAAAACTCCATGAAATCAAGAATAATAAGCTATGTCTGGCTAGGAAACACTTCAATTTCAGTAATTTCACCAAGACAATGTCCCGGCTCACATTTCACTCGTTGCAAATTCCAAAATAAATAAACAGACGTTTTAATTGCTTCCTCACGTTTCCTATTCACTAGATTGAGTTTCGTCGAAGTATTTTCTATTCCCCAACATAATGAAATGTCCTTGTGAAAAACAAATTGTAAATTATTAAAAGGTAATTGTTAATCGCAGTAGGCGGAATGGCGTAAGCTAGAGCAAATTGTCCAGCGTTGAAAAAATTGAATTCAAACAAGCTGGCGACTACACAAAATAATAATTTTTTTAAACAAATTGTTTTTACAATGTTAAGCAGTATCAAAGAGAAGCCGTGTGTATTTGAAACTCGCTATAAGTACGTGACAAATATTGTTTGTGTTTATTGCTTCAGATTGCTTTTCAATTTTTTGTTTATATATTTGGTTTTTGTAGAAATTATTAAAATCGGATATGACAATTACCTCTGATCCAGTTTTGTCATTTGCATCAATCTAAGATATTAAAATTTTGCTAGATGCAATTTAAAATACTTACGCATCTGGTATATTGTGTGACGTAAATGATAACATGCGCATTATGGATTATATCGGAATTTGTAGCGTCCTACATCTGCCGGCTTAAGGTAAGCGTTCAACCGGCTAGTTCCTAAAAATGCAAAATGCACTAAAAGAAAAATCAAAAACTTATGTAGTATAAGTCACTGATGTTGATTTTTGACTGGTAAGTGTATATGCGACAAATACTGATAGAGATACTTCATTAATAATGCTGCAGATCTTGCGCAATCATCATCATCCCTGATGATTGCGTAAGCAATCATCACATTTTTACACATTTTTAATTGTTTTTATCAAAACTTCATTCATTAATTTAATTTTTTTACACTCTAAAAAAGACGATACCAAATCAGACCGGTCATTTGGATATTATATATTATGCAACGCTTTTTGTTGACAATGTAATAGCTTGAAATATTATTTACATTCTATAAGACTTAGAGACTGAAATTACTAGCGTATGTATTACAAACTAGAAGTTTTGAATTTGTTTTCTTTTTCACAAATTTTCTATGCTTTAATTTTTTAATAATATAAAATATATCGGTAATTTAAATATAACTCTAAATCGTCTTTACTAACAATGAAATACTTAAAGTGTCATCTAAATTTTACAATATTTCCTGAACCAGTGAAATAAATAGCGTACTACAAGTCTTGGAGTTTTAAGTTTATTTATTTTGACAAGAAAATTGTAATCTTCAATGTCATTTTTGTTAGATATTTCTAAAGTAGGTAAGTAAGATGTATTTCATATGACAGTATTTCTAATGAAACTAAGAACAAGGCTTCTGTCGATGATATAACAATGTGTTTATTGAAGAGAAATAATGAGTTGATTGAATTGAAGAGACAGGATAAAATTCAATTTCGATATTAAATTAGAATCTGTTGGAAATAATAAGGTGCTTCAATAATTAAGGTAGTTTATTGTTTCAGCTTATTATATGTCAATAGCATTTGAAATGACTCTGATTTTAGGTTTTACTTATTCAGCGAAATTCTTTCTGTTAATCATAATTCAATTACAATATTGATTTTTGTAGCATTAAAAGTTTTTGTTATAATGAAAATTGACAAGCGTGTAATGTCTAGATAATTGAATAAATAATTTGGTATCCGCTATAATCAACGTTGCTAGGCCGTATTATTGTTAATAGTTTGTAATTATTTAATTTTTGTTTTTGATGATATTTAAACTTAAAAAAAAAGAATTTTTTTTAAATCTTGTTGGTTTTAAGTTTAAAAATTGCAAAAAGCTCTCTAAATTAATTTTTAGGTTAACGCTTTTATTGATCTTTTTATTTATCATAAGCTTTCATTTATCATTGATCTTTTAAAAATTACAAGACTCAAAATAATTTTTCTTATTTTATTTTGACAAACATACCTATTAGTTTTTTGCTTCAAGAAACCTACGCAAAAGTTTTTACACAGTGAACACTCATTGCTGATCTCTATCACAGGAATAAAATGAAATATGACGAAGAAAATAGATACAGTGAGAACGCGTGGGTTAGAACCAATTCATTAGGAATTGATTCACCAAGATGTTGGTTTTTTGAAAAACGCTTGGCCACGTCAATTTTTTTTTGGACTGTGGTTTTTTTTTGATAATAAACTTATTTATACAGGGTGCGCTAGGAATAACTTGCAATCATCAATTTAATTTTGTCAAATGAAAGCATTTGTTTTTTATGTCATTGTTGAATTCTGCAATAATATCTAAGTTTTTTTCATGTACAATGTCCTATATCTAAACTCAACAGTTAAAAAATGAAATGTCTTTCAACAGATAAAAACAACAACAAAAATTTACATGTTTGTTTTTTTGGACACATTTATTAATGTTTGGTTTTCCAATTCTCGTTCACTTCACTTAGCGTTTTTGGCTAGATTTGTTTTGTTTTTATTTTATTCCTCAATATTTTTCGGTGTATTGAAATACACTTACAATTTCACATAACCCCAAAGATAAAAATCTAACGGGGTTAGATCTGGAGACCTAACTGGCCATTCGATATTATCTTTCTTTCCGATCCATCTTTATGGGAAAATGTAAAAATAAATTTTTAATAAATCAAGATAAGTTAAACCCTTTCACCGGCTTAGAAAACCGCCAACAATCAAAATACCACACTTAAATAAATGGGCAGAAACAAACACCTGAATTTCGCACTTGTTTTTTGGAAAACCTGTTATTTTTTTGTTAAGTTTAGGTTAGGTATAGGTATTTAATATACTTAAAATTCAATGCAGAATTCTAAAATAAAATAAAAAACAGATGTTTTTATTTGAAAGATTTATTATTATGGTTGCAATAATATTCCTGGCCTACTTTATATAAATGAGTTTATCAACCAAACACCTGAATTTTAAATGAATTTGTTAAATGAAATTGCTTAATTTATGTCATATACAAATCTATAGCTATTCATTCGAAAGCTAACCAATCACAAAGCCTATTTTTGAATACCGAAAACATTTTTGTAATTTACTTGAAATATTGAATCAATTATGCATACTAAAACTTTATCTTAACAAAAAATAAAATTTCAATTCTAATGGACTAATCTGACTATAGTAGTTTTATAGCCAGGCATACTAAGCAAAAAATTGCGTAAAAGATGATTGATTACATTATCTTTTTTAGATTTAGACTTGCTACAAAATAAAACAAATTAAGTATAGAACAGAAAAAAACAGAGAGAATGGTGGTGAATGGTGATGTGTGTAAAGTGGAGTCAAAATGAGTTGAGGAATGGATTTGTTTTCTGGGACAATGCGTTTTAATTGAAAAAAGCGTGAATAGGGCGCTTAAAACAAAACCTCTCTGGGTACAAATCATGTATATAATTTGAATAGGCAGGAAAAGTAGTAGAGTATGTAATTTATATACACCCGCGGGCAGATTTTGGGTATTGTAAACCCGTCATTCCTTCTTGCATATATCACAAGCACTGCTCTTCTATAGTACAGATACAATCGAGATAAAACTCTTTGTGCCGTTTCCCTGAATCTGACTTCACGACAAAAAGAACATTTGTCAGATTCGTAAATAAAACGCTTTCACTAAATCTTATCAGAAGCGAAAGTGTTTAAAACTGTTTTTTTGTTTATAGTTTTCTATAGAATAAATTGGTTGAAGATAAAGGTTGCCTTAAAATGCACCTGGAATGTGAGTGCCTTGAACTTTAGCAAGTCACTTTATGTGGGGATTCTGCCGTGAATCTCGGCGAGCAGGATTATGTTATGAATGCAGTAGAATTTCTAACTTTGCAAAAGATAAATGGCTAAAAACAGACAAGAATGGGCTTGAGCCGTGTCAAACAAGAACACGGTATTTAATGTTGTGGGATTTCTATTTTAAACTTTAATAACTCAGTCGATGGGCTCATTGTTTCACTAGGATACACCGACTTATACGCGTGATTAATATTAAGCTTTTCCCTTTGCCTACCTAACGCGATCATAATGTTTGCATTGTCCCTTTGTTGCCATATTTACGCAATTTATGCTTAAGTTATCCGAACTATCTAAACATTTTCAATTATATACAAGTCTCCATTGACAAACTACAAAAACACTACTAGCTAAAGTGAACACAATTCACCATATTTACCAACGTGGAGGATTATACGCAATCTGTTGCAAAAACCTAATTTTTATAATCTAAACTACAAAGCAGTATTACCAACGGTTATCCAATTAAAGTACTATTTGGCTATTACTGTTTAAATAGAACTGCAACTTCCTTAGGTTGTTATAACAATTTAAAAATAATCTAATACTATAGAATATTTGTTTTTAAAATTCTTACTTACAGAAAAGTGTTAGTCGAGAAAAAAACCAAACTTTTCTTGCTGAAAGCTGATATATTTTATAATGCTTTGGCTTTCTACGTTTTTCGATTGTAATTTATTTGTTGGATTTGGGCAATGCTGAGTGCTGACGTCTTCTAAGCATTTGCCAAATAATTCAAAGCGTCATCGATTGATTTCGAAGCCAACTGAATTAAATTTCCGGTTCCTATGTGTCTATCTAACTTTGAAAGACGACAAAACCTGTCATTTAAATATTCCTCACTTTTATTAAGATCCGAACTAAATAAACTCAATATTTAATATAAATTAAAGTTAAATCAGAAGTAGAAAGACATACGTTGTTTACAAAACCATAGAGTCAGTAACGAATTAATAAAGATAAAACGAGTTTGCTTATTACGGTAACAAATATGTTTATTTTAAGATTTCTTATCTATCTAATCTCAAATCAAAATTAAAATTTATTTGTATGGGTATTTGATAGATAATACGCCAACAAAAAATATCTTTTAAGAAATAAACAATTATAAAACGACAGGGCATGTAAGCAAACATAAAATGTTACAAACAAAAAAAAAATATTATTCTAAGCCCAGCAATACCTTCTTAAGCTCATTGGACTTATTATCCTCTCTCCAACCCTCCAACAAAAAAAATTTTTTTGAAGAAAACTGAATTATTACTTATAATACTCTATCTAGGTCTTCATTTTATACTTTTTTTGTGAAACTTTTTAAATACTCTCTATTATAGATCTGGTGTACTAAAATCAATCTATCTATTATTTTTTTCTGGTGCTTTTTTAAATACAGCTTTGTTTTCTACTATTTTTAGACAAATTTGCAGCGCAAAATTTTATGCAGACGTGTTGTCATATAGATAATTGTTGCTCTGGTATCTCCTTGCTAGTACGTTTTTATGTGAAAGATTGTAGTTGCCAATTAACATGATGCAGAATATAAAAACCTTTCAGCTTACAGCAGAGGTTTTTAAAATTTTTATAGTCTTATCAACATTCTTCATGCAGGTCAAAAGAACAATCGAGTTATAAAACCTTTCTGCTGATATCTGTTAAAATAACATATTTGATCTGAAATGCTTTTAAGCAAAAGTTAAGCACAAGTCTCACCAAAATTTTGGATTCAAAAGTACTTAGTTTTTATCATTTTTTTTAAACGTACAAAAAAATTGATCTTTAGATCATGTTAAATCAGGAAATTATTTAGTCACAGCTATATTTTCTTTGGCACTTGATGCGTTTCTTTCGTTTTATTGAACTTCGTTTTTATTTTGAAACGCAGCTTGCTCTCATACATCCTTTATCATTCTTGTATTATCGTTTTTGTTATTACTGTTATTATCGTGTGGTAGCTCACCGTCAAGATGAGAATTGTCTAAATTCTAACAAGCAACGATATCTTCAAGCCCTTTCTCAGAGAGAGCTAAGAAAGTATGATAAATAATTGTATAATCGATATTTAGTAGGTGTAAAACATCACTAAAGATGGAATTTGAAAATTTGCAGCTACTAAGAACTATTTTTTCCTCACTTAGATTCTAGCGCAAAATATACACGCGAAGATTTATTTTATTTTATTTTTTATTTATTGTCTTTTTTTTTGTGATTTATTTATTTTATACTCTATGTATTTATTTTCTATTCTTCGGTAAATAAAAGCCAGTTTATTATTATTATTATTATTATTATTATTATTATTATTATATATTAAGCTTATTTTGTACCTACTTTGTTATGTCTTGTTTTAAAATTAACGTTATTAGTACATAACGCTACTGATGATTTTACTTGCAAGATCACAACCCGTCTAATTTGGAATGATCTATGGGCACTTTCAAGACTACCCGTTTGGAATAAAACCGAATTCCGCTTAGAAAAAAAAAACAAAATAAAAAGTGTGAACTATAATATTAAAATATATAATACTCAAGGTCTGACGAGAATGCAAAACTAAATTTTTATGGAAAGGGAACAGTTTTATTATTTGTGAAAGTGCATCTGATTTGCATAGTTTAAAAACAATTGTTTACAATTTTTTTAATAATAAACAAAAATGTTTAAAGGGCACGGGTAAAATGTAGCTCTGCATACCGGTGTTAAAGCAAACTACATAAAAATGCTGATAGAAGATGTTTCAATTTACTTTACCGTGCCGTGATCACGCTAGTTTAACAAAATGTCCAAAAGATGCAAAATAAATTTTAAGTTATTTGCTCTTCTCAGCGACTAAAAATAGCTAATCCGGTAGTAGTCAAAAAAATTTTAAAAATTTATCTGCAATATGTGCCTATTCAATATTGATAATAAAAAATACTTTAATATAAATACCAAAATTTATATCAATAACTTTTTTTCAAGGTTAACATATATCTACAAAATATACAACATTGTCTTTTGGAATAATTCACTTTAGAATATTTAGAATAATTCACTTTAGAATATTTAGAATGACTACAACAAAACTAAAAGAATTTCAACTCAAACAGCACCATATATTTCAGCAAAAAAAACCAAATTGATTATTATCTTATGTTGATATAAGTATAGAACGAAAATATTTTAGTTGTTTTGAGCAGAAAACTGCTTATTTAAATAGATGAAATGTAAGCTTATACCAAATCGTCCAAATCAATCTGTGTAGTGGCGTTCAATAGACCCCACAACCAAAATCACCCTAATACAGGTCAAGCAGAGTATCTGTATAAATTTATTGTTTACATTATACCCTTTACACATCCATGATAAGAACCCTACTATTATTGTTGAATTAAGCAAAGCATCAATTGCCGTAGGCTACTATAGTCTATTAAATTGACGTTCTCCAACCAGCTTGACGGCATTTTTCTAAAGTTTTGAGAGCATATACTCGTTGAAAGTATAACGCATAATTAAATAATTTTTTATATTATACACTATGTAACAGTTACCATTTGCTTTTAGGTAAATAAGTAATAAAAAAATCAGTTCAGATGCATAGTTTTTCAAACATTGAGTTATTAAGTGACGTTTGGTAAACGATTTTTATAGTAATAATGCGATAATTTTTTACGAACCTTTTAATGATAGGTTCGTGATTAGAACCAGTTGATGTAACTCTTATCGTAGAGACATGCGTTTGTTTGATAAATTAATTGCTGAGGATGGTTTGTGCTGTGCTTAACAATCTTTTAAAGTTATATACAGTTGCTATACTTATCTAAATGTTAGTTTGAGTTTATAAGGCTGTTTATAGTATAGATTTATAATAGAGAGCTATCTCTAACAAAATTCCGATCGAGCAAAAGCAAAGGTACGGTCTTCTTCAGAACCGAATATAGTTATTTAAAAAAATGTTTTATTATAAGTTATTAGTATTTTCAATCCTTCCTGTCTTAGAGGCACAGCAGTTTTGCTGAATTTAAAAATCATTGCGGTCTTTGACGAGTAATAATAATGACAATATTATTATTCAAAATTGTTGAAAAACAAAATTTTAATTTTCAATAAGTTTAGAAACCAATTTAAGAATTAAATTTAAACCTAAAACGACTTATTGTGTTTTAAACTGAATAGAATATATAAGATTATCTGGATCAAGCAAAAAAAAAGCAAAGTTTAGGTAAGGAGTACTTTATAAGCAAGTGCAGTCTTGGGGTCAACTGCTTTAAGTTTTATTTAAAAAAAAAATATTTTATAAGATTAAATGATCTTTCTAAAAGTATTTGATCGCAGATAATCCTTTTCTTTGACTTAATGTCACAAAACTTATCTATTGTGAATTTAAATTTTTAATATCATTTCTGAATGAAGGGGTGGTAGGGATACCAGATAAATAGTTTACAATCTTCTGAACTTCAATACTGACTTTTCTTGTTGGGATTATTTTAGTGTTGTCAATAATAATTATACCAATAATTATACCTTTAGCTTTACTATATGACGGGTTGGTTTACAGCTAATTAACATAAACTCAATTATTATTGCAATTCTGTAAACGCAAACTAGGATTTGAATAAATACCACAAATTTAAATTATTTTTGTCAATCTTAAACAACTTTAAAAAAATATTTAGTACTGCGGTTTTGAAGTGGTTTTTAGAACTATGCAGTAATAATTAATATCTGTATTGTGATACGATTCCAACTGGTTCAAATTTTTTGATAGCACACTTCTATTACTAAACTATTATTGGACAATAAATTTATTATGTAATAAATTTTGAGCTCTTACTTACCTCAAATTCTAGATTTAATTTTTTCTCAACCACGATTTAAAATCATTGATAAAACCATTGCTAATTTATGTTTGTGTTTGTAACTTATTATTAGTAATGCTAGACAAATTTGATTCTAATATATTTTTTTCTTGATAATTTTTTTAAATAATTTATATAAAAATTAATAAAATGCTGTCTGGTTGTATAAGAATAACTTTTTTATGAATAATATCAATATCATGTTCTTTGTATCCAATATATTGCATAAAGCAATTAAGGAGGTAAATAAACCACAACACAGAGTAGATATAAATGTAGATATTTAGATGATAACCAACATTTTACTTGAAAACGTATAATAAATCTAAATCAATTTAAAGGCATTAACATTCACCGGCGTTGCTTCTAAATTATAAATACTTCTCATTCAATTTATTCCTTTGAAAATCCATATTGACGCAAAGGTATTTAGAAGCTAATTCAGCAAATATAATTATTTCCGTTTACCTTTGCTTCCATAAATTCAATTATAAGTCCAATTTCGCCTTCGCCTGAGTTATTCCGTATACAAGATAAGAAAATATTACGTTTGGATGACCTCTGTCCTTTGAAGGATACCATATAAAAATCCATCTCAAGTATCTGCCGAGTGTTGAAAGGTCTCTTGATTGATTTATCTTGCTGAGACCATTTTGACTACTTTATTTGGTATTTGATTCTACTCGTATTATTCCTTTTTATAATTCTGAATAAATAAAGTTTATTTCTTCTTGCCTTGAATGTAAAAATGTTCTATTGTGGAAACGAAATATATTATTCAGAAATAAATGTAAAAATCATGTATTTTTGACAACAATACTTTTTATGAATACATTTTCTATTAGTAATGTCACCGAAGGTTAGGTTCTACATATATAATATAGTTGAATACTTGTTATTTGTCATTTAAATACTGACCAATTTTGAGCTAGTGTTTGTAAATTAAACTTTGTAAAATATGTGTATACTGTTAACGTTCATCAAGGGATGCTATGCTTTTTTGACAGCAGGTCTTAGATTGGTTTTACTAAAGCCGGTAACAAAAAGTCGCTTACGCAATAGCGCAAAGATTTTTGTAATTTTAAATATATCAACTTAATAAGTTTGAGTTATTTATTGTTTCAGAACACTGTAAAATAAGTAATACATATTTTTATCTTGTTGGATAATTTTCCGTTTTTATTTTAAATAATTGAAAATTCATTTCACATGTAGAAAATCGCGCAAATGTTTGCAGCCGGGCATTTATACACCGCACTGTACTCAAATGTCAATAACAGTTGTAAATAAACACGTGCAATACCGGCTTAGCGTACCGGCACTAAAAATGTAATAAAATAACTGAGTCAAACCAAAACAACCGTTCTATTTTTTAAGGCCACTCTTGATTAATCTGTACAGACTATACACTCTGTATTTCGAATATCAACTAAAATTATATTTTCTTGAAATCCGCTCACATAAAGAATTCTGAAATAAATTACACCTCATTGTAAGCAAAAAACAGCAGTACACGTTGTTTATAATTTTTATTTTGTGAAACAAATGCACTAACTTTTAATAAATATCAACAAAATTTGAATTTATTTTTTATTAAAAACTACGCATTTTTTAATAATACAATAATTATTGTGTCATAACTTTGGAAATACTTATGACGCATATTGTAAAATCAAATAAAAAAACTTTATTACTCAAAAATATGATTTAAAAATCATATATCTAAAAAATAAAAACAAATGTATAATTGTTAACAAATATGAAGTGCCATAACTCAAAAAGGAAAAACAAAACATTAAATCGGATTAAACTTTTTTATCGACACACTCAGTGGTGTTTAACATTGTTGGAACATTATTTGTAGTGAAAATCGTAAAGCTTCCCAACACAACCATCAACCAAAATTATGGCTCTGATAAAATGTCAAGACTTTTAACCATGTTTAGAAAATAATTAAAAAAAGTTAAATTCAATAAATTTGGATCAGCTCACATAACAACGACATTTTTGTTTCTCTAAAAAGTACTGGTATATATTCTCAACTTTGTCTAGACGACATTTTATTTTATTTGATCTAGAACTTGTTTTTCAAAACAGCTTAAGCTTGGCTTAAAACTTTTGATAAAATTTTGATAAATAGTTTTGTTGCATTATGTACAATTTTGTATACCTAAAAGTGATATTATCATCACATGAGAATATTCTGTAGATTTTTAGCTACATAACATAAATCCGTCAACTGACTAATTTATTAAAGTTGATTAAAGATACAAAATACGGTAGATTATTGCATGAGCAAAAATTTAAAGAATACCAAACACGTATCTGTGAAATCTGCCACTGTTCACAGCCACTATTGCCGGCGAAGCAAAGCATACACTCCACTTATTTGGCCAGGCTCTGAAAACAGCATCTTTGGCCACCTGGCTACAAACAACTCTTTTTTTATCTCTAACAATATAAACAAAAATACATATATTAGTATGCTTAAAGCAATTGATCTTTTTAAAATTGATGTTAAAAATGGTCAAACAAAATGTTTATTTTTAGCAACACGGAACTTTATCACTACCATGTTGTAAAGCAATACTTTCAAAACATACAACTTTCTCGTTAATAAATTAGTAAAACAAGCGCTTCTAAATGTCTGTCACAGTCATCTGATTTAGATCTGTTTTTTTTATAAGGCTACTTTATAAGAGTGTGTTTTTAAACTCAACTTGCGATACGATTCAAATGCCTTAAAACCATTTCCGATGTTCTACAAAATGTTTGCAGTTCAGTTGAACAAAATTATTTTACAAGTCTAATAAATCTAGCATAAAAGCTAATTTGAACATTTAAACTAGAAATTTAAAATGACTTTTGAGAAAAAAAATTAAATGTATATCAATTATTAGGCTTTTTTATAGACCTGATTTGTAAAACTTAATAAACTTTGTATTATTAAAAAGTAACTATTTATTTTAAATAATGTATTACTTCACTTTGTAAAATGATTCTCAAAACTATGACCGCCCTGCGCAACAAAAACAAAGTTTTTTTTTGTTTATCATATTTTTGTGTGTTACTTTTGGCATAAATATTTATCTTATTTCTAAAATTAAATTATACTTTTTAAAATAATCTCGATCGAAACTTTTTGTTAGACTATTCTGTATATTCAATTTTAACTTTTTTAAATTTACCTGTTTTATTTTTTGACTTCTTTACATGAAACTGTAAACTTCTTTGATTCTACTGCAAAATATAATTTAGGGTTAAGTCTTTATTTTCAACCGTCTAACACTGATTAAACCTATCAAATTCTGAAACATTTCTTACTCTTAGTACAGTCATCACACAAATATCTAATTCAATTCTTATCGTTTTGTTACTGGGAGTTTACAATTTATTTGTTTGGGCCAACTTTTACTGATAATTGAGCAACTCCGATGAGAAATTCAATAAACTATAGGCATAAATTTTGTAATTTAATTTTACGCCGGATTTCTTTTCTGCATTAACTCTCCAATTTAATTTGAGGGGCGAACCTAAGAGATAAGCAAAGGTGCAATTTCTTTCTCTGCTTTCTAAGGTTTTTCGTACAAGAGTCATTAGAGAAAATGTAAAAATATCAGCGGTTTTATTTCTTTTATCCATGCATACTTTTAGGATGTATTGACTATCACAAATTGCATTGAAAATAAAATAATAAAATAGTATATTACGTACCGTGAACTGTAAGTGTAACTTTTTTGGTTGAAAATGCAAGATTGGGAATTTGAAGCTTGCCGAGGTTTCCTAAACATTCAAAACCAAAAAGTACTTACACTTTTAGGCTAGTGAGCTATTTTTCACCAGATCAAAGAAAAAAGTTAAAATTTGTTACTACATTTTATATCAAAAATCAATAAACGCAAGTCGAGCAATTAAAAATTTAGGTGACGTTTGTTTTGAGTCATCAATACATAATCAACAGAAAATCAAACTTCAAGATCGAAGCTACTAACTAATTGCGAAAGTGATTAAATAAAAATTATTTCATGGATGGAATGGCCAAACATGCAGGCGTTGCTTGTGCATCGTTGGTACCAGAGAAGTTAAAGACAAGGTACGAAATGACAAGCTATAATCTGTTTTGAAAGTGGTGCAAAGGCAAACAAGTTAGTAATCATACTGATAAGTCAGTTTTGTTGGCGTATTTTTTGTACAAGTTTAGAAAGTATCTCAGGGAGCCTATAGGGTCAATGGTCTGTTCTACAATTTCTCTTAATGATAACGTTGAAATCTCTAAATATTTAGAATTGAAAGCATTTTTGGAGAATAAGAATACAGGTCAATTACCTTCTAAAAAAAATATTTACTAAAAAAAAAATTTAAAAATTTGTGACTAAAGCGTCTGACGAAATATATCTTATAAAAAAAATGGTGGCTATCATGGTTAAGCTGGTGCTTGTTTCAAAGATGAGTAATGTAAAACAACCTTAAACGACATCACAGATAGAAAAAACTTTGAGTTGATTGAAATTCCTGATCTAAAAAATGATCAACTAAGAAGTTTTTTATAGTGAATAATATAATAAACACTTTTGATGCTTAGAATTATTGCTTTATGTTTAGAACCACGAAATGCGAAAAACAGAAGATTTTTTCTCAGATTTTATAATGAAAAGTGCTATAATCAACGTCAAACCAATGTTTGCTAACATTGGGATTGACGTTCTGCAACTTAAAAGAGCTAGAAAGGCAAGTCTTCAACTGTAGCAGAAAGCTATGTAGCAGAATCAGTGTCAAATAAACTAACAGTGACTAATAAAATATTTTACGTTAAAAAATAGACCGATCTGGGCTTCTTAAGTAATACAATTATTTTAATTAGATATTTTATATTTCAGATTTCAGATGTTTATGTTCCGTTGGTTAACGCGCTTGTTCATATGTTGCTCCTGTAAGGCAATTTTTAAACAAACAATTTTTTGGTCAATAGATTGGTACAAGAGGCGCTATTGAATGACCAGCAAAAGTACTTTTTTTATAGTCACTTAAAAAGTGTGCGCGTTTTCAAACTCAACCTTCATCAATTGCCAAACTTCGTCGAATAATTATTGTTGAAGAGCGCCGCAGGAATCAGGATCACTTCCAAAGTTCTACAAAATTCTTTTGAACTGTTGCATGGAGGAAAATGAAAAGCATTTGAACATTTATTGATCTGGAAATTAAAGATAATATCTATTACACAAACTGTTTAAATGTTTTGATATACAAGTAGTTTATTTTAATATAGGTGTTTTTTGTATATACTTACCTGTTTTAGCTTTTCTGTTCTTGATTATTTATACTTTTTAAACTAAGAATTAAAATAGGAACTTTTTGTTGGGTCACTCTGTATATTGAACAATACACTTTATACTATTTTTTTAATATTATAAAATTAAATTAAACTTACATTATTTTTTATTATTATACGCAATTTAAGATAGTTTATTCTAAATTCAGCTAATCCTTTCTGATAAGAATAATCAAACAATAGCTTTGTACATTTTTATATTGTGACATCTAACAAAATAATTCTTTATTGGAATTTAGTTTATTTGTGATTGCAAAATGGCTCAAAGATTAACGTTTAACAACAACACATAGCTCGTCAACCGTCTTTATGTAGCAATCTTATGTTGTTTTCTGATGTGTGGAAATTCTCAAACAGACGCAATCCTGGACGTTAATTAAATGCTTGCTAAATGCATATTTAACTTTACAAAATAAGCGATGTGACAAGATCGTCTATAGTGATTTGTTAGTTTTAATTGACGCAGTTATTTGTTTAAATTGGGACTTGGCTTACGTTACAGGCACACAAACTTTAAGGCTTTGAAAAGACAGAACGATTTTGTCTTCTTTGTTGCTTAAATAAATTATATAGTTTACCCGTGGTTTACTCAAAAAATTTATAACCCAAGCAGCGTTTTTATTGTAAACAAGGGATCTCTAGAAACAGTTTTTTATTTGTTTTAACGTTGTCATGCTCACAATGACAAACACAAAATTGATAAATTTTGTAAAATGTAGTTAATAGAATAATAGACGGAAATTAAATAAAATAAGACCTTTAAGATGCGTACTTTCAATAGAGTTTCTCAATTTTCACAAATAATCAATTAAAGTTAATAGTAGGAGATTTTTCTCTTTATATAACTTTTACATATTTGCAAGAATATATATTAAAAAAAAAGAGCAGGACTGACAATCAGATCACAATAAAGAAATAATTCTGATGGTGTGCATAATGCAAAATTCATGCAGTACATGATTACAAATTAGAAATAATTAGTAAACTAATAATAATGAAAAATAATAATGACTAAGCAAACAAATGTAAAAAATACCAAAACGACGACAAATAATGTGTATATTTAAAAAAATAAAGATGGAAATGAAAACAATGTACGCATTCCTAAATTTCAAAACATTTCTAAATGACAAAATAAATAAAACAGGTGGTAAAAATGTCTGAAAAAAAGAGAATAATAAGAAGCAAAACTACTCATAAAAAATTTATGATAAAGTAAGAAATAGATTTAAAATAAATAAAAAAACTAAATGTTTTTTACCAATTATTGATCTAAGACAAAAATCTACACTAAGCCTCAGCTGCTTTGTGATTTGTATAAGAAATACAAAACAAAAACATTTGCAAGACTACAATCAAAACAAGTTTTAATAAGACTCGGTAAGAAAAAAAATTGTGTACCGATACATGCAAATTATGTGGCACTAAAGACAAAAAAAATAAGAAGAAGTTAAGATCATAAGTAGGAAAAACTAAAAATAAATGTAACAACATAGATTTTTTAAAAAAAAGTTTATCAGTGTTGAATATTTACCAACATTTATTTATAAGTAAATAAAAATAGTAAAGCGGCTAAACTGTTAGAAAAATACTTTGACACTGTATTTTTTTTATTGATTATAAGCTTAATTAAGTTCTGTTTTTTTTATAAAGTAACTAATTTTTTTATTGTTATTTTAGTAAAGCATTTTCTTAAGCATAAAACCTGTTGACATTTAATAGTTATAGCATTAACACTAATAAATTTTGTTTTAAACAAACAAAGCTGTTATAGCAAATCAGTGTATTTAAAAAAAAATATTTCTTACGAAAAGTGAAACAACTTAGATACTTCTGTAAACAATAATACAACAATAATACAAAAACTGCTTTGAGTGCTCATCAAAAACAATGAGTTTTAGTCACTACTATAGTTTAATTTTTTTTATTTTATATTTTAAATACGAAACATTATTGTTTCTGACGCTAAAGATATTATATTTCTGAAAAATTAAATTATTAGATTTGTCCCCGATAAATTCATCTAACTGTTCTTATCTAATATAATGCTGCAACAATGTGATAACATTGAAGAGCATAAACCCAGATTAATAATTACACAAAGCAAAACATACCTTACACAATAATGTAAGGGTTATGCGTATTGTGTTCAAGACATTAATAATTTCCTTTAAGCACCATTCCAAAATTCTATAATTCCTTCCTTTAACAATACAGTTAAGAAAATAAATTACTACCTGTAAATTAAAATTTGATTATTCCTTAGATTAATAACTAAAATTATAGTTTTTATATTTAAATTTTTTCTTTTTTTTTTGTTATTTCTATTTAATTTTTATTATTTTTTTGGTTTAACAACGGGTTAATGATATAAATGCATACATTATCAACAATTTCTCTTACTTAATTTTGCATTTATTTTATGCACTCTGTGACGTGTTTTTTCTCTTTACGAAATTAAACTATAAATTGATTCTGTGATTTGAAAGACGTTTTAGCTTCAAGTAATGTTGTTTACTAGGTAAGACACTGAAGGCTTGACACAAAAATAGACAATTTAAAAAAGTAAAAAATTTTTTTGTGTAAACTGCAAGAAATAAAACAGTAAAATTAAATTGTATTGGAAGCCTTAATAGAAACTATTGTTCTACAATTGCGTTAGTAAGAAGGCAACTGAGATAACAATTGATTTTATTTATGTGGTCTGACTGAAACAAGTCGATTATTTGTATAACCATCTACAAGATACCTAGACTCTACAAACTGTTCGTTTCGGTTGCAGAATAGAAGTTTCATTCTGTGAGTAATTACAAATCGGTGGTCGTAGCTAAACTGAAATGTAAGAACTTTCTATGCTACTACTAGACTGTTTCTAACTCAACTGAATATTACGGACTTTAAGTCATTAATTACGTTCCCTGTTGGTCCATCCTGGTTGAAAATATGCTTCCTCGTCATTTTCCGTTCTTGTAAGCTTGTTAAGCTTTTTTTATCAAAATAAACCATTCTATGATATAACAGCATTGATCATTTAAAATGCATTTGACACGTTAGTTTGAATAATCTGTTTGTTTTTCGTGTTTGAACAAAGATCACAATTGAGTTATATAAAACATTTAAAAAAAAAGAACCGTTATGCTTTTCTGGCATTATTCAACAAAACTGTGCACGACTGAGCAATAAAAAACTTAAAAAACACAACTCAAGTATCCAACTGGGTTTTGCTACACTTATGTTTATTTAGTCTGGAAGAGTATGTGTGTCCTATAAAACTCAATGTTTTAGAATTTACTACTTAATTTAACTCGAGAGAATAGAAAAAAATATATAGAAAATACAACTTGCTCACATCTTTTTTATCGAGTCGGAAGACTAACAAATTGGTACAATCAGCTTGACAACAGACTATTTTACACACTGGAAAACGTATCAGGAAACGATCTGATGTATGATAATATATTTCACTTTCCTCTCACTCTCAATTTCCTTTCGTCTTCCAGCTTAATAAAATAACTGCGACGATCATATAAAGAATAATTTCGAACTCAACGTGTCTAATAGAATGGCGTTTTTATCGCAATTTTGACTATAAAAACAAATTGACTTACAATAAAAACTACATAGTGAATTAGTTTTTATAACATTTTTTAGGTAGCCAAGTATGAGAAAAACTTATCTAGCAACACAAACATTATGACAGAGTTTGAAAAACAGGAATCAATATGAAGCAGAATAATAAAAAATATGCAGAACTTTACGGGAGCGGTTGTCTAAATATTAAATCAAGAAAGCGTAAAAATGTTTCTACAATTTTTATTCGTTTTTAGTGTTATGAGATGTTTCTGTTTCCTTAATGTTAACATCAAATAAAAAATAAAACAAGTCAAAACATTTATAATAAGTCCAAAAACTCAAAACCTTCATAATAACTTATTTTAAGCTTTTTTCTTTAGATATTTAGTTCTACAAAAAAAAAATGCATTCTATTTGGAAATTAAAAACTATACCGACTGTCATAAAAACAAACTAATTTAAAAACAACGCAAATAATTGTGAGATAAAAATTTACTAAATTGATCGTAAGAGTATAAGTTAGTGAACAAGCTTAAATGACTTTTATCGAAATTTAAATGCCATAGGATAAAATTGAAACAGACTAAAAAATTGTATTATCATAAACGTAATTTCTAAGTTGATTCAATATTTATTACTTATATTTAAAATGTTCTTACCTTAGGTGAACCTCAATTGAACGTTTTCGTTTTGAATGTTCAATACAGACATCTTAGTGTATTTATAGATTTAAAAGCTTTTGCAGCCTTATTATCAAAAAAACATGCTAGCAGAAAAACAGATTTTTATATGGTTTACATTTAGTTTTAATAGCAGTTTGTTCCTTCTTCAATTTTATTTAATTTGCTACAATCTGTTTTAAAAGTATATAAAATCGGTGTCACTAACAAGCACAATAAATAAATTTAACAAATATAATTAAATACAAATATTTTAGCATCTGTATGTAGACAAAACAACATGTAGACAAAATATTTTTTTATTTTATTTTGTTTATAAGTGCTTATTTATGCTAAAATTTTTATATTTATTTATATAGTTTTATTTATTTTATCTATTACTTCAAATATCTACAAATCATATTCCAATTTATTTTATTATAAGAAAAGTTTGGATTTTTATCAAATTATGCTACTTGAAACTTTGCTCCTTGAAAGTGAATCCGAACAGAAGAATAAATCTTGCTTTTTTTTTGTCATTTTAGTACATCTTTGAACTTGAGAAGTAGCAATTAAGAACAATAAAATAAAATTAATTTAGCTGGCAAATTCAGTGTCAATTTCATTCTTTTTGTATATATAGACGCTTTTTCACAATTACGTAATCGCTTTTTTGAAATAAAAGCATGTTTAGGAAAGAAAATATTTCTATAAGCTCTTAAATGAAAATATTGATTATTTTGAAAGAATTATTGTTTATGAATATTCAAACGTGTGTAAAATAGAAAACATATCTGAAAATACCAAATACGCTGAAGAGATTTAATTGTGTGACAAACGTTATCAGTCTGAAAATCTTCTAAACATAGAACATAATTCAAAGACAAACTAAATTGGCGTAACTTAAATACAAAGCGGCGTCGCAAAGCTAAGAGCGCTATGCCTAAGGTAAAACAGAGGGTTATCTCTTTATTACTATAAATGCAGAAACTTGTGAAAAGATGTGTTATTTTCACTAACTAGCATTCTGGTTTTGAACCTAATATGTGATAATCTGGTTTTAGGAAACTTGTTATGAGTAAATCTGAACCAAATTGAAATTTGGAAATGCCAGCCAGATTTCACTTCAACTATAGCCAAAGTTTGTGTGTAACTTATAGAATATATTCATACTCATCTGATTCAAATAAACTCACTCCATATCGAAATGTTACACAATGGTGACGCTATTTTGTGCATATTTCAAACTTCATTTATTCTATTCTTTTTGCTCACAATGGGATTTAAGTCATTAATTCTTGTAATTTATCATACTTCATACTTTTTCTTTTTAGTTTGATACAACAAGTAAAAAGAGTTTCCAAACAAATCTTTCTCAAAGCGGTAAAAACTAAAAATAAATAATGGCTTTTGTTGAATATTTATACACCACACAAAATTGAAACATAAATTTCCATAAATATAACCTCTTAATAATATGTTTAAATTTTTACTTCAATTGCCAAAAGGTCTAAGAATTTTAATTTTTAAATTAAAATTTGACAGAAATATTTAATTTAAATTCTATACTAATTTTTTTCCATTAAAGCTTTTATTTATATACATATTTTAATTAAACTGAAAATTTTGCTAAAATTTAATGTTTATTAATAGTAGCAATTATTAGAACCAAATTGTAAAAGAGAGATCATCATACATACTACAAAGCCTAATTTTTAAACTACGTTAGATAAAAATATTCCAATAACCCAAGCTCAGCTACTGACTCGCTTTGGTTTATGTTTACCGTTGTCCACTTAGCCAATGCTAATTTTTTCTATTTTTAAAAAAATAGAGCCTGAGTATTGCATTTTTTTCCAAACAATTTTACATTTTACATCAAAAAACCCAACTTAGTTTTAACCGAATTTTAAAAACACAATTTTTTTCCACTGAGTTTTAAAAAAATATATTATATTTATATATATTTAATAATTATAATACCTAATTTTAAAACTAGAATAATCCAAAATCAATCATTGAAAAAAATTTCAACAAAGTGTGTGAAGTTTTGACTGATTGATTGACCAAGCCATTTGTCATTAATGACACTCTATATCTTATAAAAAAAAAAGTATTAGCAGTTGTTAAAAAATTAATAATTTCATGAATAAACTGCTTTTTGCCAAACTCAACAGACTTTATATTAACAAGATGGAGCGACACCACATAGCATCTACATTTACAAAATATTTGTTAATTGGCTAAACGTTGAATAGGGTGAAAAATAAATTAATCAAAAAACCTAATTGTTAATCGTTTGGCTGACTTTACACAACTTGATTTTTAGCTGAAGAGCTGTTTTTTAAGTTCTAGTTTTTTTAGCTCGTGGAAAAAATTAAAAATGTTTGAGACAGCGATATTTAAATTTGCGAATTTTTTTTTAATTTAATATTAAATGCGACCTATG
This sequence comes from Lagria hirta, assembly GCA_947359425.1. Classification (NCBI taxonomy): domain Eukaryota; kingdom Metazoa; phylum Arthropoda; class Insecta; order Coleoptera; family Tenebrionidae; genus Lagria; species Lagria hirta. The sequence continues at coordinate 12,876,224 of OX375799.1, read as the reverse complement.
GAGTGACCAAACTGGTGAGAGTTGTGTGTTTTACAGAGTGAAGGTCAATTTGAGCAATATTTATGAAGACGTTTCTTTTGTTACGTGAGTGGATATTATAATATAATTTTCTAGGGCTAGATTGACAATTTTATAAAAAAAATATTGAACAATGTTTTTGTGTAAATATTGCATTAGAATTTACTTGGTACACATCAACAAATTAAAAAAAAATCTCCTGTTTACTGAATTCAAACAATATGTACATTGCTATTTGGAAAAAATTGGACGTGGTTTTACCTCGACGCTAATGTTGACAAAAAATATCAAATTTTATTTAGTTCAAAAATAATTTATTTACATTTTTTTATTTTTATTTATAGAATAAGAAATGAGAAAGATATATAAGAGAACTGCGTTTTCAAGAATGATTAATAATAAATTTATTTAAATTGTACTGAATAAATTTTGTATTGATTGCAAAAAATTTAATTTGTAAAGATTCAAAGCGTGTGACTCCACATAGTGTACTTTATTACTAAAATCCATAGAAAATAAATTATTTGATCGTAAAAAAAATATTTATAATTCTTGCTGCATAAGCCATTTTGGTGCTTTTCTATAAAGCACTTGTTGAGATGCTCTTTCCCTCTCAAACGTTTTAATGCGCGTCTAAAACATAATAATAGCCATAATAAAAAACAATGTTCTAAATTGTTCATTGTTTTGTACCCCAAATCAAATAAAGAAAAATTATTGTTAAAAAAGCTATTTAATTTAGATTTGTTTAAAAATACACTTATCAGATTTAATTTGAATCCCAAAATTTCAAAACATTGAATTATAAATATTTAACAAGGTAAATATTTATAGCGTTAAAAACATCATAACAAAATTCTCATCAAAAATAATTTGATTACCACATTGGATTTTTATTTTTAAGTAAATATAAGCAATATTTATATATATCAGGAGAAAACGTTGAGTTTTTACAGAACAAAAGTATATCTCTTTGAGCAGATCAGTGTTCATAACCAGATTTCTTCAATCGACAACAGGTAAGATTGCTAGGCTACAGAGGCTAAAATTGAGAAGACGCAATAGATGATTTTGAAATTGATTTTACCAATAACTACTTATGTATTCTTAACTTTTTGATTTTATTTTGTTTAGATTAAGAGAAATCTTATTCAATCTTTTATCAAAAATGGCTGCTACTTTCAACAAGATCACCATTCTTTTGTTGCTTATTGCATTTGCTATGGTAACTGCTGATTATTGGGTATGGGTATCAGAATGCAACGAAGTGTGTAGTCGTACACAACCCGAAAAAAATGAGTGTTGCAGAAGTCGAGGCTTTAAAGCCAACGGAAAATGTGACCCTACAGCTCTTTGTTTGCGTGGTTCTTGAATACCGATTTTTTAACTAATTTGTTAGACACAAAAATAAAAAAAAATGTATTTAACATAATCAATAAATGCTTAAAGAACTAACTTATTTTTAATCTTATCAAACTTTTTACAACTTTCTAAAATTATTATATCAAATTATAACTCATTAAACACTTTTTAGTTCATTGCAAAGTTTCAATTTTTTTTTTGTCATTAGAGAAAAGAAGATATAAAAAGAAAAAACAGAATAATTTAAATCACATTATAATAACAGTGTTAAAAAAAATCCGCATACTATAGAAATCACTTAAGAGAAGAAATATTTTACAATAAAAACATCAATAAAAAAATTAAGTAAAAATAGTACTGACTATATGTGACATTTTCACACAAAAAGTACTGAAAAAATAATAAAAAGATTATACATAAGAAAAATAATAGATATTTGCGGACAACAAAAGAAACAAAATAATAATAAATTGTGTAGTAACAAATGATGTAAGACATATACGGCTTGTGTATCCTCCGGTTATAGAACCGGCTTGTTTTTTTTATATCAACAGATAGTAAATAATGAAAAAAATTAACAGATTATAGCAATGTAGTAAACAGCAGAATTAAAGCGCCATGGAAAGTGGGCAAAAAGACTATGAGTGAAAAAACTATTTCAGAGATGAAAGTTTATGAAGCAAACAAAAAAATTAAAAAAAAATAAAAAATGTTCAAAGATAGAAGCAAAAAAATAATAAAAACACAAAAAAAAGTAGTAAGAAAAAGACTTTTTCAATTAAAAAAAAAAGTAGACAAAAAAAGAAAATAAGTGCAAATAAATAGAAAAAAAACAGTAATAAAAATATAAGCTAAAATTATAAAAAACCAAAGCAAAAAAAATTTTACCAAACTATAATATAGTACATTACATACCGTGACGGGAAAGTATTGCACTTTTGTCGAAAAATTAAGAAGTTCACCGAGACGCAAAGTGTCGAGGTAAACTTTATTTCGAGACAGAAATGTAACATTTCGTTAAGGTATACATATATACCTTTTTACCCACACTCATAATATCACTCATGATTTTCCTTTTTGATTCAGTATAATTATTTTGATATTTAACATTTTAAAATATTAAAAGTGTTAAATAAAACCATAGATAATTGTTTACGATTAGATGCGCTTTATAACGGAACAGTGTAATCAAGTAAGCTAGGTGTTTTTGCCCAAGAGAGGAAAGATGCACATTACCTACCTTTTACAGGTTTGTTATTATTCAATTAGAATACTGATTGTGGGTGAAATTTTTTATGTACTTATCTTTGAACAAATCTATTATATTTCAATATTAATTTTTTTAATGTTATTTTGCGATTAGTTTATCGTTCTAACTTACTAACCAAGATCTTTACAAAAAAGGTTAAGTAAATGTTATATATTTTCCACTGATTTTAGTAAAATATTTGACTGCATTTATCATAATCCATTTGTACAAATTTTGAGATATTTCGACTTTCTTAAAAATTTACGAAGTTAATGTTGCTCTATTGGTTTTAGAGTGGTAATTATGTTGTGTACAATGGTTTGTGTGTATTCAATCTTTGTGCTGTTAAATTTGTTGTTCAGAAACTGGAATCTTTATAATTATTTATACTAACCTACTTTTTTTTAACTTAATTTTTAAATGAGGCTATTTACAATGTATTTTTGTTACTAAATTAATGGTTAAACTCCGCTCAGTTACGTATGCAATGTTCTAAAAAATTAGTAAGTTTCAGATGGATAAACTTTTGGAAGCAACATTCTGTTCTAATTATTTAGAAAAAAGTGTTCAACTGAATATAATAGGATGCCAAAGTTTAGCACTTTAAAAACCTTAATTGCGGTGTGCTTGCAAACCACATATTTGAAAGTTTGTTTCTCCCGCATACAAGGTTTATGGATAGTTTGTAGCATAATGTATTCATATATTCACATTCAATGACACATTAGACAATTTTACAACAAATTAACCTTAATGGAATAGATATTTTTAGGTTCAAACTTACGGTAACTGAGAATTTATTTTCAATGTACTATTCAAACTCTACTCCTGTTTAGACAGTAAACTGATGACTTGGCTACGAAGATTAATCGGTCATTCATCACCTACAAATTCAAAACCACATAGAGACGTTATATGCACACCTGATAATATATCAAGTTACATGCATTTTTGTTTTACACGGAAAGCAATTGCATTTGCAATTATAACAAAATGTCACAAACAAGTTTTAATTGCATTTCTGAGAAAAGTTATTTAAGTGCTCATTTTCTTCTAAATTTAAATTTTAAAATTCTTAAATTACTTTGCTAATGCCTTCGAAGTTTTCACTTCTGATTTTTTTACAGGTTTCTTGGATAAGGCACCGAGATATTCATATATTGACTGTTGGAAGCTACACATATACAAGCGATCAACGATTTCAGGCAAATCACCATCCTGAAACCGATGAATGGACGCTGCAAATCAAATGGGCTCAAAAGAGAGACGCCGGAATTTATGAATGTCAAATTAGTACACAGCCTGTCAGAAGTTACTTTGTTAACCTAAATGTTGTCGGTATGTATCTACGTTCTATTTTATTTCCGCATTTGTATCAAACGTAACGTCAAAGACACCAGCTACATATCAGCATAATACTCTGCCAATAGTCAGACATAATTTATGATTTATTTTATTTTGCAGCATTTTGATATAATTATTGTTCACATCGTAATAGTTTTTTAGCTTCATCAAGACAATTAGCTAAAGCTTACATATTTCCATGAAAGTGTCTAATTTATACGATAAAAAAACAATTTGCTCATACTGCAGCTTGTTAGTTCATGTAATATTACCGGAGTCAGTGAAAAAACGGTTTTAGAAATTTAGGTTTTGAGAAATTTAGAAGCAAGTGTTACAAAATACCACTAATGCTAATGACAATTGCCAATTTGCAGGAAAACATTTTCAAAGAATAAAGAAAATAGCTGGTTGGACAACAGAATCACTGCACTAGCATCTTTTTGTTTGCAACACACATCTGAGATGTGCAATGTTTTTAATTTGCTTTGGTATTGCTACCAAAAATCAGAATGTAAAGCAAATGTCTGGTCAAATCTTTGTAGTTCAACCAGACTCTAATAGTCTGAAAATGATTTCGATCAAATCATAATGTAACACCATGATCTCTCGACTTTCATGTGAAAAACTTCTGATAGATAACACTACATATTGCAATACCTAAATGTTTCTAAAGTTTAGCCTCTACATTGCAACAATAAGTGTGACCTGTGTTTACAAAACATGTACCCTCGCTTAAAACCCTTCTTTATAAATCAGTTAATTACCAAATCAAAAAAATATATAGGACTAGTAAGTGGTTAAGATTAACAGGGATATTGCAATGCAATCATTTATTGTGCTCTCTACATTTACAAACAGCCGTGGCCAAACGACAACCGTTTCTTTTTTAGAAAAAAACGTCCGCTTGTGCGTGAAAACTTATTTGGTTTGGATCTGAAAGCATTATGTGGTCACCGAGCGACCTAAACGTATAAATCAGATACTGATAAATCAGTTTAAATTATGCATATTATTTGACAAACTGTTAATATCAATTGCAATAATTGAGGTATTCGAATACAACATGCAGTAACGGATTTGTGAATTCAAATATTGAAAAGTGATAAAAACAACATACTAATTACTAATTATAAAAAATAACGTCTAATAGTTTCTAAACATTATAGTTCAGTATTGTTTCCAGAATTATCAAAACTATTTTTTGTTTATCATCACTTTATAATTTCAGCATCGATTCAAATGCAATTTTTCCAAAAACACAAAAGTTAATTAGCATAAAAAAATATTTTTGGTGTAGAAGTCTTGTTTTGCTTTCAAATTATTTACTATACATTTAATAACACCCGCAGATGAGTTAAAGATTGACAGCAAGAGATAGATCATTTGTACATTTGTTCTTTTGGATTCAAAATTGCATTGCGGTAAGAATTTTTCAACTTGTTTAACTTTTGTCGGCTATTACGACGGAGATATATGAACAAATTTTTTAACTATTGCAGCTTACATACAATTAGTTTATCAAGTTTTTAATTGTGGTTAATTACGCAAGCTGTTACACAAAGACCCTAATTATATCATCATGCCTTAAAAACACAGTTTGGAATCAACTTTAAAATAAGAAAAAGTTTTAGATCCCTTTTTTTATATAACTTTTATGTTTAACAAAAACACGATAATGCTGCTTCTTTGGAACTAGCTGCGTTTTTTTTCAAGGTCAAATTGGAAACAATTTGCTGTTTTTACATTTAAGCAAATCACACCTTATTTATTCATTATGTGTCTAAACTAAAACTTTTGATTGACTGATCTCCAGATATGATAAAACCTATAATTTTTACTACAAAAAAGTAATGTCGTTTTTATTTGTAATTTTTAAGAAAATATTGCAAAGTCTTGGCTTGCTAGACCACAAACATAAACTCACGATTTATAATTATTGTTAAAGTTAAAACAAACTCAATTGAAACAATTCAGAACTGAATTTAGGCTTTAACTTTGTACGATTTTATTTATAATAAACTATTTGATTTATATTTAAAAATTTTCTACAAAAAAAATTATATCTAAAACAATGTCAATAGCTTTAATAACAAAAATGTGTGACGTTATTTCTAGAATCAATATGAAAGCTTATACACCCAATTTTAAAACGACAACAAGACAAGACAATTTGAAGTGCCGGTTGCTTATTTTAACAAAATTTGTTATAATACCAAGCTGTTTGTATACCAAAGCAACAAAGTTGATTTTTTATGATAAATATTGAGTAGAAATAATAAGTCATAAAACAATAGCTTTAGTGTTGTTCAGGTGTACATGTTTTTTCTGAAATCAAAAATATAAATATGAATTAAAAATGTTTAATAAAACATTTTACAATGTAATATAATGTTATATTAGTTGCCTATTATAATAGGCAACTAATATTAGTTGCCTATTATAATAGGCAACTAATATTACATTCAAAATGGAGTCGAGGAAAAGTAGATCTTCTTATGTCAATATAATATTTTTTCATTAAAAAATAAGCGTTATTTTCTGAATTTTATTCTAAATAAGTTACAATTAATGAATGCAATATTGGCATGAGTCTGGAAAAATTTTACTTTGCAGAGTCTTCTGACAGTTTTTACGAACGGTTTCAGAAGAAAATGTTTGTTATTTACTTATTTACTTTTATTTGTTTTTGTTAGTTTATTTATATAATAAATTTGCTTAAATAACTAATCGTTAACATAAAATTTCCAAAATGTTTTTTGTCTAATTTATTCTGAAAAATATTAAATAGTTAAAACTAATGAAAAAATCATATTAATTAGAAGTATTTTAGTTCCTGCTCTTTTTATAACAACCGAGTTTTAAAATGAACTTGTTAATTGAAACACAGGTCTTACTGTGTCTTCTGTTTATTGAAATAAATTTTGATTATAAATTAAGCTTGTTGAAGAAATAGAGTCTTGAGGTTCAAAGCCAACCAAGAGATCTAAAACTCATTAAGAAGGTGTCAGATGCAAGTAAAAACTGAAATACAACGAGAAGCTTTATAGGCTTTAAATCTTCGAATAATGTCAATTAGGCATTTTGATTTCTATTGTAATATTTTACTTAATTACTTAAAGTTGTTGTCTTGTTATTTGGTTGTCTACTTACAATTTACTAAATATCAACATTTTGTGTTATTATACCTTAATTGCAGACATTATTAAATTGAAAACATTTTTATTTAGTAATCCGGACAATTTTTTATGAAAATCTTTTATCACCTTGCAGTACTCAATTGAGGTACAAAACCAAAAATATTCAATTAAATTAAAAATTGATTTTACTAGAATCATATAGGTGTCGTTCAAATATAAATGCATTATATAAAACTCGTTAAACTTTTGCTGCGAGCTACTGAATAAAAACCTTTTTAAAACTTTTTTTTTTAAATCAGCTAATTTCGCTCTTATTGTGTTATTAATTTTATACTTTTGTGGTAAACTAAAAGTAATTTGCTTTAGATATAAATAGCAGGTTCAAATAAATAATTTATGATACATTTTCCACAATGTAAATCTGCTGTTGGCAGCAGCTATAAATAAAAACAAAAATAGTGTCAACTATTTCTAATTAATAATTATCTTAAAAAATGTGCTGCTAAAATATATATATATCTAAAAAAGCGTCAATAACTTCAATAATGAAAGAAATATGTGAGGTTATTTCTAGAATCAATACGGAAGCTTAGCATACCTTCAAACATTAAAACTGTTTTGATATAAACTATATGTAAAATTTTTTTAAAAAACTTTTAGATAGGTGTTTTCCGGCAGTTTATTAACCTTAAACCGCAAGGCAATATAGGTCTGTAACTTAATGCATCTGTTATCTGTTTACTTGACATTCGCATTGTAAGTCACAATACAGTTAGAAAAAAGTAGCTCGTAGAGATATGAAACCCACAACATAGTGAAAAAACGCTCACTGAAACCCCGGTAGTTAAAAGTAATTTTTCTATACGCTATTAAAATAAAGCAAAACGTTTGTAATGTTAATTCACATTCTAATCCTTAGTCTAATACACCCTTTCTGGTAAAAAACAGATATACTGCTGCACTTTTAGAGATTACTCTTTTTGTAACCTCTAATTACTAAAATAGAGTCAAATGCTTGTGTTGCTTTTAGGTTATCAGTTTTTGTGTGTATAGTCTTGTCAATTTTAGCGCGACTGTTTTTGCACATCAAGCTTTGCTCAAAAGACTGTGAGTTCTATAAAATATAAACAGTAGCTTTAGGAATAAAATTTTCTCAAAAAAGATAAAAAGCTATAGTGGACTTTAATCAAAACGCTTTTTAATAGCTGAAATCAATCAGATTATTTATTTCAAACGGTTATGTCTTTTGTTTAGCCTTTTTTAAAGCCAGTACAATTATATGAAATGTGGCTGTGTATTTCTGAAAATGTTTACAGCAATCAATTGAGCAAAGCGTTTGACTAAAGAACCAAAAGAATAAAAGCGGTCTAAATTGAAGCTGAAGATTGAGGTTTTGAAACCATTTTTTTGAACATGATAGTACTACAGCACACCTAGCAACGGCTAATTTTAAATTTTTTGCTTCAGTTTTTTAGTGTAAAACGTTCAGTTTTAAAGTACTTTTCGAGATTACCAAATTTGACTATTCTGAAAAATTTTATATTTGTTAATACCATTAAGAATTTTAAAGGTCCAATTCTCAAAAAGTACGTTCATATAATAATTTCTCAAACATTAAAAAATATTTATAGCAATATAAAGAAACGTGGAAATCTGTGTCCTTAAAATAACAGACAATGCAACGTTGCTTACAGCCCTTTAAAAATGAAATGTATTTCAGTTTTTGTTTTCTCGGTAAACCTCAATGAGCAGGAACGGCTTGGTATAATGCAACTAATAATACATCACACGGCAGTATCTTCGTATGAACATAGTAAAAAATTAACATACGCTTAAAATTTTATAGCATTTGACTAACTTTAGTGTGTTAATTAAAACGTGGAAACCAAAAAGTTAGTAAGAAGAGTTTTTGGATAACGAGTTCGATTATTTTAGCCTATGATAGAACTCGTCATATCCAAATAAAAAAAAAAAATTTTTTTTAGGACAAGCTGTATAGACAAGGTATTTTTAGTGTAGAACTGCTTTTCAGTCAAAGCTACGCAGTAGTTCTTTTCTATTGCGTAAGGTGTGATAAATTGTGAATGAAAAATATATCTTGTAGTAGGTTGCTAAAAATGCACGCGTTTCTTTTAAACTGGAAAAAAATTGTGATAGTCTTAGTTTTCTAAAAAAGATAACCTTTAAATCGAACTAATCACATTAAATATCACACTTACGACACGCTGAATCACTTAAAAAAACTGACGCAAGAGAAATAAATCACAAAATCAATAAAAAAAAGATTTTGCAGTTTTTTGCTAAACAAAAAATGCAGTAAATAATAATTAAACTATGTTTTTTATTTTTTTGTAGCTATTTTTGCTTAGAAAGCTATGCTGAATATCTATGCTTTTTTATGCTTTCTGCCACAAAATATCCGATTGAATTAACAAATAAAATTGTCTTTTAGAAAACAGTTTCTAAACTATTAAATAAAACACTGTTTTAATAATAAAAGTTTTGTTCAATTTAATATTAGAGTGGATGTTTGGAGTGTTTTTTCATTATTTGGTTTTCTGGATTTTGTAACATTCAATGTTAGCATTAAGATTGTGGATGATTAGATGTGAGAAAATATTTTATTTTATATACAAAATGTTACTGTTAAAGTGAGGGTTGTCTTCACATTACAAATACTCCAGCTATAAAAATACACATATACTCCTGCATCCGCGTTTATTCAAAGTAATCGTTTTCCACTTTTAAAATTCAGCAAGTCGTCGGCAAACAATAGAACATTGAAAAGCATTCGATTTCTAAGCGAAAACCAACAAAATACACTTTACAAATAGCGTACAATAAAAATACATTCAGGTTTTAAACACGTTTCTGTCACATTTTCTTTTTTTATATATTTCTAAGATTTATTATCGTTTTCAGAAGCTTTCGCTGCTGATGAACCGGCAAGAGATGTCACAAAAAAAAACAAATGTAGTTGTCCACCAGGTGCCAGGTTGTTTTACTTTGGTCTAACTTATTAACTTTGAAAGTTTTCTTTTGCTAATATTGCACTAATTAAAAAATAATAACAAATGAATAAAACTAATCAATCATTTAAAAAAAATTAATTGTGTTTTTTTGTGTAATAAAATAATCATTTGATTTTCTGAAATTAATGTAAAAAACACAAATTTAGTTGGAAACATTTTGTAAATTATTCTAAATATTAGAAACTTTTAATGAATTCAGTCAACTAAAGTCAGCTTTGAATAGACTGTATACTAGTTGTGAAATTTAGTGCGTATCTATAGCCAAGAACTAATAGTCAGGTAAGCTATCTATCCTTTCTGAAAAAATCTTATGTAGGTATATTAACTAATTTTTTTAATTTGATTAATTTATATCAAAATAATCATTCTTCTTATCATATATTTATATTGAGAAAAAAATTACATAAACCGATTAAATAAAAATTTTAAAGCCTTATAAAAAGGTAAAGTTCATCCAATGTTAGGAGCATTCCTTCGTTAAATCGCAAAAGGAACTTTCTCAAAAAATTATATATGGCCTTGTTACTTCTAGATATTTTTCTTAAAATAGATGTATTATTATTAATTTCTTTATTAAGAATGCTTTCTGGCTCTAAAAACCAAGTGTCTTGATAACAAGAGTCTTAAAGGTACTTTAAAGTTTTCTTTCTTTATGGTTAAGTTTAAAAACAAGTTCTGCTCTTGCTCTAGCTTCAAAAGATCGAAAATAGCATTGAACAAGAGTATCTACGCACGTTACATTTCAAGCCAGACATTGGTTTCTTGCTCAAGGTACAAGGTACATGGATTATCCCATCTAGACGTTTTCTATCATCACAAAAAAGTCTATAGGATTATAATATTGTGCTTTTACTTTTGAAACAGCAAAGAGCGTATTTTCTCTCCTTATAAACAGAAGAACAGCAATTGCAATTGTAAGATCTGTAGTGGTTGGAACTGAGTCTACTAAGGGCAACACAAGTCTGGAAACCTTGATTGTGTTTGCAGCAAAGATGCTAATTTTTAACATTGCAGTAATAGAAAACGAAGTTTTTTCTGATTCAACAATAATTGTCTTCTTTATATTGATATTGGTCAATTTTGTTAAACAGAACGCAAATACTAAAAAACAAATTATTATCTGTACTACATCTTTATTAACAATCCTAGGACAAGAAAAAATTTACATTTTACTGGATTTATTTTTAGATCAATATTTTTTACCATGTCAATTAAGAAAGTAAAATTTTTAAAACAATTTTTTTTGTTTCAGCTAATGTGCCGTCATCGAGGTAAAAGATTGAGTTAGATATGAATCTTTAAACCAGAGGGTAAAACACAAGACAAAAAGTTTACTAGAATTATCTTAATAGCAATATTTTTCAAAAAAAATTACTTTTCTCCAAAAAATAGCATTGCTTCAGAAATATTTATTTAAGAAGAACGTTGTAGTTTTTTTTAAGATAAGTATACGATATTTTTTGCTGGATAAAACTGGATTACACAATCTATTTCTGTAGCTACATCAAGCTGGTTATTTGAAAATACTTTAATAAAATTGATAGTGTAAAGGCACATACAAGTTTAAACGTAAGTCTACAAAAAACACTATTAATAGTAATGGACCGTATAATGATGATGTCATCTTTTTTTCTGATGATACAAATTAAAAACATTCTATAAAATTGGATAAAGTTAAAGGCTCAATTTTGATAACTTATCAACTATAGCAAAAGAATCTTGTTTTAGTATTCTGCGAATTGTCCTATATAGTCCTATCAGTTTTAGCTTTCATCAAAATTTCTGTAAAAAAATATGTCTTCTTTAGATGAAAAAGTGATAAATCTGAATGTTTCTTTATAAGATGATTTTGTAAAGTTTTTTTAATTGCAAAAGTTTTAAATGAGCTAAAGTCTTTTGCTACGACGTTTAAATGAAAGCTATGGCAAATCTGCTATAGCATTTAAGAAAAGACGGGGTTTAAACATTCACAACAGGAAGATTCACTCTCTTGATTAATCAAATAATCATTAGATAAATCAAAAGAGTAAATCCTCCTGTTGTGAATGTTTAAACTCCGTTTTTCCTCAAATGTTTATTAGGCCAATGCAGACGGTTTTTTTCCACATTGCAATAAAAGGCTTGTTTTTAATATATCCTGTATATGAAGCTATGGTTATCAAAAAAGTGTTTGAGCTGAAGATAGCCATCATTCAATCCTTTATAAATTGAAGTTTTTTTGTTATCAATTGGTTATAATTATTGAATGTTTGTTGACCAGCTCCTTCCAATAATCTTAAAAATTCTATTTTAATTATTTTAAAAAATAAAGTCAATGTTCGAAACGAGATAATTTTTTTACTAAGAACACAGAAATGTGACAAATTATAAAAATCACTTTATTTTGGCAAGAAGGAAATCACTCCTTTAGCTAGCATTATAAAACCTGATTCAAGTGAAACATCATTTTTAAGAAATTTTATCTATTTTTTATAAACACTAAAAATTGTTATATTCCACATCTTAATTTGAAAAAAATTAATAAATTTCAGTTTTACTGATGACATTTTTAAATTTTTATCTAACTCTTCTTTATTTTGATGTTATAAAAATGATGTTTTTGATTGAACTATGGGGTCTATGGAACAAAAGATTAATATGCTTTCTTTCAGAACCTTGCGCTTATAGTTTTTTGATTCGTTTTCCAAAAAAGCAATTAACTTGCCGTACTGTAAAATATCTGTATTTTTGTAAAGTTTTAATGTTGATCTTAACATGCTGTATTTTGTCCACATTGAAGAAGCCCCAAATCTTTTTTGGCGATGAAGAAGTAACCCAACAGGCTTGGCTTACCCTACTGTTTTTTTGTTTCCAGTTATTGAACTCACCCAATTCTTTGTAATAAGCATCCTTGGATTTTTTGGGTAGCAAACTCAATGTGACTTCAGCATCTATGGGAAGATATTGTGTTTTTTTAATTTACAATTAATTATTACAATCCCATTTTGTGTCAAAAAGATGGAACACCTTCACAAGTCAATGTGACTTCTTCAACATCTTTCGCAATTTTTTCAGGAAAAAAACATTTTTTTTTTATTTTTAACGATGTTACAAACGCTGAAACAGTTTGTTTTCAAAATGTTTTTTGATATTAACAACAACATAGCAATGAAATCATAGACTAATTTTTGTAGATAAAATTTTTGGGTTTTGATAATTTTTTAAGAACTCTTACAGTGAAGTGTTGAGTAAAGCTGCTTTGTAATTTTGTCTTAACAGCAAATAAGTCATGCAAAAAAAATAGGCTGCTCAAGCAAGCTCTCATAGGTTAATATTAACTAAACTTTCTTTCGTGACTTATTTGCCTTACATAATAAATAACTATTATGTCAATAAATGTTTAAAACACAAAATTGATTTCTATGCAATAGTCAAGCAGCTTCTTTTCAAAAGGATAAAATTATAATTAAACGAAATAGAATTTGAAGAATGTAAAAGAAAGCGTTGTCAATTTTTTACAGAATTACTATTTATAGATTTTTCTGCAAATTTTTGACAGCACCAAAAAACAAGTAAAAACTGATACAAAAATTGTTAGGGGTATAACAAAAGCTAAAAAAAATAAAAAGATGACTAAAGAAAAGGCAACAATCAGTATTAAAACCCAGAAAAGCCACACTTAAGAATTTGAAATAAACAAAATATTTTTTTTTGTAGCAACACTGGTAAACCTGCCAATGCATTATAAAAAATTAAAAAAAACTTTAACAACAAAATAGGGGCAGATAGTCGCAGTATGCTGATTACGAATATCTAAAAATAAAACAATTAAAATGTTTGAGAAGCTACGTAAAGAAGGGAAATAAAATTGCAAATAAACCAGAATAAATCTAAAATTTTCACATTTACTGAAAAAGTTACCAGAGGAAAATTTATCAAGGAAAATGTAATTTTAGAAAAATAGATACACTCAAGTATTTGAGAGTGACCTTAGTTAATAATAAATAAAAAGATGCAAAAATTAGAGAAACAATAATCAGAGCAAACAAGATACATCAGACAAACAAAAAAACAACTGCAGAGAAAATATCTAAGTTCGCACTGCAAAATTGAAATTTGTAAAGTAATAACTTAACCAATTATGGTGTATGCGGCAAAAGCACTAAACTTTACAAAAAATCAATAAAAATACCACAAAATAACAGAAAGACAAATAATAGACATAATAATAATAATAATAATAATAATTTAAAAAAATAAAAATAAACGAAATATAGGAAAAGAACTAATAAATGCCTGTTCCAAAAACTAGAAAACGAGTCACACAGGTAGTGAGAGTTGAGCCAAGCTCACTTTTACATAAAGTTTTGAAAAGTCACTTGTTTACCTAAACAAGTGAAAGGCATGTGGGACACATTGTTGAACAAAGGAAAGAAGTATTTAAATAGAACCAGAATCGACAATTTGAAAGATAAAGTGGATTGAAAAAATGGTTTAGTTATTCTTCGTTAAATTACCTCCACGGTACTTTTAGTAATAAGTTTCGTGACAACGAGGTCATTAAAATTTTTGCAAAGCAAAACAATTATCATAGTACACATATATTTGTTTCGCTTATTTTATTTTATTTCAAAAACAAAAAAATTGCAAAATAATTACGTTGTAAAAACTCTTAAAATTGAAAAACAATGAAAAGGCGGCTTACGATCAGACTCTGATTAAAACTTTTAAGACAGCATCAAACAAGAGAAGCAAATTAAATAAAAACATTACAGATTGTTTTAATTTAAAACATATTAAAGTTAATATTTTGGTTTAAAAACAACAAACATTTCAACTTTGAACACGTAAAACCGCAGAGAAAAACAATCGAATTAAATAAAACATTTGTAAACTTTCTAGAGTTGAGTAATAATAAAACAACAAAAATATATCTGTTAAACTTTATACAACAGCTGGGGTATTTATGTTCAAAAATAAAATATTTTTATTTGTATATTATTTGTTTAAAGAAGGAAAATTAGCAGAGAAACTTAATGTTTTTGAATTTTTTTCATTATATTGCAGACATAGAGAGTTATTTGCATCCTGTAAATAAAATATTTTAAAAACTAAACAATTATTTGTACTAATTTATATTAACTACTTGAAGAACTTTTTTTATTTTGTTTGATACAATTCTAATTTGTTTTGAATTATAGTTCCCACAGCTCAAATTCTCGGTGGACCTGATCTCCATGTAGACAAAGGGAGCACAATTAATCTGACATGTTCAATCCGCTTCAGTCCAGAGCCCCCAGCTTACATTTTTTGGTATCATCGTGATGACGTAAGTACAATTCATGCTTAACTTTACTAAAAAGAGACATAAATTTAAGGGTTGAAATAACTTTTTATCAGTTAACGCATCAAATAGAAGATTTTAAATTAAAACCGGGACTTTAGGTAGTAATGAAGTGATTCAAATCTCAAGAGTGTAATAAATGCTTTAACTAACAAAAATTTAGCCTTTCATAAAATACGAAAATGGAAATAAAAGAAAAAGTTAAAAAGTGTGGAAGCACATATAAGTCTTATTTCCTTTTAGTTAATTTATTTCTCTATTCAAATGCAAATTAGCTAAAAGTTGCCTTTTTGAATCCGCCGTGCGTCATTTGTTATAAGTAATAAAATTGTCATTAAAATAAAACATCTTCCATAGGTGATAAGCTACGACTCAAGTCGAGGCGGTGTTAGCGTGATCACCGAAAAAGGCGATGTGACAACGAGTTTTCTTCTAATACAACATGCTGACCTTTCTGATTCTGGAAAATACTCTTGCAGTCCTTCTAATGCAGATGTTGCTAGCGTCAGGGTTCATGTTTTAAATGGTAAGATCTTTTTTTCCTCTTTCTCATTTTACAATTATCTGACTGACACCCATGTGTTTTTATCTAATTATTATAAAGCTTTCATTAAGTTAGTAAACTTTCCAACATCTTCCAATTGTTTCAAAAACCAGTTTTCGAATAAGTTTCAAGCTTCATAATAACAAAGTTAAGCGCGCATTCGCTTAGTAAATACAAGAATTTATTCAGTAAAACATTTCCTGTCTTGTTTATTAATGATAAATGTATTTTGTTACTGAAAATTAAGCTTAGATTTCAACTCTAATGAACTTTGTAATAAACTTTGTACAATAATAAATCTAACAAATATATTGAATGCTTTATTTGATTTGTTAGGCACTGTAACTCAAGACAATTTATAACATTTCTTGGAAATGTGTCTACGCAAACATCCAACTTGCATCCCAAACTGTACACGATTAGAGAAAAAATCTACTAAAACCTAAATAAGTTAGAGAAAATGTTATTGTATACGCGATTAAACTAAAATACTTAACACGGTGAGTTATATAATTATGAACAAATGTTAAATGTATTTATCAAAAAAAAATACTGTAGCATAGTAAACATCATTTTTAGCTAATCCACACTGCACAATTTGTTCCAGAATAATATTCTTAAAATTATGCAATGCGCAGTTTTGTCACCAGATATCCAATCAATTGAAAACTTATGGCAGAAGAGAAAACGACGAATTTAAACTGCTCAGTCTTGCTATTAATAGCATTGCTTGAACATTCAAGCAATACTAATCAAAAAAATTTTTATGCTACGTTTTGGCAATATTTTGAATTGTGTAGTATATTTTAATTATTTTTTAGTATTATTTAATACTAAATCCAATTTATGTTGTAACGGGCGTTTTTCAAAATTTGGCGTTATAATGGCCCATGTCTATGTGTTTGTGCGAACAAACCATAATTTTTAAAACAATTGCTTTAAATGTCAGAATAATTACTAAATTTTTCATATTCTTTATTTTTTAATTTAAAATGATTTTCTCACAAAAACAGAAAATTTTTGTAGTGGAATCTTATTTTCGTAATGGTCACCAAGTTGAAGATGAATGGTGAATTATTGAATCAATTTTTTTAATGAAACATTGACTGCTGCAAAATACCTATAGGAGATTTTACAGCCATTCTTTACACATTTTTATAACTATGAAATTGTGAACGATTATTTTCAGCAAGTTTATTTTTTTGTTTACTATAACACTACAAGTGCTTTTAGGTGCTTTTAATATAATTTTATCAACGTGTTGAACTATCGATCCATTAAGTTAAAAGTGCGGTTAGTTTAATATGTCAAATTAATACCTGTTACTTTGATTCGATGGTAAAAGTGAGTTCACAGTTTAAAGTTAAACATGTATGGCAAGCTTCGATGCAAAATTTAAAAAAGCGCCCATTATAACAATGCATACATTGTTTTCAAAGTTGATAAATTATATTGTTAAAGATCAAGTGAACAAATAGTTTTCAGATTATAAAAGGCACTGCGAGTAGTTTGTCTATGTTTAATTGAAACATAGAAACAACAAAAACTCAAATGCTACAACATTCATACCTGTTGAATTTTGTCTATTTTAAAAGGAATATTAGAAACTCAATATCATAATTTTTTTTGTTGGTTTTATACAGGATTTTATAAAAATGTAGCACTAAAAAGAATCTTATGTGAGAAAAAGCAGCTTAATTCGAAAGTACGCAGCTTAATTCGAAAGTACTGTAAATAAATTTCACACAATTTAACCTCAAATGCAAACGCTAAAGAACGTTTTCAAAATAATGTTATTTAATAAGACACAATTAAAACAAATGCTCACAAACCAGATGCAAAAATGTTTCTGTGGAAGATCGGGTAGGAATAGTTTATGAATAATTACATGGTAGGAAAACATAAAAATTATGTTTCTACACAATTATGTTACTAAATATAGTTAAACATTATATGTAGCTTTTTTTAGACAAATATTTTGTGTGCTGTTTTAGCCTTGTAAGTATGTACTTAAGGAGCAAGTATTGAAAGGACAAGAAATCTAACAAAAAATGTTCGCTGCCCACTTTCGTATATCTACGAATAAATTTATTATTTAAAAATAAGAAACCTATTTTCAGTAGAAAGGCAATTTGTCATTCAATGTATTTTCACAAAAGTGACAAATTCAAGGGGAATCTGTATGGTAACAGTTTTACTCACGAACTTATTGAACTAGTTACAATACGATTTTAATTTACTAGTCATCTTAAAACTCTGAAGAATTAGTTAACACCAGCTCATAAAGACGCGTTTTAAAATGTTTATTTACCAAAATAACACTACAGAGTTAAATAGCAATTTATTTGTGTTTTTAAGATCAAAAATTATTATTCATATTTTATCAACAAGTTTCTAAATATAATTTCCAAAAAATACGGTTTATCAAATAAAAAATTGAACATACTTAGTCATAATTTGAAAAGCACTTTCAATTACCTGCTTTGTTTTTTTAGCCTGTCAGCTGCATTTCTCTTTCTAACACTGTCTGCAAAATAGACTCACCGAGTATTTTAGCTGTTTGACACAATAGAAATGGATCTGTAAATTCCTTCATGAAATCATCGACAATAGAAAAAGCTTTTTCGCTATTTACTTTTTGTAAGTAGCTTTTAACGAATAGGTCTATTTGTCATTCACTTTTTTTTAAATACGCTTCAATCTCAAAAGATTTTTTTAATGCAAAAATTATTGTAATTTATCAAACAGAAAACAAGACTTGTGAGAAGTTAAGGTTTTATTTTTGACTTTAACAGGTATGAATTTTGTGACATTTGAATTTTTTTTAATCAAAAACAAGCAAAATATTTTCAACATCTTTTCTAATTATTCAATTTGAAAACTATTTGCTTATAATAAAAGTTAAATTATAAACTTATCAAACTCATTTTGATTCAAGTCAAAAAAGCGCGCGAGCATAACGTTAAAAAGCTTTTGCAAATATTGGCAATCTTTTGTTAACACAGTATTTTCCAATACGGCAATTGCTATTGTCAAATGGCTTGATGACATGCTGTCTTTTCTCATGACTGTTAAATTCAGTTAATTGTCAAAAATTGCCTAAATTACGATATTGAGGCATTCCTAATCAACTTTCAAATATAGAAAATAAACTGATCAAAATTTTATCTACGTTTTCAAAAAAGTTGTTTTGTTTTGGTCGGTAGCTGACGCAAAATCTCCTTGACCACTGGAGAAACTTTGGAATATTTTCCCAAATTATAATCATCTGTTTTTTATTAATTACTATTATTTTACTGAAAAAAAAATATTGTGCGTGATACATTGTTTACTGGATGTTTAATTTTTCATTCAAATCTGTAAGTATAAAAAACCAGCTAGTAAACAAATTGTGTATTTATATGAATAAATAGTAAATATAATAATAGTATATTGTAAACCTAGGCGGCAAAGTGGTATTTTTTCAGGCCGAGAGAAGATATGGGCAGGCGAGCCTGGCTACTTCTCAAGGCCTGGAAAATCACTTTGCGGCCATGGTTAGTTAACACATTATTTTTTATCCTACACAAATTACCTTATAATCGAGCATTATCTTAAAATTGGTTTGAGGTTATTACCGCCAATCGCCAATTCAAAATGTCAAACCTTGACAGATGTCAAAACCTCATGGATTACTTTACTGTCGCGATTTACACAATTTATCTTGCACAAAAGTAGTTTCTTAAAATAAGATTGACGTTCCTAAACAGTAAATAAGATTTAAAATTTAGAAAACCTCTCATAAATAGTGAGACGCTAGAGTGTTCTTGGTGCGTGACGACTGTTCAACCGTTTATATAGACTTTATTTTTCTTATAACAGCAACGCCTGGCGGAGAAACAGATTTTTTTTTCTCGGTTAGCCGAGAAAGTACATCATTTCTCGGCTAGCCTGGAAATAATGTACTTTTTCGGCTGTTGAGAGATGAGAAAATTTCATTTTGAGTTGGTGTAGGATAAAAAATAATTTTTCTAGAAGTTTTCATGTTTCTGTAAATATTAATTAACATTTTTCTATTATAATTTGCTTATTTACGGTTTAAACACACGTTGAATATTAAAATAGCATAGAATAGTAGTCTCTGATGTTTTGCGCCCTCGTGCTGAAAAAAGGTTGAACCCTTGAAAAATGTGACAGGAAACGTGTATCAAGCAACACTTTGACCCATCGTCGCCTTAAACGCTCCAAAATTTCAAATTACTTTTAATTTAAATGTTAGCAGTGCCAACTGTTATATAACATAACTGAAAATGTTTATGTATTTATTTATTCAAATATTTATGTATCATTGACAACGTCATTTATACTACTCTTATATTATACCTACTCTAAATTGTAAAAGTTTCAAAACTGTTCACAACTTTAATGTGATTTTAATATTATTTCTGTAGTTTGCACAGTTCAGAGAAGCGTTTGTGGGTTAGCACACACTTTTTGTGTTTTTGTAAAATATTAATTGATGAACGAACTAAAAGTTCTGTCACTTTATTTTTCTTTAGTACACTTCGCTAATTTATTGCCAATTAGCTGAACCCATTCTATAAAAAAACCAAAAAAATCTGTTTTTAAGCCTTAGTTAAGCTCTCAAAAACATTGAAACTCTCTCGGCGCCGCTTTTATAAAATCAATACATTTGGTTTGCTTAAAAAGTGATTGTTTGGCACTGAATATTCTGCTATTTTTTTATTAGAATAAATTAATGTGTTTAATATCATTTTGTAAATAAACTAATTCTTGTGAAAGGCAATAATCCATGAGCTTGAAACAGGGTCGAAATGGTTTGGGAATCATGATAATCAACGAGGATTATGCAGCATTTTACTGATCGGAAACAATCAATTCATCGGTGATGCCGCATCGAGGCCGTTGAAATAAGCTGAGCTTTCTGCTCAATCAACCAACATAGTTTGCGTTTTCGTACATTAAATTCAGACACTTCAACGAAATTCTAGATACCTGAAGCCAATAAACTTTCTCAATGCATATGATTACACGTTACCTTATTATATACCTTATTATAATAGGCACATATTCATTACGTTCAAACAAATTATTGATCAATGCACAAAATCCCCGGAAGTTTGCTACAGTATACCTAAAAATCCTATCAATGAAGTAACTACAAAATGTAAGTCTTAATGCAAACATTAATATTGGATCTTATTACAAATTAAACTACCTGATAAAGAAGAGAAGATTTAAAATAAATTGAATCTTTTTTTGCAATTTGTTTTAACGCTTCTGTTTTCCGTTTGTTGATTTTCTTTTCATTACTTTGCTGTTTAGTACTCTAGGAGCTGACACTCATCTGTTCAACCAATAACACACTGTGTAAAGAACACTATATATATATATATATATATATATATATACGTATAGTACGGATGATTCCCGCCGTTGATATAGCTCAGGCAAAGGGCCCCCCAGCAGTGGATCCGCGATCCAATCCATATATAATCTTAAACACGCAACTGATATCTCATCGCGTTACAGAAGCCCAATCATTTCGCACATTGTCTCAAGCCCATTGTGTGTTTAAAGTCGATAACTTACGCATGTTTTAAAGCCATTGCAAGGTTGCCGCTTGAAAGAGTGATAACCACATAGTTTCTAGATGTTTTGAGCTTGGTTGAAGAAAACACAGCAAAATTTCTCATGCGCTGCGTGGGATGAAGATCAAACAAAGCAAGAATGACAGACATTGTGTCTACAGCTACGATATATTCAATTACAAGTGCAGATTTGATATCGAATGTTTCGCTACAAAATTAAATAACAGAATTCTGTTTTAATTTTGATCACGCCTAAATATAGGTATATTATTCAATATCAAAATTATTTTATTGTTCATGTTCTTTATATTGCGGCATCTACCGTAAATTTTTCACATATTAGTAAATAATTGCCATTATTTTAGATAATGGCCCTTAGAGCCTGAAAGCAATCTTTTCTTTTTCAATTGAATTTGGGGCAATAAAATTAAATATACCTACATTAACTGAATACTATTCTGATAGAGACTTAATGAATACGTCTTTATTTGTTAATTACATGCTGTAACAAGATTCAAGCCTAAGCCATAATATTCATATCAGTAAGCTATAACATTTCTTTCCACGTTTGCAATTACTGCATTCCACAACATAATCGTCTATAAAAAAATAGAACTCTCAAATAATAATAAGTTTTCCACCTATTTTTTTAAACATGTAGATTTTTTTAAAATATAAATTTATTAGAATGCAACAGTTTTTTATAGCTACATGTTTTAGAAAGCTACAATTTAGAAAAATTTTTTACTTAGGTATTTTTTGTGTGTCTATAATACTTTTTTATTAAATAAGCTTTTAACCAAACCTAAATAACAACACTATGTAATATTAATAACACCAATGGCAATAATTCGCCTGTTATTATGAAGTTTTGTTTTTCATATTTATTAAACAATTAACAATTGGGTTAAATACGAGTTTCAAAGGAGTTTCTTACAAATTATCTGCTTACCCAATAATGTCTTCAACTGCGCAGTTTTGTAGTTGCAAAAATAGTTAATCAGAAATATAAACAAATAGAATAAATTTTAATTTTTCTTGGCTACTATAAATGTTCACAATTATAAGAGCCTATAATTTAAAAATTTTCATGAAAGTACTGGTTATAGTCAGTTCTTCCATCAGTCAGATACACGGAAACTATTATTTTATAATTTCAATTCTTTTAAAGTTTAAAAGAATTATAATTATAAAATATTTCGAATGTATATGATCCAATATGATCAATGTTATCACTTTTATTGTCAATAACTAGTAATATACAAAATACTTTCTAAAATGTTTTGTAAAAATATTATGTACCATGAAAGCCTGACTGGAGACTGTTTTGTTTTTAATGAGACATTTCAGGTCAGTCTATTGCAGAATATTACACTTTTAGATGCATCTTTACTATATATCAATATATAAAAGCGCATTTTCTACAGTCTAGCATCATAGCGTAGCGAACAGCACGCTTGTTTAACATTTGATAAAACATAGTTCGATTCCGACGGCAGCTGTACTTTTTTTTAACAATTTAATTTTTAACGCTAATTTTTCTCAAATTCAACATTTAATGTACTTAAGTAATATTGTTAGGGGTATATTTTTAATAATACATATAATAATAAGTGATTATAACATAAAATAAGTAAGATTTTCATTCGACCTCGCGCTGTTGCTACTACATGTCAGCTCCACCGTCTTGCTCGTCCGTGCATCTGTGTCCGTGCGCTTATCAACATTCCAAGCTTATATAAATAAACAAGACTAATGGATCTCTTCGATAACAATATGTACCTTAGTTTTGTGTTAATAATTAATTGACTTTGATTTATTTATTAACTCGATGCTGTTACAGCTATCTCCATACAGCATTTACAATAAACGTGGTTTGAGCTGTTTTACAATATAGCATCAGCTGTTTGCCGTAAATGTTTATTTTTAAATAATTGTTTTGTGCAAACACATAGATTTTTGATGATAATGATGATGTATTGACAATGTTATATAAGGTTTTTAATAATGTATTGATTTTAGTAGCACAATAATATCGAATTCTTCAGCAAGAAGAAACTTTTAATTCTTTTATAAAAACTTTTATTCATGTATTATATGTTGTTATGGATTAAAATAATAATATTTTTAATTTAAGACCCATTCACCATCTTTAGCGACAATTGCTTTCATCATTACGACAATTATGTTATCATCGCATTCCTTCGTTTACTCTCTAATCATGTGGATAATACCAAATTAATAACCAAACTTGAACTGAAAAAAGTAGTACTTTCTTTTTTCATTAAAAAATTATGTTCTCTGGAATTGATAGGCAAATAATTACGATACATTAGTTTTGGTTTAGAGTCCACACGATTAAAGGACTACTATTTAGTCTATTTACCACCATAGATAAATAAACCTCATACTATGTATTTCTTATCTTCAACGAAAAACACCGTTGAATGATTCTCGATTGTTTACGAATAATAATTACGCCAAACAAGCTTATCTATCGCTGTGAGGTCATCTAGCTAGAGACTATGCGTAAGGTATTTTGTTTTCGCGGGTAAATTTGTGGGTATAATGTTTGTGATGTTATTCTTCACCAGATGAAGTATGCAGAAACTAGAATCTTTTTGAAAACAAATTAAAAGACGTTGGTTTACCAAACATAAAGGACTTTTCTTATAATTAAAAGCAAAGTTGTTTCTTTCGCTAGTAATTTATTGAAGAAAATGTTGCAATTATTGCGAAATAAAAAGTTATTAATGAATCATTTGAACTCAAAACTCAACTACCAGTATTGTAAAATTGATTTTCTGCTAAAAATTGTGTTGGAAACATTTTCCTAACGTGAGCTTGTATGATTCCTTCATAATCTAAAACAAAAAAATATTCACTCATTTTTTATAGACACGAAAAAATGTGGGTACTCTGTAAATATTTCTTGAATAAACCATAAGCGGCAGAAACAAACAATTCTGAAAGTTTTGTAATATTCTTATGCTTTTGCTAACCATGTAATTTGAAATTGAAATAAAAATTCTAGTAATTGTTTAATTCTTAAACTACATAGTTATAAACATGAAAGATTAACAGAAAAGGAAAAATATTCAAATACCTTTCATCTTCTGTTACTACTAATAATTCAATATAAAATTACTAGCATAAGTTTTTTTATATTATCCGCTTATTTTTTAGGTCGCTTTTAGAAGCAAAATACAAGATAGAGCGTGACCTAAAGGCGCACAATGATCACGAGTAAAAGTTTTCAATTTATTAAGTATTCATTGGACAGAATCTTTTCTTATAAAACATAAAAACTTTATTTATTATTTAATAACATTTTAAATTTTTCACTTTGCTTATCATTACCGATTTTAATTTTTGTATTATTTAGAACGTTGTGGTGTTTTTGTTGCACTTTTAAAAATATTGTTGATTTTATGTATCCCAATAATAAAAAAACCCAAAAATTTGTTTTTGTGGATGTGTTATTTTTGTTTAGAATTTTTTGCTAAATTACCAATCACTTTGATGATACTTATGTGACATAATTTCACGTAGCTTTTTTTTTGCAAAATATTAAGTGTTTTTTCAAAATTTCATTCTTAAAATTTTTCAAGTAAGTCAAAATAAACCACACCGTATGATTTTTTATTGTTTACCACATCTTTTATGTGCTTACTCAGCAATCTGCTTACTTACAGTGTGCTTATGGCAAATTTTTAAATATAACGAATTAAATATGTTAATTAGTTACTTTTTTTTAGCGACACGCTGCCGCTGTGATAATTATTGTACTATTAAAAAGCATTTTAAATAAATTTTGTATCAATATTATGAGATGAATTAAAACTAAAACTTTGGAATATCACTGCAAACTGACCAAAAGAACCTATTAGGTTTGTATTTGCTCAATATTATAAAGCGTTTGCAGTCAAATGTAAAAATTTGATTTAATGAATTAAAACTGTCTACGAGTTACATAAAACGACCTGGCATCAAGTTGGAGGTGAATGACAAGGGAATTCCGTCATTAAGATAACAAAAACTAAATAAAACACTGTTGCAATATGGTGCACAAGACTGAGGAAATTATTCCAGAATAGTCAATCTTGGAGCGTAAAATGCGTAATATATATTTTATTATAAACGCCAGCGTCAACAGCGGCCACTACCGAAAAATGGTTGAACTACAACCGTTTATCTTGATATGTTTCAAGCCATTGAGAAGCCCTGCACCCATTTGGATTATTATGATAACAAACAAACCCTTTATGATAAAATGATGACGTAAAGCGTAATGAACGTCTTCAATACCCATCTAAGTATGAGATAAAATTTGGTTGAAAAATAAAAAACCGTTATTGAGAAATTTGATGTTATACATGGAATTTTTCTCAAGCCCGTTTCCGGGCTTGGAAACCGGCCGGTGGGCTAAGCGCCAGATGCAAAGTATGCTGTTTTTGGCTTCATAATGAACGTTTATACGTCTATATATATATATATATATATATATATATATATATATATATATATATTATAACATTGTGACAGTACCAGTCTTTAGGAGGTGAAACAACAATTTGGCCTTTTGATTGTCCAGCTTTACGGAAGGACCTTTATTGTCTCAAGTATTGCAAACACTGAGCATCTAGAAAAGAAAAGAAAAAGAGAAAAGAAAGAAAAAGTCAACTATTTTGGCCAGTATATATTAAACGTACTGCAATTTTCGAATTTTACATTCCATGTTATATAAAATTCTATAATTCATGTTTACATTCTGATAGCGTAAATACAAAAAATAGTGCTGTTAGTTTTAAGTGATAAAATTTGTTGTGTAAAGAAACTGAATTTAAAAATTGTTTTATTTCGTCATCTTTACATATATGAAAAGGCGAAGAAACCTGAAGTTTCCTCTGTTACAAAGCGCTCAAATATCCTTGAGATCACAGTAGGCTTCATTTTGGTGACTATATTTTGTCGTCTTTTACTCCGTAGAGTATCTATGTCTGGAATTAGCTAAGATTTTTACGTCATTAAAAATGACAAATATATATGTTTTGACATATGTGCACAGGCCGAAGACGTACGCCAGAAATCTAGTAAGCATTTGTTGCTGATTTAAAAATAAGTTGTGTGCAATGTTCAAAACAGAAAACAGTGTGGATGTTTTAATATAAATTGTACAGTAAGTTGTTTGTTCATAAAACTTTTATATAGAAACAACATTTATATTTCAAACAAATAGACAGCAGTGCTGTAATCCTAGAACTAAATTCGAAGATTTTTACTTTATGATTTTATATATAGTTTTTATTTTTAAGAATAAGCCTTAAGTCAATTCAGTGAATATTGTAAAACTTACAATACTTATTTGATTTTTATGATAACACTTTTTCCAAAAACTGGTTAATATTTTTCTCTCAATCATGGTGCAACATAATCGGCAATAAGTCGTGAAAAAATAGAATCGTCTATGCAATACATAAGTATGACAAAAAAAGCATTTGTGCTTTATAAACAAAATTATCTCACTAATTTTATAAAGTAAAATAAAAATAATCTTGATTTTAAAGAAAAACCAATGCAAATTTCACAATGCTCACTAATTTTATAAAGTAGAATGAAAATAATCTTGATTTTAAAAAAAACCAATGCAAGTTTATTCAAATCACATCTGTAAACTTGGACATGTTTTGCTATTATTGAAATCTTTTAACACTGATATCTTTTAGAGTACAAACTATTTTATTTACATTCATAAACATGTAGAAAAAATATTTTTAAAATGTCTGATTTGCATTTAGATAGCGCTAGCTTGATTTTAAAGTTTGAAATGTGTAAAAAGTGATTACCTATCTAATCTGCAACGGTATCATCAGGTTTTGTTTAGAAACAATTTATTTCGTAAAGACTTTAATAGTTTAGAATAGTGGTTTGGCTTGGCTTGCTGTAGCGGCTTCATTAGTTTTGGTTTGAGGAAAAATTGGTTTCTGACATCTCTTCAAAACTTTTATAGTTCAGAATAAAAGTTTAACTTGGTCTACTATAGCAAGAAATAAGATTAGCCAAATGTTTAAACCAACAGGCTGTTAAACTCGAAGAAGTTGCTAATAACAATATGCAGTCGGATACTGATATAGCTAAGGTATAGAGCTCAAGCTTCTAAACTGCTAATCTCGTACTAGACGAAATACACAAAACAATATTATTTTGTTTACGTCGCTATAGAACAAAGGTTTCTAAGATAAACAGCCTGTTCTTGGCTTAGCGTTTATGCTTCATATGGCTTCTTTCTTTTATGATTTTACTTTGCGCGCCGGTTTCTAGAGCCATAAGTTGAGTTTGGAAGCTCAATTTTCTTGTTTCAAGAAATATACACTTTTTTGTTTCTGCTTTGAATGACTCATTGATTTTATTGCAGTGATATGACGCAAAAGCAAGTTATAGATTCTCAGTTTTGTAATCAAGGGAAATTTGTTTAATATTTCCAATTTGTCGAAAAATAGTCTCAGCTTTGGTCTTTTAATCTGGTAAGAAACTAATGGTAATCACTGTTTTTAATGTGAACAAGTTTCAGCACTGAGATCATAAATTTAATGTAGGTGCAGGTTACTATTGAAATGCTAAAATTTCTAAATAGTCTTCTACAGAGCATCGGATGGTTTACATCTGCAATACACCATGATTTTTTTCCCGAGGAATGAATATAATCGACGAAAATTTAGTAATATTTGAGAGATTATTATTAATTTTAGGTTTTTAATTGAATAAAAAGTTTTTGTGACTACAACAATCTGTTCAGGACAGCGTGTCGTCTAAATGTAGACCCAAAAATTATAATAAAAGTTGCAAAACTGCGCCAAAAATTTAGTCAACCGCTTATCAAAATATTCTGCCAATTATAAAAATTCACTTAGTTTGGTTTGAAACTGTTTCGATACAGTAAAGTATTGTTGAAACACTTTAATTTTTTTATAGCATTGTGACACAATAGATCTAACATGCTTCTTTATCATACATCATACATCTTTATCAAATAAAATTAGTAAGGTGTTCTCTTTTCTTGAGACATCGGTTAATACATAAAAAATAGAATTGGGTTTTATTTCAAGAGTGGGAGAGACTATTATTGGTCGTCAACTAAACTATGTGCTGTTTCTCAGTTACCTGGTTTTACTATAAACAACAAACTTAAATTTCAGGTGTAACCAAGTGCTTATTTGATTTTATAATTATTTAATAATACAAAAGTAAGCTTGCGGCAACGTGTTTTGACGTGTATAATGCTTTAAATTGTTCTCACAATATCACTTACTTTGAGCCATGATATTGTTTATTAAAGATTATTATAAAATGTTTTAAAAGCTATAAAATTACAACAATTAAATAGACAAAACAATGTTCTCAAATAAGAATAGTGTTAAAACAACAAATTCACATCAAAGTAAGTTATGGCACGAGAGAGGCGCTGGTAAACCAGTTGGCCAATCGAAAGTACTTTGGAGACTTATCTGAAGAGGTGACTTGATTTACTTACCTGAGTGGATTTGATTCCCACTCAGGAAGAGTATGTTTCTACAAGAAGAATTGCTCTTGTCTGGCTCATGGGTGTGTGTGAATGTATAAATCTCTGTAGTGTATATGTGAGAGTACAATAGAACCCTAAATAAAAAGGGTCGCACTATATATCCCATAGTTGGTAACTCGTAATTATTAACAGAAAAAAGATAAGATAGCCTAACATAAAAAATTTAAAATTAAAAAAACTGTAAAATCTCCAGTTTTTTAAATAGAGCAATGAACTAGAAGAAATGACTTCAAAAAATCAATGCTATTAGACTAAGAAACAGCAACAGCAAATATATAGTAAGCTCTTAACATATAAATAAGTAATACACTATGCAAATTAGGCTACAAAATTTTCTCGCGACTGAACCCTGTACGAGCTGAAATAAGTAAAATAGAGCTTAGTCACAAATTTAGTTTTAGGCTCGTCATATGATAATAAAGAGTCAAAATATGGAGAAGTTGATTGCAGAATATTTCCAACATTTAATGAGATTGTATGTTTCTAAGACATATACATAGTTGAAGACTGTTTAAGAGCAGAAAAATTCGAAGCGCTACAGGAAAAATACAAGATGTAGGAACAACACAAGAGACATGTTACAATCATCATAAAAAAAGCAGAGCTACAGAAACAAGAAAATTTATGTTAAAATAATTTAAATTATTTATTATTCAAAAACTGGTTATAATATTAAGAAACGTTAGAATTACCTTATTAAAACATTTTTATAATCAATGCGTAATTGTTTGAGATACTGAAACATTTAGTGTAAATTATTACTGATCTGTCAATATACAAAGATGTTAAAAGTTTGGTCATATTCTTAAAATTTGGTTTAATACTCATAAAATTCTACTAAAATAAAAAAAAAGTTTTTATAATATCATAGCTCAATTAAATTTCAATGATAAATAGAACGTTAAAATTTGTCAGTTTTAGATAAATAATATTAGTTTAAAATTTATTCTACGAGCATTACATTATTGTGTGTTATTAAAAATTTGAAAGCCTTTTAGCTGTTAAATTTAATATTTTAGGCACTCTATAACTGTATTTCAGCATCGTATTGCTTCAAAATTCTCTCTTTTGTTTTCAAACTCGGTACGCACATTATAAGAGTGATTCTCTGACAAAGCGTGTGATATCTTATAAGTTAATTTTTTTATATCAAAAACATTACGTTGACTTGCTAAAACAATTAGCACTGGTCAACCTTTATTTTCCTTGTTTTTACCTAAACTAGAGCGTGACTTAATTGATAGTGTCAGGATCGGTGCGGTTGTTTTTTAACTCAGCGGAATGAGACTTTAATTGATTGATTTCTTTTTTTAATGTGTTTAATATGCTTACCAAATCATATTTTGGAGCCGAAAAGTGAACTCTTTCACGTTTTAGAGCGGATATCTTACACATAAGTAGTAATAGCAATAATTTTTTTAATTTTGATATATATCACATAGTAATCTATAGAAATGATTACATTATTTTTTGCATATATTACATAGTGACATCTTAACGACGTTAATTTATGTAGATCTTGACAAAACTAGAAAAAAAATTGTGAAATAAAAATTTCAGCAGTTCAGCATAAAAAGCAGTATGCTTTGAAAAGAACTGTAAAGCATTTTAAGCAAGTATACTTAAATCCTTCCTACTTTGTCTTTTTCTTTTATGGTCAGCATTATTACATTATTTTTCTGTGCAATTTCTTTTACAATGTTTGTGAACTACATTTTGTTTGTTTATTAAATGTTTTAAAAAAAAACTAAGTTTACCATTGTTTCGCTCATTCATGCATCAAACTGTTTAATGCTTTGGTTTTTGCTGTCGGTCTTATTGCCGTCATCTAACAATCATCTGTTGCACTTGATGTACTGGCAAAATACTTATTAAAAAAAATTGCTCTGAGGGTCAAAAAAATAACGTTAAGCCATTTAGGTTGCTTTTGTGTTATTTGCTCAAATACTTTGTGGTGCCATATAGAATCAGATATCAAAACTTCTGTTTACAGTTTCAATTATAAAGCAATTCACAGCTATCATACTACGATACTGTTTTGGATTATTAATACAAGAAAAGGTCATACGCAGCGCAAGGTTTTGTCATAATGTTTACTGGAAGATTATATAAAACTGATACAAAAATACAGTTTTAGTTCAAAATGAAAACGTTCAATAGTTGGTTCTGAATTTAGCACAAATAAAGAGAAATGCTCGATTTGAAATAAAAAAAATTGTTTTAATAATAATAATAACAGTAATTAGGAATTTTTGGAATTTAAAAATGGTAAAAGTTTAAATTTATTTGCCGTAAAATAAATATTATTATTAATATTATTATTATTACAAATACCCATATCATTAAGTAAAAATCTTAAAATTTTAGATTTTCATTTAAACATCTTCACCAAAATACAGAAAGCAGCGTTATTATGTTTATGCCATTTTGTGCAAATGTTTTTAAATTTTAAATCTAACATTTCAAATAATATGATCGCAGATGCGTGGAAAGATATTAATTTAGCTTGATTTTCCAAAAAACAATCTTGTATAGTCTATTTGGTTTAAAACATAATTTTTGTTTTTGTTTATATTAATTCTTAAATTGAATTTTAAAGTAATTGAAAATTAGAAGCTTGTTTTTCAACAATTATTATATTATTTGATAAAAATTATTGTCATTATCATTACTTGTGGAAGACCGTAATGATTTTTAAATTCAGCAAAATTGCTGTGCCTCTAGGACAGAGAGGGTCAAACATAATAATAGATGTTTAACTGCTTAAAGAAGCAGGAATGGCATTTTTTAGCAAGTAGAGTTTTAACTCAGAAATTGAGATAAGAAATTTAGTCTACTTTAATTTTTTATATTAAAAACATTTTTCAAAACGCTTAGTACTTTAATCGCTAAAATGGTGCTAAAAACATGCGTTTTTTGCGATTTTTGTTATAAAAATGACATCTTCTGGCGAGGTCGCAAACGTAAGATTCAGATCAGAAACACGCATAAATCAGCTGAAATAGAGACTTTTATGTATTTTTTGACAACGGCGTCTGTTAACTATAAAATCACTGAATAAGGTTACATGAAAAATTCTTTTAAAACTAGGCTCCATCATTTTTTTAATTTTGTTTTGAGATTTCAAAAACTATGTTTTAGAACAATAAAACGCTTACCGATGTACAAAATGTCATAAATAAAAAAAAAAAACTTTTTATCTTCAGTTTTACGTGGTTTGAATAAATGACTAAGGCAAAGTTTACCACTAATTATTGCCAAATGATTGTTTGCTTTACCGTATAAGCCACCAATTCAGCAATCTGCAACTTATAAATTTTAACTTTTACTAATCAGACCTCTTAAAATGTTATTTCAATTTTGCTAATTGCATAATTAGTTATGCCATATTTATGCCATATAAAGTTTTGAATAAAATTGAATAGATTTAATAGTAAGAACCGTAACAAAACCTTTTTTATTACAAATTGAACAATATTATTATTACGGTTTGCTGTCAAAGCAAGCCATGATCTCTGATGTAAAATATTCTGTATGTCGCTTTTTAATAATGTGATTTCTACTAATGCATATAATGTTACAATATAATGAGCATATATTCATTACGTTTATAGGCTATAGACATCAAACTAATTATTAATTAACGCACATAATCCAGGAAGCTCACTTCATCTATTTCACAGTATATAATATATCAAAGCTATTGATGCCTCAATATGTTTTGCTTATTATACACCTACAATACATCAATACATTTCAATCACAAATTCAAGAGCTTTGTATTGATGATTTTACCTTAGAATTAAAAATGTTTAAATATTTGTTGACATATATGCTCAAATTTGCACTGATGTGACGCAGAGACCTGTTATAGATTCTGTGTATTTCAATCAAAGGAGATTTGTTTAATGTTTCTAACTTGTAGAAAAATAGTCTAAACAGTTTTTTTTTAATCTAGAATTAAACCAATGTAACCACTGAATCATCGGATGGTTTGTGATTCTTTTTAACAGCTTAGACAAACAATTATATTTTACCTACAGTTTTACAGTTTTAGATTTGGGTTAAAATTAGAAATAGTTTTAAGCTGTGTCTGGTTTTATAATCGATTAAAAAAAAAAGTTGAACACAAAGAAGACACACAGATATAATAATTATATTAAACTATTCTAAAAAACCAAATAAAGGAAATATTATTCAATTTTTGATGGCCATCAAGTAATTATAATCGGTTTCGAAACAATTCTTATAATAGACAATAACGAGTAAATTAGCCTGAAACATTATCATACCAATACCAGTTCAACGAAGTATAAAAATGGTTAATTGAACCATAGAATTAAACAAAGTTTTAAAATATCAGTATCTGTAACATCGATTTAAAATTAATTACAGTCAAAACCACTAACATTAAAATTAGAAACGCAAATTTTATTATGAGTGACGCTTGAATGGCTCCTGACAAATCAATACTAAAATTGTAAAATAAGATATGACTATATCATAAAAAAATTAGTAAAAAAGAAATTGAAAAGTTTTAGAAACGCAGAAAAAGCTGTTTTAGTGTTTTCTTTAAGTATATAATTCGTTAAATTATACTTTACGATTATGTATTATTGTTTGTCATCAACACAAGTCATAATTTTTATGTAATGTAAGTTTTCGTTTGTAGCCGTTTTACATTTACATAATTCTACTATAAATGTGTAAGTAGTCACTTGCTGCCACTAAATGTTTAATTTATTCTATAGCCGCATATAATTTTATTGACCACAGTAATACGATTATTCATCATAAAATGAAATATATCTTTTTGCGAGAAATAGATTTAGCAAAATGCATGTCTATGACAATTTTTTCTAATAATTCCAAAAAGTTGCTTGTAAAAATTATAAATCAAAAAAAACTTAAGACAGAACTCTAAAGCACACTATGACTTACCGGTAATTTAACGAATTAAATCTGGTCTTTAAAAACTGCTTGTTTTCTGTCACTGAATTATGAACTTGTTAACTGTTTGAAGAGATATTATAGCGTTAAATTTTGTTTAACAACATTTTTAAGCAGTTGAATAATTGCAACTGTGGTTAAAACTTTGCATCAAAAAACAAATTGTGAGATATTTAAAATCTTATTAGTATCAAAATGCTTATATATAACCTGTATAACAATTTTAGAGAAACCCGTTTTTTTAACTATTTCTTGAATTTTCAGTTAAAAAATAATTGCATGGTGATGAAATATTCTCGCGTCAATAAACGAAACTTACACAAAAACTTTCAGTTTTGATGTTCTTAAAACACTGTTGTTTGCTAACTATGTCTAATTGCTGCAAATACACTAATAAATTAAAAAAAAATTGAAGAAGGGAAATATACCTAGATGTTATGGATAAGCCAATTTTGCTCACATAAATACTAGTCACTTCAATGCTAGATGTTATATATAAGGCATTTGCTTATTTAAGCAAATTCTAGAATAGCTTACGATGTCTGAGTTCATATAACACGGCCACCATATCTTTTGGCACTGAACTTGATCAAATTTGCCTCTTGCTTAGGTAACCATTGGCTTGTACAACGGGGGTATAGAAATTGGTTATTGTTATGAATAAAGAAGGTTTCTATTTTATTGAATTATGTTTTTAAGAATTGAACATTCCTTAAAAGAATATTTACATATAGGTTTTTATGTATTAAAGCTTTGAGATTTCTTCCAATTTTTTCAAACTAAAAGTTTTAATTAAAAATTAGCTCTACGTGTTTAGGTGTTTCCTACAAAAAAACATAAGTTATTAGTTTTTATTTTTTTTTATAAAAATACTTGACTAATTTGAAAGGTATATCAAATCTGAAGAGTTTTCTTCAAATTCTAAAGATATTGTTTTTAGCACGTGAAAAAAAACATGGGTGTTTTCAAGGCTATTTTGTTTAATTTCTAACTTTTTTTGCCGCTGACCAATAGGACTAACCAAAGGTTTTTGCAGTTTTATCTATTGGAGCAGATCATGGAAACTGTTCAATCATGGAAAGATTTAGTAATAATTAAAACAGAACATTTAAGATTCTTTCCTACGAAATCTCGGCAAATTGCAATTTTAATAAAACTCTTGGTTGCTTGATATGAACTCGTGTTGTCACTGGAGTGTTAATTCTTTACGCATAGTTGTTATTCAAAACCCTTTAATGACTGACAGCATCTACTTTTGAGATTTACATTCTTATATAATAATTTATAAACGCAATTATTTCTTTACGGTTTTAAATCTTTGGCGGTATGTAAGTTTACAATAAAAATCAAGAAATATAAAATAATGCTTTTTTATTAATTCTGAAAATTGACACGTTGAACAAATTAAATAATTTTTTAATAAAATAATTTTTTTTCTTTTATTGTGCTGCTGCAGTAATGTGTTTTATTGTACAGTTTCGTTTATTCATTTACATAATTTTTTGTAGGTAACTTCAAAGTACCTTCGGTCATTGGAAGCATATCGGACACAAATAAAAGGGTGGTTTCACAAGCGGCCTCTGACCGACAGGAAATTAGAAGAAATAGTTTATACATTGTTAGTGGAAGATTTACCAGTTGATGATAGTTGCATAAATTGCATAAAAGAAGATGATAATGATGACCTTCAAAGAGTCTATTGATAATGATACAATTCTTTCAGAGCACAGTTCGACCATGGATATATTTGGTCTTTCTACATTGATTTTCAAATACTCCACAATAGAATAATCGCGAAAGAATCGTTCAGTCTCCAAAAACAAAAATATTTAAATGTTGAATCTAAAAATCTGATTAAAAAAATAACTTATCTATTTCAATGAAAAAAGAAATTAATTTTTTAAAGTACCATAAAGTTTATAAAAACTTGTTTTTACTATAATAGTAGTAAATCATATTATTTTCTGATTTTAACATATTAAACTATTTGTAAAACTGTTTTGCGTTCAAAAATAATCGGTTTTGAGCTGAAGGTACAATCTCATCCGAATGCCTCAAAATCGTCATAATTTAAAATATTGTTTTTAAATTATGCATGAGTTTAATTTTATAGAACTACCAGAACCCAGAAGCTAGAAGAATTTTAGAAAAATAATCTTCTTCGTATCAAATTCAGATCCTTGACGGAATCAAATGAAATGCTATTGAAAATATAGGCAACTAGTTAAGCAATTTGCTGCTTTTAACGTAGTTTTTAAATTTTCTTTGCTAATTACAAAAATATTAACTCTATTTTTACTAGGGCTGGCTAATAAAAAAGTTTCCAAAAAGTTCAACAAAACGTTTTTTAGATTGACCAATAACAATGACATAATAATAGCCACATATCCATTCTGTTTATGCAATTATTAGTACAAAACAATAATTAGTACATACACATAATCCTAGAAAGCTTAATTAATCTATGTTACAGAATATAATATTTTTATCAAAGCTATTATTAAAGTTTAAAATGTTCAGTCTATTAATTATTATGCACCCACAAGAAACTATATTTACAAATTCACCAAAGCTCGTTTCTCACAATTTTACGCCAGGAATCTTTCAACATTGTTGACACATAATTGAATCTATTCTTCAACCAGTGTAAAAAAATTATTATATACTTTTGAAGTTTTACAATATCGTATTTGAGACAAAAATTTAAAACAACCCTGAGTATTTATTATTACTGAAATTTAGCAGCAGAGAACAATTAAAAACACACGATAGAATATTTGTCTTTATTCAAATTACATTAGCAAGCTTTTTACATAAAGATTCTACACTCTATGTACCGTTAGTAGAACCCAAAAAATCGAATATAATGTGATTGTGCGAAAAATACTAACTAGTAGTATAATTTATGGTCAGCAATATTTTACTAGATGTCTTGTTTTAAAGATAACTTATATTAAATAGATAGAGGCTTTCCCAAGTCAAGAAACAAAAAAAGAGCGAAATGAAGAAAAAAGCACAACCAGCGACCATTTATGAAATTCTTCTCATGCACATAGCTTTGTAAGCTAGATTCTCAAATTATGCATGGTTATGGAATTAAACATTAAACTTAGCAAATTCTACAATCAAGCTAGTACCGGCACAGAAGGCAAACTTAAGGACGTCGTGTCAATCATCTCCATACCTAGTAAAATTGTAGACAGTTCTTTGGGTCGAACAGAATAGTTATTTATAGAAGATAAATGATAATCAAATGAGCCAGTAAATTAGATAATTTGAAATTAAATATAAAACATATTTAGGTTCTAGTGCGCATGGCAACACAGCAGAAATAGTCAACTCCAATAAGATGGTAAGATCTATGTCGTATTTCAGCTTAATATTTTATTTAATTATCTCTATTATAGGCTGAATAATTTAGTATAACATTACACTCTCTCAAATTGATAAGTTGAGCTAAAAATAATTTATTAATTAATTAATTACATAGAAATGTTGTCACACCGTAAATATCTTCGAACTTTGTGTCCCAGAAGTTGTTCATAATTCCTTTTGTGCCAAACTAAAAAAAAATAGCATTATTTTCATAAACAGACAACGCTTTCTTATTCGCAACTTTACATTTGTATTTACATTTACTCAGGTACATTTAGTCATCTAAGGATAATCGGGCTCTACAATATGACTTTTCGATTGGTGCAAACAAACATTCAATTATTGAACGAAACTTTTGATGTAACCGAAGAAACAGATTTTTTTGGTAAACAGTTTTTTAAAGGTATGACAGTGGCAGACTTGAGGACAATTTCTATAAATGAATAATGATAGAAATAATAGTATACGACCATCGGTGGGTTACTCTCCGATTTTTAACTCAAGCATCGTCGGCGATAAAAGTGATAACGGTATCAAATTTGAAATTTTTGTTTTTTTATTCTTTTTTTTGATAACCTAAAATGCTTGGAACCATTTACAATGGGTCACATACCAGGTTATTTTATTATTAGCACGGCTATTTGCGCATAGTTTTTTCTCAAAAAAAAAAATTACAAGGATTTTCCAACAAGATATAGGTAAACCATAGCAAAAGAAAACACTAAACTTTTGGGCTAAATGATCTAAAGACTACTTGAATACGTGTTGGAATAGCGTTTTAAGTAGAAATGTAGAAAACTCACTCAAAAGATTCTTATGTCGGTTTAAGAAAAATTCTTGATAATGACGGTTTTTGTGTGGGTTTAACTTCAAAAAATAAGAGAGCAGTAAAACGGATTGATTGTATATGTGGAAATCAATGATATTATCAACTCAGTTAATATAATTTTGGTTAGTTTTTTTATATTTAGTAAAAATTGGTGTAAGTGGTTATTGTTATATTTCAACCTTGTATGTAACATTGAGTTAGTTTAGTTGTATTTATGAAACATGTCTTGTATACATTTTAGGATTCATCTACAATAACAATTGTTGAAACTGAGCTATTTTATGGCGGGTGGTATGTTTAATTTGACTTACATGTATGTTTGGTTGCTAAACTGTAATGTTAAGCTTTATAAACTTGCAGCAAAAACTGCCACATTTCAATTTTCAGCTGTGATAAGCTTTCGTCAGGTGATCACTATAGAACAAATCTCTTTGTATTCGAAACAGATTTATTGTAGACGCTGAAAAAATAAAACTTACAGGTTTATAGATCACCTGATGGATGATGGCTTATTTCAATTCAAATTCAAAAGTTATTTTTATTAACTCTAAATTCGTATGTGTGCTACTAGCGTCCAGGTAATATTGCGCTGGCTTAATTATTAGGCATTACTTTCTTTACAAAAAAATGTTACTTTTTCATAATATTACCTACACAAAGTTGACTCATGCATTGTGTTATTGCTTTTTCAATTTTTTTATAGGTGTTGAAACTTGAAAATAAATTTCAGCAGGAAAAAACTATAATATATAGATGTTTATTTATGAGTTCAGCTGTTTTTTTATCAAACAGCTTTTATAATAAAAAATGTAATGCTAAAAGTGAAAAACCTATAACATACCCATATTTAAGAGTTTTAAAAAGTGATATCTTCTACTTATAACTCCCAATATTTAAAAAGTTTTCAGAATCTTCTCAGTTTGGCATATTGAAAATGACCATATGCTTTAATAAAAAATAGAGTAATAAAAAAGTGCAGCAATCTTATATAATACTAGCAAAAAAGTTCAGTTGGTAAAGAGGAATACTTGATAAATAAAACCAATTCTTATTAAAATTTCAGACATTTTTCTCAATAAAGAATCAATTTGAGTAAAAATTTATAAACTATTTTTGTTGTCTAAATGCTTATTATCTAACATTTTAGTAAGTCTTTTTTCACCGTCATAAAATACATTATATAATTTTTTTTTGGCAGATACATATTTGAAAATTTTAAACTGAAGAGTTATTCTTTTTTTTTAATCTTTAAAGATTAATTAAGGCAAAATTATATTAAAAAAAGATCACCAACCGTTAGTTATTGAGCCAAAATTTTAAATATTTTAATTTTGAACGTTATTGTCAGAGACGTTTGGTGGTCAATTGTTTTATGTTTTTTTTGTTTTGTTTTTTTTTTATTTTATTAATATTTTTGCTTATCGGTTTTTCTATTTTCAATTTTTTTTTTGTAGTTATTTTTTTTTATATTTTAACTATTTTGTGTGTGTTTTTTTCAATACGTTATCTCAGATTTCTTTTCTTTCTTTTCTAAACTGGCCATTTTTTTCAAAAAAGTATTTTGGTTTTGTTTTCCTATAGTGGTGACTTTCTATCGTATGTTTCAAAAAACTTCAGGTTAAGTAAACCGTGGAAAACAAACGTTTTGAAAACGTATGAATGGTTGTTTCATCGTCCTAAAATCTATAGGTCAGGAAAACATTGAGATTGTTCATTTTAATTATCTCTCATGCAACGGCTACAGGCTCTTGTAAACTTGTCAACAAGTTTGCTCAAAAAGATTTTAGGTTGTATTTTGTATTCCTACAGAGTTCAGGTTTATGAAAAGCTGTCAAAATTGTCGTTATATGTTTATGTTGTTGTTTTATTTTAACAGTTCGATTAAAACAAATTTACGCCGAATTCTCAAGTTACGCCATACGTTTTTAATGCTTTTATTATTCATAGCCATACCTGGACATTTTTTGAGACATATGGTATAAGAGTAA
Organism: Lagria hirta; assembly: GCA_947359425.1. Taxonomy (NCBI): domain Eukaryota; kingdom Metazoa; phylum Arthropoda; class Insecta; order Coleoptera; family Tenebrionidae; genus Lagria; species Lagria hirta. The sequence goes on along the minus strand of OX375799.1, from coordinate 12,835,900 downwards.
TACTAACTTTGAATACTAGCAATTTCAATCATATTTTTAGTTTTTCTTAATATTTATTTGAATATGTTGACTGACATGAGTTTAACTGTAATCCTAACTGCTGCTTATTTTGATATCAACTTTTTTGGTATTCTGACATTTTTTTACAAATTGTAATAACCAATCATTTTCTAGTTGCGTAAAAAGTTTAATAATTTAAATGTTACTTTAAAATTGTGTTATTTTTTTATAATTTGTGACATTTATGTTCAATACACAATGACAATATTCAATGAAATATTGACAGCTTCAAAATCTTTAACGCAATTTTTAAATTTTTGAAAATAAAACAACCAAACTTATGTACTTAAGAGTTCAAAATGCTAAAAATGGTTATAATTTCTATTGGTTTCTTCAAAGTGTAGATATTGTTTTGGACGTGGTTATTAAGTGCTACCATGAGTATTGTTGCGTATCAATAAAAATATATTGTATCTAAAATTTTTTATTGGTTACACTACAGCTTGTCAATAGCTACTAAGCAAATTAAAAATAAAGAACATCGAAAGAAAAATGTGAGAGATAATAGTTTTTAATGGTTTTGTCTATTTATAATATAATTCTACTTATAAGAACTGTTTCTATGTATTGAAAAAAAAATATATATACCTTATAGTATTTTTATTTTAAGGGTTTTAAATATCACGAAAGGTAAATATCACTTATTTTTGTCGAAGAAAATAGTATAGTATCCAATTAAGCAATTTGCAGCTTTTAACGATGTAATAAAGTTTAACTTCTAATTCTATTTAACGATCCTCCAATTTGAGAATTAACAATAAAATCGTAATTTTAAATCTGTCAATTGCAATTATTATACCTAAAGTTAGAAGATAAACTTGGTATTTCTATGCTCACTTGCGTTTGCTTATAAAACATACTTTTAGGTTAAATAATTTATAAGATAAATTATGACACAATTTATTACATAGTTACTAATAGCGTTTGTCGTCTAAGCAAGCCATAGTCTTTACTCTCTTTACAGTTATGTAATTTGATTAAAATGCTCAGCTGATTTTATAAAAATTTAATAAAATCGAATCTAGCAATTTCAATGTGTTTTTTAAAAGCATTTCAAATAAAATTTATAACATTTAATCATAATAAAAAAAATTTTAATGAATGTTAATTTACCAAAGTATACATGAGTGTTGATTGAAAAATCAAAAACATATTCAAATTACACCTTAAATTAAAATTTTTAAAATTTAAAACATTTAAAATTACACCTGACAAAAAATAGCTATAAAATTATAAACATTTATTTCCTAATAGAAATAAATGTGTGCTGACTTTTTGTCGTCATGCTATTTTAATAAATAACATGGCGCCAAAAAGTTAGCCACTCACAAGCTTTTGCATTATAAATTTTGCCTGTTTTAATTAGGCAAAAAAATTTTGAAAAATGTGTTACATTTATGTTTTATACACAAAATAAAAAACTCGATAATAGAGTAATCAATTATATGTTAGAATAATAATTAAAAAAATAGTACATAATATTAAAGATGTTATCAGTCATTGCCAAAGTTTTTTTCAGTTTTATTTGGCCTGGAACCAAAGACACAGCATCATCTTTCTTGAAATAGAACAAATTAATTTTTATTTTTTATTCTAGACGTATATACATATTAATATTAACATGTTAATTAAGAATAATGATCAAGATGTTAACATGAAAAAGTTTATTTTTGGATAAATAATCTGATTAATTTAATTAGTTTAGAGGTTCTGTTTTTAAAAAAAGAAACATAAAAGAAAGTAAATCGACCTCATCGCCTGACTAGACCGTATCGTTTGTAGCACGATTTAATATAAAATTTCACAAAATTAATTTTTTTTTAATGTGCTTATTTTCAAACTGCAAAGTAAAATGTGTTTTCCGGCGCAATATATCCGAAAGAAAAAACGTTAATTTCCTTTGCGCGTGATGAAAAGCAATTATTATTACTCGCTATCGGGTAAGCAGCTGAAAATAGGTGATCAATGAGATTTTAAATAATGCATTTGAGTAATATTAATATTATCACAACTAAATGAAATTAATTTATATTTGTCTCTTACAGGGGAAAGACCAGCTGCAATGCAAACTGGATCAGCTGGACTATCAAACAGTTCGCTAAACATCTTGGCAATGATGATCATTTCCTACGTTTACTCAACCGTTTACGTGAATCTTCATCTTGACAATAAAGAAATAACGGTTAAATCAAGGTAGCCATTTTATTAATCAATTATTTTGTAAATAATTAAATTGTAACGAAAACAGCATTTTAACAATGGATAGTATTGGAAAAGGGTAAAAAGATTTGTAAATAAAATTGAAATCTAATCGAGTGTTTCAAATTTTATCTGATGTTTCACTCTCAGTGTTTTGTTAAATGTTATACGCAAGTTCCACCACATGTTTATTTGTTAATTTTCTCGACGTTAAAACAGAATTGATGTACTATTTCATGTATTTGTCAGTTTCAGAAAAAAAAAATTGAAACACTGAAATTAAATGTTAATTGTTATTTCAATTAGTGTAAATATGAACGATAAATAGATTAGATGTATTTAGCATTTTAAAAAAAAATTTAAAGATGCAGTGTGTTACTAAATTATTCTTAAAAATCTATCTTAAATATATCAGTTTTAATAAATTATTTATTTTTAAGTAAAACTTAAAGCAGATGTTACACACAAAATTTAAAACTTTTTATTTTTATTTTTTTCGATATCTAACGGTCTTTACTTTCAACTTTGTTTAACAGTTTTATTTTATTTTTTTATTGAATGGTTTCATTTGTTAAATAATTGTTACCTTTTCTAAGATATTTTACTTTTAATAAGTGAGACAAACTTATTTTTGGTTTTGAATCGTTACAGCTAAATTTTAGTAAAAAAAATACAATATTATCTTATAATTAAGTTATTGATAGAAAATTTTTAAATTTATTTTATGCTTAAAGAGATAATAGAGAAAACATGGTAGCATTGCGAAGACTATTACATTTATTTTAACTTTTCAGAAAAAACACACAATTGATTTTCTCAACAAAGGTTTTTTTTTTCATAAATTTGTAATACTTTCTATAGTTTGTTATTTGCAAAGTTTGCTCATCTAAAGCAAATTATGTTTTTTTATATATACTGCTTGGTTGTTTAAATTTGAATTTCAACTCTTCTAGGAAAAAAAATTTATGTAGGAGTAGTTATAATTTTGTAGATCTAAAATTTTCTTGTAGAAATAGTGGAATTAGAGTCACAAGACTTATAGCTTGTTGAATCAATTCAACTGACGGGTGACTGTCAAAACATTTAATTTACTTTTAAAGACATGATAAGAAAGCACTTGATTGGTGTGCTTAAAAATGTGATTTACAATAAAAAAGATTATAAAAAGTAAAGAACATTTTATTTATAGTTTTAACAAGAACTATAAATAAATATAAAAATATACAATTTTTTAAACTTTAATTTAGCATTTTTGCTATACGATGGCTAACTCAGTATTTCACGTAGACGCAGCTTAGTATTTTTTCTTTCTTGGATAGTAGCTGATTTTGCGTTTTAGTACTTGTGTTTTGTACAATTCTACTACATTCAAGTTAGTTCTGCTGTTGTTATTTGAATAGTATCTATTAAACTTTTAAAGGTAAGACTTACTTACTAAGAAAATTACTAGTTTTTAACATTTTTTTAATAAACTTGAATAGTTTTATCGCTGCAGTGGGCGAGAACTTTTCTAAGGTAACAATTGATTTAAAAACTAATGAAATCTTACAGTATTGGCACTTCTAACAAGCTGCAAACTTGTTAAATTATAAACCATTTTTGTTTATTTTATTATAATATGTTTCTAAATTTTGCATTTATTATGTATAACTAGTTTTTGAAAAATGTGCGTATTACTTTTTATTTAAAAATGAATTTTATTTGTAGTTCCACATAGATTCTCTTTCTATAACAGGTAAGTTTTTTAATACACAATGTTTTTTATTTTAATTAGTCTTTTTTTAATGCAATTTATTATTTAACATTATTTAAAATTTTTAGTAACACTCTGTAAACATTAAAATTGCAACTTTCGATTGGAAGTGAATTAAAATTAATTTGTTGTTGACATGCAGGTTATAGAGATTTATTAGGAAACTATATTTTAACGATGGATAACTAAAGTGATTTGAAAAGTGACGATTTAATGAACTGAAGTGTTAAACGTGTACATGTAATAAAATGTTTACGTAATAACAATATATTTTAATTGTTACTATTCCTAAAATTATAATTTATTTTATTAAACAGGGTATTTTTCAATTGCAATACGTTTGAGGCACTAATATATAAAATAACATAATTTGAAAAAGATTTTTATTCATTAATAAAAAAGTCAACAGCATATAAGAGACAATCAAAATTTAATAAGATTGACTAGTATTTCGTTTCAAATATATAGTAAAACGCGATTATGACCAAACTGTCTTTTTATTATTATTACATTTTTTTTAATTAAGAACATGAAAAAATATATAACTTTTTACAGATAATGTTGTTTTATATTTTTGATGTCTCTTACTTTATGAATGTTTAACTTTTGTATTGAGTCACTGTAGGAAGAAATATTTTACAATTATATTTATGAATTAAACACATTTGTAAAACGTAATAAATGTAAATTTGTATATAAAAATGTAGGTTGTTTATCATAAGCCACTGCTGTGTAAAAAAAGTGCAGAGGCGGCGCTAGACATTTTTGTATTTTTTCTATTTTCCTTATATGCCTCTATAGTTTTTTCCCAACAATCCATCGCTAGCGACGTCATTGTTATTAAGAATACGTTGAAAAAAATCAGTAAAGCAAGTTATTAATATATGGTAAACGTAATTATACTAGATTTCTTTGTTTTACTGTTCTAAATGTATTCAAATTGCAGAGATATCTATATCAACATTTATTATCTCAATAAAATGTGTAGTGTGTAATTTATGATACTGTAATATTTATTAATAAATAACCACACAATTTAATGAACAATTAGTGTTTTATTACCAGATTCAATACATTTCAAATTCAAGTAAAAAATGAAGCGCAACAAAATTAGCTTTACCGTTTCAAAAAAGAAAGTTCATTATTTCAATACAAACATTGTATTCCCATGTGTACTTACTTATCTACATAATAGATAAAGCTTTTTCAAATCTTATGTTTGAACAGATATATTCGACAAAAATAATGTGACCAAAAATAACAACTCTATCATATTTAATTTTAATAAAATATTGTCGAAATTTCAGATATTACATTGATTTTTCATTAGCAATAATTATATATGTTTTTAAGTAATCTATTGTCAATTTTACAATGTAAAACAAAAAAAATAAAAATAAGGGCCAGATATGAGATATGACATTATTCAAATAATCATTATTTATTATTTTAATTAAAAGCTTTTTATTTATTAAAAGTTAGCATCAAAAAAAAACTTAGAGCATATTATAAATAAAAATGAAAAATGAAGTTAGATGAGAAAGCCAAAAAAAAATCAATATAACAATTGGTTCAGTCAACAAATTAATTTAATTAATCAAGTTTTTTTAAACTTTTATTACTAATAAAAAAAATAACTAATAAAAAAAATTTAGAACAAATAAGTAATAATTTATTTTAATAAACATCAATCAAAAAGTAATTATTAATAATAAAAAATTACATTCAAAACAAAACACTAAGAAAAATTTAAATTTCTAACTGTACTTTACCGGCCATATTGTTCAAACGTCCTTATCAATGATTAATTTTGTCATATCGACTCAAATGTGTTGCATCATTATGATGTTTCTACTCCCAAGCAAAAAAAAAAGAATTGTGTTTTATTTTTTATGATTTTATTACATTATTCATCAATTTAACGATATTATTTTTTTCACGGTTTTTTTTACGGATAGCAGCAAATGCCAACACGCCAAGTAAGCATTATTGCTTCATTGAAGTGGTTCAAGTTTTTACTCCTACAGGTTACTTTTTTCATAATCTATTGAAGACTCTATCGACTTAAAAATGTCAGCATGGATATCAAAAAAGAACGCACTACAGGTGAGTCAAATTACTATAGTTTTTATAATTATATATATTTACCTATTAGCCGACTTAAATTATTTCAGTAAAGTTTTTTTATTAAGCTTTAAACAGTTGTATTTTACTGACCTGACCGAAACCGAGATTAAAGAATGTTAATTACATATGGTATATTTTGTGATGACATGTTATTGTCTGGTTTTAGATTTAAGATGAATACAAAGGCGTTTAAAACCTACATCTTATACTTTAGATTATAAACAAATGTTAAGATCGCTTAGAACCTACGTCTTAAGTTTCAGATTTGGAAAAAAGCTGTGGCTACTTATTAGAATATAATTATTTTTAAAATAAATAAGCATGTAATTGACAGAATTCTGTGATTATGTGTTGTTTTGTGCTGTGTGTTTTGATATAATAATATAAAAGTTTTTGTTTGTGTATAAAGCCTGATGATTCAATTAAATAACAAATGCCTTGGCAAAAATTGATAAATTGTGTATGTAGTTTATATCTACATCTAATTACCAAGTGATGATATGCGTTATGCTAAAAATAGGCTTAAAACACTGCATTGACAGGTTGACCGTGCTAGCAGCGGTGCTTTTATCTAATAAGTTATTCGACGAATATTATTGCTCATTTGCCAATGCCATGGTTTTGATTATACCCAAGCGGAAGGGTGGTGTGTCTAGAATTTCCTTGGAATTTTTTTCTTAGATGCATAAGATGCAAAGCTACAAGTTTAGTTGTTAATGTGCTTATTGCTTGTGTTTATTGTAAATAAAAAAATTTCCAACCAATAATTCATTCAAATAAAATGTTTAGAGCTTGGAAAAATAAGAAGTTGTTTTTTTATTTCTAAAAAATAAAGGAACGGTTGAGAATTGTTTACATAACAGCTTCTAAGAATTAGCTTGCAGTAATCTTTCGAAAATTAGATTTTAGCGATAAATCAATTAAAGTTATCAAAATTAATAAGTTTGAAGAATTAGAAAACTGGCTTTATCGTAATAATCTATAACAATTTTTATTTCAAAAGGTGTTATTAGAATTAATTGAAGCATTCAAAAAATTTGTTGCTTTTCTCTTGATTATCAAATACGGGCTGAACCAAAACTGTACATAAATCTTCACTAACTGCTTTATTAGAACTTATAATACCATTCCAGTTTTAATTTGAGTGCTTCACAATTCATTGTTACCTGAGCCCGCATTGAAACGGGTTACTTTTTATTCAATCTACAAACATGCGATGGTGATAAATACCTATAAATAGATTTTTGACCCATTTAAAACATGACCTATTTCATATCTAATTGGATAATCAAATTTTTATCTACTCACTGCTCCTCACTGCTCTTGAATAGAAAAATGTGCAATTTTTAGGTTAGTTCAATTAAAAGTTTCTAAAGAATTAATAATAGAGCATAGTATAGATAGGTGGAGAATTATAAATAATACGGAATTAAAGTGGTTCAAAACGATCTGATAGCGACTGGATATTGCAATGTAAATTCCCGAAGCTCGAAGCTCAATATTTATAGCTTTCGATAAGAGCGGTAAGCACTTGGCTTCTACGCCTGAATAATGCCTTGAACAATATCTGCGGTGTCACTGCCTAATGTTTCATTTACCTTTTAAAAAATATTGTAAAAAAACTTATTAATAACATTATTTAATTTATTTCATTGGTTTTGGACATGTTTTTAAAATTAACGCTCCCGTAACAATTACTATTAAACCAAGCATTAGATGAAGGGTCTTGTATGCCATTTCAAGCAGTTAAATATGTTAAGGCAAACTTCATCTGGTAGTCACCAGTGAGATATCATTCTAATGACGACCATTTTTCAATTTATTTAAACCGCCCAATATGTTTATCGGATTTGTTTCAGCTAGAGAATCCAAATTGTAAGAGTCTTAAAATTTATTATCTTGGAACGTTTGCTAAAATTGGCACTAGCTCTTCTATTTTATGAATGCTTTACGTTTTCAGTGCTGCATAAATGAAAAAAATTATAGTTTATTGATTTTTGACAAAATGTAATTGAAGGATGTATTAAAATTATTATTTTATTATTACAGCTGATGTATTAACTGTTACGTAAAAGTTAAAGAAAAATAATATGCTGAATTGTTTATTTACATCAGACTTTTGTAGCATTTTTGATCTGTATCTCCTTATATTTGGTTGCCTGTAAAAAATGATAAAAATTTGTTTATTGTTTATAGTTATTTATCAAAAATGTTTTTAGCTGAGATTTAGGTTTATATGTATAAATTCTCGCTTGCTTTGTGAGAATGTGTCTATTAATTTAAAGAAAATATGCCAATAAAGCTTAAAATAACTTGGACAAATGTTTTACAGAAACAAAGATATTGTGAAATTAGAAAGTTCAACTTTTAATCTTGCTGAAAAAATTAAGCGCAGTTATTTAACCAACATGGATAAAAACACATGCGACGTAAAACTATTATAACAAAATTTTTAAACTGCCCTAGATCTGTAACAAAAAGATAGCTTCACTGTTATGTATGTGATGCTTTGTGCCGTAATTACAAATGTAAAATAATTTCAGTGATCGATTCCTTAATTCAAAAGAAGAAGCTTAAGACAAACACATGCAAAATAAAATAATTAACATATTATACAGCATTTGTTATCAAAAAATAAAACCAACTCAAACCAACAAATTAGAAATTACTAAAAACAGATTAAAAATCAAAACAAATATTTTTTAAATAAAGCAAGGAGACTGAAAAAGACAATTATCAAAAATATATGGCTTTCTGTATAAAAAAAAACAATCAAACCGAGAAACAAAGTCATCGTAAGATAATAAAAAACAATCTCACTACAACAGAAAAGTACAATAAACAAATTCAAACATATAAAATTTAAAATCAATAAAAATTAATAAAAAAATATGTTTGATTACGAACTACCTAATACTATAAGTAGACAAAAAAATAACAAATTAAATTGCTAATTGTCATTTATTAAACAAATTAAATTGTACATATTAATTTATAATGTTATCTTATGTACACAAAGGCATGTCAACTACAATAAAAAAACATTTTTTAAGCAACAAAAACAATGTGAGACAATAACAGAACCAGACTATAATTATATGTTAACATTAATAAAAACAACAGATTATAAAAAATCACTAGCAGAGGTTCGACGATTGGGTTTTTATGTGCCTAATATTAGAATATAATATAGTATAGGATAAGCAGAGAATTACAATAAAATCAGCAAGAGAACAAGCATGCAGGAGACATAAGGCATACGCTATGAGAATTTAATGAATAGAATGCGAAAATAGTTGCTTGATTAATCTCGTAAAGAGTGACAACACACAAAAGTTAGATTGCAATTGTACCTGTCTTCTGTAAGAGAACGATAATTACAAAATAACGGGTGAGGATTATAATTTAATACAATGTAACGTACACAAGAATTGAAAAACAATCTATTATAATAAATTAATAAATCATAAATGTTTTGTATAGAGTACTAATTTTTCTCCACACTATTTTTGTCTTTTATATTGTATAGTTTTTCTATCATTATATGCCGTTAATTTCTTTAAATAACTTTTTTTTATCTTATTAATGTGATCATATCTGCTCCTTAACCCACCCTTTTAATTTTTTGCCTTTGCATTAATTCTCCATAATTTTTTTTTTTTGCTCTTTGATTCCAGGGAGGTATTTTCATGCAATTTTTCTGTAGTGTACAGAAACATTGTTATAAAACATCTGCTTTAAAATTAAAACCAATTTTTTTATTATTTTTCAAAAAATAAGTAACACAGAAATTTATTTATTTAATTTGGTATTACAGTAAAATTTTGCTTTCACTTTATTATAGAAAAAGTTGTTAAATTTTTAGTTTATTTTTGTGGACAGAACTTTTTGCGAACTTTATAATTTGTAATTGTATATTTGGATATTAAAAAGAAATAAATTTATTTTGATTAAAAAGATATTAAAAAAATATAAATTTATTTTGATTTAAGATTTGTTAATTGCGTTCACCAAAATATCTTTCCAAACAAAGCTATGCCATTTTTTATTTGTTTTTTTTTTTTTTGATTTGAGTACATTTTACATTCAAGTTTTTTGTACATTTGGTTCTTAAATTTTAGTTTTTTTAGTATTTATTTTGGGTTTTTAAACATCTCCAATTGTATTTAAACATCCCAAATAGATTTTTACCTAAAATTTCAATTTTTACTTCGTCAGTTTGGTCTCCTTAGGTAAAAATACAAAACCAGCGGTCTCTCAATCTAGTTTCATCATTTATTTTTGCAAGTTGCTATATTTATGCTGTTAATGAGAAACGTTCTTCAAATACGTGAAAAATAATCTGTTATTTTTTTTTAATAAATTATAAAAAGATTGAATGTCTTTTATTAAAAAAAAATTTGTTTGACTATATAAAATTAGATTGTTTTATATAATCCTTGATTATTTTTAAAAATAAAGTTTTTGCGGTGTATATTTGAATACATATAAATTCATATTAATTTAATAGCAAAAGTATGGGAAACTAATCTCGCACTAATAATTAACTTTGTATACGTATATGTTGAAGTCAGATGACAAATTCCGCTTATAGCCGATATAATTGGATATAATATGCTCATTGGCCCATACTAGGTATCAAAACAGTGATTCAATTGGACATCTGAATAACAATATTTGAACACATCTTAAAATGCTGATAAACGTCATAAGCCGATGCCAAACAGAGCTAAAACAATTATTTTAAATTAAACAAATAATGTATTACATTAAAAGTTACAGTAAACATTTGTTTTATTATTTATCACGACAAGAAGTTTTTGAATAATGAGGTTCTTTTTACCCTATCTGAATAATTTTAAACCTATTTAGACGTTTGTAATCTTGGCAGCTCAGCTTTTCATTGATTATTGTCATTCTCATGCTATCTTTCACTTCACTTAAAATATTTGAATATTGCTCGGCAGTTAATACAGTGGTAAAAATATTACCTCTTTTTTATTAATTCAATATTAACTTTTTCTTAAAAAATATACCGGCAACGGTATATTAGAAAAGTGCGCATTTTGCGACATGGTTGCAACATTCAGTTTGTTAAAAACTGAATCTAGCTGGTATATCTAGTATGGACATATGAGGATGTTTAATTATATCAGCCATTGACCAAATTTGCCATCTGATTCAAACAATATTTTTAAAATTTTGTTTCTAAAACAATTTTTTCGTATATTTTACTAGCTATATTTGACCTACTTTAGTATTATTTTAGATTAAGATTAAACAATATTATTGATTTTAGTCATTGTAATTTTATAATGATATGTAAAAAAATAAAGAATAATAAAAACCTTGTGTTTATAAAGTTTTGCAAATAATTTGTTTGCAGTTTTTGTTCTATTAATTCTCTAGAATTTTTTCTCTAGATCTCACAAGCCTGTGGCATTATTAGGAGTGTGTTCTACTATCTACGCTGTGATTACAACATAGCTGACTCAACTCTTCATCTCGAATCTGCTGCTCAATGAGACAACGAAATTACCGGTTAAATCACCAGATTTCGCCTTTGATATGCAAATTTCTTTTTAAAATCACCGTTACAAGTAAATTTGTCATCTACTTTGATTTCGTCTTCTATTTTATATTCACTGGCTTTTTATGTTCCCACCGGTCAAAATCGTTTCAATAAATTATCCTAAAAAAATCTACAAACGGATTGTTCGTTTTTCTGATATCTATCTGGTTTTTTCAAAGTTAAAGGTTATCACTATATTTTATAAACACGCACAAGCACATGAAACATAGATAATACTGAATTCAAACAAGTTATACAGGGCTATTTAAAATACTATCAGATCATAAACGCTTTGAAATCAAAAATACATGCTAATCTTTTAAAGTTGCTTCACGTTTTTAAATTAAATAGGGTGCAACTTTTGATAATAATCGTTACCTAACAAAATTTTCCATCAATTACAGAACACATAAAAAATAAGACAAATAAAAGATTTGTCGTGCCAAAAATTAGGTAATTCTTTAATAATAACATCATGTTCCTATTTGCACATAAACTAGTTTTCTCAGTGTAAAGCTTGTGAAGCATTTGTCGTGATTTTTATCAAAACTAAAAAAAGAATTATTTTTTTTTGAAATCGTTTGTAAAGTTTGTCATAAGAGTCTGTAAAATGTGACAACCACTACCTTTTAAGACTCAAGACATATGTTAATTTTGACCTGTTGTTTATATTCCCGCGTTTTTTTAAAAAAAAACAGCCATCTTCACTTTTTTTTTCTTACAGAGTGAGCTCAACACATTTTTGAACAACCTTAGGAAGAAGCTTATTCTCACAATTCTAAGAGTATTTTAGTTTAGATTATATAGTTATATTAAATATTATACATTTTTAATTTTCTAATTTTAGAGAAAATTTAATGTACACCCCAACACTAAAATTATTGTTTTATGACTCATTTAGATTTTTTTTTGAGCTAAACACTATAATCGTCAAGAAAATTCTGCAAATACTTTTTCTATGTTTATAACAATTTTTTTTCTTAACAATGTTTGTTTGCTTAGACCAAATCTTAAAAGCATTAAAAAATTTTTTATGATAATTTGCTAGACCGGTAACGTGTAATTCGATTCATTGTTTGTTAAATTAGCCGTTCTTAACAAAAGGGTTTTATTTCCCTACAATAAATTCTTGCATGTCAAAATTCTCGTAGTTTTGTCTATTTTCGACGAGAAACTGATTCACTTCCTAATAATAATACCAAAATAAATTCGTCCTCGCTGGGTTTTAATTTTAATATAATGTGGGCTTGTTCAGAAAATGATCGAAATAAGTGGCAATTCAATTTGTTAATAAATTTTTTGAAAAAGAAAAAACCTAGCATCTGTTCGTCTTTAAATTAAAAATATAATAATAAAAATAATTTTCACTTTGTAATAAGCAGTTTGAATAGTAGCGTAATATTAGGTTAAATTTCATACCCAAAAACGTAAAATATATTGATTATAGTTTCACTTTCCATAAAAAAAAAGTGTAGATGAAACTGTGATTCTCAACATAAAGGAGCTTTAAGTTATTTATTCCATTAGAATGAAATAAGTTTAAAAAATTTGCAAGATCTAGAAAATATTTTTTCCTGAAAATAAAATTAAAATTTAAAGAAAATCTGCTTTCGGAAGACCGCACAAATTATCGAATGAAATTATCCAGAGTTTTTAAATAATTGTATCATTTTTTGTAATAATCGATTATATTGTTAGTTTATTAATAATGCTATATAAAATTTACTTTTATATTTTTTTAAAACTATACCAAACTTTATAACAATAATAAGAAATAAATAGTTTTGATTAAATTTTACTTAGGTATATCAAAGAAAAAACCTTTGATTTGACCACTAACATTTGTTGTAAACCAAACTTTTTGTTTAAAATTAAAGTCAATTATTTATGTTTGACAATAAATATATTTTACAAAAAATTTGAGATATGGTTTGAGCTTATCCTCAAGCGACCAGATTTTTTTGTTTGGATTAGAAAGATTGATTTTTTAATCAAATAGACATATACTAGCTCTTTATATTTTCTAAGGTTAGTTTACAAAATAATGACTTATTGCGGTCTAATGCGGACCAAATGTTATCTAGAAAATATTTATTTACGTCTTAATACTTTTACTGTGGATGGCGCCAATTGCCGTCATTTGTTGCTATGACTAAATACGAATGACGCCAATTGGCGCCTCCACTCTCTGTGATTTGAGTTAGAGATTTTGTTTTCTGTATTGCATGACGGTTTATAATATTTCGTCTGCACATTTATAAATGTTCTGTAGGGTGGCCTTGCACATTAAAAAATATTAATCTGTAATATAATGTAAATGCTATATTATTTATTATAGTAAAATTTATTAAGAGAACTCGAGAAAAACCAAACAAAAAACGCACTGAAACAGAATTATAATATTGTTTCTACAGTTTGAGTACTTGAAAATATTCAAGCGTCACAATTTATTTTTACCCAAGCTGGCTGTGTTTATTTTCTTTAAATTTGTCACAATTTATTAGTAGTTGTTGAGAGTGTGTTTTTTTTTTAATGAGCGATGCTGGTGACTTACCGCCCGATCCTTCAGTTATAAAAAAGCAATATTTTTAAAGTAACAAAGAAATTGTCCAAATGATAGCTTATTTCAAAAAATTTAAACTTATCAGTTTTGAAAACTTAGTACCACTTCAAACCATATTCAGCAAAAATTTTATTGAAAAGTTTCAATCGCATACGGAGAAGGTATGCCATTTTTCATCCGCAGCGAAAGTGTTAAACAGTGATAAAATGATCAGAGCGAACAATAATTATTATTGTACAGTTAAAACTGTGTAAACGATTTTAGTGTTGTTAAATACAATTAACTATCAATATTTTTCATTATGATCTGCAATGTAATTTAAAATTTTAAAGTTTTCATCGATTATTATACCTTTAGTTAAGTGTACTTAATAAACGTGCAATGGATAGGTAAATTTGCCGATCGGTTTTCGAAACTCTATTAAATTGAACAGATATCTGAATAGTTAATCGCTATTAACGATCGCAATCCTACACCGAGCGATTAGGTACAGGTGATAAAATGCAATCGTCGCCAAATCCTGCTTTACCCATTAGTAAACGTGGTGGATGATTTTGTTGAAACAACAGATGTCAATACCTCCTTTATGTAGGAAATATCAATAGCAGCTTTACCCAGCTTCTGCTGTTTAAGTTTGATATAATACCTACCATAGGTGGATGTACAGAGATAAAATAAATGTATGTGGACAAATAGAGAGCTGTTTACCTAACTTGTATTTAGTTTTATACAAATGGTCTGATTAAACATAGCAATTGTAAAAAGTGTGTTCCAACTTTTGTTTACTTTACTAGCAGTATTATATTTTATATAATTCTGTAGCTATATTTGTTTTAGTATTCGAGCACAGATCACATAAAAAACGTATATAAAAGAAAAATATTTAACAGTTTACTGTTGAGTATAAATCTAAAAAATGTTTTTCTGTTTTTCCAATGAGACTACTAATGTTCAGCTACTTTTCTAATTTTACCATAACAAAAATTATTTAAAAAAAAAATATTAAAAAAAAGACAACCAAAGATATAATATCAAATCAAAAGTTTAAAAAAAGTAGTGGTGATGTTGATAGATAATCAATCACAGAATATCTTGCTCATCTTCCGGGTTTTTACTCACCTCTCTCGGTAAATGGTTGGTTTCGTATAAATCGCTTTTAACGTATTAAACGTATTTGACCAATCATATTTTATTTATTTGTGTTTATTTTTGCATCTTTTCTTGCTTTTTTATACATTTTTGTACACTATCTAATTTTTTTTTATTTTAGTTATTTATTATATTTAGGTATTTATTAATATATTTTTTATTTTTAGGTTTTTTTAATAGTTTATTTTATCTTTGGTTCTTATCTTATTTAGCCTAATTTGGTTTTATTGTTTGCAAGTTTGTCTTTGTCTTTTTTTATTATCAAAAAATTATCAGGCGTACAAAAAGCTTAGTTTTGTCTGTTCTTTCAAAGTTTCTATCGCGAAGCGCGTTGCTAATCAGTTCAAAGCTTAATTTTTTTTACCACAAGGTATAGAATAGATAGCTTACATACATAAACAAATTATATTATGTGTAATTTTAAATTGCTGTTGCATATATTTCTTTAGTAAATTTTAAAATTAATAACAAATTAAACTTTACATAATATTAAATTTCGTATAATTCAAAAATAAGTTAACTTGTGCTTTTTATATTTTTTAATTTCTTAGAAAAATTATTTTGTTCTTCATGAATTTCATAGAATAATGTATAGCACTAAACCCGACATATTCTTACCAAATGTTTGAAAAAATTAAAAATCTTCTAAATTTATGTGCTAATTGTCATAATCCGTTCAATGCTGTTTGCTAAATTTGCTTCAGTAAAGATTGACTTTTGAAGTTTGCATGTCAAAGTTTGTGGATAGTTTTTACTTCTTACACACAGACATACAGAAGATTTTAAAAGCAATAAAATAATTAAAGAACTCTAATGTGTGTTATCAGTACGAGCATTGCCTGAAGAAACTATAGATATAAATATTAACCCATTGAGAAAGTTTGTAAACCTGTTTTTTTGTAGGCATTTTTTCTGAGCGACTCAAAATTTTGAAATTGACACCTGTTTCTGAAAAAAACGATTGTAATAATTTTGATAATAATCATACAATTAATTACTGACTAATTAACGTTGGTAAATGCGTTTAGAAAAATATTTGAACAATAACAATAACTTTTAGATTTTAAAAATTTCTAAATTTTGAATTGATGCAAAAGTGAAAGGTCGTTTTTTATTATTCTACATCTGGTTGCAATAAGCCGTCTGAAGTAAAAATTATTTTCAACACCTTGCAAACATAAAAAATTAAAAACTTTTTTGTATTTTATATTAAATAAGTTTCAATAAACCTAATTATTTCTTTTGTAAGTTATCAAGTTTTACCACACAAAGCTTTAGAACAGCTAAATAACTTAGGTTCTTAGTGAGCTTGACAGATGGAGGGCTATCATAATTATTTTTATTGACAGCTTAATTCTTAGTTTATTTTATTGTTTACTAACTTATTCAACTATTATTAATACATACTTGGTTTACTAATTTATTTTGGTTGTAAAAATTGTTAAGAGAAACACTTCTTGAGCCCGCTTGCATTAAATATAAAAAAAAATATAATAAACTAAACAAAAAGTTTAGCAGCTATAGAACTTTTCAAGGTTTCTACTACAATAATTATAAAAATTAATAAATAGAATAAGCTTTGAAAAAGATGCGGTTATCCTCTTTTATTATACAGGGTGCCCCAAAGGTATGATATAATGGTTCTGCAGCCGTAAATGTACATTTTATTACAAGAATTTTTGACGAAATAATTCTATAATAAAACAAATTCTTGAAAGATGGAAAATGTAACACAACGCAAATTAAGTAAGTAACTAAAGTAAAATATTTAAAAAAAAATGACACGTTCTTGTATGTTAGCTACCTGATTTGAGTATGGTTTTTTTTGTGTTTTTGTCGGTAATAAAATTTATGTTTTTCAACATTCAATAATTTTATTTTCAAAAAATTTCTATGATAAGATAGCAATTTTTTTACAATTTCATTTTAACAATTGAAAAGGGAAGTCCAATTGTGAAAAAATTATTGAGCTAAAATTTAAAAAACTGTCGATGACGTCATAACTCTAAATTAAAACCAAAATATTTTTTCTGACATATGCTCAATGTGCAAATTATTTTGTCAAACTTGACCGATCAAAATTGTATAGTACATCTAATGGTTTTCTAAAACTTTAATGTGCGTTTAAAAAAAGTGTAGTAAACACATAAAGCA
Source organism: Lagria hirta (assembly GCA_947359425.1). Lineage (NCBI taxonomy): Eukaryota > Metazoa > Arthropoda > Insecta > Coleoptera > Tenebrionidae > Lagria > Lagria hirta. The sequence continues at coordinate 12,818,323 of OX375799.1, read as the reverse complement.
ACAATATTTAGGATATAACATACAGATTATATCTTTTTAAACAATTTTGTTAAAAAACATTTTTCTTGTGCGTTTTTAAACACTGTAGAATTGTTCATCAAAGCCTGAGGTTACTTGTTTTTTGTAGATCAAACTATTGAAAAAAATTAATAGTCTGTTACGATGTTTATAGAGAATTTGCATAAAACATAAAAAAATGTGTCTTAATCTTATTGAACATAATTTTTTAGATTAAAATGGTTTAATTTGTTTAAATAGTTAGTCTAATTAGTAAAAACTTTTAGTTTTTGTTGTAGCAGTATTAACCCAGTTATGTCGTACAGTAAAAACAAATTAAATTTTTTATGAAATTAAATATTTATAAAAAAACAGTTTCTCATTCATTTCCTTATTCATTAAAAACTACAATCAGTTAATGCTTAATTCTTCCTAGGATTTTTATAACATGATTAGCCGTTATTTATTGTTTGTTTTTGAAATTTCTAACTACTTTAAAATAGACGTTGATTTTTTTTGTCATTTTAGATTCATGTCTATCATTACACCTAAAAAACGATTATTATCATTTAAAATTTATGAAATGTTACATTATTTTAATTTCAATTATCTAAAAAAAAAGTAAAGACATTTTGTTGTAAAAATTTATAATTTAGAGAAATATCAAAGATGTCTTGATGTTTTAGAAAAATTGCTGTGAATATTGTGACCCCATTGGCAAAATTTTTGAATGGTGTATGGTATTCAGCGTTTCTCAATCGGTCTTTGCGATGACCCAAGGAATAATTGAAGGAGCAAGTAATGGTCGGTGTGGGCGTTAACTTGAGAATAACGAAGACAAGGTAACGTAAGGTTTAAGGTAGTTCATTAACCTCGTCTATATATAGTCAAGGCCAAAACCTCTTTTCTGGGCAAAAGCAACGGATAACTGTGCACTCTGGTAGCCGGCATACGAATGGTCTTTGTGGCCGACTAAAACTGAAAGACCAAAGAAGCGCAGAAGAGCCTTGAACCAATACCAATACAGAAGGCATCTGCAACGGTAAATTCTGGAAGCTATTCCGTATTGCACACAAGTTCACAAGATACTAGCGCATATATGAATGAACATTCGCCCGTATACGATCTTCAGTTCTGTTGCCAAATGATGCGATTGTGTTGAACTGTGTATCATGTGCAGAAGGACCAATAAAATTGCTTTGGTGCTTTGGTGCTGTGTAATTGCAAGAACAGGAGCCCAAGATGATTCTCTCGCAGGAAGCTTCCTCTCAGGTAGGATCCCAATCTGAACCAAAATTATTACCGTTAACGTCTAAACCGATTCAGATCTATAGATAAATTTTTTAACGGCAAAAAACTTCTAGCTGACCTACTTCCCACAGAAAATTAGCCTCTTTACACCAAACCTGCTAATGCAAAACTTTAATAAAATCAATTGTCCCGTTACCATTGAAAGTATTATACTGATGTAGTAAATGTACCTACTCTACCTACATTTGTTGTAATTGTAACAACAGTAATTTTACACTTTAATAAAATTTAAATCTGAATAAAATTATTTAAATGTTTTCTTTAATTTAATAACCAATATAATTAATCATTTCCTTTTGAAAATTGAAAATATTATTGACTCATTCGTCGTGTCCCAAATACCATTGATAAACCAACGAACGCTTCACATTTTTACAATGATTCACAGATTAATTCATCGATATCAGAATTTAAAATTTTGTGAAGAAAACCTTTGATTTAGTTCGTGACCCGTCCGGGTTAAATTTTTCCACATAAATCCCGGAATTATCCGAAACTCATCCATTACAATGAGCGGCGTTTTTACAAATCTCTCTTCCAATTTCAGTTATATTCAGATTGAAGCTTTGTGTGGTTTTTAAGAATTCTTCTTGTATTTGTAGAATACAAAGTGTTTCAAACATGAATAAATTAAAGAAAATTTATACTGCTCTATTTTGTTTAACCACTCAATAAATGTATACAACATATAACAATAAATCATTATTGTACCATTTGTACCTTCTCCTGTACGAAATGTATTCGTATTCGCAAATGATTAGGCGGCGAAAATATTCATTGTTACTTCATTAGGATTACACCTATCATTTCACCTTTTAACTGAAGAACTATTACTGTTATATTTCCGTTATTTTGTAGTATAATTATAAAATAACAAACAGTTAATTGTTCGCTTGCAAACTGCATGCCTGAAATTCATTAATGAGGCCTTCATTTAGCTAATGTATTAAAATTGAAACGTGTCTGCCTCATTTTATTGCTCACTAGTTTTGTTTGGTATTTCACGTTAAACAAATTAATTATATATCTATACACAGTGTTACAAACGTGATAAATCTCAAATTACAAGATTTACACCCAAAAATAAACAATTCTATTCTGCTATGCATCCGTTTGTACTACAAAATCCTAATATATTGCAATTGCAAATTTTCTCATCAATAGAATATTTTATCAAAATTAAAACTTTAACAGGTTAATTCTTTTTAAACAAAGATATAATTGTATAAAAAAAATTCAATAAATTATATGTTGCAGTAAAAATTCCATTAGTAGTAAAATTTAAAAAACAATAAATTATATAAGATTAAATAAAATAAATAGATTAATGAATAATATATTACAAAAACTATTTATTTTTGTTTTCGGTGCTTTATAGAAATTGTAGTTTATTTAAAAAATTATTTGCAATAATTTATGAACAAAGTCTCTGACTCTTTGTTTTTTAATTAAAAATATATTTTTCTACAAATAGACACAAAATCACGTTGTCTTTAAAACATTTAGATATTGTTTTAATTTTATGTAATGATTTACATATTTATTTCACTTTTTTTACATTTTTCTCTTTCCTCAGTTTTCAAATAACATACTGCTTGTATTATTTTTTTCGTAATTTTTCTCACTTTTTTATTATTGTTTATCAATTTTTTTGTAATTTATTTTTTTACATTTTGTTTTAATATCTTCCAGGGTCTTAGGCTTTTCAAAAAATTTACTTTTATTTTCTCTATATTATGTATAGTTTTTACATTCAAAAGGTGATTTTTTTGCTGACATTTTGAAGCTTCTTGCAGAAATTACACCACGCAACACACGTATTTTTTTGCATATTATACTTTGATAGTGTTAACTTTATGGATATTAGCACTTGCTATGTAACTTTTTCTTCTTGTATGCCACTTTAATACATTCTGTAGTGTTAATAGATAACTTAACAAAATTTAAAGCTATTTATGTGCGCAGATGATTGTGTTCTTCTTTTATGAAATTAATCAAACTGCTATTGATCTTAGGTAGCGTAGAAATAGACAAATGGAAATAGAAAATGCTGTATGACAGACATGCACTTTTACTCAGTTGACGTTAAAATTTTAAATACTAGTTCGGACGTGTAGATATTTTTGCAGAAGCAACAACTTTTCCAATAACAATCTAGATCGAGTATTTGCTACAAAAAATTTTAAAACACGTAGTAAAGTCAGACATCACCAATGCGAAAGAATGTCACCAACAAACTGAAGCTATTCAGCATGTCAATCTTTAGTGGCAAAGGATTCTTAACTTCTAATAAACCTCTTATTAGAGAATCAAGTGACCAAGATTGAAGAAAATTTTTTTTTACTTTAACTTTACTTTATTCTAAATATATACCGGCAGGCATCTTAGAAAACAGTTTAAACATTAAACAAAAATCAGACCGTGTTAAAAGACCTTGAAAAGCAACTTAAGCAAAAAAACTGCTGTTATTAGAAATTAAATACTGGTAGATTTCCTTATTAAAAATAAAAAAAAATGTTTCTAGAAGAAATCTCTATCAAAATAAAGTACATCAGTTTTAAAAATGTGATCTATGACAGAACGTCCGGCAGATGTGAACCATCAAAATTATTTTGTACAAGTAATATAACAGATTACGTCTAGATACTAGAACTAAATATGTTTTAATGAAAAAATAAACTATTACTAATTTTTTCTTTCAAACTTACTGCTTATTAAATAATCATTTATTTTTATTAATAACAAAAATTAAAAATTGAAAAATTTATTTCCAAGTGCGACAGCTTAATTGTTTTAATCAGTGACTCAGTAATAGTTATATTCAATGTTGTCTCTGACGGTATTACTGTAACAATTGGTTGATGATAACTAAACTACTGAAGGATGTAAGCTTGGTTGCTTGGTGTCGCGAGCGAGATGAAGCAAAGCTAAGCTGAGTGAACCAAGGAATGCGATAGGCTTACTCGCGGTTATACATGTTTTACATCAAAAAAATATTGTTTGACGTATTTATATTAAAAATTCAGTATTTTATCAAAAGAACCTGAATAAATTTAGTTAAACAAATTAAAAAATTAAGCATGCGCTAATGTCAAGAAGCAATGGTTATGTATTTAGAGAATATTAAATTAAAATTATGTTATCAAAATGCGCTATTTTCAATGTTTAAAGAGCACACATGCCGTTAGAAAACGTAACAATGATTTCTTTTTTTCCTTAAAAACCGACCAACTTTAACTCTGATACAAAAAAACTTAGAACTACAATTATCAATCTTTTACCGTTTTTTGACTTTTTTTTCATCAAACTAGCCACACAGTATTGTCAAACATTATATTACCAGCTTGCTGTGATACTTACCCGCTCCTTCCAATTCGCTTCCATCTTGAATTAGTTCTGTTTAATTTGATAGCTTACTGTCTTTACTACTTTTGTTACTACTTTTTCCTTCCGTATTTATACGTTTGGTTTTTTCTTTTGCTCATCAGATGCATTACCATATTTGGTATGAGACAATTGTTTTTTATTGGTCTACTGAGCTTTTTTTTATTGTTCAGTAAAAATTCATTTCCTTCTTTCCAAGCTTTATACGTCAAAAAAAAACCTGAAGAATGTTGCTATATATAAGTTTTTTAGACAGATAGACTATATAAGACAGTTTTTTTTAACTTTTCTTAATATGTTAATCTTACACACATTTCGTGTTATTTCCAATTCTTCTAATTTTGTTTTAATGCAGCGGTTTTGTTCTTATATGTCTTGTTTGCTAATATTGCAAACAAAATATTTTTTAGATCTTTATTCTGAACAAATCTCTTTTCACTAACTTTATTGTTTTTTTTTAACATTTTTGAATCCTATTTTATTTTTATTTCATACAATTTCTATTTTAGTTAGTATTGCTAAAAAGCAAAGTTAGTAGCTTTATAAGATTATAAATAGCAAATCTGTGTTAAAAACTGTAATAATGCTTAAAATTGATATTTAATTCAATAAAAATATTGCTTATAGAAATGAGATATTAAAGTATATAATCTTTACACAATGTTTTTAATTTTGATTGAATTTTTTTGGTCATTTTTGATAAGATTATTTTCAAAATATAACTTTTATAATAAAGAAAAAAGTTGGTTATAATGTTTAATTTGCAAAAATATTATATATTTTTACTTTTAGAGGTATAGCTTTGTTTTTTTTTATTTCAATGGTGTGGTTTTTAAAAAATATTGTAATTAATTAAAAAAATGTTATATGTTACTTATTAATTTTTTATTGTTAATTTGTTAATATTACTTTTTTTATTGAATATGACTACTTCTACCTATCTTACAAAAAAAAAGTTTTACAAAATTTGTGTAATCGATAGTCTTCTTCAAGAAATAATTTTTGAAGTATGAATGAATCAATAGGATTAATTAAAGTTCTCTCTGATTTTGTCGTAAAACTTACCTTTGGCGAAGTGGCAAGTTTTTTGTTTTAAAAAACGTTGCTTTTAAACCTTAAATAACTGTACTGCTGTAAAAGATATAGCCACTTTGCTAAAAAATTCTATTTATACATAACACATTATTTTAGAACTGTTGAATTTTTCTTTAAGCGTTAAAATATAATCGCAATTCTGTCAAAAGTTTTACAAAACTATCTTCAAAGATAGCTAAGAACATAAACTATTTTGTGATTTTTGCTGAAAAATACTCTTTCGATAAGATACATATTTCAGTAAAACTTTGTTTTAGGAATAGATAAAATAGGCGCCAAAATTATCAGCCGGTTTTTAAATGTGTTGTACGGTGCTAACGGATACTACTGACTAGAGATTTTGCTTCCACTTCTTCAGTAAAGTGCTGGAGCACCGTCTTTGTTTAACAAGCCGTAAACAGCGAAATGTGGCAACGCTGCCAGTAGGTCTATTTACTTTTAATTGTTTAAGGTTTAAGTGTGTTTATTCAACTTTTCCGGTGACCATACTTTTGTTTTAATCTTCAAATAAGTGAAACTGTTTGTGGTTTATGTGTATTACGTTTTTTAGGGTTTTCCCAAATGTTTAATTGGTTATTTATTAGCGGGTCTATGACAAATTGCACTCTAAATTTTTTGAGGTTAAATGCGGTTAGTCGCGTTGTCTTGTGATAATTTTGTAGTGTAAGTGAGATTACAAAATTTGTACAGTGACTTAAGTCAGTTAACAATTAGTTAATGTGATCTGAAAGTCATATCTATTTACTTCTACTATAGTCTTAAAGCTGCGCCTACTGTCACAATAGACCCACTAACGCTGTTGCCAAGTTGATATTCACGGGTTATTAAGTAGAGACGGCTGTGGCTCTAAAATAATAATTTTTCTTACACACATTTTATTAAACTCTATAAGCGCTCCAAGAATAATGCTATTATATGCGAATTATTATTAAATTTTTGAATGATGCAAAATGCATATTCATTATGAGGAACATCGCAACAAATACGGTTTCAAGCTCACTCAGGTATTTATTGTTATTATATACGAGCAAGCAAAATTATACATTACTGAAAGAGGTGAAGAGCTTCAGAAAATTTGAAATTCATCAGCATACTGTCAATGACTTTTTGCAATGTTTAATTTTCAATGCTCAATAACTGACTTTTGATGATAATTTATCATTTAGTTTTATAGTCTATATTTCAACAAGGTTATTAACTGAATTGTACACGTAGAGCAAAATTAAAGTAAAATCTGTATCATCTATACCTGGGGTTTCCTATATCTACGTTCTATAACTTTCTACATTTTTTTTACTACTTTTTCACGCACATAATTTACAATCTTGAATGTAAAAAGTGTGTTTTTCCGTGCTATGAAGTGTTTTTACTACAGCCTAGATCCACTCAAAAAGAATAAAGCTACGACAATATGGCGCCATTCTTTAGACTATTTTATTAATTTTTTATTTATTAAATTGTTCTTTATAACTACTAAAGATACAAAAAAAAAGTTTAATTATTGAAATGTTTGTCTTAAAAGTAATGCTTGTATGTAAGCTATGCTTTAAAAACTTCATCATTGCTACCGAAACACAAAAATTATTTTTTTTTAATGATACGAAGCATTTTTTATAACGATTACTGCCTTTTCATCTAGTTGTCAAAGATTTAATGCCAATTTTTAAAATTGTAGCGTTTGATCTTTTTGCAAAAATCTGAAGTTTTTATTTATTTTAAAGATCACAAACTACCTAACTACTAGACACAACACAAACCCATCTTCACTTCTAATGTAATAAACAATCAGTTTTTATTCTTTTTTATTATGTAAACCTATGTTAGTCTACATCTTATCAATTGAATTATCTGCCATGCTTGATCTACACAATATACATTTCTCTCAATGAAAAAACAACACTCGTTGCAAAAACGTTAAAGGTTCTAGATAATTTTTTTAACCTTATTTTTTCCATATTTTATTATGCTTTATTTTTCTGATAACTTTTTCTTCACAGTTTTTTTTATGTCTTACTAAGCTGTTTAGTCTTAACTTTTTGTACATTTTCTAAAAGTTTATAAAAGCTTTTTATATTTTATAATAAATTTAGAAAGAGCATTATCATTGTTAACAAGTTTTCACGTTTTTTTGATTGTCGACAATTTTTTTTTAATAATTTTTACGTATCTTTTGATGAATAATCATTAGTCATTTTTAATCCAGAAGGAATCAGCACATAAAAATCAGAAACTATATTTTTTTACGTCCATATTGCCATATTGTTTAAACTAAACAATTGCAAAGAATAGTTATTTTCCAGCCTGGCAAACTTTTTTTATAATTTTTATTGAAATACGAATAAAAACGATTATATAATTGTTTACGATAAAGTTAATATTTTTAGACATATGAATTTTTAATGGTTTGTAAAATCTCAAATTTGAGTACAAAAACAGTTAAATGATTGCTTTGGAATTTTTGGCACAATAAACTATTCACACCGTTTTACTACTTGTCATCAATTTTTTTAATAAATCTCAAGAGCTTCTTCGACCACCCCAAGTAGTCATCATCAGGAGATGAATAAAAGTCTTTCTAGAAGATTTATTCATTTCTTGATGATGACCACTTGGTGGTCAAAAGAGCTTTTAAGATTTATTTAACAATTTTTTTGGGAAGTGGTAAAACTGTGTGAATAGTACAAAAACAAAACTAAAATATAAAAAATATTTTTTATACAATAATTAATAATATTCTTAATTAAGATTTGAAAAATGTTTATTTCTTATACTTGTTTTTTAATTGCTAATTTTGCGCGCTTACAATAATATCTTAAGGTATTGCCGTCTCTCTCTGATTCATACGCTGGCTGCATTGGCCTTTCTGTGTCTTGAACCATTATTTATCATTTATCTTGAAAACTAGTAACTTTGTCAAAATTTATAGGAGGAACAATGTTATTAATAATTAAATTGTCTACAATTTGTATTCAAATAATCAAACACGTAAAAAATATTTATCTATAAATAAACGTGAATAATACACAAAATCACTGACATGGATGCAATGACGTTTAACAATTTTGAAACTTTAGCGACATAAAAAAGACTGAATAATTCTGAGCAAAAAACAGAGAATGATCAGTTAAGAATTGACATTCACTAACTTGTATTTTATTTTAAATGTTTTATATAATTAACATTTTTGTTAGAAGAACAAACATGGATGTTGAAGTTTTATACAAAGAATAATCTTAAAAAAATAAAAAACAAAAAAATATATTTTCTAACTTATACAGATAAGTATTTTTTATTTTATTATTTTTCATCAGAACATTTAAGTATATCTTTTTATAATAATATTTTTTTATTATTTATATACAAATTATATATATTGCGATTCTAAAAAAGGTTCGAATACCATTACATTTTATTATTGTTGATACAATTGCATAATTTATTGTGATAATAACAAATAAGTAATATTAACCGACTAAAACGTTATTTTGATTTTACATGTTCCATTTCATGCTTAAATAACTTTTGTAAAATTGTTTTCAGAAAAAAAATTGTGGTAGGCAATCTATTATTAATGATATTGGTCTCTTGATCAATTATGATAAACATATGTAATAGTATTTGAGATAAATGATAAATAATGATTTAGGACACAGAGAGACCTATGCAGCGTATGAGTCAGAGAGACGGCGATACTTAAAGATACTTGTAAGCTAAATTAATAATTAAAAGCGGGTTTAAACCATAAAAATTTTGTAAACTTTAATCTATATATATAAAAGAAAGTCTGTTAGTTACTCCACTTATAACTCAAGAACGGCTTTACCGATATGGTTGAAAATTGGTGAGGTGGTAGTTTAGAGCCAGGAGAATGCTATAGGATACTTTTTATTCCAGAAACCACCCTCTAAAAGAAGGGTTAAATCAAAATTAGAATTGCGATGTCGGAAACGTTCGGTGAGGCTCGGCAAATTACCGTTCCAAATAAATCGATCCACTCCCCCACCACCAACCAAAGTCGGACCGTGCGTTTACATGTAAAGCCGGCCACTGACGATCCAACGCGCCAACGCCGCAGTACGACTGTGGCGTTGGATCTTGGATCGTCAGTGGCCGTCTTTAATCGTCTTCCATGAGACAACTTCCCATATAACAACTTTGGGTGAAAGTTTGTATGGAAAATTATGATGACTGGATTTGAATGAAAAGAAAAGAATACTTTTTATTAACAAAGAGATAAAAAGAGGTGGGATAGGAACAAAAAATGACAAGTACCAATATTAGTATGATTTTCAAAAATTTTGGATTGTTTATTTTAAAAATAATATCTATGTTTAAATCCGAAATTTTAGAAGTAAAATATTATCATTCCTTGATAGGGCGGAAAGAGGGCAAAATGTCTAAAGATTGATGTCGTTTTCATAATTTTTCCCATAAATTGCCTAAGTTCTCAAAAAAAAATAAATAGGTATGTTTCCTGCTTTCTGGAAAATTACCCTTAGTGGGATGAAAAAAGACTGTTCTAGAGATAAAAATGTAAAAAAAAACGATATGGGTATTATTTTCGAGGAATTTCAGGTCGTTGATTTTGAAAATGATATTTAAGTTAAAGAGGGTTGTAAAATGAATGTGATAAAGGTAATAAATGTGAATAATTAATTTGGGTATCATTTTTATAGTTTTTGGGGTCATTTATTTAAAAAATTTATATCTATTTATGACCGATTGGGCTGAAAATTGGTGGAGTGGTTGTTTAGAACCAGTAGCCTAACAAAGAATATTTTTTATCCTATTCAGTGTGACGTGACATACAATATAAAACGTAAACGCATCTGACATATAATAACAAAACAAATGACAAAAAAAATAAAAATAAAAAATAAAATAACAAAACTAAGGCGGAACAAAGTTTGCCGGGCCAGCTAGTTAAGAATGTTATTAACTATTGTATAAAGAAATAAAAATATTTTTATAATTTTTTTTTATGTATATTTTTCATTGGTCAAAAGTACTTAAGTTTGAGATTTTTCCAACCTTTTTTAATTGATATCTCCTAAAACATTAACTTTATTGTAAAAAATCATTGAACTTTTTTTTTATTTCTAAAACATAAAAAAAAATTTCTGTTGGGAAATAACAATTCCTCGCAATTGTTAAGTTGGTTTTTTAAAAACTAAAATGATTTCTTAAAATCATTGTAGTTAGAATCTCGTGGCAAACATTGTTTAAATAATATCCATCAGTATTAAAAATATAACATAATATGTAACCCATATAATATATTATAATTATTAATATATTGTTGTGCAATAAGAAATTTTATAAAATCAGAAAAACCACATATCACAGCTAAATATGTACATGAAAAAATATTAGAGCGGTTCATATTGTATTTGGGTGATTACAATTTATTGAGGTAAGTTGGTTTAAATTGTCATTTTAATTTTATTGTAAGTAGAAACTTATTGTGTGCATAGGGCTAAAATTAGGTCAATATTGTAACATTGAAGTAACAATACCCTAATGGACGTCTATTTTTAATCAAAATATTGTGTATTTTTTTGTTATTTATTAGGTAGGTATGTAAATGTTTTATGCAATGTTAAATAAAGCTACAAACATCTTTTCTCTATTTAGGTCTGTTGGACACGATTACAAGTACAGCAGACGCAAAAGATTGTCCAGGAGTCTGTGTACACGCCTTAGCAACAATAATATGTTATGACGTATTAGAAGATGTAGTTTGTCCATCATCATCAATGAAATGTTGTGTGGAACCCCCAGCACCAAATACGACTGATAGAGCACCATCACAAACAACAGTAATTAATCCTACAACAATACCACCAACAACAGTCATTCAAGAAAAATTAACCACTAGTACAACTTTAGCGCCAATCTCAACTACCTCAAATCTGGCAAGATGCAAAACAGCTAAATGTTTTTTGTCAAACTAATATAAGTTTTAGATAGTTTCTGAAGAAAAAATAAACCGCAAAAATTCCAGTACAAGTAAAGATGAATCAGTTAAGGCCTGCCCGGGTGTTTGTGTTGCTGAAAGAATAGCTGACTATTGCGAGGCTATTCTTAACACAGATAATTTATGTAAACCAAGTTTACGATGTTGCGTATCTAGTGATGCATTTGGAGATAAAATGCCGCCAAATTTAATAATACCAAACAAAACAAAAAGTAATTATACAAGAAATGAAGTACGGACTACACCAAAACCGATAACTACAACTCCTCATATAACAAGAACACCTTTACCTTCATTACGTCCTCATAAAATATGTCGCGGTGAATGTGTCAGTAACTTTTTTGCAATATTATGTGACGAAATTGATTCTGAAGCAGAATGTCCTTCTGAAGGTACCTGTTGCATTAGCTCGGTAACTTTATAAAAAACATACATAAGGTACTCAATCAAACTGATTTATTTCTAGACAAACGAAGAAACATACACAACCACAACTCAAAGACCTACAACTTCAGATCCAGGTCCACGATGTCCTGGTTTTTGTCTTATGAATATGATGGCAGCAGTTTGCGAAAGACCTTCTGTTCTTATTCCTCATACATCAAACTGTAAGCGAGGCTCGGTCTGTTGTGATAACACCCGAATAGCAACATCACCTCCTAGACCAAAACCACGTCCACAGCATCACTTGAGCACAACCACAACAACGCTTGATCCAAGAGAAGAGTGTCCAGGCTCATGCATTGTCTCATATTTAAGTTTTACTTGCTTTAGAAATGCAGAAATGACAGAACTATTCAAATGCCGGAAATCTGGAACTAAGTGTTGTGCACCTAAATCACTAATAAAAGAGGCGCTAGGGCAAAAGGATGAAACGCCTTATTCTAGCACGGTTTCTCCTATTGAACATACAACGGTTTTGGTTCCAGAAACATCAGCAGGTTGGTTTTTGCTTATTAATTTATATAATTGGTAAAAAAATAACGCGATTGTAGAATATTATTTTTTAACAACTTTGCAATAAACGTGCTTTTGCGTAAAATGATGTTTTGAACGCATAAAGCACTATACTATTCTGACTACGCCAAGCTAACCCTCTTATACAGTTTTTTAATTATTTTTTTGTATATAAAGACTTTGTTTTTCTTAAAAAACTGTTGCTTATATTCACTTAGAAACGGCATCTTCTAACTCAAACTGTATTTTATTTTAATATTCTGTGTTAAAACCATTGCGTAAAAATCATGTGTTATTTCAGGTCAGAACCAACGTACAATGAGAGACAGGTGTTGTTTTTATTAGGGTTTTTCAGTCGCTTATAGCTAAATCAACCGAAAAAAAACACTTTATAATATAAGATTAAAAATCACAGTCAATGTGATTCTTATTAGATGGTCATGACAGCTACAGCATTGCTATTTTAACAGTCAACAGAAAACGCTGTTATCATTACAACTGTAGCATTATGATGCCAATATTCGCTAGATATTGTTATTAAAATAGTTTTTTTTCGTGTTGATTCCAACTAGTTGCAGTGCAAAACTACTAATAAGCAATTGAAAAATGTTTAAATTAGCAAAGATTGAAAGCTTAATAAACATTTTTACAACTTCGAAACAAAATTTTCTGACTCAAAAAGTGTATTTCAATATTCTAAATACAAACTATCAGCAAATTATGTCTCACACTGTTTTGCTTGTCATTCGTATCAACACACATTAAAAAAACAGTAGGATAAACTAAATAAATTAAAATTTAAGCAAAAAAACATGTGAAAATCGTAATTTCTTAAACTTATACATTTTTTTAAGCACTGTAACATTATATTTGTGACTTAATAGATCATTCAGATACTTTTATCAATACTTTTACATTTATTCAAAAAGGTTTATAAATATTGTGCTGCACATTAATAAAAAAAAGGTTTACTGAATTAACTTATATTTTTTGGAATAAAGGTTTGCAAAGCTATCTCCAAAATGTGTATATTTAATAATTAAAAAAAAACAATTTATTATGATTTTTATGTCACATGAATTGCTTCTCTTTGTACATATTTATAAAAAATTACATACTTTTTGAAATTTTTGAAAGGCGGTTTTACATGATTATGTTTCTCGCAAAAACTATTTGTAAACGTATTTTGCTCGTTAAGCTGTAATACTCCATAATTAATATTTTCTCACATTAAAAGCTGAAGAACATTTTTTAAGTATTTATTTCTGTTTTTTATTATAGGTTTTGAATCAACAAAAAGTGTTTCAACAACACTAAGACCACCAGTATATAGCAAATATGTTTGTGGTGTTAAAGGTACTTCTCGTGCTGGTCGCGTGGTAGGAGGAGAAGATGGCGATCAAGCAGAATGGTGCTGGCAAGTAGCTTTAATCAACTCTCTCAATCAATATTTATGTGGTGCTGCTTTAATTGGTACTCAATGGGTGCTAACAGCCGCGCATTGTGTGACAAAGTAAATAAACAAACAAAATTGTAAATAGAAACTAAATAAAATTGTTTCTAGCATTGTAAGATCAGGAGATGCTATATATGTTAGAGTTGGCGATCATGATCTTACACGTAAATATGGCAGTCCAGGCGCTCAAACTTTGCGAGTAGCTACAACATATATTCATCATAATCACAATAGTCAAACTTTAGACAATGATATTGCGTTATTAAAACTACACGGGCAGGCAGAATTAAAAGAAGGAGTTTGTTTGGTGTGTCTACCAGCTCGTGGTGTTAATCATGCAGCTGGAAAAAGATGCACAGTCACTGGATATGGATACATGGGTGAAGGTAAGCAATAGAAAAGTTTCTAGTATCATCATGCTCACTTTTAATTATAAACTAATAATTTATTATTAGCAAAATAATGATATTTGTCAATTTTTTCTGACTACCCCAGAGCTTTTTTGATTAAATTACTATAGTTAAAAAAAACAAATATTTATCAATTACACATCTAAACCCTTGCAAGCAATTGTGCAGTTTTTGTCTCCAAGACATGTCTTGAGTTATCTATATAGACATGTCAATAGACCAATCGCTTTCCAAGACTCTGCCGCAAAACCAAAAGCTACAAATGATGAGAAACAAGACACAAAAGACTTTTTGAAAAAAAATGAATACAGTCTCTGTAAACCGTCTAGAGCTCTAGAAACTAATAGAAAACAGTAAAATTTTTTTTTTAGTTAATAATCTGGTTTTTGCACTGTTTAGTCTAAACGGAAATACTATTGAAAATGATATTTAATTCTCTTCGTTAGTACTCAGATTTAAATGTTTGAAACTAATTGTAATATTTATAATTTTACAGCTGGTCCCATACCGTTGCGAGTGAGAGAAGCGGAAATCCCAATAGTTAGTGATGCAGAATGTATACGTAAAGTGAACGCTGTAACAGAAAAAATCTTTATTTTGCCAGCAAGTAGCTTTTGTGCGGGAGGTGAAGAAGGGAACGACGCTTGCCAAGGTGATGGTGGAGGACCTTTAGTCTGTCAAGATGATGGATTTTACGAATTAGCAGGTTTAGTGTCTTGGGGATTTGGTTGTGGTCGTGTAGATGTTCCAGGTGTATATGTTAAAGTTTCATCGTTTATTGGATGGATTAATCAAATTATTAGTGTTAATAATCTCTAGTTTTAATTATTTATTTGATTTTAGAAAAGCAACCAAAAAGTGAAGAGTTTCAAATTATTTATTCTTTTTTTTATTTTTTTAATGTAAATATTTAATATACTTACAATAAATAGCATAAATTGTTACCAAATAACAATTATCAAATTGAATATATTCTAGCCTACCCACGTATTTATCCTAGTTAGTTACTGACTATTGCTTAACCCAAAATTAACCTAAAAGAATAATAAATTTAGGGTAACCGTTCAAAAAAATCTCTTGTCATTAACACATACATATTCATGACCTTACTAATAAAAAGTTTATTTCAAAAAAAATTTTTATATAACATTGTTATATATCTGCATTCTCAAAAACTACTAAAAATTATTTCCTGCCATTGAAAAGATCTTACTTTCACGTCTCGACCAACAAAAAAATCTGTCAAACAAATAAAGCCATATAACTTTTATTTTTTTATCACGAAGATAAAAATTAACGGCATATGTTTCGTCATAAACTTATCAAGTAATTATCAAAAAACCATCCCTAATCAGCTTTTGAACGGTTTGCTTCCGCAAAAGATTAAATAAAACTCTTAACTGTTCATATTTATGTTATAAAAAATAAAAGTTATAAAATATAAGAAGGCTTTAAATTTTTAAACAATTATAAAAAAAACTAAGCATTATATAAAAAAAGAGCTCTTGTCTATAAAACTACAACTTTTAATGGATTTATATTTTCCTTAAAAGTACTACATGCCTAATTAACATTATATTTTATAGATGAATAAACACAAGAACTTTTAAATGGACAAATTCTACTTTTTTGACAAATTGTATGAATCCAAACAATGATGTATTATCATTTGCAATGCGTTGTTTAAGTGATTTTTTTGTGAATTTGTGAAGCTATTATTATAGTATAAATAATAAAACTATCAAAGCTAGAATACAAAAATTAAATAAGGTAAAGTGTAGAATTACCTACTTTTTCAATTAAGATGTCACTTTAAATTAGAAATAAATTTTATGTTAAAAACCAAATTTTGAAAATTGCGAAGTGATACCTTGTTTAATAAACATATTTTTTAAATCTAGAGAAAACCATAGCAAAATGTTTAAGTAGTAATCCAAGAATTCTATACTACTAACATACATTTGACGCTACAGCTTTCCATTTTTTATTATATCGAAAACAAAAGATAAAATAAAAACAAGAAACTGTTTGAAGAATTCCGAAGCTCCTTTTATAGAGAAATGTTCCGTAATTGATAAAACTGAATGTGTAAGAAAAAAGTAGGTAAGTAATACGAGTACTACAAAACCTGTTGGAAAATGCCGGTGAAAGACACAAGTTAATTTAAGATGTCCACCAAAATTACATAAATTTGAAAACTTTGTTAAATTATGCAATAAATCACTTGTCAAAAATTTCTCATTTTTTAAAGCATTTTTACTAAAATGAGACTTTTTATCTGTTAACAAAATTTTGATAATAAAATCTTCAATTAAAAAAAAACAAAAAAACTGTTAATTTATCAGAAAATGTGACCATAATTGGGCTCGCATTGTTGTTTACAGAGAATTGAAAAGTGTTTGCTATAGACTTTCATGCCTGTCGTTTGTTTTGGACCTTACCACTGACTCAGCTGTATAAACATTAAAAATAGAACGCAGAGTAGAACTTCTTCTGCTTCATTAATGAATACAGATTTTATTCAATGCTCTACAATAAATGTAAATGTGTCTATCGTGAAAAACAACATGTACAGTTTGCCTTAGAACAGTATAGAGCGCTAAAAAATCGGTTTTCTGGTATCTTTTAGAAATCTTTTGCCAGTGCAATGCCACATTGTTGATTTTACGACTTGTTGCAAAATCAGCAATCAGCAAACAAATTTAAGTAAAATTTTGCAACGCAACAACGCTAGCCGTATACAGCTTATGAGGCGAAACTTTACGATTGCTCTTCAAGGTTTCTGGATTTTTTGCCAGTAGAACACGTACAAGATAGGATTGAGAAAACATTTCAGTTATTGTCATTTGCTTAGAGTCCGTGATGAACAAATTATATTGAATATTGACAAAATTGTGTTTTGGTAACCATGGTAACGAAAACGATAAATGTTGCTGCAAAATTTCAACTGGTAGTAAGTTAAACTTTTATTAAACAATTACCTACTTAATTTCGAAAATATGTGTTAATACACTATTGCAGCAGCTTAACAATTTGTCTAAACGTGTGACAAGGTAAGATTTTTACAATTAAATATAGGTAAAAAAATATGTTTTGCTCTTAACAAAATATTTGCTAAAAAATTTGTTTAAGAAACCAGACATTAGTAAAACAATATTAGCTGTGATAAATTGAACAGATTGCAGAAAGTTGCGTCGACAAAATTAATGTTGATGTTTATTCACAATGTGTCAAAATCAAAAGTTCTAACAGAAAATAATTAATTTTTTTCTTAAGCACAAAAAGTAATGTGCTTGACAACGAGCGTCTTAAAATTTTAACAAAAAAATTTACAAGCACACCTGGCAAAATGTATATTTTTTCTAAATATTTTTTTTATTATAAAAATTAAAATTGTTGACAAGAAATCGTTGAATGTTTTTTTTACTGCCTTCAACTAGCGTAACCCTAAAAACTCCTGTATCATAACTTACCTTCACTTCTAACCCGACCGAAAACCATAAAAACATTAAATTTAAAACAAAATATGAAATAAAACACTTAAAAATTGCTAAATTTGACTTGCTCACTGTTATGATGCCTTCAATTGAACATGATTGATTAAAAAATTGATAAAGAACATATCTAGTGTTTTCAATAACTGACCTTCCCAAGTAGAACAATATAATTGGATAAGATTAGGAGCACAAAAAATTTTACAATGCTACAACCGGACGTTAATGTTTTGTGCAAAAATACAAACTTTCTTGATGACATAAAAGAGACCACTTTTCATCATCATGTGATTTCCTACTAAGATATTTTGTTTATCCAATTAAATTAACGAAAACAAGGTATTGTTAAAAATCGAAATAATATTGATTGATAATATTATTAGTTTTAGATATAATAAGCCATAAGCCCGCAGAAAAAAGCAAACGTTCATAGATCAATAAATCTATTTTATTTTATCTTGTAGCTGTATAACATTTCTTTTAACAAAAAAATTAATATATAAAACTACAGGGCTTGTTAAGTAATAGTTATAGTTTTGCTAAATTTTGAGCAAATATGGTTTTATTGCTACTTATTCTTCACTAATCTTTATGAGGGTTTACCGCAGAGTTTCTTGCTTGTGCAGAATCTTGAAGATACTGCGCCAGAGCTGTATTCAGGTTGCTTCTACTTTCATCGCCTGGCTGTTACTGAAGATAACAATTAAATTACAATTAATTATCTAGACATAGATTTATATGTAGGTAGGTATGGAAACATTAGTAGTTTTCATCTAATCATCTGCATAGATATCAGAAATGACTATTACTAGGTGAAATTTAGTCCGACTAAAATTTTCATTAGGGTCCATGTTGACTAGAACCACAGACGCATCTGTTGGTTACCAGTTTGGTGCAAATTGGAAGTTGGCTTGTTGTAAAGTATTTAAGAAGGAAAAGTGGTAATCGCACTAAAAGTTTAACTATACTATATTTCTGACATTTTTGGAGAAGCACACCAAAATACAAAGATCGCCGATATCTTGTTGCTTCTGTGTGACATTATGTATTTTTAGTTGCATTAGAATACATTTAGGAAGTTACGTGACTATTATATAGATCAGTATAACTTATTATAAAAGTAAATCTATTGAGGATCAATTTCCGTATGTTCCTTCATTTTACTTTACACTTTATAATGAACTGAACTACATATTTCAACATTAAAACTAACCAAATTGATTCTCAAAAATTCAATAATCGACGATCGTTTAATTGTTCTTTTCATAATACCAATTAAAAAAAGAGTATTTCAAAAAAAGCATTTTTAATAATAAACTGATTACAAAATTTACAAACCCAAAAGAACCAGAAATAGTAATTGAAAAAAAAATGATTACAAACATTAAAAGGTTCAAGATATGATAAACTCAGTAAATATATCGTTTATTGTTTTGTATAAGTAAGTTAAATATCCCGATCGTGTAACATGTTGTGTCAAAAAAAAAGATACATATTTGCTATGTTATAGGTAAAATAAGACAATTATGTATTCCATTCTCTAGCCTGTTACATAAATGTGTTTGCCCATCTGCTTCAATAGGTTGACATTAGTTACATAAAAGAACTTAGATTTTTATCTAATCAATAATCAAACCAAACTTTGTGAATTGTATCTAAACATTTGTTGTTCAGAACCTCTCATAAATAAAACATTATTCCTTATATCCATTTTATTGAGCACTTACATTTAAGTCACAATTGGTATAAAGCATGTTGTTTGCAGGTATAAAATACTAAAGCTAATTGACTAGATACAATAAGATAACAAAAATAGAAACAATTGTACTTTAGGAATTTATTAGCACAAATAAACCGTGCCTGATTATAGCAAAAATATCTGGCTTTGGTATAGAATTAATTGGAAAAATGTTTAGCCTAATATCAGAATTTTCCATAAATAATCTCTTTAGTCTAAAAGATTGACAAGATTCGGCGCAATCACAGTATTTGTAAACGAATAAGTCAAAGCACATTATACTTAAAATACAATATTTGGTTTTGGCACTCTATTAATAAATAAAATTACAGTTTCAGAGTTTTTGATGGGAAGAATTATATAACAACACGTCTAATTGACAAAAATCGTAGTTAAAAATAAATAAATATATACTTATACTAATACATAAAGTTGGCTTGGAAACAGATCTTTGGTGGAAGACTAAATTAATACTGATCAAATAAATACATTTTTGTTTTTTACACTTTAGTTAAGGTTACAAAAAAACGCAAAAACAGGGATGTACGTACTGTAAAAATAGATTTTTAAAGAGTTTGATTGATTAGTATGATTTGTGCGTTTTGGTGTAGATTTAATGGTGTTGGTTTCTATCACAGTAGTTGTTGTGCCACTGCCTTCTTCAGCCAAATCTTCATCATCAGAAAATTGAATTGTTTTTCCATTACACAATTCCGTGATACAATAACAATATTGAATATTGTTTGCTGTTTGACATTCATGGAACCTAACATCTTCACACGATCTTTCAATGATATTTTCTAAAACACATATTAGAAATAAATTGAAAAAATTAAATTGTAAAAATAATTATTAATTGCTTTAGGATCGTTAACTGTATGAACTATTAAAACAGTTCTACCATTTGCCAAAAAGTGCTTGAGTATATATAGACCCAAAATTGTCACTGCAAATTCATTCAAATGGCTTGCTGGTGGGTTCCAATAAGAACGAAACATATCCAAATTTACAAATATCATTTGAATAAATTTGCATTGATATTCTTTATTTTACAAGTTGGTGGCTAATAAAAGAAGATAGATTACATTATATATTATCATTGATATACGTTTGGAACAAAAGTCTTAACGTCATAACTTGGTAGTTCAATCAGCAATATAGTTTTTATTTAAAATTGTATCTATCAACACTGATATTCTATAAGTATTAACTATTACCACAACAGACGCAGCTACCAGCAATGATAAAAGAAGAAAACAATAAGCTACTGCGAGTTTGTTAATAGAGGATTCTTTTGAGTCAGTCCTTACAATACTTTATCAAAAAAAAATTTTAGATTTATTGTCTGTCTGTTGGTTTTTTGTCTCTGCATCGACTGAGTCATTTTATGACAAGGAGTTCACAACCAGATAGGAACACCTAGTATTTTTAATAAAATAGTTGATGATATAACTAACTAAAAAAGTGTCCATTTATTTTCGAAAAATAGTAACACGTTACAACTCAAGAAATGTCTATAGTCCTTAATACTATCACTACTTAAATATTATCTATTAAAGAATTATTCAACAATGACAAATAAACCTTTTTATGCAAAATAAACACAACTATAGTTAAGCTGCTGAACAGATATAGTAACAAATCAACAAACGCAAAACATGATGTGCAAAAACATTCATCGTCAAAGATTGATTTACATCAGAGCAAGGTTGCAATAGAAGAACAAATACAAGCTTCTACAAATTACTTATTACACAATGCAAAACATGTGCCATTTAATTTTATTACTTAAAAATTACAAAAACTTTTTTGTTGTTTTTTTTGCGTTAATCATACCTTTTTTTATCGTTAGATAACCTTTTTTTGTCATGCTGATAAATCTAACTCTATAAATATGAGGAAACTATGCTGAAAATAGATTGGGCTTCTAAAATAAAGTTGGCAGGTGTTTACAAAAAATATGTATATAAATCATACAATTTTCTAAGCAACTAGACTCTTTTGACATCTTACGCATTCGAATTATTGCAAAATATTTTTTTATTATCTTTATTCCTTGACAGAATTAAACAAAAAATTTTTTTTAAATTTGTTAACAGCTATTGACCAATTTGAAATAAATTCATGGTACCTACACTGTTTGTGTGATAGTAAATTAGTGTAATAATTTTCGTGGTAGTTTTAAGAGTAATTTAATGTAGAGCGGTACTTTAATGTAGGTATAATTTATTAGCACCAAAAAACAATCGCAGAGAAATTTAAGTAAACACCGTATACAATTTTTACATGGTAATCCCTATGAGCACATTTAAAAGAAGTGCACTGTAGAAGCATATGGTTTAACTGACTTGAGTCTAGTCTTTTGCCAAACATTCTGAGTTACTATTTCGTAATCTATTACCGTTTTCTTTTTATTGAAGTATTGCTTTCACTTGCATGATATAGTCCATTCGCAAGTTAGTGGCATAAGAAATCCTAGTGTCATAATTTGCCGGCTATATCACCATATTTTTTTTTTTTTAATAAAAAGTCTGAAGTTTTATTTATCTTCTGATAATGACCACATGGTAGTCGAAAGAGCTGTCGAGATCTAATAAGCAAACTTTTTGGCAAGTAGTAAAATTGTGTTAATAAGATACTAATAAACAAACCATTCAAATATTACAAGCCTAAATATAAAGCAAAATACGATGATTATTATATTCAGACTCATTGTCAAAAAAACTATTTGACAGCAACGATTCAGATTCTTCGTTTGAAGAAGAATCATCGCCCGTTTTTATAATAATTTGACCTATTTCATCAAATAAATGCTCACGATTCCATCATTCTTATAAAAAAATTTCTACATATTTAAAGCAGTTGTTGTACTTAACATTGCTGAAGAGATTCTTATCACATCTGACAAACTGCCTGAATATTCATCTTTCCCGATGTGTTTGGTGTAATATGATATGGGTATTTCCAATATTAACTCACTAACAAATTGGATTAATAAATATCATCAATTTTGTAAATGAGAGTAAATTACTTGAGACGCGCTGGAACTTGCCATTCAAAAATGACATTTACAACTGAAGCAACACTATTATGTATCTCAGTAATAAATGATTTTCTAAATTTGGGAAAATTGATAAATACTCTAAATTTGGATAGGTTGATGAATGATGACAATGAGATCTCTGGTGAAAAACAAAAAATAACGTAACCATGTCAATAATTTAGGTTAAGTCGGTTTATGACGGGTGTTTTTTTAATTTGGCGTCGAAAATCGCCATAAATGTTTAACTTTGAATTGTGAACATATATTTACCATTGAATCAAAGTGACAGTTATTAATATGGCATCTGAACCTAATGTAACCTCACGTTTAATGTAATAAATCGATAGTTCAACACGTTAATTAGATTAAATTAAAAGCACTTGTAAAAGTGTCAATAAACCAACGAGCAGACGTTTGACGCACTAGAGAAAAAAAGTCCTCAGCAAAGTAATTATTTTTCTCTGTCGTAAGTAGTTTGTTTATTAGGGTTGATTTTACATAAAACTGGAGTGGCGTTGTTAGGGAGTATAAATTTTATTATTGAGGAAATGCAGAATAAATGTAGGACATTATGTTGTTTCATTAACTGCAGCAGAATTGCGTACTAAAGACCTAACTTACATTTTTATCTGTTCCCTAAAAAAATGTCTACGTTGTTTTTATAGAGCTTAAAAATAAAAAAAAAGAAAAAGTAGACAGGAGACTTGCGTGGGAATATGAATTATAAATGGAAAAAAAGTATCAGCTTTTATGAAAGTTTGTTCCCTGCGCTTTAAGCCTGAAGATTTTCACCTTTCAAGTAAGTTGATAAAATTAGCTTGAATTTACTAATTATACTGCAGGTTTCTAGAAATTTATTTATTCCGATATCATCACCCTTTTATCTATTCTAGGCAAGGATCCGCGAGCTTTTTTGCAGGCAATTAATAACCGGCAGATATGAGAAAAATTAACCAGCGCTTCTTTAGAAACTAACAAATATTAATCAAATTGTAAATATAAATAAAGACTATTTTATTTTATATCTATATCACCACCGTTACAAATCAAATTAGGCAAAATTGTGCAAAACTTAAATAATCCATCGTATTTTACGACAATTGACAACATGAAACAACTGTCTTGCTCCTCAGCTGATCGAACCGCCGGTGGCGCCCTCATCGGCGAAAAGAGTTGCTAATTAGATACGTACAAGATAATCAACAGAAAGAAGTTTATGTACTGCAGACGATAGAGATACAAGTAAACCTTTTTTAAATTTTGTGGCAAGTGGTGGTTGATAATTGAACTTGTTGAAAAGTTGGCGTAGAGATGTTCGTGGCGCCTCTTCCATTATTTGTCTAAGATTTTCAATAACTTTCTCTGTTCTCTTTTTAGAGAGACCACTACACTTTTTACGGTCACCCGAGGTAGTCTCACAGTAGAGTTGAATACCATAGGTTACATTATGATAAAAAGTGTAAGACGCCAACACTGCATCAGAAAATGTTTGATGGAATTCTTGAAAACGAAAACAAGCTTGAATTGAGTATTGCCATTCACCATCAACTTGGTGGCCGTTACAAAAACAAGATTTAAGCACAAACATTTTCTGTTGTTGTGATTTTTAAAAACCATTTTAAATTCAAAAATAAAAAAATTGATAAATTTAGTAATTATTTTTACATTTGAAGCAATTCTTTTAAAAATTAAGTTCCGTTCATACAAACTCATAGGCATGGCTAACTATGACGCCAAATTTTAAAGAACACCCGCTAGTTATATTTCCATTGCTAAAAGGGTGTATTTAGTAGATATGCCTATAATTTTAAATAAAAGCAAAGGTCATTTGATGAAACAATCATTTCTGTGATTTATGGAAAACCTGTATATTGTGATATAGCATTCGCACATTCAAGGCTAACTAATTAGTATTAATTATCATAAAGTGAATCTTTATTGTATATAAATATGTGTAAGCGAGTCATCTTTGAAAATGACAACACACAATAGTTCAACTTGACAATTTAGTGTTTTTATTTAATGTTTGACGATATTCCTACATTTTGTAAGATTCAAACTACGACATGCCGTTTTGTCTTCAAGAATGACTCAAATACACATTATCCTGATCATTCGCTAAATGATTTGCCTAATTTTAATTTAATGTATTAGGTAGAGTAAGAGAGAAGAAGCAGCATGCAGTATTCGGTGTAGGCATATGAGAAAAAAATCTGCAAGTAGCAATAAATGTTAAAAAAAAGTAAAAAAAAATTGTTGAATATAAATTTTTCCGGTTGTGTAATCCAATACTTACCATGTGTTTGAATGCTGCAACCTTTAGCTGAAGGACAATCTTTTATATATGCTTTATTCGTGGGATTGAAATTATCACAGCTTATGTTTGCTTTGAGACCACAAACATAACATTCATGGGCCATAATATCAACTATATTTGAAAATAATCAATAACGCCAATCACTGCATTGCAATAAAACTCACCCCTTGTAAAGACAATCGCAACTCCCAGGAGGATTAGAAAATTAAAATGAATACTTCTTGAATGAAAAATCATTCTAATTGATGTAATTCGAAGTAATAAGTTAAAAAGCGATGCTGTCAGATCCCATATCGCCTTAAAATCGCAAAAACAAATTAATTTGCACTGAATAGATGGTAATTTAGTAATGTATGCACTCAACAGACATGAACACAATAATTAATGAGGTTAACTAGTCGACAGAATTCACTGAACTGTTTATTCCACTCCTCCTCTTCTTTGCTAAATTTATTCAGATTAATTAAAAATAGTTTTAATATAACATGATGTCTACAACTCTAGATTATTTATGTTTCTTGTTCTTGACATTAGCGCCCTAGCGGTGACACTTTTATATCATTTTTGAAATGTTGCAGCATTTGAACTATCTCGCGTTGCATTCGACCTACCATAGGGCGGGTTGTACAGAGATGGTGGTACAGAGGGTGAAATAAATCAATATACCAAATGATTCAAAAGTATTTTCCCGAATAGACTCAATAGCGACCGTTCAGCTAATTCACACCTGCGATAATAAAAGAGCTATTTAATATAATTATGTTGTAATCCGGATTTTGAAAATTATATAGATTCGAACTAGTTTAACACCTGCACTTGCCTCTAGACAAAGCAATATCTTATTATGAGTAGCTACCTACGTACCTACTTACTTAGTTTTGATTGATTACAGGCAACAAATAAGCGTTACATCAACTATAAGTCAAAAAACATAAATTCTTCATCAATTAAAAAATGACATCTAGGACACTATTGAGCAAATAATATTGTTGTTCCCTTCCCACAACTTCTTAGATGTAAATATTATCATACGTTTGTATTCTTCTAATTTGATAGTTTTCCGAGGCGCTGCCTGTCGTTGTTATCTGCCAAAGTACTTGCTACAAGTAGGTGGAGCCGTTCTGCGCGTTCCTATAAGTACATAAAACGCTATCACTATTTTTATTTGAAACTAACAAATATTATTGTATTGTAATCAACTACAATACAAACTGATACAAAGCAACGCCTGGTCTAGTTAATTACCTAAGTGCTATGACCTAAATGCTAACTCTTGAAAAATTATTATAGACCTCCTTTGACGCGTCTGTGTACAATACAAAATAAGAAATCGATTTATAGACCTTTTGTTAAACACAGCATCTCTGTTGTGGGCTATAGCAAACGGTACAAACAAAAGCTATAAAAATTTAATTATTAAGTTGGCAATAAAGCTGCATGTTCAATTCGGACAAATACCCATTAACAACTATGTATATGGTTAGTTCGACAAAAATGATCTATTGAAGAAAAGGTAGATTTATAAAATTCTTCTTTTATAAAAGAAAAGATTGCGTACCACTGCAGCGAAGCAGATTTACCTCCGCTCATGTAGATATATCATACTCACTTCATATTCGATATTAGTGACATGACATTACTATCAAGACGAATAATAAGCGGTGTACAAATATAAGTGCACCGCTAGACATGGTTCAGGATCACGTGGCACTTATACAAAGAAAGAAATTTTAGCGTCGTCGTTAAGTGACTGACGATAGTGCGTTCGGAATCTGGTCTAGCAAGGGTCGTGAGTCTGAGTCCTACCCAGACAAGAGGCTATTTCTACAAAAAAAATGACTTTTGCCTGGCTATAGGTTTGTACATGTAGAGAGCGCAATAGATAAAAAAAAGTTGCAGTGCAATATCCCTGTTAATCTTAACGTCGTTATTCTTCAACTGCATAAAAATGGTTAAGCAAATAACAATAACACCGCTCTAAAAACGTGCTACTATTTCGAACAAATAAGTTTGAATAAAATATTTTCGTCAATTTTTGCCATCTGTGTTGAATATAATAGAATATTGCCTCTATTAGTTTAAATTGTCTTCAATATCTATCGCATGGTTAACTGACGTTAAGCTAGACCAGGCTGGTAGAAGATAACAATATTCATCACTGCAGTTCTGTTAAATATATTATCAAGCATTGTCTTTCAAAACTTAGAGTACACTACGCTATTTATGATGTATAAGAACTAGTTTTATAAGGGCTGATTAAGTCCCAGTGTGGAAAACTGGGACTTGTGCCAGTTCTTTATAGATAACTCGCCAGCAGGCAAGTTATCTATAAAACCTGTGCGCCAATACTCCTTAGAAAACGTGTTCTTCAAGCTATTTTTCAAATTTGCGTTTTTTTTTTAAATTTTATATAAGAAAAATAAATTTTCAAGCTTCAGAAAATTTTTATGAAAACGGTTGGTAATAGCGAGAAGCCATTTAATTTAAAAGCTTTTGTTATACATAATTTTTAGATTTTTAGCCAAAAATTAATCTAAGTACAAAATGTATGTACTCCACTCAAAATTCAAAAAGTAGCCGAAGCAACTAAGAATTTATTACCTGATAAAATCAAAATAGCCTATCATTTCTGAATGTAGCAAAGACCCCTTATGTAGTAAAAAAAATTGCAGCCCTGCTTAAAGCCATTTTGACTTTAAATTTAAGCCAATTAGGGACTATTTTCAAAATACTCTCAATTTAAAATAAATACGTATTTCTTTCAGAGATATAACAGTAATAAGCTTTCAGTAAAAAATTAATTACAACGACATTGACGTAATTATGAAAGTTATGCATTTATACATTTTTTTTTTTGTAATCTGGCTCACTATACAATTTCCTTATCAATTGTTTAATTAAAATCACAAAATATCCTTATGTTTCTTAAATAATTAAAAACTTAATATTCGAAAATACATGTATAAGAAATTTATTACAGTGTTATAAATTTTATCAAACAAAAGATCTTCCGATCCTCTAATAATAAGCCGTTGAATAATATTACTTAAATTCGCAAAGTCGACATCTCAAACAATCAATTTACTTATAATCTAATTAGATTTTTTAAGTCTGTCTTCACAACCGGCTTCTAGAAATCAAGATTGATAGTAAAACGTAAAAAATAAAATTTACAACTTAAAAACCAAATCACATTTTTTTAATTTCATATGCCTTCTAAACAGTTCCGCAATAAATTATACGAAAGTTCGAAAGCGTGGCATCAAATATATACAGGGTCGCGCAAAAATATTTAAAAAAAATAAGAAATATAATTTTTAAAAATGTAAAAATTTACTACTGTAGCTATTTAGAAAAAGCAAGTTGGCCTTGGATCTTTGAAACAGATGAACGTATTTATCTGAAAACTCAGATAATAAATTGTTTTCAATATTTTTCACGTGCCAAATTTTATTTGATTCTGATAAGTGGTTTTAAAAATATTGAACCGTTTCCATACTTTTGCGCGACCCTGTATATATACTGGCTACATTTCATATTTTTACAGTAAAATATGCCGCATTAGGTATACATAAAATAAATGTAATTGGAATAATATTGACAAAATATAGTGGGAAAAACATGTCTTACATTGTGACATTTATTCATCAAAGCAATTGAAACCAAAATATATCTTATTTATATTCATTTTAGTTAAATTGGTTTGTATAGGTTTAGAATATTAAAAGTTCAAAATTAACTTGTTCAAATTGTTTTATTTGAACATAGCTGCTGAGATGCTAAATACAAATTCATTAAGCAAGTCAACATTGATCTCATGCTGATATGAAATGTATCTATCACTGGCAACTACAACTGGACATAGACTTTTTTAAATAAAAAATACTAATCTATCAACTAAATCAATAACAACATATCAAAATATGTAAAATTCATAATTTTTTCCTTAAACTCTAAAAATCACTTAAGACATGGAATTATACTGGTAACTTGAATAAAACTTGTATTATCCTATAAGGTATGCATGTACACAAGATTTCGTTTAGGTAGAGGTGACACCTTTCCGAGCTACTAACAGGTTTAGTACTGGGTGCTTTTTTATATAGCTGACCGCTTTTTTGTGGGTAACCATTGTGAAGTCGTACCCGTTGCATTGCAAGATTTTGTCGTGGACTCGCAAACCACTTTTTGAAGCCGGACTCGACTCATGAACCTCCGTCACGTAAATGCCCTAAACAAAAACAAAATATAAGCAAATATAAAATTTGTTAATACTTCATCTTATCCGCCACTAACTTCAAAGAGTTAGTGGTGGTTAATGTTTCTTAAAGAAAATTATTAACAATGTATTTTTGTTTTTACCCTCAAGTTTTGGCTTAGATATTCATTCTTAGGTTCCATAGAAACGTCGATGTTAATAGTAGAAATGTTCAATATAAAATCGTCTCAACTTTATTCCCCTAAGTAACATTAAGTAAATAACATTAAAGGATAAAAACCCCATTTAAAAGCAAGTCTCGCACAAAAATGTATTACTAAAACATCAACATTTTTTGACGAAAAAAAATAAAAAATAGACATGTTCGTGGCGAATTGTAATCATTACACAACCGGTTTCTAATAAAAAAAATTCAGACATGGTACATTAAATATTAAGAACACAATCCTGTAGCCAGTGTAGGTAGGTAGTTTCTCAAGCTAGTAAAAACACCGTTTTTAGCACTATTTCACTCTTATCAATATTGACAGTAGAGCACAAAAGTCTTTTGACTCACAAAAATTAAAAAAATATAATAGAGAATTTCCCTCTGTTCGAGAACCTTTTTTCAGATTAGCAATATCTAAAACAGTTTACAAGGAACTTAATTGCAAAAAAATCTCGAGCTTTTTTCACTAAATTTATTATAATTTTTGCAATATTCACACTGTTCAATCTTCCTTCTTTCTTCGTCTTGAAATATTTTTATAATGCTTCCAAATTTGTTTATTTTAACTCAGGATAACCCCAAGTATTTATTATCCTCTTGTCAAATATTATGGGTAAGAAGGTTAGCCAAAATTATAATTTTTAATAAAACAAGTTGAACCTTACATTATCCGTGTATCCCTGGGGGCTTTTATGGTAATCTTGATCGATCCCTCCGCCAATTTTGAAGCCGCACCGCATGGTATCCCCATCAACTTCTTTGTGCAATGTTATAGGTATCTAAAATTTTAAAATGTAAACGAAACAACATAATTTATTAAATTAAAACCAATATTTCAGATAATATGTTAATGAGTCACAATTGTATACATTATACACTTCCAGGGAAAAATTATTTAAAAATTTTTATGAATTGACTTACACTCAAACATTCCATGGCAGTGCCTGCTTGGTGTTGAAATGCCATTTTTGCACACATCTTTAATTTGTTTTTAAAAAATTTCTAATATAAAAATAAACTTTTGAATACTTTTACGAAGGCGAATTAAGATTGACTCACTTCTGTCACTCCTATTTTTAACTGTCAAATGTTTGTCAATTATAGTTATGTCATACGTCAATGTCAAATAAAAATACGTCAAACTTGTCATAAAAATTAAAGCAACTTTGAATTCTAATAAATATATTTTGAAAAAAATTATGTTTGGTTACTAAATGTAATAAATTAGACATTGATAATTTAAAACATTAATAATAATTAATAAAAAAAATGTTCAAAACTATGTAGTGGGTTATCTTTTGCTTAGTAGTCAAACTGTAGCTGTCAATATTGTTCAAGGAAAACAACCATTGAAACGAAAATAAGATTTCATCACTAAAGTTTTCTGCTCTTGTGAATAAATCATTTTAAATTTAAAAATAAGAAAATTGAAAAATTTAGTAATTAGATTTATATTTGAACAATTGGTTGTTTAAAAATTATGGTTCGTTTACACAAACTTATAGGTATTGACACCTTTGTCGCAAAATTTTAATAAACACTCTTATTATAAAGCATCTTTAGTCAAAAATCTTGTTTTGGATATTTTGTTAATAGAAAATACTGAAAAAGTTTGAAATTGCATTGCTAAGCTTTTTTTATAACAACTAAGCAGTATAAAATTTAAAATTTTTGTTTTAAAGATGGGAAAGTTAAAATTAAAGCATGTAATGTAATGTTTTTATTGAACTAATATAAATTTATATACAATATGCTCTAAGAATGTCTTTATGACATAACCTAACTTTTGTATTGTATTTAGAAGGGTATTGAATACGACGTGTTTTCTATTGTATTTTTTAAAAGTAAGAAATGTGCTTTATATCATGTAGTTTTCTGTAGGTCAGATATTCTGTCGCATACAGATAGTATAATAAAGCATAAAACAGAAGTTACTTTGCTGAGTTGCATAATTGCTTACTTATTAATTTTTAAGTAAAGCAGCGTTATCATTCCGAGTATTTGCTATGAATAGTATGAATGTCTGCAATTCTGCAGTTGACTATTAACATCAAGCATGCGATCCTAGCGAGAAAATATTGAAACTACGATAAATGACGTTACAACTAGTGATCCTTATCTTCTTTTGTAAAGAAGAAAAATCCTAACCTTACATCTCATTTATTCGCAAAAAAATTAAAAAAAAATTATTTTTATTACATTAGTAAATAATTGTCTTTCAAAACAATTAAAACACACAAACAAAGCTAAAAATTGCACAAAAACGCACTGTTATTGCTACTTTAAAACAGTAAACAGTTGCCAAAAATGACAGCTACTGAATGTGACGTCAGGATTGAAGTTAAGTGTATTACCGACAAATTAATGTGAATTGCCAATACTGATACTGCATTATGCAAATTTTGAATGTGCAAAGCTGCACCAGAAAATATGTCACAAAAATTTAGATTGCTGATTACGGAAAAACTAAAGAGAAATATGTATTATTTTTAACTTTAATAACTCTACAACTAATTGAGGAATACAGCTTAATAAAAAATATTTTTGTTTTTGAGACATAATCATGTTTTTCCTACGTTTTTATAAATGTTTCTAATTTCTCAAAAAGTGTAATATTTTTTTAATTTTATATTGACATTGTGCTTTAAAAGAGTAATACAAAACCATAAAAAAATACTCATTTGGTTACTTTTTATAACGCAATTTATTATTTACAAACGCACTATAGTCCTTCTTTCATTCATCTCGTTCTAACTAATAGAGAGCCATAGGAGAGAAAGAATACTCAAACTGACGGCGTGCAGAATTTTTGTGTATGCACTTTACATTAAGGACCATGTCGTGTTTAATAGTTCAATACCGTTAAGCACCATTTAAGCTTTTTTAAAACGTCATTACTTAAGAATCTATGGAGTTTATCAGAGATTTAAAAAAAGCGCATTCGCTTAGAAGAGTATTTTAAGAATAATCATTAGCCATGAGCTAATATTTTTAACCATTTGAGTATACTTATATAAAATTCTGATAAGAGTAAAATTATTTAATATTGTTTGATCACAGTGTGCTCATAAATTATTTAGATCTATTCTTGTCATAGAATTTCAATCAAATGATCAATTATTGATTAGTTTATTTGTACGCAAAAACGTACAATTTTTTAAACAAAATTTGACATTATTTAACATTTCTTGGCAGATATATTATTAAAGACAATAAAACTCTGTCAAGCTAAATTACACAGAAAGAGTAGATTTACTACATAATTTATGAACGCACCGTACTTTCTTTTTGGCTTAAAATGTCAAAGCTGTTATTTGTCAATAAAAAGTCATGACTACGTTGACACAGATGACGTCTATGTTTCTATGTTATAACCTAAAAATTTTATCAATGATGTTGACATGTATTATAAATAAATGTGTCAATCATAATAAAGTGATTCTATCAAAGTTTTTTAGATATAACAGCACGATATTTGCTTTATCTTCAGGTATATTTTAAATTGTTTTAATTTGTAATTGTCTTTACTAAAGTTTAACATTTAGGACACGGAAAATGTGGGGTGGCTGTTATAAGACTTTCAGGCTCAAACACCGAAAGGGCTTTAAAATCGTTGACTGGGCTCACAAAGCTTCCGCCGCCACGAACCGCAATTCTACGAAGCATCAAACATCCTTTGAATAAGAACACTTTGGACAAAGGCTTAATTTTATGGTTTCCAGGTGCACCTTTTATTAAAATGTACTCTAAATTTATTTTGGCTGTACCTTTATGTGACATTGGGAGCAATTGCAATAGCTCACTTATGAGCTCTTTCGTTAATAAATGATGTTTAAGGAATAGATCAACGTTCAGGTAATATTAAAGGTTGTTTACTCACATTTTAGTTTGTGATTAAATAATAATTCATTTAATAATAAATTTATGCTTAATCTGTTCTTTATAAAATGCGATTTAAGTTATTTGTATTTACAAAGGAAATTATGTCGTTGATTATACCATACTTTTTATTTATTTTTAATCAGAACAGCTGTATAAGGCAGTTAAGACATTATTTAGTTGATTATTCATTACTACTTTGCTAACCAGAAGTTAAATATTAACCATCTATAGTGGGTGAATAGATGTGTTAGATATCAAACGGTCAACTTTGCGTTAAAATATAAAACATATTATTTCTTAGCCTGCTAAGACTTACTGCTGAGATAGAATTACTTTGAAACTAGAATTAGTTGGGTAGCCAGATATTGAATAGTTAATTTGATGTTATGGTAGAAGGTAGAAGCGAGTATAGGACATTATATGGTGTTACTCAACTATGCCAGTTATAGTATTTTTATGTTAAGCTTGAAGTGACGTTAGTAACTTGATTAGGAACAGCCATGGTTAACAAACCACTTAGTAGCCGTGCACAAAATTAAACATGGTTATATAATTTTTTTTTTATAAGTGAATACATAACTCTTTTTTAAGACTATGTATTTTTTAATTAAACATTTATCAAAAAATGTAAATTTGGGCAACATTGCATGAGGGTAATGATGTATTGCAAAATCCGTAAATAAGTTCTTATCTGCGATTATATAAAAAATTAAATTTTTAATATGAATATGTTATTAATTTAAAAAAAAACACCCAGATTAAATGTAATGTTCTCAATGTTTTATGAAGGTGTTCCAAAAAGCGAATTGATTATTGTTTATTATAAAGAAAGATGTGATACAAATTATTTTTCTAGGGCCAAGCAGCTTTACAGGAGAGGATTGTTGCGAGTTTCATGTTCACGGAGGAGTAGCTGTGATTAATTCAGTCTTTGATGCTTTGTCTAATATACCAAATTTACGATTAGCCGAAGCTGGGGAATTCACACGACGAGCATTTTTTAATGGTAAATTGGATCTTACTGAAGTTGAAGGTTTAGCCGATTTACTACAGGCAGAAACCGAACTACAACGACAACAGGTTTTATAAAAGTGAAAATTGGCATATTTTAGTGTTCAAAACTGTTTTTTAGGCTTTTCTTCAAACACAGGGGGTTTTGAGTAAGCTATATAACAAGTGGAGAAATATTCTTATCAAATCAGTTGCGTACGTTGAAGCACATATTGATTTTGAAGAGACAGAAACTCTTGAACATAATATCTTGCATAATGTAGTTAGAGAGATTGATACAATAATAGAAGATATTCAGAATCATTTAAAAGATGGGCGCAAAGGAGAAATGCTGAGAACTGGAGTAAAAACCGTAATTTTAGGAGAACCCAATGTTGGAAAAAGTAGTTTATTTAATTTGTTGTGTAAACGACCAGCAGCGATTGTGACACCAATAGAAGGAACCACAAGAGATATACTTGAAGTGGTTTTAAATATTCAAGGATATCCTTTGATTTTAGCAGATACTGCTGGTTTAAGATCCGAAACCAAAGACACCATAGAGAGGGAAGGTATACGACGGACGCTAAATGTCGGCAAAGATGCTGATCTAATTATTTTGACCATTGATTGCTTTAAATGGTCTAAAAGTAACCACAAAGATAATATAGTTGATTATTTAAAAAAATATATTATAGAACTTGGGTTAGAAGACTTGGTCAATAATGACGCTAATAGTATTAATAATCTCATGACTAAGGAGTATATTGTATTATTTAACAAATCGGATTTGGTTGAAATGGAGACATACAATATGCCGCAAATAAACTTTTTGTCATGTACAACTGAGGAAGGTATACAAAATTTTATTCAAAATTTGGCAGATAAATTAAAAATTTTGTAAGTGTTTGTTTTTCTTTTAGTTTAAAATCTATTTTAATTTGATTTGTAGATGTGGTGAACCTAATGCTGAACACCCAAGTATGAATCAAGCCAGACATAGACAACATTTGACTAGTTGCTTGGTATATCTAAACTCTTCAATCGAATTATCTAATAAAGATACAGTGTTAATGGCTGAATCATTACGTAAATCTCTCAGAAGTTTGGGATTTTTAGTGGGTACTACTACAACAGAAGAATTGTTAGATGTAATTTTTAAAGATTTTTGCATTGGTAAATAAATCGTATCAATTAGGGATTGATATTTTTATTAAAATACCTGTCACAAAATGATAATCATATCAAAACATTGACTAGTTTTTAAATACAAGATACGAGTTTTACGATGACCGCAGAAGAGTTTTTTGAAAGATTAGAAGCGGTATTTTCTAATTTCACTCGATTGCTGATTATCACCAAAGGCTGCATTTTGTTGAAGGATTCATGGCACTATTTCTTGGACAATTGTAAACTTTTGCAAAGTCTTCTGAATTACTTAATGTTCCAATTACTCTGAAAATAAACATAGAGAAGTAACACTACATCATTTAATAGATGAATTCTTAAGAGATCTGTGAACACTAACAGTACCTGCAGTCATTCACTAGAGCTAAAACAAGTCGTCTAAAACAGGAAAATTGTCAGAATCTTAATTCACATATTGGTGAGAAGATAAAAGAAATAAGAAGGCTTTCAAAAGCCAGAATGTTAGTTGAAAAGATGTAAAAGCGTTTCATCATCTCTACTGGTTGCGCGTGGACATGAAAAGCAAAAACGCAGTAGAATCTGGCTTAACAATAAACATACTTTTGCTAAAAAGTGTTGTCTACTCTTATAATTAAAACTCTTCCTTCAATACCAATCAGCAATCAGATAGCATTTGTGTGGACTATACACAGCGGGCTTTGTGGAATTTAAAACTAAATAAAAATTTTCAGCTGAAACTGCAACTATTGTGTCGAATGGCTATGTTCTGAGATTTTTACTATTATAAAAGTTTCTAAGAAACTTAATGTTTCGATTCAAATTCAGAAACTAGGGAACTATTTTTTTATAAGTAAAAATTATTAGCAGACAAGAAAAAAACTAAAGATATCTTAAGTGGGCAAATGTAGTTTTAGAATTGCTCACTATATGAAGGAATTATAAATCTTTTAAGATTTTCTATTATTAAGCTACAATATTATTAAGATGCAATAAATAAGTTATTAAGGTTTGACTTATACCGAGAGAGCGAAAAAGCCTAGCCGTCTCACCATCTTTAAAAAAATTTTCAATCAAAATGTTTTGCTTTTTATTGGATCATCCTAAAGATGCTCACGCTTACTTGCTTAAGCTGATTAGCAGCAATTAAGGTTTTCTAGAAAGGATGTAAGTTTTATTTTTGGTCTAGAATTTTTATTCTCTCGGTACAATCATCTACTTTGGATTTACATTACCTGAAAATCCCTGGAGAATGAACAGCTACTTTCAATCGACTTTTAACGGTGTCAATTCGTTGTTTGCCACACCAAACCTAGTAAAATAAAATAAATTCAACAGTGGATAGAAACCATAAACCCTGCTTAACCACTTATCAAACAGTATTTGAATTTTTTTTAGATTTTTTGTGGTTACAATATAATCTTGGAGAGAAAAAACAAATTTATATTAATTGTAATCTTTAAAACCGAATCTTCATCTTTTTCTTTGAAGATGATTTTAGAATGTTTCAAAATTGTTGACAAACTATTTGGAAAGCAATAAATTTATCACTGTTTTTTAGTGTTGAGGTTTTTGAAACAATTAATTATGATTTGTTCTATATAGGAACATCAAGGTTTTTAAAAACCTTAGCTTATTCTTTTGAGGAAATCATTTGTATGGTCTAGCACATTTAAAAGCTCTACCACTTGTCTGAAAATGCGCTGCTAAAATTTTAACTATTAATATTAAAAAAGAGCTTATTGCATTTTTTATTATTTATAAAAATAGATAATAAAGAACATGTTTTTTGCAATCGCTGCTTTTTTTTAATACGATGCACATAACAATTAAATGCTTTTCATCAAAGAAAAAAATATAAATAATATCTTAATAGCAATTTTAAATAATTTCAGTTTTAGCGTAAATTTTTTGCTAAAAGAGTACAACTTTTTCACTTTATAAAAATAATTAATCGTTTGATACTAGATAATTTTGTACCTGTTGATACTATAAAATTTACTATTTACTTAAAAAAAAGTGGTCAAAAATAGTTGAAATTATGTGTATAATTCAATCATTTAACTAAATAATGCTTGTCTGGCACACTTTAAATGCTATATTGCGCTTAAAAAGTCAAGTAGTGGTGCAAAAACATTTTTGATAGTTTCATATTACATATTTGTTTTGTATATAAAACTCTAAATAGTTTTGTAAAGATATTGGAACACTGTACACAAATAATGCGACACAAACATTTCTAGACAAAGCCAAAGTCAGTGCTTTATCGTACTTAGAATAACATTTTATTTTGAAACGATCAGAAGATAAATCTTTCAGTCAAATGCCTTAGCGCAAAACCGATTTTGAGCTTGTTAGCTCCAGTCAGTTGCACGTAATGACAACTTTGACAAAATGATCTATCTTCTCTATCTTTACTGCGAGAAAAACCGTTTCTTAAGACAAATTAAAACAGAAAATAGTCACAATTACTAGTGTCATTTGTGTTCAAGAAAGAAATAGTTCTATTTTACAAAACTGTATATATTTTACTAAATTACTATAGCGCAAACGATTTAATAATACATGACATATAAGTACCTGAGCAAAATTAAGAAAGAACAGTTGCCGTCCTGTCAGATTAATTTCAGGAAGCGTTTCATCAACTTCAGGATTCTCCTTATACCACATTTCGTAAGCCTGAAACAGCAATAAACCAAAACAGTAATTTTTAGTGCGGCGAGTCTACTAGGTGCAGCTAATGAAATCAAAAGCTGGCCTCAACTGGAATTATTTTACCTTGAACGCTTGTTTTAATCCTCCGTTATCTGCAATATTTTCGCCTTGAGTTATATAGCCGTCCATATTAGTCTCGACGTCAGGAATTATGTAGGAATTATATTGATCTACCAAAAAAATATTTTCCAATTAGGTATATACATTTTTGCAACAGATAATTTTGTAGACGCTAATGTTCAAATTTTTTAAAAATCAAGTGGATCAGTTGGTGGCTGTGATACCTACCAACTGTTAGTTGACATACACTTGTAGGATCACATTATAATGGTAGGTATACATATACCATAATTCAACTCGTTAGTTATACAATGTATATGGAAAACTTTACAAACATAATTGACGAAACACAGACCGTAAGGCCGAATCTAATAATAGTACTATAGTCATCTGCGTTGTATAACTCCTGAAA
Source organism: Lagria hirta (assembly GCA_947359425.1). NCBI lineage: Eukaryota > Metazoa > Arthropoda > Insecta > Coleoptera > Tenebrionidae > Lagria > Lagria hirta. The sequence goes on along the minus strand of OX375799.1, from coordinate 12,779,512 downwards.
GGAAGTGTGAAAGAAAGCAAAGACAGTTTGTAGAAAAGTATGACGATATTTGAAAGTCTGATAAAAAGTGTAATGATATATAAGGACAAGAATTTGGGAATGGAAAGAGATGGTAGAGATAGAAAGAGTGCGAAAGAAACATGTGTGAAATATTGCAAGAGTGCTGGAAAGTGTTAAACAAAAGAGCAGATAGAGAAATAAAGAAAGAAAAGAATATTATGAGAAAAAATGTTTTAGCGTAGAAAAAATTGAGAGAAAGAGAAAAAAAAACAATGGGTGCATAAAACCTAAGATCTGAAAACAAAACATGAACAAGCAAAAAAACAGAGGAAGAATAAAAAAGAGCAATTACATCATAAAATTTAAGAATTTAATTATAAAAAAAACACCAAAATACGTAAAAAATAATTAGAAAAAGCAAGCTTACCATAAAATGTAAAATTTTAATTACAAAAGAAATTGCAAGATACGTCAAAAAAAAGTGAATCATTTTAATTATCTATATTTGTCAAATCCTAAACTTTCAACTTGTATCAATCTTTTGGTACTTACCAATCATGCATTTAGCTCTTTGATGAAAATTATAAATCGACTCTTCTTTCCACCATTGTTGTAGGTTTCCATATTGATCAAATAGTCTTCCTTTATCGTCAAAACCATGTGTAATTTCATGTCCTATTACAACACCAATTCCACCAAAGTTTAAAGATTTTGGAAAATGTTTATGGTAGAATGGTGGTTGTAAAATACCGGCTGGAAATACTAAATGATATATTTAGAAAAGCCGGTGCCTGTCGAAAATTATTACAGTCATACTTATTTGATTTTTATTCCTGCTATAATAAGCATTAACTACAGCCGGTGCTGTACCCCATGTCGTTTTATTAACTTCAGTTCCAACTTTGTTTTGTTCAATTTTTGTTAAATGTTTCAAAATGCTTAAAGTGTTTTCAAAAAAATAATCCGGATGAGCATCTACATCACTATATCTCTCGTCTAGTTCTTCATCATTTAAAAGAAAATCTGGATATCCAATTTTCAAATTCATTTTATCTATTTTCATTTTGGCATAATCTTTAGTGTGTTCTCCTAACCATTTATTTTCTTTTAAAATTAATCTAAAAGCCTCTTGCAAACCTCTGGTCATTTCTAATGTCTAAAACCAAAATATTAAATAGACGTAATTTATTGCATAATTACAATATTTACATCATTTTTACTTTGTTCGTCAAAATATGTTTTGACAAAAAGACTTCCAAGTGCCATGCCCATATTTGAATTCACTTGCGAAACACAAAATTGCCACCGCGGAGGAGATTGTTCACGTCCAAATAAAACATGGTAGAATCTTAAGTTTTTATGTTGAATAAAAAAATAATTCAAATGTACTAAAATACCTTTGTTTAGCCATAAGGAAGCGATTATCAAGATTATTCGTTCGGTGTCTTACAAATCTCCAAATTAAATAGTTCGCAACTGTCCTGAAATTTTTATTGAAAGTTATTGTACTTGTTTTCAGTGTTTTATAGCTAATTATCAGTTAAAGTTATAAATGTACTTGTAAATTTGCTACATCATACTCAACAATAGCAATTAGAGGAGAAATTCACAGTCATACTAGGACATAAAAATATTGATGACATGCTTGCTAAGTTTAGCTATACTTATTCTTGCTGCAGATATCTAATTACTCCTGACAGTTTTATGAAGTTGCGAACAGATTATACGTCAATAATATATAGCTCAAATGGAAAAGCCCTCTTAAGAAAAGTAGATGCTATTCACACAGCAGCTTTGAAAACTATTTATAGCTCTTTTAGAATATTTTCAAACTAAAGTTTTCTTCTTGCCTTGAAAATAAACTTCTGCATCATTTAGAAGATAAGCAAACAACAAGTTGTAACTGGTGCAAATTATATAAACAGAAAAATTATTATCAGAGAAAATGTCTACGCACTTTTTTTTTATGTATTATTTTCTGGAAGAATAAAAGTTCAGCACAAGTTTGTCGTAATGCTAAGGAATAGATGGTATAAAAACAATTGAGCAATACTCCATAGAGGAGTCCATAAGCTGTAAAGGTTTAACTACATTTAAACCTTTACAGCCTTAAATGGATTTGGCTATCAAATAACTAAGGGTAAAAGCGTTGATGGATCATTAATTTTTTGAGTTTCATATGACAAAACCTAACACGTGTTATCTGTTAATCACAGCAGATAAATGTAGTGTAAAAAACACTTTTGAGTCAAAAACTACTCTATGGTTCCGATAAGAACTTCATCAAAGATTAGATGTATTACGAAGATTTTAATCAAATATAATATAGGATTAGTGTTGAGAGTTAAAGACAAGATGTTACATTTTGCTGCTTTAATGTTGGTTGAAGATTGTTTACGGCGACATCAGAAGCTTACATTATTATTTATTAGGAATACTTCAAAGTCGCCAAATCATTAAAAATGAATCACATGTCTGAGTCATCTGCATAAAGAAGAAAAATTGCTGATGGAGTATTTATAAAGTCATTAATATATGTTCTATACATATATTAAAAAATCAAAAATCTAAACAACACTAAACATTTGGAAGACTCCAGAAGTAGCGCAAAATTCTGTCAGAAAACAAAAAAACTATAAGAAATAAACTTAACAAGCAGAATAATATGATTCAGCTTGAAAAAAGGTATTTGAAAGTCACTGTAGGTAACCTGCAAATGATTTTGTCAATATTTCCACCACAGGTAATAAATTGTGCAAAATTTTCTAAATGATTTATGCATCTAAGACGTGGACTTCGACCGACTTCTTCTTTCTATTTGAGTCAATAGAAAATTGTTTTAGTTGTGCAAATGTCTAAGATTTTGAATTGCATAGATCATTTGATACATGAATGATTGATAGAAATCCTGTACAAAAAAGATTAGTAACCGTTAGCCTGCAACTGATGAAACAATATTGACGCTCGGTGATTAATTGGTAAACATGATTATAAATTGATTGATACAACACTGATAAAATGTCAGAGCTCAAATACTCTAAGCAAATTGCACCTGAGTCATTCTTAGATAAACTCTTCACAATCATAATCCTACGCCAATAAGTAAAACCATTTCATATTTCGCTGTAGCACTGCGCATCTAATATAAATAACAAGCTTGTGCAAGACGTCAAAAACAAATTGTTTTTTGAAGGTGTATTAAAAAAAATGATAAGCAGCAAATCCGAAACACAAATTATGGAAAACAGGTATAAGTATAGTCACAGCCTATTATGTTCTTTGGATTACTTTTTTTAGTCATATTTTATCTACTGTAAATTGACGTCAAGCTTAGAACTTAATAGTTAACTAAATTATTACTCAAGATAGTATTGGATGTTGCATGTTTACATGAGTTGCTAAAAAATTGAGCAAAACTATTGTAAATTCTCGCTATTTATTGTCTTAGTACATTATAGAAAAATTATATTTCATAATTAGTGGCAAAAGTGGCATATTTTGCACATACACACGAAGTGGAAGTAGAGTGGATTTAATCAACACGAAAGTGTTATGAACACTTTTTTTATTCGACCCAATTTTTCATTTTACTTACAAATTATTGGAATGTTAATAATTCAATATTCTTTTGTATTGGTTCGGTAAACACTTAATTTTTTGGAAAATAATGATTTGCACTATTTGACGCAATGTATGGTCATTGTTATGCGTTGCTAAGGCGATCTAAATGTAAATTATTACGATGTGAATATATCGCGTGGCTATTGATATTAGACACTTTTGAGCATAAATTGTTACTATTGTGAGTAGTCGTTTACATTTTTATAATAAATAAATGTACGGTACCTGGAGGGTGTGTTGTTTAAAATTTCAAACAACTTGTAGAGATAATCCATACAATAACAAGCAACTGGTTCTTCAGAATCTACCTCCCTTCCTATAATAATGTTAAAATATGTCATCCAATCAAAGGTTGGAAACAGCTGCCAAAGAGCACCCGCAGTTGTTTTCAGATACAAATCTGTAACATTTCTTCTATTTTCACTAGGAACCATTATCTATAATGATAAACATGTAAATAATTTTTAAATGTTTTAATATCTAAACTACATTTGCTAAAGCAGTTTCAAAAGCAATCAAATTATTAACATCTTGAATAGCTTCAACATAGTTGGCACCCATAATAACAGCAACATTAACAATAAAGGTTTTATATGCGTCAAGATACTTTGAGTAGGATGAATCCAGAAAATAGCTTCTTCTAGGTAAACCCAAAGTAGTCTGGTCTATCTATAAAAGCTGAATAAAGCTTTCAACAACTGCATTGTGAAACTGTTACCTGAATGATGTAATTCTTTGAATTAACAATATCCGGTCCTATCCATTCTGTGATCAAAATATCATTGTTGTAAAGTTTTAGATCCGCCATGAGCTTTTCTAAATTAAAAGAATTTTTGTTCCAATTTCTTTGCACTATGGGCCAACCGCCTAAGTTATTAAGTAATTTTATTAATGGTTTCACACCCTTTTGCCTCAATCTATCTAAATAAACAATATTTAATAGCAGTTCCAGCACTGGTAGATTTACCTTCATTCATGCAGGATTTGTAAAAGTATTTGGCTTTTAACGAGGCCTTCAGTGATTTGTTGTAATATGTCTCATTCAGCGAACTCGCTCCCTTTAATGACAAACATTTCTCATTTGATAATTAACTTTTGTTTTATGATTCTAACAAACATTAGAATGTCATAGAGTCAAAACAAACTTATTAGCACAAACATTTATAGACTCAGACACGTTTTGTGCTCATTAGCAGTCATAAATGAGAATACTTAACAGTTACGATTCAAATCAGCTGCATATTGAATGGCTCTTGTATGAAATAAATTTGCTCTCACTGGAAAGAACTTATATTTACTCAAGTTTATTACTACCGTAAAATTTAATATAGTGACATCTATTGAGAGTTTAGTTAATTAAGATTAAAACGCCACGTCTTTACGTTTTATAACAAAAGTCACTGACAATAGAAGCGGATATGAGAGCAAACATAATTAGACAATAAGATTAATCAGATGATTATGATAAGCACAAAATATGTCTGAATCTACTAATTACTTTCTTATTTTATATATTATTTTATGTATATAAAAACAAAGCCGTTGTAGTTTAGACTTGATATTCCGTAAACTGTTATTAAACTTAACACTTACTTCAGAAAGTAAATTTCTTAGAACATGATCTAAATTTTCTCTGAGCATTTCAAATGTGTCATATGATGTTCTATCAGCTGGAATTGTGTGATAGTTTTTCCAATTGCCACAAGCAAACTCATAAAAATCATTACAAGGGTTAACACTTTCATTCATATATTTTTTCATTGTTGCAGCTTTAATTTAAATGATCTAATAAAAAGTTAATTGTAATCTAATTACTCACCTTGCAATTCTCTAATTTGATGGTAATTTAATTTGCTATTCCAAAATAGCGTGTTCACGTCAGATTTATTTAGAAAGGGCGTGGGTAAAATTTTGTTTTGTCCGTTAGGTGATGACTTAAGGTCGTTGTCGTTGCGATCAATCTTAGGGTGTAACTTAAAAGAAAAACTTGATAAAACATTATTAAAATTTTAGTTCACTCACTTTCCACTGTAGAGCATTGAGTGCCAGATTTGTAGAATATTTGAATATGTCTGTAGTATCATTTTCAATGTTGTCAAAGTCTGTTAACTAGATTTGTTTTTTAAAATTTAAATAATTTAGAAAATAAACGACGTAAACCTTACATAATTATATTATTGCTAATATGCACTGTATATTATACCGTGACAATTTTATGGATACTGATTAATTCAATTAAAATTGATAATTAATTTTCGTAAAGATAATTTACTTATTTTCTTGTTTTCTTATATAGGACAGCATAGTTAAATACCCGTAAACTAACAACAAGCGCCTATTTTTTTGATTTATATAAAAAATTAACCAAAACAATTTTAATAAAAATAATTCAATCATGTTGACAATTTTAAAATCTGCCACGACTACAATAAATTTTGCTTTTGTGCAATAGTAGTTATAGTAAAACTGAAGCTATAAGGTTATATGAAGCTTTTTAAAATACTGACTGCAGATCTACCTTTCAGTAGGCAATAAGCCCAACCATAAATATTATGAATTTTAAAGACGGCTTTCCGGTACTGACAGAAAAAATGAAAATGCGGCAGATCTATGGTTTACAATTTACAAAAATTCTTAATTTTAACATTGGTTTCTATTATTAGGATAATTTTAGTACTACAATATAACCTCATAACTTACGCCTTACTATACATTTTAATAATGCAGTGCAGAAAAGTTTCACTACGTTATTAGACGCCGGTTTAACTAAAACTACATTTAGCTGAATTTTTTTAGAAGTATTAGGCGATTCACAACAAATGAACACATCGGGAATGTGTGATCTTGTAATTTTTTTTTAGACAATTTAATAGATGTAAATATTTACTTTTATTTAGCTGTAACATTTTTGTGTTTATATAAAAACAAAAAATAGCTTAAAATTTAATCTTTGCTTTGTCAAACTAACTTGTAAGCTTTTCTCAATATAGAATTAAAAATGCACTGAAAAAAACAATCCCAGTATGAAATTTAATGCCTAAATTTTTATGTTAAACCAAATCATTATCCAACACCTAGTATTTAAACAAAAAATTTTTTTTAGTAATTTTAAGTTGGTTGCAATCAGAAACCATAGTTTCAAGAATTTGTATTGTGAATCTGAATCTCACAAAGCAAATCCAAGATAGAGCTTTAAGAATTGATTCAATTAAGAAGAACTTAAGTAAAATAATTCTATATTTAAGAAAAACATGCTCGATATTTTAGCAAATGCAATAAAAATAATTTAAATAAATATTTTATTTATCAAAAACATACCAGGAATACAACTTATCCCTTCAGACTGTTAAAGATACCTTACAAAAAAAACTTTCTATTATAAACGTTTGAAAACTTATGACATAGCAATTTTAAGAAAAATTCTAAACAAACAATTAAAAGACAGGAACGAGTCGATCAAAATTTATAATAAGAATAATATAAGTTTTCCAAATATTTACAAAAGTTTTACAAAAATGATATTAATTTCAATCTGTTTTCTCTACTTAGAGCGAGAAATGTGAAACCATTTAAGAAAGAAAAATTAATGCTTTTGATTCGAGTTGGATAAAATATCTTTGAGAGACTCTGAGCATAGTCTTGTTATACATAAATATCTTGATTAATTTTAGTTTAGCATAGAAAGCATGCTTGTTTTTATATTTTTCAAATATTCAGATACTAATATGTTTATAATATTTAAGTTAAAAACTTTCATCAAAAGTTGTTAAAAATTAATAATTAATAGAACTAATTAAAGCAGTGGTTAAAATTTTAATATGGCTGCTACTAATATTTTGCGCTTCTGAACTTTATGTGCTTTTTAGGAAAAAAACATTAAACAATTTGTTACTTTAAAATCAATTTAAAAATTTTAGCTGTAGCGGTTATTTTGAATTGGAAGTTTGTGATGATTGTGTTTGAGCTAACAAAGTATTCTGCTTTGTCACTTGTCAAAAATGTCGATTGGTTTAAAGTGCACGGTGTGGCGCTATCGTCTCAAACCGAAATATTATATGAAACAGAAAATTTCAATATCTTACCTATGCCATTTGTTACTTTACTAAATTGAGGGATCCAGTTTAGATTTGATAATTTTAGGCAAGAAATTTGTTGATTTTGAGAATAATTTATAATAAATAATTTGTGTAAATACATAAATACACCATGTTTTTTTTAAATATTTAGTTTTAGTTAAAAATTGTGGAAAAATTAAAATTTATAGTTTCTTGTTTAGTAATCATTGTTAAATGGAAAACAGATCAATAATAATGATGAAGTATGAGCTTTATTGTGCATAAAATGCTTTGTCTTTATTACTGTTACTAATTTTTTCACCCACGTTTTGTTCATTCCATGAGAATGTCAGGTCCCGTCTATGTCTTTCGGTTATACCATTATTATTATTATTATTATTGTTGCCTTCCGGTACGTAGGCTGTTTGAATATTTTGTAAGATGTCTTTCCGTGAGATGTCATGTTCTAAAATTTGGTTTTCAATATTTGTTGAAGCTGCAATAACACAATTTTGTTAAAAGAGTAATTTGTAGATTTGATTGGAGAGCTCACAAATAACTTTATTTTCACTAGCAATTGCGGTCGATTGATGGCGTGTGAGGAAAACCACAAAAATAACAATCAGTAGTAGAATGATTGGAACAAAAACTAATCGTTTTAGTTTAAATTGCCAGTCTTTTTCGTGACCCACGCACCATCTGAAATTAAATTTTTACAAATAGTAAGAAAATTTAAAAAAATTCCACATTGATTGTTTACTAACTGTCTTTATTAAAAAAATTCTTTTATTTTTCTAGTAATTTGTCTTATAATTATTATAATTTGTTAACAAAGTTTTAACTACTTAATATTTTTTCTTTTTAACTATAGGTACTTACAAATAGATACAAATATCTTAATTAAATTTGTCAAAATCTAACTTTGCATATTTTGTTGGATAGGTTAACTAACATCCTCAAATTAAAAAAGACTAAAACTTAATAAAAATGCCAAAAAAATGTTATTAAAATTTTTTTTTAAATATTTTAAAACGTATTTCTCTAACTGATGTCTAAAATAAAGAAATGAATTTATGCTATTACAAAATGGTTTTCAATTCAAATGGTGTTTTGTAGTTTCTTAATGACAAAAATGAATCATGAGTAAATATTTAGTATTTGTTGAAAGAAACCAAAATAAATAAAAAATATTGCATATCTTAAATATGCTTTTCAAAAAAAAGACGCTAGTGTGATATCTGAGTTGTCTAATCAGCGATATTTCTTTCATTGTCTTGAAAACCATTTTCTATCAAAATTGAGATTATGATTTATAAGTAACCTCCAGCGTCGATATGTAGAAACATGGTTTCTTAACTTTGATGTAAAAAGCTTCTAATATATGTCGTTTTTTCTAGTTTAGTTAATTTACTAGAGTTTGTTTTAATTAATTTATTAGATGAAGTTTATCTAGTTTAATGAAATTTTACAGTATATGTATAAAGATTGGTTTACTTTTTTTTTCACATAAAAATGTTTACTTTTTGAAAATGCTTAAATGTTTTTGATTATATGATATAATGCAAATAACTAAAAATAACAATTTATTTAATTTAGACTTTTATTAATTTTACCGTTTTAACACGTTATTTTTTTCAAAATACTAAATTCTATATATCATTATGTATTATTTTTTTTTTAAACTTAATTAACCTAGCTAAGCTTAAGCCTAAATAATATTTTTCCTAAAAAACATTTTACAAAGAAATTTTTACATAAACACTGTGCTTGATACATACTTATTTGACGTTTATACTTACATTTTCCTGACGCTTATGACAAATAACAAATTAATTTCTCTAAATTTTTAATTGTTAACTAATTAACAGCAAGGAGATTTTTATTCAAAAATTTCAAAACGATTGTTTTTTAATTTTAAAATTGCTAATTAAAAAACATTAGTTTTTGAATGTGAGATTTTTTCAAACGTTGATATAACTCTTGAGTTTTTGTTACTTTTATTACCAACTAAAATTGTAGTTTATTCTAAATTTATTTTGACTTAAAAAATATTTAAGGTTAAAAGTGATAACATTAAACAGTTGAACTATGATGTACCTAAATAAACAAACTATTAAAAAATTCTTGTGGAAAATGCATTCTTCACTTTTGATGAATTTGAAACATTTATTAGTAAAATGCATGTATGTACAAACATTTAAATCTACGTTCTCTAACTGTTAAATTTGACGAATGTAAGCTTGTACTGGTACTAACATGATAAATTTATGTTATGTTATTTAGAGATTTCATTTTTAAGCCCATCAGTACTAAATTCTAAAACAACAAAAATTACAAAAAACAAAACCAAAAATTCTCCTTACTTAATGAAAAAACCAAAAATAATTTGAAAACGTTTTGCACTCAATATTTTTATTTAGATCAGCAAGCGAAAAAAAAATTGTGTTGTGTTTATATGTATTTTTTGCAAAAAACATTAAATAGTAATATTTATAGCCGTAAAAAAATATAAAAAATATGTTAAAATCCTTACAGATTTTTCCTATAGTTTATAGTATTTTGAAGGTAAACGTTAATCGTTAACACGCTTGCGTGTTAGAAAACATAAAAAGCACAATACCTTACTCTCCCTGATTCCTGTGTTGCAAGTCGACAAGAGCAAAATTTCTTTTTTCTTTCCATGGCAATGGAACCTCACACAACAGAAAGTACAAAAATCCAAATGAATTCGACCTTTATTCAATTAATAACTGGGTCATTCTGATTTAAAGGGCAAGCTAATAATGCTTTCAAAGTGACACTAAGTGCTTTAAATATTATAATTTTATTATTAATTACTCAGTTTATTTGATCTTATCTTTTCGAAACTATGTATTATAAAACTACCGTTCTTGCAACAAACGGTTCTCGTGTGTTTTGCTTAGGATGCTTCAAGATATAATAATAATAGTAATAGCATAAGTACGTTCTTACTTCTTACAACGATTTAATAAAGCACACATGCGCGTTGAACCATAAATAAAAGTGTTTACAGGAAATATATTTTAAAATTACTACGCTATTATTATATCAAATAGGATTTTCGTTTATAAACAATATTATTAGAGAAAAAAATTAAATTAATACTATTGCTTCATATTAAATTTTGTACACTGTTCTGAAATAAAAAAGTTTATATTTTTAATTCTAAAGTGATTTTGTATTTTTAACGCGGATTATTATTATCACAAAAATCCAGTATATTTTCAGTTAAAAATTTAACTTTTTTTTTTTTATTAGCTAATTTTTTCTGCATTTGCTGACAACTTCTTCATTTTCTGTTTTTTTTTAACTAAAAGAATTATACATTTTTAGCTTTTTTTTTTCCAATCACATTCTTTATCTATTCTACTTCTCTTTCTTTTTAATTTAATATATTTTTGCTATATGTCTTCTATTCTAGTTTTTCTAACTTTTTTATCATGTTCTATTGACTGTTTCTGCAGTTTTACTAATTTGCTTTTTGTTTTATTTATTTTTTCAATTTTTTTTTTGTATTTTTGCAGTGCATTGTGCATTCTGATTTGTTTTTTGTTTTTTTTTAATTTTTATGATTTTCATGTTTAGATTTTTATTTTGTCGCTCTTTAAGGACTGTTTCTTCAAGAACTATGTTCAGTGCTATTTTTCTTTCTAGTTGTACGACCTATCTTCAATACTTTGTTAGCATTCCTTTGAGCTTTTTCTGTTCTTTTTATTTGACCGTATATTGATAAGCTTTATGTTTATATCGTAAAATTTTTCAATTTTATTTTTTATATTTGTAGTACTGCTGCATTAAATTTTCCTATTAAGTCTATTCAAATGCGTTTTTTGTGTTTTGTCTCCCGAAAGTGAATTCCAGATATTTGAATTTAAAATTTTTTTTTGTTTAAATGTTATTTTTTTTTATTTTTTGTCTTTTTTGTGAAATGTGATTATTTGGTTTTATTTTTGTATTAACTTTTCTGTTTTTTTTTTCATAGTCAACTGTCGAATTTTTTTCAGTTGACATTATAAATTTGTCACATTTTTGCTTAAAATCTCAAATAACTTAAAATCGTTGATTATTATCAAGTTTGTGATTTTAGAAATATTTTTTTAAGATATTTTGAATCAAATAATAAAAAGAAAAATGAAGAGTTTTTGAATTAACCATCATTCTATAAATTAAAAAAATTAAAGTAGTCGTTTTGTAATGTAATAATTATTAGTTATCAGAGTTTTTTGCCTATTACAAAAGTTTTTAATCTCAACAGTACTATAATATGCATCACTTATTATGTATATCAATAATTTTGACAGGTTCATTGCTCGTTTTAAAATACACTTTTTCAATTATATTATTCAAATTTACTATAGTTTTAGTTCTAGTGAAATAGCTGATCGTATTGAAGAGATTAATTATGTTTTAAATAGCATTCGCTTCATCACATTGTTTATAATTATTATAAATCCATCAAAAACGGTAGCTTTGTTATTCGGACCATTAATAAACGGTAGGATTAATTTGAAATTGATTGCAACAAATTTTAATAGGTATTAATGTTATTATATCACTATTTCGAAGATTACTTTATAAAAAGTACGTGTTATAAAATCTAAAAAAAATAAATAAATTATTTTAAAGAGCCCGCAGTTTTTTCGTTTCTTGTGAATAAATGCAAACATTTTGTATTTAAAATTAAGGTTAGTTAATCCAATTTTACAATTGTTGACGCTTGTTTTAGTCTGGTCGAACACAATGATAATTGTCATCCAACGCTGTCAAACAAGATAATTGTATTTTAGGAGAAAATTGATTTGCAATACACATTTTCCTCTCGAGAGAGACAATTGCGTTACGTAAAATAATTATTTATACCTTGTTTCTATCCTTAACATCTTCAAATCTGCGGTTTATGTACTTATTTTGAATAGTAGATAAAAAGAAATGTCTGAATAAGCAAATATAAAACACTTTCAAATAGCACTTATGCGTCCATAATTTCGCATTGGGAAATAAATGAACTATTGTAAAATGCTACTTTGTGAAACCAAAGAAATTCAAATAAAAATAATATAAATTCTCGCATCCCTACTTTACGCTCAAGTCCCAGTGGTTTCTGCAATTTGAAATGCAGGAGCGGACTCATTTTATATTGATACATTTCAGAACCTTTTATTTGAGATTAATAAATTCCCAAATCTTATCATTTTATCATTTAATGCATTAAAAAATATTAATTTAAATATCAATTTGAAAATATGCACATATTCTTTGGAAAAGTTATATACTGCAGTTAATATAGAAAAGATCTATTGTTACTACTACTATTCCCGGAAGCACAGCAAGTTTTGCTGGATTCAAAAATCATTACGGTCTTTAACAAGTAATGATAATGGCAAAATTACTTTTTCAACAAAATACAAATTTTTGAAAAACATGCTTTTAGTTTTCAATTAGTTTAAAAACTAATTTAAGAATTAAATTAAAAACAAAAGCCAGAAATTGTGTATTAAGCCCAATAAAAAACATAAGCTTGTTTTTTGGAAAATCAAGCTGAATTACATTTTGACATGAACATAATAATGTTGCTTTCTGTATTTATTATTATCAGGTAATATGCTAAAATAATTAATATTTTAACATATAATTATTTAAATAAATCTGATTTTGATTAAGAAAGTTAAATACACGTATTTAACTTTCTTATACATCATAAAATATATCAAAAATATACTATTGATGATAGATCCTAGATCTTATCAAAAATATAGCCTGCCATGTGACAAATAATAAGGAAGAATTGTTCGCGTTAAGTAATTTTTGGTATTATTGAAATGAAAAGCAAAGTCATAGGCAAAAAAAAATTAAAATTAGAATAGGATTGTTTTCACTTTGCTATAATTTTGCTGTTTTTCCAATAGATTTTTTTTTTTGAAAACAGATTGTGTATCAGTGTTGACTTATTGCTAAGTCTGTGGCCAATGCTATCTTAAGATTAATAGTCAGTTATCAGTTTATAAGTAAAGTGTTTTCGCAAGAATACTGCATCGCTCGCAAAAAGATTTTTAACAAAACAATACTTTATGGGTTAAGAAAAAGAGTAAATTTAAAGTGCCGTTGACAGATAAATTACATAAAAAGTCACAAATGAAATCGTGTAGTTTTAAATATATATTATTTCCATAGCTGGTAAGACTTATGACTTTGACACACAATTTTAGAGCTGGAGATTTTAGTTGTAAATGTACATATTAAGAAATTGTTATTTCTTTTTGGATTTTTTTATTGGCTTACTTACAGAAGAATGGTAAAATCACGTAGAACTGCTCTTTTGACCACATCTTTTTTTCTATGACAATTTTTCTGCTACGCTGCTACGCTTTTTTAATCTTAAGCGCTAATTTTTGAATCATTTGAGCATATTGAAAAAAAATGGTTCGACTCAGAGAATTATATATTATAAACGCTGTATATGATTATATTATCAAAATTTGAAAATTTTCTTCATTTTTCAGACATATTATGCGTTAGCTTTTTCTTTATATTACACAGCTGTCTTTAACTTTTCATACTAATAAAAATAAGTATAAGCTTTATTACAAAAATTACAAACAATAAATTAAAACAGAATAAAAAAAATTACTAGGAATTATAAAAGACAAATAAACACACAAAAATAGTACAAAATAAAACAAATTTTAAGGTTAAATATCTGAGTTTATGAAGCAATAACATATCTTGAAATAAAATATTATTTACAAAAAATTACTTTTTGATATTCAAAACCAATTAACAGCGGGAAAAAACAGTTTTTCGTGTGCACGCTTTAGCAAGGTCTGTCAAGCTAATCTAGATTTAGGTTTGTTAGAGTGTACACGTTTTCAAAAATAATCATAGTAAGAAAAAGACAAAGCATCATTTATCGGTGAGGCAAATAATGTCATAGAAGAGAAAGCAGCTTCAGTCGGGGAAGCAAATGATGACAAGTGAAATGTTAAAGTGCAAGTAATATAGCAATATTTAAGTAGATTACTGAGAAGCTTCAAATAATTACACATCTTGGATTTGTGTTAGTTGAACAAATAAAGTGCATAAAAAATCAGTTTTGCTGTATCATTTTGTATTACAGCCTTCTGCTCGACAATACTTGTCTTAACTGAAGATGACGCTACGTTTTTTGTTCTTATTGTATAAGTTGCCAAAAATGTTTATTCAAAATAGGAGAATGACCAATTTAATTCATAACAGTTAAATTAATTTTTGTTCATTGAGTCACACTGATAAGAACTAAAAAAATTTAGAACATGTGTAAGTCTATAAATTTTTTATTTTGAATAAATTAATTATGGCTATATTTTTGAAATAACTGTAATTTGTGAAAATAGACATATATCATCAACTATCTGCTATTACGTATTTAATTTATAAATAAGCGATACTTAAAATTGATAACTTGATTTTTGATAAGCATTGAAAATGTTCCGGTTTCTAGAACTAAAGTGTATTATCTAAAAGTGTAAATTATCAAAAATTTTATTTTATCTAAAAACATCTTATAATGTATACTCATTTAAATTAACAAAAATGAGTTCTCGGTAAAATTTTAATTAAAATCAAACTTTGTTTTTGTGTACAAAAAGTTCAATTTGGGTCTGTGGAAAACTTTTGAAGTGCGGACCTGTTTAGCCATTGAAGTCAAGCACCTAAAAGAGCTGCATATCCTCCGGCATTTATGTATATATTCTACGTTTTACAAAATAAAGAAAATACGCGTTGAATGAATTCAGCGCTTGTAAAAATCTAACCACAGTTTTTTACAAAAGCATTAAGCAATCAAAGCAAAAGTTTTTTGAAACATTATTATATGTTTAGTCAAAAATATTATTTTTAAAGCAATTAGATAAAATAAATTAAATAGTTCAAGTTCGTTTAATGTTGCATTCGCTTTTTTTAAGCAATGATTCATTTTAAACAAATTCTGAAGGAAATAGAGGAAAATAATATCAGAAAGATGAAACAGCGACGGTTTTACTAAATAACATATTTTGGAAAAATGTTGTCGTCAAATAATAGATTGACAAAAATTGTTTTTGATCTTATTTTCTGCATGTAAAAATTCAGAACACACGTTCAGAATTCAACTCTACACATAAGCGACGAGAATATGAATATATACAAGGGTGAAAAAATTTATGCTGTCTTTCTGCAATGTAATAGAATTAACACTACCGCAAAACTAGACATATGTAAAAATAAATCCGATAAAAAATAAAACACGTTTATTCGTCGTGAATCGGGTTGACAAATGCATTGGCTTATCATAAACTAAAACATCTTATTTAATTTTACACTAACCAGTATTTTAAAACTTTATTACCAATTGAATTTGATAAAACCTATTAGAAAATAATTTAAAAGAACTTAAAATCAATTTTAATTATCAAGTATCACTCTGATTACATTTCACAGATAACTGGCTTTGAGTACATTTTTAAATAGTATTAAATTGTTACTTTAACTAAATATATTTATATGTAGTTTTATAATAAGATCAATGCGAATTCATTTAAACTAGATTTGTAGACTTGGGCATGCTTCGTTCTTATTGGAACTTTTCAGCAAGTAGCAACAGATTCAGGCTTGAATTTTGCAGTGACAAATTTGAGCTTATATTTACTCAAGTGTTTTACACTTTCAAGTGCTTATTACTTTACTAATGTGGAAAAACTAGCGACGCTAATGTTTTAATGCGTGTAGGTCACTTTAAATGACAATTGAGATAAAACGTAAATTCTTGATTAAACACGCAAATTATCACGTTAACGCTTTTTGTCTTAAGTCAAGATCTAGTTTATAAATTTGCATCAATCTTATTATTCTACTTGTTATTAGTAACCAAAAAAGATAGATTACATATGCGTTTGAGACAAAAGACGCTAACGTAACAATTTGGCTGCCTAATCGGCAATACACTTTTTATCTCATTTCTGTCTATCAAAATTGCTATCCGTCATTTAGAGTGACCTATATGCATTAAAACATGTAAAAACCTCAATTCTCAAAATTTTGATGTAAAGTAACCGAATAGATGTCGCTAATGTAGTTTTATGGTTTCTATTTAGGTTTGTTATTGTTTAGATTTAGATGTTTGTTAATTTGTTTTTCAATTGCCAAATAAATATTTACTGGTTGATTAATAACACATCGCTATAAGTATTAAGTAAATACACTCTGAATAATTACTAATTAGTTAGACAAAACCCCGGCGAATGATTGATGCTTCGATATGCATTGTTTTATAATTATCTAAGCTTTAAGTATGTTAAAATGGGAGGATCGTTGCTTCTAAAGAAGTAGGCTTTAAAATCATTCATGACTAAGCACTAGCAAAGCTCTGAAAAATATTCGATCTTTTTCGAACAGAACAGTTTAATTGTTCTATGTGTCTGTCAAAATTTTCTTTGACATTATTTTAAACAACAATGACCTTCATGGGGTTTATACAGACGTCTCTCACCATAGGTATCATCAAAGTAGCAAGTCATTTTCATACCTATACATTTCTGACAAGAGCGCTATATAATATAGACATAAGTGCCGACAACGATGTTTTATTTTTGAATTTGTGCCACTTTGAACTTTTAGGTAGAAGGCGCCGAAACAAAAAAGCTATTGTGAGTGTTTTCATGTTTTTTACTTGTTAAACTAAATTCTTTTCTATTTCTAACAAAAAAAAATTGTAAAATAACATTAACAAAATACAAACTTTAATTTCTTGCCAAATACACCATCGCAAAATTTTATTAGGCTTTAGACTGTTTATAGAGACTTGTGCGTTACAATAAAACACTTTTTTAGAAAAACTGACATTTTTCAGAAAAGACCGTGTTGATAAATTTAATGGTGTCAACGTTTTGCACTCAATCGGTGGAGTGCGAAAAAGAGTTGTGCTAGAAGCGTGAAAAGTGGTTCACACGTCGAGATATTTACATGTCTTGTAGTTTCTTAGTTCTTTCTTTGTTTTTAGAGTAAACATTAAACAAACAAAACTATTCTCTAACAAATTTGAATTCAAGCCTAAAAAACAATTAGGTAAATAATCGAGTTATAACTTAAAAGTAGGTATAAATAAAATTATAAAAGAATATATAAAAAAACATTGCCTGATTTTTTGTAATCAGTCCATAATGGAGAAAATTAACTTACTGAACTTGTCAAACATATTTTTTTCTTTCAAAAAGTTAATTAATTCGTCAAATCTCAAATAAAAGCGTGTGCAACGTAATAAATATATAATTCAGTCATTTTGTCATTAAAATAAAAAATAAAACGATATTATTGAAGATGATCCTAAGTGCAGCTCAAGTTTTCAATAATTATTTTATTGAAAACCTTAAGAAATTGCCGAAAACTTTATTGTGTTTGTGTAACAAATTATGTAAAAGCTAGTCTCAATTATTAAGATAACTCCCATTTAGCTGAAGATTTCAATAATAAATGTTTTACGGTGCTCAATCCCAGGTCTGTTGTATAAATGGTTTGTCACATATTTGAAAGATTTGGAACACTATGTCAATATAACTAAAAAAGACACAACAGTATTATATCTCATGTATGAATGATTTTGGAGTAGCACAAAGGTCTGCTTTTGGACCTCTTTTTTTCCGCTTATATAAATGAGCCCCACTAACAATATTATTAACTCAGAGGTTAAAATGGTATTATATAATTAATGTTTCAATATCACAATGTTTGTAGGTGATACGTCACCACTTCAAAGTAACAAAAATGAGAAGATTCTACAACAGATCCCCTTTGACTCCATAAACAATCGGAAAACCTGCAGTAGAACTATGAAATATTTTGAAGAAAAAATCAAGGAAAAAAAAGCAAAGCAACTGTTGTTTAGAACAAAACTATATAAGAATTAAAAAAATGTGCACTAGATCAAAAAATGTATTACACAAGCAATGACTTTTTAAATTGTATGTGACTTTTTGGTGGCGTTATTTATTGACTTAATATTTGTATGCTTTACTTGAAACGCTGTCATATACTTTTATCTATCTTATAACAGCTAATAAATTAATTGTTATTAATTAATTATAAGCCGACTAAAATTATATTATTCTTTTAAATAAAATTGTTAAAAAAAATTTGTTTTCAAAATTTATCAAAAAACGAAGTCTTTTGGATGATGCATTTGCACTAATTGAACTACTAGTGCAAAAAAATTGTAACTTTATCAAAACTTCAGTAATTTATTTTCAAAGTATAAAAAATAATTTGATTTAAAAAAAAATAAAAAAACAAAGGAAATTTTATTCAACCCTTGGCGTTCAGATACTGTAATAAAAAAAATATATTTTATTACTTTTAACATTACAGTTTTGTTAAAATATTGAACGTTCTCAAGCCTATAATGATTGTACGAAGAGATTTGCTATCCTTACTCTGAGGAATCGCAGAGTAAAATAGCCAAGAAAGGTAAATCATATCAAATTCGCACTTTTTAGTAGAACGACAACTGCGGTGAATAAAA
Source organism: Lagria hirta (assembly GCA_947359425.1). Classification (NCBI taxonomy): domain Eukaryota; kingdom Metazoa; phylum Arthropoda; class Insecta; order Coleoptera; family Tenebrionidae; genus Lagria; species Lagria hirta. The sequence continues at coordinate 12,760,288 of OX375799.1, read as the reverse complement.
ATAAGCAAAATATAAAGCTTTCTAAGCTCAGAGAAAGTAAACAAAAATTTGTAACATAATTAAGTAAAACATTTGGTCTTTTGTGAAAACACTATTACAGAAATCAATATTATAGAAATAAATATTTCCAGTCACAACATTGTATCTTGAGGTGAGCGCCACTCAACTTTGAGTGGCGCTCACCTAGTCAACATAAACATTTCTTTGAAAAAGTTTGTAATAACAATTAGAACAAAATAATAGCATTAATTAAAATGAAGGTAAAAAAGTGAAGGTAAATTCAAAAATATTAGTTTTAATTTACAGACAATCTAATAATCTTTTCGTAAGTAGATAAATATATAAAATGTTTTTTGTGTTAAATGAAAACATTTAGTTTTGAAAATGTTTTATTTGAACATAATCTTTAGATGTTTAGTATAACAATTTTACACCATCAGAGTCTCATAGAATAATTAATACTTAATTGATACCAGTGCAATGAGTCGAGACAAAATACTCCTACTGTAAGTTAGTAAGAAAGTTGTGTGTTTTAGAAATTTTGTAATTTTTAGCACCAGCTTAAAGTTACAATATTATAAAAGAAACGGAAGAATACAAATTTTTGACTAAATCAGACTGTACAAAATATAGATTTTAAATGACGGAATTGATTTTCTTAAAATCAGTTTAAATGACCTTAGCGTTAAAAAAAAAGATTAAAATTAGAGAACAGACTGACACACAGATACACCGTTACATACTAAAACTTATAACACCCTTTCGATTTTGTTGTTTTTTTAATCTACCTAAAGCCAAAACCAGGTAAAAATTTTAAAATTTTTCAAAAAAAATTGTAAAACAGTGATTAAAAAAAAGTCAACATTTATTATTATGTAAAAAAAAAATTTCACCAAAAAATTTGCGTTAAAAAACGCACTGCGGCAAAAACTGGGAATAATAAAGATGAAAATCATCATCAATAAAACTTATTGATGATGAGAAACTATCGAGAGCTAAAACTATGATTGAAAGAAGCAAATTAATTTATGCAGCAAACTTGATTGTGAAAAAGTTTTTATTAAAAAGCTACAAAATGGACATTTTTTTATATCTTCTGCCGTCTTCTTTTCTTATTCTATTTTTATTAAATATATATGTATATATATGTATATTTTTTTTTTTAACAATTTTTGAATTTCTTTTTGTTTCTGTTTGTTATTTTTCTGAACCTAAAAACCCTGTGTTTAATTTTTTCGTTATCTTATTTTAATTTTAATTTTATAATAATTATTATATTCTAGGCATTGTTTTATGCTTCTTTCTCTTAATTTTTGGCATTTTTATTATTTTGTCATCTTATTGTCTATGTATGTTTTCCTAGTAATTTTAATATTTTTGGTTTTTTTTTATTACATTTGTATTCTATTATTTGCCTAATTTTTATTTTGTTTTTTTAGCATTTTTTCATTTATAATCTAGTAAAAGAAATATATTTTTTTAATTTAATGCTCATTATTACAATCTTATTACTTTCTTTCTTATTTTAAAATCCTTATTTTTTTTGTTACGATTTTCTTCTTTTTTTTTTTAGATATGATGTTTATCTTTTTGTACTATAAAGCCTTGTCTTTGCTCATTTGCTTTTTTAACGCTTTCTATGCAGTCAGTTCATCACTCTAATTTGCTCTAGAATTTGAGTGTGAGTTAACTTGTGATATGTAAAGTGACTTGAAAAGCTTAACACCGTACGAAAACCTCAGTAAGTCACGTACAAAATTTTTTTTATAATTAACGTTTATCAAATAATTTTGAAGTTATAACAAATAAAATAATTTTATTTTTAAAAGTCACGTTTGCTTGCTTATTTTTAGATACATATTCTTGATGAAGTTATTTTAAACTTTAAAGATGATTTACTTTTGAGAGAGCGATTTGAATGCTGTTCTGTTAATGTAAATTTCAACAATATGAGATAAGACCAATTTGTAGAGATTTCACATTCTTGAAGTTTCTACAAATTTTATTTGTTGCCACGCATCAGTCCTTGTCGGTTTCATTTTCAAAAAATGTTTATTTATTCTTTTTAAAATACTTTTATTTATTGTACTTTATTATTTTTAATACAAACATAGATATTCTGTGTACACCTGCATACCTACTTTTGATGGCTTACAAAATATCAGCTAAATACTTAATAGATGCGTACACTCATATGTTTGAGCGCTCTAGCTCTGAAATAGATAGACTATTGTGCTTTAATGTCGCTTTGCAACAGTAATTTACTTAACAAGTTTGGAAAGTGAAATTTCCCACATGAGCACTTTATTTGCAGCACTCTTTTCAGTCGTGCTGCATTAGAGCGAATAGAGAAAATTTCTTTCCGAAAAAGTTAGGTAATTTTTTTTTAGCAAAGAATATCTCTAATTTTTTAATAATATTCACTCTAAATTTTTAATAATAAAAGATTTAGTTTCTTACTTATTTTTCGGTTGGTAAAGTTGCTCTCGGCGGTCTCCTATAAGTTGTAACAAGAAAACAAAAAGTTTAATGTCTAATGTCACTGGCTTGATTCTGCAAAAAAATCATTGCTTTGCTGAAATACTTTGAGTTATATTTTTCTCAATGTATTTTTAAATTTTAGTATTGCGTATTTATAGCAGAATGGTTATACCACAAAAACCCTAAAAGAAGCTGTGAATTATGTGAAAAGAGGGCTTGCAGACGCTTATTTGCTTGATGTAAGAAAAAGCACCAAAACTGAGACTCATCACATATTTAAAAAGCCACTACTTCAATTTTTTTTATAGGTACTCTAATTAATATATAAATAAATTGTTATTTAAAAAAAAATAGTGAATTAATAACGGCTTTCTAAATTATATTAAAGCCGTATAACTGCGTTAAAGAAACTAAATTAAACAAAAGTTAAGTTGATTACGGATTAATTTTAAAATTTATTCTTATTGCGTATCAACTTAATTTAAATGTACAATAAATATTTAATTCGTCTTTAAATGAATTCACCTTTAGGGTTAATGATTATTAATTACGTCTGTTATAAATATTAATGTTGCAAAATATAATTTATTCTTTTTTAAATTGTATATAATGTTTATATTTTAATACAATGAAAACATCGTTTTACTCTTTTATACAATGTACCTAAGCTAATAGATTAAACATTCACAAGCGGCGGAATGATGATAATTATAGAGCAAAGTGTATCACAACCTTATTGCTGCCGCTCAAACTTGCAGTCTCATATCCCGGCTTAGAATGTGAACTTTAAAATCTTTTTGTTGTACAAATTAGCAAATACATACATATTTAATAAGTTTTGAGAAGTGGAATGAAACAGGAGAAAACTGTGTGTATATTTTTGTTTATAAAAATTACTTGTTTAATCAATTAAACAATGAGCTTTTGTCAAAATTTTGAAAGGTGTTTCACAGTCTATATGCATGGGTTTCAACGGTTAGTACTCAGAAGCGGTATTAAATTATAACTTATAGCATCCACAAAAGCACTCAGATAAAGGTTCAGATATTAGTTAAAAATAAAAGCATTGCAGCGCTAAAAACAACATCTGACAGCCAATCAGATCTTCTTATTAATTATAAAGCCGACAAATTTTATCTAATATTTTTTTGAGTATATACTTTTAAGTAGAGAGTTATTTTGATTGCTGCTATTGGAATGAAAACGTAATAAGATCATAATTATTCAATTATTTTGCAACCTAGTGTAACGGATTTTAATTTTTTTTTGACAACAGGAAACATACTGACGACTTAACTAATTATCCAACTACAAACTTACATCAATAAACTAATTATATATGTTACTAAAGAATACCTTATAATAACTGGCTTTTTTAACATAAAAATCTTTCAGTGATATCATTGTTAATAGATTCGTCAAAACTGACAATAAAGTTGTTTTACTGTTTCAAAATAATCTAACAGAAATTAAGTAAACTTAAAACGCTAATAAATGATAATAAGAATAGCGACTGAAAGAATACAAAGCCCTATTAGTTGTCTCAAAGACAGATCAAAATAATACTTTGCAAAAATAACATTGAAAAAAGGACAAAAATTTAAGAAGTAGACTTAAAGAACGTTAGATACAGTTGAACACATGGCCTAATCATCTGTAAATTTCAGTAAAATCTCAAAAACTAACTTTACTGCTAAAGATATAAAAACAACTTGATAAAAAATAATGTTCCAAAAATTTGAGCATTCAGCGAAAAAAAAATTACAGAAAAAGACAGTGAATATAAGCTTAGACTGACTGAACTCTTCATCGCCCTAGCCAACAAGTGCCTTTTGGGTCAAAACTTGTTCCTGAAAATTATGATTAGGATGTCGTTTGATTTGGTATGGCATATAAGCTTTTTTGAAAAAAATTAAGTTGTTCTCAAAAATTGCAAAACTTATAAGCAATTAAGTACAAAAAAAAGTATGATTTTACAGAAATATTTCAAAAATTATTTGAGATTTTTCAAATTTAGAAAAAAATAAAAAAAGAATCAAAATTTTCTAAAGAAAAGCTTTAATTCCCGAAACTGTACGAATTAATATTTATAATTTTTGAGGGAAAAATCGTCTGTAAACAGGTACTCCGGATCTGCAACCCGTTACGCTTACTTATGAATATTATTTCAGACCTTTAATGAATAAATGCCATTTTAGCTTATTAAAGATAAAAATTAAAAACTGAAAAAATTCAGGCACTTGCAGGATGAACAATAATAAACAATAATCAGCGATTCAAAAAAAGGTATTGCATTTATTTAATTAGTTATTTATTAATTAATTAACATTTTTTTTGTAGCGCAAACATTAACATTGCGATAATTGCGACAGGTGTGATAATTGTTGTTAAACTATAAAGACTCCAGAATAGATTTCCGCTGGAAGAACAAAGAATTTTTCAAATTTGTAAAATTTCAAATAGGTTTTGAGATATAACTATTGATGAAAAGTCTTTCTTTTTTTTTCACCAATTGTTTATATATAACTTTTGCTAGTTTTTCAAAAAGCTTTTCAAAAAATATTTACATGCCAAAGTCATTCAAAAGCAAATAACACGTCAATCATAATTTTTTAAAAATTAGAAAAAAGTTAACCTTAAAAACACTTGTTGATTGGATTTTATTAGCTGATTTAAATATGTTAATGTAGATCTTTAAGACCTACAAATTTATACTTGCCTAGGAACTTGCTTAGTTGTTATATAAAAATATAACAACTACACATTCCAAACCTGCCGATAAAAATGAAGACAAGAGAAGAAATACAAGATAAAGACTTGACAACTTAAAACAGCAAACACACAAATATATTACAAAACTTTAGTAATGATAAAGTTTTGTTTATAATTTATTATTATATATAATAATTTATTTAGTTCAGTTGCTCTAGTTAAATTAAGCAATACCGAAACTAGTTCATTTAGGACCTACCGTAAATAAGTAAGTGACTATAATAGTAATATAGTACTAATAACGACCCAAATATCGAAAATTTTTAGTTGCTTCTAATGTAATTTAATCTGTTTGTATTTGGTAGCTTTTAGAACTCATTTTTACAGCTGGTCTTTATACTGCTTTAGGGTAAACATGCCTGCTGTAAGGTGGCTTGATTTGATGTAACATACTGAAGTGTTTTTCTCTCATCTCTTGCAAGATAAATATTCGAATAACATAAGCAAGTTTGCGCACAAAAGACGTTATTAAACGATCATGAATTAAGAAAGCGTTTCATTGAGTTAGATTTTATAATTTTGATTGTGGAAGAAAAGTATATAAAATGATTGTATAGATTACAATAGGAACGTTAGTGGTATTTTGAGTGACGGTTTTCTTTTGTGTGTGAACTTGAAGTGGTCCAAACACTTGGGCATTTAATGTTGACGGCTCATCGGAGCTTTTGTTGAAAAGTCAGCTTCAAATATCATTGTCTTTGTTGGTTTCTTAAGTATACAAAAAGTAAGCTATCTAACATTGATGAACGATTCAATTTTGACGAGCTCATTTAACAACCAGTTTATGTGTTTATTAAATGTTGTGCTTCGATAGGTTCCTTATTTTTATTTTGTTTGTTTCATTGTTCGGATTTCAACATTACACTTTGCCATATGTTGTATAACGTGAGACAGCACTTTTAGTTGCTCACTTTATTTACATTTTCTAATGCGCAATCCTCTAATGAAACAATTTTGAACAAAATAATTTTTACAGATTGAACAATTAAAACAAACTTATTTGCATTGTTTGAAGACTTTTTCAGAACTTTTAGTAGTAAAGATTTTCTAAGTTTAAGTAATAAATATTACTGCTGAAGATGATCTCTAACACTTTTTCAGAAATTTCATAAACCTTACTATTACATTATAACTCTATCTCATTTTTTTTTAAATTGGAATCTTAAGCTGATTTCTTTGTATAAGACAGCAATCTTATAATCATTTTATAATATAAAATGTTAGCATCTTATTTCTTAAGTCGCTTTACAACTTTTCTATATTCGTTTTTAATGCTTGCCAAACTTAATAAATTATGTCGGATTCTTCAGCAGAATAAATAACAAAAAACATTATATAAATCAACAAAGTAAAGACCAAGTTATCCATTAAGATAGAAAACACTAGTAAAATATGTATTTGTTTATATAGAGTTTAAAATAATTCAAAATTATTAAAAAGAAATTTTATTTTTAATAAAAATTTGATTAAATACATTTCATTGCTTTTTTACTAGTAATCTAATAGTATAGTCGTAGAAAGAAAGACATATTATAAAACAGCTTAACGGTTTAACGTTTACAAATTACAGTTAAACGTTTCTACCTACAACAACAAAAAAATTTGAATTCAATACTCATATTGTACTAAAAGTGTTAAAATGACGAAAATGGGTAAGACAAAAGATTTAGGTATGTTAAAGGAAATCAAATTTAACATAAAATTTAATTGTTTCTGATTCAAATCTAATGTTTAATCTTCCTATAGAAAACGTTGTAGTTAAAGCCAATTCAATTAGGATATGCATTTACCTACAGAAACTGTAAGCATTTCAAATTGAGATAGAGTAACAATATAGCTTTTCTTTTACGACGTTTTTATCTATCCCCTCAAAACTGTCTAAAAACGTTTTCTTAAATATAATTGATGAGGTTTACCCAATACGTGATTGCCATTATTTCATTTTATTGAGCCATTTTAATTTTTTGTCATAAAACAGTTGCAGAATAGTCTACTTTTATAACACCTAAACTTTTGTGTTTCCCGTCTAAACTATAGAAATACATGTTCTTTTTGAAATGAAACTCTAAAATCAAATGCTTTTAGAAACTTTTATTGTCTGTCATTATTTGTGGCACTTGCGATGTTAACAGTGATACAGCAACTTTCATTATATTTTAGTATGTTGCTGATATTGTTAGTGCACATAACCATGTTCCATGTAGCTTAGGTTAGTTAGGTTAGGCTATTATTTGAGTTGTTTACTTTTTTTTTTACTATGTTGTTCAAGATTATAACGAATTAAGTAGCTAATATTGTTAGTGCACATAACTATATAACTATATGCTTAATAAAGTTTTAGTTAGTTAAATTATTACTTTCTTTGTTTTTGACTAATTAGTCATTTTAGTTGTAGCCTGGCTCAGCAAGGTTTTTTTTTGTAATTAGGTTGAATCATCTTTTGAAAAATAAACATTTTATAACAATTTAGTCTCTGATTTTTATATTTTAGCGGCGCTTTATGCTCTTCGAGGATTGTAAAAAAAATATCTTTTCTTCACATTGTTGTGGATGTTTTGTCACACAATACTAATTGTTATTTATGTAATAAAAACTTGTTATTTGTATAAGAAATGAGATAAGAGTCACTGCAATTATTACGTAATACATAAATAAAAACTTGAAAAGTTAATTTACATTAAATGTCAAAATTAAATCATTTTTATTGAGAGCATAAAGGGTCGTTTTGACTATAGTGGACTTACTAAATGCTCTACGGCTTGGGTAGAAAACCTTAGTATGTTGGCAAACGTGCTTGTAATAGTAAATTCAAATTGTTTACTCAATTAGATTTAAAAAATTTTTTTTTTGAAAAGTACAGAAAATTACTTGACTTAATTAAAAATAGTTGATTAAAAGTGCTGCATATAGATACTCAGAAATGATAAAACCTAGAATTAACTGCAATCAATTATTTGCCATGTATCAATATTTTTTTATTATAGTATCATTAAAATTAGGTATATATATTTTAGATTAAACAACTGAATTTCACAAAAATATTCACAATTTTGCTATAAAAATGCAAAAATTTAAGAATTTACCAAGAAGCTAATAACTTTTATTTTGAATAACTTTCAAAGAAGATTTATAAAAGAAAGAGTAAAATTTTGAAACTCCTTATTTGTAGAGTTTTTAGTTCTGTAGAAAGTGACGTATAAGTTCGTAATTGTTAAAAACAAGATAAAAAATACACTATTTGCAAAAAAATGCAAGTATTTTTGGTCAGGATTGTTATGACAGGCTTACGATAGTCTAATATTTTGTTTGAAACTACAAACTAAAAATTCAAAAAGTGTCAAAAGAAAAATAATTAATTTTGTGAATAGCGGACACCCTAAAATATATATATACCTTTGGGCTTTCTATTGTCCAATGTGTTTCTCTCTCCCCTACCTATAAATTTTATTCATCTACTCAGTTACTAAAAGATTTTTTACATTCATAGACTTGTAATGTTGTTAGCTTTTAATTGGGATCATTGCTTGTCAGTTGTTACCGACGATAACCGAGACAAACTCTGGATAATTAATTGTCTATTTCGGGATAAATCATAATTAGTAAATGCAGTGTCTGACCTAAAGCAAGTATCTGCAAAAAGCGTTTATGCGCTTTTTTAAAATTGACTTTTGGCTTTTTTAAAAACTTTGACCTAATAACGCAAACGCACGATCAACTTGAATTTAGATCAAGCAAGTAGTCAACACCAAAATTGTTCTGTTCTTATTAGAAAATAGTAAATATTGTAGAAGCTGGTGAAGCTTCTTTAATGTAAATTTCGTGGAAACTGGTGAAGCTCCATTAACGTAATGTTGATCTGTAACCTCTCAAAAACGTTCGATTGCGGACATGAGAGCACTTAGCTGGAAATCTTTATTTCTACAAAATTAAAAAAAAACTGAAGAAAATATATATAAACAGAAAAAAATTAGGCTCAGTTGTTCTCAAACAATAAAAAACATTATAATTTAAAAAAGCCAACAAGCAGCTACAATAGACTAGACAAAAAACGTAAGTGTTTTTTTAAAAATTATATTAAAAAAATCTTTTAAAGTGAAAAAAAAATACGTTAAAATTTTTATCTTAAAGTTTATCTACTCTAAATACCAGAAAAGTATTTATTTTGTTATACGGATTTATTTGTTACTAACAAATGTGGATTAGAAATAAATTATCAATTTTCATTGTATTTATGGTTTATTATTTTGGCGATACATAATATAAAATATATATAATAAACATTTCTATTACGTATAACTCAAATGATTTTTGCAGTGTACGTCAGAATAGTTTGCAAATGAAAGAATTTTTCCCTATTTAAATAACAGTTATTGTTATATTTATAACAATTAACACAATAATTTTATAAATTATAGCTTATGTGTTATTCTGATGTACCAACTATATTATTGTAAAACTTTATTAAAACCCATTTAGTAGTTCTTGCGTAAAAGAGTAACAAACATCCATACATCTATTCATGTACCCATCCATACATTCATCTGTACATCTATCCATACATCTATCCATACATCCATCATTCCTTACATTCATCCACATATCTACCCATAAATCCATCCATACATCTATCCATACGTTCATCCATACATCTATCCATACATCTATCCATACATCCATCTATATATCTATCATTCCTTACAATCATTCACATATCTATCCATACATCGATCCATACATCTATCCATATACATAAACATTCGCGTTTATAATATTAAGCAGGATTATTATTATTAATACACTAATTTAGTACTTTCATAAGCTCTTCAAAGTTTATTTGAGTACTGATTGACATTTTGTACTATTTAAAATGTAAAGAGTGTTTTGTATTTTCTTTTATCATTGTTACTCTCATTCAGTATATTCAAAGATTCATATATTATATTTATAAATATGATGTGCAGTGTTATAAAACTACTTTTAGATTTTTTATATTTGCGTTTTGTTACACCTTCGGAAAAACATTTAAAATTCAGCTTTTGGATGAGCGCGTCTTTTTGATGTTAGTGCCGCCTATTTAAAGTGTTATTGAATTATTCAGATCTGTACGGTGGTGTGAAACAGCGAGTAAACGCACAATAATGTAAACCTCACCCTACAACACCAATTGTGTACCACCCTGAGCGACGTTTTACTCTCTTTGTTGTTGTACATTGTGTTGGCAGTTGTCAGCTTCCAGAAACTGTTTCTCCTATTTGATTTTCATTCAAGATTAAGCAACTCAAGAAATACCGAATGTTAACTTCCCTTGCTAATTTGACCAATTTTGTACTAAATCGGAAAATATACATATTACACACTGCTGACGCGGCGGCGTTAGTAATTTTCTAGAAGATGGAGTTTCTACCAGACATATTTTTATGAACGTATATCTTTACTTTTAAAACGAAAACAAAATGTTTTAGATGTTCCACAGAAGCGTTGGTGTATTAAAGATAAACTAAAAGATCATTAAACTGAAATGATATTTATCTTTTATCATTAATTAAACTTTCAAGATTATTACTAAACGTTTACTTCTCCTTGAAAACATTCAGAAGTTTTTACAATTCTTTTGGATTACCTAGTACATATTATTATGGTTTCATACTAAAAATAAAAGTTGTCTTTGCTGCCTTTGTTAACCGCACAACTTAGTTAATTGAAACAACGACCAATATTTAGCGTTTAATTGTACAGAACCATGCAAAACCTTATTATAAACAGCAATTAATAAAATTATTTATTGCTTATGTTTTGCTCATGTTATTATTAATTGTACAGAACCATGCAAAACCTTATTATAAACAGCAATTAGTAAAATTATTTATTACTACTTTTATTGATCTACTGATTAGTATCAAAAATTAAAAAACAAATGAGTAGATCTACAAATCAATTAATTTTTAAAAACTCACTTTGTAGCCACTTAATTTGTCGATAAAAATTATAAAATTTTGTCAAAGTTAAACTTACCTATCTGGGCTTAAATTGTAGATCTATATAAAAATAGCTCTAAAATAAAAGTTACAATAAGGCTGTTTCTTAAATTTAACATGAAAATTCATCTTAAAACTTTTTATTTTTATCACTTTTATTATTTAAAAATATAAGAAACGAAACGTTATGAGTAGTAAATAATTTTATAATATATAATTAAAATCTGGCACTGTAATACATCGTGTGCCAAACATATTATTAACAACATAGAGCATAAATTCAGAACTAATCAAAGTAATTAACTTATAAACCAAGCTGTTTTTGTTGTTGGCTCTGACTTATTGGAGTTTCTAGTGCATTGCTTGCTTTCTGGGAATAAAAACCTTCGTTACAAAAAGTCTAAAAATATATTATGTGTTTAAGACACAGTTTTAGAGTATTTTTATTTTGCACTGAACACAACTGCGGTTTAGTGATTTTCAAGTTTTAATTTTTATTGTTTATGAAATAAACCTTAAATGTTCAAATTAATCAACCATCTTGAGTAAAAATCTTTAACTCTTTAGCACCCACTTTCAAATTAAAATTTTTTAACTATAAAATGTAAGTGCATACTTTACTTACATTTATTGTAATACTGCTATTTGTTTTGCTTTAGACTTAATAGCATTTCACTAATTGTAGACATTAAAATTAAAACAGTTTCTTAATACTTGTCTACTTGATTGGCCAATTTGTTCACTAAACCACTGAACTTGCTCTTTAGCGGTACTACTGTGAGATACTAACTCTTTGCTACGCGTATTATTCTATTTTCAAAACCAATACTGTGATTTCAATTTTTTTATTTTATTACTGTAGCGTTGCGTATACTTTAGTGTCATTTTTGTTTAAATCAAAGTTATATCTCTTTCATCAACAATTTGTAGGTAACATAAAGAAAAATTTAAAAACAACAAAAAGCTTTCTGAAATATTGACTTCAATTAAATTTAAAATTTGATTAAGTATTGAAAGTGTTGAAGTATTTATAATCTTAAATAATAAATCCAAGATAAAACAAATTATTATTAATTACAGTATTACTAATTGTTTTTATTTAAATAATTATTATATTAAAAATTAATTAATTAATTATATTAATAATATAATAAAGTAATAAAGGTAATAGTGTAAACTTATACCAAGTCGATAATGAGAAAAACCGTAATGAGTCTAATTTATATAAGTACCAATCTATCAGTGCATATAATAAACTTTATAATGTTTAGATGAGTAGCTAGGTAATAGTACCTATTTTTAAATCACAGTAAAAACATTAATCTAACTATTTTTTAGCATCAATTAAGTCAATCCATAGTCAATAATTATTATATTGTAAATAACAAAATTTTAACCTTTTTTTCTATGCACAGTTTTAACAAGTTAATGTTTTTTCTGTATTAAAGCAGCTTTTTTAATTAACATTTTTTTTTTATTTTGACAAAACAATATTTATTTAAAACGTTCCTATAGTGATGTAAAATTTAATTATTTTAGCTACGTTAAACATTTGGTATTAACACAAACAAGAATAGCTTTAAGTAGGCAAAACACATGCCGGCCAATACTATTGTTTTTTCTTTGTTTTGAAAAATATCTTGTTATTTTTAATTAATTCCAGATTTAAACTAAATCTGAAGTTGCTGACCTTTAGGTTCTCATAAATTACATTAAGCAGAAATTATAAACAAGCTTTCTTTTAACAACTTTTAGTTTTCTTCCAAATGAAGAGTCTAATTTTGCAGTGTTTGTCTTCCTGGCACAAAAGTTCTAAAAATTTGAAATTTTTAAATACTTTTAAATACTTTTAAAAACCAAATTTATGTAGATATAAAAGTTTTTAAAATAATTATAGGCAACTAAATCATATAGTAGCATAGCAACTTTTTAAATATATAATGATTTGCCAAACTGGAACGCTTTTGTTTATTATCACTTGACATTAGAATTAATTCCAAAAAAAGTAATATTGAAGATCTTTTACGGCACGTCATGTTAAACTAGTCTACAGTTTTTTTATCTTTATAAATACGTATTGGTATATGGATAAAAGAGTTTTGCTTGAAGCGGTTTTATACTGTGTACCCGGATATATGTAGGTATTTATAGTTTTTGAGGAACTATTTTCAATGTATGTATTGAGCATGAGACTATATACATATTTTAAAAGACCTTATAAGTGTTTGAAATATGTTTATTTGCTATCTCTGCTATGATAAGAACTATAGGAAATGCTTACAGAATAAACGTCATAATATTGTCAATAGAAAAAGCTTCTAAAACGTGCCATTCATTAAACCTGTCCCTTCACACACTTTTCAACTTATCAATTATTAAATCATCGGTAGTACTCCAACTAATAGAATCAGTGGTCCCGTGAATGAATTGCAAGGGCTTTAAGAAGCAGATACTTAAGCCACAGGGGGTACAAATATTGTGGGTTTTGGACGCTAAGTACGCATTGTAATCCTAATCTACTTGACACTAAGCATACAATGGTTTTGTGGCGTTTCTTCACCTTTTATACTTTAACAATGTTTTTATAAAAAGATTTAAAACTATTTCTCTATGTTGAAAGCTAAATAAAAGAACAATAGAAAACTGATTTTTCATAAAGAAGTTATGAACATTTGTGACACGTGCATTAAGAAGGGCGCAAAACAGCACATAACAAACAAGACAAAAATTAAAAATTGCTTTAAAGAAGTGAATTCTTGTGAGAGGCAAGCTTTTATGTGGCTAAATGTGATGTTTCATGCATCAATGCGTTGTAATAGTAACAATTGTAATTGAATTTATTGGACTGTGTAAATTAGTAAATAATTGTCGTCCTAAACAGCCCTGTTTCAATACATTGTTAGCAGAACACGGAGACTCCCGTTGAGACTTACTTACACTTCGGGAATTATTTCGACCCCAGACTTATTGTACCAGCGAATAAATATTTCGGTCGTTATTCTATTCCTATTCAAACGCCCTGGGATTTTCACAACATCCAAAACATTTCAAAGAACATAACTTAAACCACCCTGCTGCCTACAAAACACTATATTTGCTCAAGTTCAAGTTTGTAATTTTTGATGCTGAGTTTATTCATTAAGCCAAATAAACAAACTTATATATAGATATAGGTAATGTTATAAAAAATTGTTTATACATATTAATATCTGAACATTTTTATACTAATCTTTAAAGCTTCTAATATTTACACTGTATTTATTGTAAATTTATAAATTAGATTTATTGCAAATTTAGAACAATATCCTAAACAAATTTACACAAAAACGCTGATCAACCTCAAGACTACTTAAAAACTCTATTGATATTACAATAAAATGTCAGGGTGGTTTTTGGTTACATTGAACCACCAAAAAAGTTAAATGTTCAAATCTAGACAAAGTTTTTCTCGGTTAGGTATATTTTGATCCTATTAAAGCAAGGTCAGCTAAAAATTATAAGAAGTGTATGACTCTGACATTCATCTATTTCATCCAGAAAAAAGTCGCTGAATGTATTAAGTACCTGCAGTCTATTAGGTTAATGTAAAGAAACAGCATTTTTTCTATAAATATGACATCAATTTTTAGTAACTTCTGTGTGTTTGTGTTGCACCCTAAGTCACCTGTGTCTTGTGTTGAGATAGAAGCAAACGTTTCCAGGAAGTTTGCAAGAAGGTTTTGCCTGTACGCGTGTAAATCACGAGAATTAAACTTTGGGTGTTACGACGCAAAAATAGATTTACAAAAAGATTTTGATCGTTATGATCTATTTAGATTATGTTCTCTAGCTCTCAAAATAATTCCGAGAGATAAAAAGTGTGATCAAGTTTAGACCGAATGTTGATGAAAGTTTTGAATTTTGTAAAGTAAGTACCGACTGATAAAATGCTTATCAAAATTTTAGTACTTTTATTGTTGCCATTTCAGATTTGTCACTATTAGAGATTTAAAAATAATATGTTTTTTTATAAAAATGGTTTACAAATTAGTCGAAATGTTTATTGACGACAGACTAGCTTAGCCTAATTTCTTTTTATCGCTAACGATAATATTTTTATTATGTTCAACCCTCCCTTTCCCAGAGGCACAGCAATTTTGCTTAATTTAAAAATCAATACGGTCTTTGACAAGTAATGATAATAATAACAAAATTATTCTTATTATTATTATTACTATATGATAATTTTAATCATTTAATATAGAAAATTGAATACTTCAATTAATCTATCATGTTCTTTTAAAACGAAGTTGTCGAATAGGAAGACATTAAAACTATGTGTCTTAAAAAGATGTGTTTCAATATTTAAGAAAATAAAGAATAATGTATGAGTTTAATCATCATTAATTAAAAACATGTAAAAGCTGTTTGAAACAATTTCAACAAAAGATCTGTTTTAAGAAAAAAATTATTGCTGCAAAAAATTTGAAAATTAGAAAGTTTGCGTTTTACATAAAAAAACTACAATTTTTTTGACGTATTGAAAGAAAAAATTGTTTTTTCTAATGCTAGCTAGCACATCATTAGCCGTCTTTCAAAGCAGATTGCAAAATGTTGGAAAAAACCCAGAGTTACATAACAGTTATTCTTCTTGCCGGTCTGCGACTAGAGTTGTCATTGTGAGTGAAAATATTTTAATTCTAAAATTTGCAGAAGGATAAAAATCTGGCAAAATTAAAATCAACAATCAAATCAAAAAATTTAAAAAATGCTTTATAATATTGTTCATAAATTATTTAGATCTACTTTTGCAGTGTAATTTTTATTGTCTTCGATAGTATGATTATCGACAAATGTCAAATCATGTCTATAACATCGTACGTTTCTCGGTTTAAACAGAGAAATGTACGATATTATAAAAAACGTATAAAATTGAACATACGTTCGAAATTTCATGGCAAGAGTAGATCTAAATAAATTAAAAAGGCAATGTTTACAAATACTATATCCTTGGCAACTATCTAGAAGGTTTTTTACCAGTGACTGGCTTATGTACAACTATTGATCCAATCATCCACAGTATCAAATTGTTCAAAAATGTATTGTCTTTGTAATAAATCTAATGATGTCGTTGACGTCTACATCAGCTTTGACAGTTTCTACAGACAACAGTTCAAACAGTGTTTCACTGTTGAAATGTTCGGTTGTCGGAAATAGGATGAAATAAGATTTATCGGCAGTGGAAACATGTCTATCTAAAGTAGAAAATGTTTAACGTTTATGATACAAATAAAATTAAATTTCCTATAATCTGAATAGTGTTACTAACCATTAAAAGTAAAAAAAAACTGTTTTGGTTACTATGCTGTCTTAGTATACCGGTGGCATAAGCGTTTGAAATTGGTTAAATGCAGTTAACAATCTTCATGTCATAAAATACGTCATACAATCACTTGATTGGAGATTTGATTTGTGTTTATGCACTGAATTGACGTTTACAATTATTGGTGAATAACAAATAAAGTACTTTTTCCATCGTAGTTTCTTTTTTTTTATCAACAAATTCTTTTACTTGATTTTCATTCAGCTTGATAATTATATGTATATTTTAATTATAATAAATCTAGTCTCATATTAAAAGTTGAGTGTAAACAAGAACCAGTAAACTGTTCAATAAAAAATAAATAAAATTGTTCGTTGAATTGTGCGGTTTAATTTTTAAATGTTCTTTGTAATTTAAACAATAAAAAAGCATACATTTGACACTTTTAGATGATTAAGTTGGAAAAGCTGCATTGAAAAAATTAGTCAACGATATTCGTTTCCTGTGATCGGTTTGCAATATTTATTTTGCTATTGACAAATCAATAGCATAAAACGTGTGGAAGTAAACACACGTTGTCTAATGTAAGTTTTGTAGAGTTTAAATGGGTTTAGGATTGATTCTGCTACAAACTCGAATCTATTGAAGGATTCAAGAGGTGAAACAAAACTGAAAAAGTAAGCAAACTCTTTGAAACGCGACTAAAATAACATACGATTTTTCGTTCTCTGAAATGTTAAAATTCCGTCAGTGTATAGTTAATTAGGTGTGGCCAGTTTGTAAGATGATATATTGAGTTTGGTGTCAATGAAACAGTAAACATAGTAAACTAAGATGAAGAGTATGGTAGCTCTCTCAAAGTGTTTATTGTAAGCGACCTCCCCGGAAAGCCCTTGAAAGCTCAGCACTCCCAAGATGAAGCTGAAGCCAATATTGACAAACTATTGTTGTTTTTAATTCATCAAAAACGTTGTGTGGCTGTTTATGCAAATAAGAAATGACCATTGATTGCTCACACATTATATAAAACACAAATTGTTGTCGTTACGTGACAAAATTCGTTTATTCTATTCTGTTTTGGTATTATTAAAATATATTGCGTGTTCACTACATTAAGAAAATCGAAGCGTGAAGACGTGAAGGGAAATAATGTAGTCTCACGATAATAGTACCTTTGTGCTTTAAAAACATTTAATATTTTCTTATCTTAAAAGAGATCTCCGTATTTGCCAAATGTTATGAAAAGAGCTTATTTGTCATCGTGTTATTATTAAGGCCATTCCTCGTAAAAGCAGGTGGGTTAAGGTACAACGTTTTCAAACCCTCCAAAATATACATTTCATTTTTTGTTACAAATAAATAGTTTATATTATTCAAACTTTCGTAACCGGATGATTCCTTGTTTTGAATCACAACACACTATATCCAGGTAACCTCAACTCGAAAATAAACAAGACTTGTTTGTTCATCCATATATGAAATCCCTTTTCATTGACATTGATTTCTGGCCGACTTTTAATATAGCAAAAACCACAATCTAGAAAGAATTTCAACGAGTAATAAAAAATATTTAATTAAGCCAAAAATAAAAAAGTGGAAAATATTTCATTTTTATGTACGTAATAACTAAGATAAGCAATCAATCATTAGTTTGCAGTAGGTCTAAAGTAACAAAAGAAAGCTATTCATATCGTAAATATTGAGCAGCATACTTTGTTTTATGATTATCCTGTTATATTTTTGTAGATATTTAATTGTTATTTTAAATGTAGAAAAAATCATTTATGTAGATATAGTCCGACTATAAATAAATGTAAAGGATCTCTTGTTAGATTTTAAATCGATCTAGAACAGTTCAGTCGACGAAAGCAGATATGTAATAAGTAATGGACTCAATTTTTACGTATGTATTTGTTTCATATTTATCGGTGTTTTTGCTAAGATCTGTATACTACTTTATTCAATGTTATTTATCTAGTGAAATAATAAATGAACACGAATATCTCACAATTTTGTAGTACAAACTGCATGATTGTATACTGCATACTGCATAGTTTATTAAATTAATTAATAAGATTTACACTAAATTAAAAATTTAATCTATTCTTCTAACAAAAACAAAAAACGTTAAATATGTTTAACAAAATTTTGCTTGACGATACAAACAAACCAGCGTTGTAGAAATAAATAATTTAATTCAGTAAAATGTCTTTAAAATTTTGCAAAAACTGCGCGATTAGTTAGTTTTAGCATATAGATTTTTAGTTGAAAAATTAGTTTTTGAAAGACGATAGACGCTTGCTTTTTTCGGTTAGCGTTTTAAACTACTGAAAACAAGTATTAGGCACAAAACTCACACTTTGAAAAAATCTTAATTTTTTAAAAGCAAATACTTATTTAAATCTTAAAAAATAAACAATTCAGAACAAAGATATTTATATTGGCTAAATCTAAGTTGATAATTTTATTTTAGTATTTTAAAACATTGTAAATTTTTCTAAATAAGATTGCCAGCGATTAAACTAATCTAGTTGTGTTGCAGTGCTAGATTTAGTTGGAAATATTACTGTTGTTTTCTTGTATATGTAATTGAATAAATAAACTATTTTTAATTTTATCAATTAATTTCTTTTTATAAGTAATTTTTATCAAAGATTTCTAATTTTTTCAAGAAGAAGTTGTCAATAATGCTTGTGAAATCAGCTGTGACCTGCTAGTAACTGACAGTGGTCTCAGAATCTACATTCAAAATTTATTGTAAGAAACAGTTGAGAATTTCCTGAAAATATATATCTCTATAAAACTATCTATAACAAATGTTATAGATAGTTTTGTTTGAGATTTATAGTTTATCAATATTTAAAAATTAATATCTGAACTATATTCCATCTTGAAAACTATAATAACTACATACAAAGAATAGCAAAACTACATCGATAGCTTAAGAAGTTTTATTCACAAATATATTTTTTTATATTAAAAAAAACTGTACGCGTAAGAATGTTGCTCAATTAAGTATGTTGCACAAATTTAAATATTTGTCATCTTGTCAAAATATATTGCATGCCGTTTTATCTTTTCTTCACGCTCTCTACCGTAATTAAATGAGAGCACTATCTAACTGTTTGGCTATTTTTTTTAAACAAATGTGCATAAATCTAAATTGTTAGATAAAATAAAAATGATAAAAATTTGCTAAAAAAAATTATCAGCAAATAAGAAGCGCGATACATCTAAATTATTCATCAGACCGTTGATGTAATTGTTAAATTTCAGATTCTTAAGAAACCTAGAATCTTATTTAAAAGATTTAGATTTATACTCATTAATTCTGACATACATAATTGTTTCGCACAAATCAACATTTACTATTTCGACCGGCAGATTACCGGCAAAGCCAAGTGACTCTAGTTTGATTAAGAGAAGATCGTAGTCAGTTTCGTCGAAAGCTTTCGATAAGTTCGTATCAATCACATCTACTTGGGAATAGTTATCAAGTGCATCAGGTAGCCACTGGCGGAGTAGCACATTGATAAGAGATTTGTAACAGTTGATCAAATTTCTGTACTTAGGGATAATATACGAGAGATATGATAAAGCGACGAATTATTCAAACATTTTTGCAATATTATTACTGAAAGCACTGTAAAAAAACTTTTAGAACACAAGACCAATTTTTATTAGTTGAATACATTCAAATTATTGCAGCAAAAATAAATGCTTTGGTATGATTTTATCATTCTTATCAAATCTAATTATGCTGAACAGCAAACGACAATTTGTTAAAATAGCTTCTTTAGTTATTAAGTTTTAGATTGCTTTGGACAGAACTATCTTTTTATTCTACAGCAATTGCAAAGCATTCAATGTCAACAGATTTCAAGTAACAGTCATTGGTCTGAATAAAATTTTAAATATAGTTTCCTAGACGTTACCGATGGGATATGATTTGAATAATAGTCAAAACATTGAAAACATTACAATATGTAACCTAATCAAAGATGATTAAGCATGGAGAGAAAGCTAAGGTCACAAGTTAAAGTCGAAACTCATAGAACTGCAAAAAAACTTAAATGTTTGTAATTGTAACAAATATGTTTGTAAACATAAAGAAAACTTTTGGTTGTAACATCATGTAAATTTTGTTCAATTACAACAAAACTGCCTTGCTGACAACAATAAAAAGTTTTGTTGAAGCTATTGCTCTATTAAAACTTTTTTATTCGATTTGCTAACTATTTGTTCTCTAAACATACTATTTTTTAGAGTGTAAGTCTACAGTTGCAAATAACTGGTTGACAGCTTTTTTATGCACCGGGCGTAAAAATTCCATTTAGTGAGAAAGCAGCTAGCTTACAATATGATTCATTGCGGTTTAACCGATACACTTGCTCAATCCTTTTATAATAAAAACAGAAATTACATCTATGGAGAGTTTCAAGCATCAAATCTTACGCACATCGTCATTCTCAGTGACCTTTGTAAGATTAAGTACATCGTACCAAAAAAGAGAAGCGGATGGTTGCTTAAAAGTGACGTTTTTTTTTATAAAACATTGCATGAAACAGCAAAATTCAGTTCAAACATTTCGTTGACTTTATTAAAAATATTTTTATAGCAAGATTCAGTCTCTTAACTGAAGAAATTCATAACTCAACATTTGAACTAATTACTGGTGGTTTTTATTAAATCAAACAAATAGATTTTTTATCTTACTTATATTGCTACCAAAACAGTTTTGTGTGTCATATAAACAATTGCGGTATTATACAACTTATTCAATTATTTGAAAAAATTACAAGAATATTAATACAGAAAAATTAGAAAAAAAATGCTGTTAGAAAATTAAAGTAAGTGTTTCAAAAATTTATATCAACAGATCAATACAAAAATCAGATGCTGTCACAGGGAATTATTTCGAATTGGTACTTCAGCAACATCTACATAATGACGCGTATAACGTTTGTGATATTGTATCAATTTGCAATAATTATGATAATAAATTATTATTGTTGTTAATAATACTTACTTTAGATAATTATTATAATTATTGTACATTTAGAAGTTACTATTACGTTATTATTCTGTGAAAGTGCTAAAGTGCCAATTTAAAATACCCCACTATAACACAGCCTATACTAATTATTTTTTATTGATGTGTCGTTATAAATGTGCATTGCAATATTTTGGTGTAAAGCTTATAAGCTGGAACAGATTGCTTTATGTATACAGTCATGCGTTAGTTTATTGGAACATTGTTTAATAGAAAATAGAAACAATTGATAATATTAATCCAACAAAATTGCTGTGTCTCTGTGACCGGAGGCATTATCAATTTTGGCATGTTAACCTGGCAACACTACTCTTTAAACTACAAAATCAAAAATGTAATTATGATTGGATTAGAAAGTAGCAATAATTGATGAATAAAGTCATAATTTCTGAAGTTACCACTTTTTTGGATTTATAGGGTTGTGGCAATCGGAAATCTGACGTTTTCAAATGTACCATAAAGCACTTTAAAAAATAACAAAATGTATGAAAAAAAATTTGCATCGAAATATTACGGTAAATAATAGAATCAAATTGCCTAAAAAAATTGATGCTGCTAAATGTCTCGCAAATTATTGTATAATGTTTAGTGAAACAGCTTAGGTATCGTAGCGGACACAAGATAGAGGAAATACGACACAAAACGAGAAAAAAAAATTCTTAAATCGTAAAATTTGTTTGTTGTGTATTTTTTTTGCACAATGTTCAATGTTTAATATTATGATAATTTTTTAGTTTTGAATATTTCTCAGTTGTTTACAGTTAGATTATATGTATTTGTAAACGGTAGATACTTTTCGCTCGTTATTTTATTCGTTAAAAGCTTGCTTTTAAAGTTGCTTACTTTTTAACATTATCTGTAATAACTATTATAATAAGTCAAGGAAATGGATATTCTTAATAATTTTATTCAATTACATAGATATATGAACTTATTTTATCATTTTTATTTAAATTAGTTTTTTTTAATATTAAATAAAAACACTACCTACTTTAAAATTCAAAAAAGATCTTGAGTACTTTATACATTTGAAAACTTATATTTTATGTCAGCCTTTTTTAATAATATCTTAGTTTTATTAGTGATTTTTCTAGTTATCAGCAAACTTTTATACTACCTATAGAGTGTTTATTAGTTGTTTTTGATAAATTACTACTTATGGTTCACAACGATTGTACCATTTATAGTTTACCAATTAATTATAGTGAACAAATTAAGTAGGTAATACAGTAGTAAAAGATATTTCTACCATATGTAAAAAAATGGTACTAAACGTGACTTTTGGTGTATATGTGTTAATATGTATTAGATCTACAGTATATAACTAGTATATATAGTTCCAAGTTATTTAACCCAAGCTATTAATTATCAAGACCCTTTAACGTTAGTTATCAAGAATAATTGCATTTGAACATAAGCGTTTGTTAAATAAATGTGCTGTAATAACTGTGAAGAATTTATTCATTAGCAAATCAATATGGTTTTAATGTTTGAAATAATTTAGGTTTATATTAAAAATAGTACAGTTATTAGAATTAAGTCTTAGCCCAGCATAAACTTTTTCAAATTTAATACTTACTCAGAATTTTTTTCAGCGTTCATAAAAATGTTATTTAGCTGTATCTACTATATTCTGTTGACAGTGCTTTGGTTTAATAATCTATTTTGTTGAATTGTTTAGTTGCTGCGGTTGTGTTAAAAAAAGTTTAGTAACAGAAAATTATGCATTAATAGGAGTTAGTGTAAATGTGCATTAATCGTTACGCATAGGTATAATAGGTATGTATACGGGTGCTGGGAAAAGGGTTTTTAGTTTATATAAACAAAATCAAACAATATTTTTAAAAAACGCTTTGTTTTACATAATAACAAGTTTATATAAAATTAAAAAAAAGTGTTTACATAGACAGAGTCGCTATTGTGTTTCAATAAAATTGTTAAAAGAGCACCTAATTAAAAGTGTATTTAAAAAAACAGTTGTATTTAACAAGCGAGTATTTTAAGTTTTTATTTAAAAAAAAATGTTTTATTTTAAAACATTTAAAATTAAAAAAAAAATTAATTTCTCAGACTACCAGACCGTTTTTCAGCTGTATTCTCTTTACTAATTTATAATCTATATTCTAGATCTCAATATCAATTTTGTTCCTACTGCATAATTTCTGGAAGTACAATTTTTGTTTATTGATATGATTTACATCAAAAACTATTTTATGTTTATTTTGATTACATACTAATTTTTAGAAATAACGTCTAAAGTTGCTTCTATTTTTTTAAAATAAGTAGTTAGGTACTCAAATATTTATACATTTCAATAAAATAATAATTTAGTCTCTGATGAATTTATACATTGTGTGTTTTTTTAATCTTAGGTTGGCACATATGTTTTTGAGATTTTTTTGAATGCTTAATAAGATATCTATATCCAACAATATAATAAAATAAATATTATTTACTATAATTTACAGTCACCACTGATGAGATGTCAAATTACTCTGTATATTTATGACATAATGCAAATTGCTTTTTTAATTTTTTAGACTCCAAAAAATCTTATAAATCTTTTATTATAACTATTTTTTTATGTTTTGAGAAACAGAAATTTGGTCTCTTTTAAAATTTTCACTTAAACCGTGATAATCAAAGCCTATGCCTCGTAGAAAATTAGCAGACTAATGGCAGAGGTAGCCGTCGGCAGAAGTTTATAAAGCTCGACGTTATACGACTCTATTTATTAAACCATGATTATACTTCGTTTATAGAGGTTCCTAAGCTAGTTAAAAGGGTTATAAGCATCTTCCTGCTTACTTCATACGTTTATAAGCTTAAAAACCAATACGATTTACAAGGTCAAACTGTCACTTAATACATAAGATCAATTTCTGTGCACGTCAAAAGAGAGCGCTAAGCTTTTTTGTTTTTTTATTATTTATAATAAAATTTATTTTATATTTAAAATAATTAATTAATAAAGTGTTTATTGAATATAATGATATTAGAAGTTAATAATCTTGACGAGTGTTTTCTGTATGATTGCTTTTGTATACTTACTTAAAGCTCATTCAATTGTCTTTCAGCTAAAGCTTTCTCAAAAAAGGTTGGTCAAATTACTAAAGATTTATGCGAAAACGTCTTGTGATTTATTTTGTGAAATTGGTAAATCAATAAGTTGATAATTTTTAGTGGCAGATAAAACAACATTTTTTTTAAGTACGTATCTTTTTGTAAATTTACAATAGAGTAACTATTGTAAATTTTATATATCTAACTCTCCAAATATCTAAAAAACTCGAAAGCAAAACTGTTGATTTGTTGCTAATTTGCAGGGGGCATGAAACTTTTACGAAATAAGTTGATATAAAATCTTTCAAGTATTAGTAATAAAATTAGATTGACATGATTATATTGGCCACATAGTTAGGTACCCCTTGATAGTCACTAAAATTGTTGAGTAAAACCCTAATGCTTTTGACGAATTCTCAAGAAATATAAAATTTCAATTGTTTTGGAATGGTACAAAAGACAAACATGATCATCGCATATAAGTTTATATTTATGTACATTAAATAGATACATTTTAATACACATTTATTTTTATATACAAATATCCGGAATTATTATCAAAAAAATAAGTAGATAGATGATTGGATTGCATTGAGAGATAAATACGATATTAATAAATAAGGTCTATATGTACTTTGAACAATATGTCTAATTGTCGATGAATAATAAGGAAAATATAAAAAACAGCCTTGAGTAAAATATTACCTTTCACATTCAACTGATCGTCTGCACTGATAAATTTCACTAAATATACACGTTATTATGGGTCGGTACTATCAGTAGTACTGTCAGTATTGGTCCCAGGTCTTGCTTGCAACAATGCTTGATAATAATTAACAATGGGAAACATATTTGACCATTGATGTTTAGGCGATGCATCATCGCTTTGGTGATGTTGTTCACTATTAGTCACTACATCAATGTCTTCTTCTGCGGTGTCGTCTTCGCCTGAATCCGGTGCCAAAAGCGACGCCACATCAAACTGTCGCTTTCTCGAAGATGTTCCGCGTGAAGATGGAATTTGATGGTGGTAAACAGCCGTAGAAGAAGGTCCCGGCACTACAGACGTGGGTGGTGGACTTACTGATAGTGGTGGTGGACTTGGACTATCTGCTCCATCTTCATCCACCGCAAGACCCATGTGTTTCCGTACTTTTCTTTGCGCTTTGCGCCGACGGAAATCTCCTTTACGAAAATCATCAACGTTAGCTGGATGAATTGCCCAATAATGACCTTTTCCGTTAGCACTACGTCCAGCCTTAATAAAACAGTCATTTAATGACAAATTGTGCCGGATTGAGTTTCTCCATCCAGGTCCTCGAGTTCGAAAATAAGGATAGTGGTCTAAGATGTGCTGGTAAATGTCTGATAAAACCAATTTTCCTTCAGGCGAACTTAAAATTGCCATTGCAATAAGTCCTATATAACTATGCTGTGGCTTAGGTTCTTCCGGTTGTAAGCTTCTTGGAAATAGTGGATAACACGTTAGAGGTGTCGGAAACGGATTTAGTAACGGATATCGTAATCGCTCAGCAACAGCATACTGATATAATTGCAGCCGATACTGGTCGATAGGTAATAAAGCTCTAGGTCCATTTGCTTCTAAAGAAAATGGAATTGGAAGCCGAGGAGTAGAGTTTGGCGGCGTCTCGTTACTGCACATTTTTTTTAAATAAGTTATGTTTAAAAAATCACAGATTATCACTCAGTACACACACACGCACACAAACTGGCTATAATACTTTTCTATCAGTTTGTGTAAGGGGTGCTTATTAATTCATCTTGTGCCATTCGGGAATGAATAAACTATACTGAAGTAGTGAGAGACCCATCTGGGCATCTAAACATATAACAAACACGAACTATTTGTGGACCAATATTTGCTAACAGACAGAAGGAGGAGTTATCAACGGCCAATGGCGATGAGAGCTTCCCTTCCGGAAAAAGCGGAAACCACGCCTAGCCATGTTGTTCAAACTTGTGTCGTCTCAGAATCAGCACTGTTGCCAACTGATTCATTCATCTCTTATATATAGGATTTAGTAATTACTTAAAATAATAAATTTATTTTAAACAAATTAGGAAACTTTGAAAAACCGCAATATTTAAATGTTTCAAATAATTTTCCAAAATAATATTTAAGAAGTAAGTACAATTAATATTCTCTGACTGAAAATGTAAAGAAACACATTTCTACTAATTTTACAAAAAATTACAGATGTTCTCTGAAATAAGATTAAACGTTTAAACATCAAACATTTATATTTAATTACCAATATATAAAAAATGCTGATTAACTATAATGAAATATTATCTTAGGTACCTCTGGTGTGTTGCATTACTATGACTGTTTACATTTAAGTATTATATTTAAGAAGCAATTTATTAATTAATATTAAAAAAAATTAAAATGGTAAAAACATAAAAATAGTAATATTCACTTAATTTACAAATTATGTTTTTCTAAAAATTGTATTTCTAGGATCGCATTCTAGGATTGCAATCATACATTGCTTATTTTAAATAATTTGAAATAAATAAATTAAAATGTTAATCAGAGAAGTACTTTTCCACGTCTTTGCTATCTCAGTTTATTAAATAAATTTATTTGATATAATTTAAAAATCTTCAGATTTAGATTGCTTTTTTTAATGTATTTTAAAGCTTTATTTTTATATTTATTGCAATATTACTACACTATTTTTAAATGATTTTAATACCGATTTTACAACATAAAACTTTCTAAAACAAAAATCTACCCTACGCAACATTATTTAAGAGATTTGATATTCTCTAACATGATAGCTGAATACATATCTATTTAATATAGGTATTATAAAAAAATCAAACTATTGGTTTCTAAATAATATAAACTAAGGCCTAAAATGTCTTGTTTACATAATAATAATTGTATTTCGATAATCAATTTTTTTCTAACTTAATTTGTACTTAGCATATTTTGTTTTTTCTATCATTGTTTAGTTAGTACAGAATTTGCCTCTACCAATAGGCACCAAAATTGAAAGTGCCTATCACAAAAAAAAAATAAAAAAAAAAAAAACAATAATTCAAAAAACTATGCCCTTGTTTGTTATATATTTTGTACTTTATTGATGCAATCAACAATATTGAAACAATTCAATAACGTTTACTTTGTTATTTTAGACGATCTGGACGTTTACTTTGTCGGTAAAGCAAATTATTCAAAAAGCAGACCCACAATAACTAAAAAAGCAGAAAAATATTAGCTGGTTATGTCTATAGTACATGACACGATATTTGAAAAGCTCTAAAAGTCATATAGCCTGCACTTTCAGTATCTTTTTTATTTAATAAGTACTTAACTTTTATATTGTAGACTTAAGTACCGAAAATCGAATATTTGTTTATTGCTTTTCAAACATCGTGTTACGTTTGTTTTTTTAAGTTTGTGTAAGCGAACAATAATTTTTAAAACAATTGCTGCAAATATCAAAATAACTACTAAATTTCTCAAATTTTTAATATGGTTTTCTCACAAAAACACAAAATTTTTGTATAAGAATCTTATTTTCATAACGGCTATTCATTAAATTAAAAGTGAGGTTAGGTTCAAAAGTCAAATTAATAACTGTCACTTCGATTTGATGGTAAATGTACGTGCACAGTTCAAAGTTAAACATTCATAACCAGCTTCAACGCTAATTTAAAAAAAAACACCTGTTATATGTATCTATTTGCACTCAATAACTTTTTTTGCGACTGAACGTTTGAGTTATTTAAACAAAAAAAAAGTTTTTTTTTTATTACATAGAAGTATTCTAACAATTTCAAACACACATCAAACGTTTTGTATAGATAAGATGGTAAATATTATTGAAAAAATATCTCACTGTCTATAGTGTATCTTAATTAACAAATGATTAAAGTCTACTACAATTAATTTGTATGAAGAAGAAAGGCTTTCACGGCCGTCATCAGGACGAGGAAATAAAAATGCATATAAGCATAATAACTCGACGTGTGAACAACGCCAGAAGCGAAACTTATTCTTTAAAAAAATATTTAAATTATTATTGATGACGCCTCAACCGATGGAGTGCAAAATATCGACGATTTTATTATAGCTTTCGACACGGTCTTTTCCGAAAGATGTCAATATTTCAATTATTTTAATTGTTTGTAGTTTATATGTTCAAAAAATTCTTTCAATAGTTTTTAGAAAATACAATTAAAATGAAAGAATTTATAAAAAGAATAAAAATATTATCAAAATTTAATGGTTAAAGCTAAATGCTGTTTTATAAACAACACTGTTTAGATCAGTATTATAGTTTAGATTAGAAAAAACGCAAAAACGCACACAAATAAAACACGTTAAAAACTTACAAAGATGAAGGCATAGGTATATCTTGCGTAACTATACTTATTTTACGTAGAAAAGAAATCTAATATTATTATTATTTTACTAATACTCTTCTAGTCACAAATAAACCAAATAAAATTAAATAACAAGAAAATCTTAAAAAAAAATAATTTACAAACATTAACAGTAACTTAAAATTAATGTTGAGATTAAAATTCATGATTTTCTCATTTGAGAAGAGTAATATAATAGATTGGTTACTAATACTTCTTGGAGTTATAAACTGAATTTCACGAGAGCACACCTAGTGCCAATCGTTTTAAATTTAGTCTTGATAGGTAATTTACAGATTGTCTAATCAAAAAAATGAAATAAAAATATATTAGAGTTAAATCTGTTTCAAACATTGGAAAAGACAGGTAGGGCTCTAAAGATGTGCAACAACATTAACTACCCAGAAAAATTTTGCAAATGAAATAAGATATCTATATGAAATTTGTTGCAAATAGAGCTTGGTTCTCTTTGCTTAATTAAAGACAGAAAACTCTGTCTTTAATTTTGAAAACTCAATTTTTGTTTATCTTACGTCATTTTTTTATCCTAAGATGGAGTCGACTTACCAAGCTTATATTTTTTAGTCTTAAAAAATGTTAAATTGTAAAACTGCTGTTATTTTCACTGCATTTATACTGCAGTTAACACCAATTTTAAAAAAAGTACATATGCCAACAATAATTTGAAATAATTTATCTACCTATAAGTACACACTTTATTATACAATTTTCATCATTACCTACTTTGTTTATATTATCAGGGTAAGTACTTATAGATATACCTATAGGTATGTAGTAGTAAGGCAGCTATCAATAAATTTAAAAAAATATATAGTATTTTATGTTTCTTTTTGTTATTGACGAGTCGCATTTCTAATGTTAGAGAATATCTATTAAAGTCTCAATTTTTATCGTATAAGTTTGTTCAAATATTCCAACTCTTTTTTAAAAATCTTTTTTTTTCTAACATATAATGCGTTAGCAGCATTCAATTATTGAATGAAATTGACAAAATATTATTATATTAAGCGTTAATATTTTGCTTGAATAATAACGTGAATCTATAGAAGATGTTTTAGAACGAGCCTCTGTTCTAAATGATTTTTCCCCTATAAATTAAAAATAAAATAAAAAATTTATTATAAAATAATGTTCTTGTCATTATTAATTTTTTTTAAGCATAATTTATCTATTATTGTATTTACAATTTTATAGATTATTTGCCTATAGTTATAGCTAAATATACATTGTACATAGACACCTTCCTATGTCCAAAGAAAAAACGATAAAAAATAAATGAAATTTTATGAATATTGGCAACAGCGCTGACTCGTTACATGAAAGGGGATAACTACCCCGAAAATCCAAGCTATTTGTATATTCAGAAATCACTCAAATTTGCATTTTAAGGCCAACGTTAATTCAGAGTATATAATAGCAGTTCAATTTTAACAGTTTTTCTTGTTATGCTTTATGTAGAAAATTACCATTACCCACATAGGTAACCACAAAAGTTAACAATTGTTCTTAAAGAATTTCATTTCAAATAGATTTATTTTTATGCTATCAAAATAAATATTAAGAGCAATTTGATATAGTTATTTGTTTGTTGTGTTCAGTTTTAAAAAAATAATTTTTTTGTTTGAATAAAGCCGGCTGAGCCTGTCCACCGACAGGCAACTGTTTTGAGCACTTTGTCTAAGCTCCGCCCAGTCCCCACTACTCACACCAAAAATCTTTCCCTTAAAACCCTCAGTTGTTTCTTGCACATTTACAGTTGTTGGCTAAATATTGTCATCATTCTTACGTTATAATGAACAATAAGTGTATTCATTTGCTTTAGAGAAAAAAGAAATCCGCCATCATGAATTTTAACTCCTAATTTGAATATTTAGAGATTTAAATTTTTTTTTGCTTTATTGTTACCTCTAATTACAGATACTGTCTGCTAAATGGATACTCATAAATAGAAAAATTAATACAACAACTGAATGAAAATAGGGTTGAAGTTTGGATGCTTTATTCAGTCTGTTTGAAAAGGGTTATAGGTACAACGCCCATATGCCTACCTACAGCTTGCTAAATCCTTTATCATAACAAAAAGTCGCCATTTCTCTTTGTATTTTTTTTCAATCCAAATAAAAAGTCTTACGAGTACCTATAAATTTTGTTACTAAATATCTTACATCAGAAAAAATAACTTAAAAGTAGTACAGCGCCTTATTAGACAAAATATTTTACCAATAATATATTTTTATTATATTCCTAAACAAAGTAAAACATTTGAAATAGTTAATATCTAGCTAAAGAATCAAAATCTATGAATAAAAGTATGCTAAAGCACGATGCAATAAAATAGTTAATGGGAATAGCAGTGCCAATAGAGAAATAATCTAGTGATGAGTAAAATCAATCAATTTACAAGATTTTTAAAAGGTGCTGATCGAGTTAAAGTGTACGGTAAGTATAATGTTATTAAGCTTAAAATAAAATAATAATAAAATGTACTACAGGATGTAGGTATATTATTAACATGAATCAAAGGCGGCTATGCTTTTTTGGCAGCAGGTTTTATTAGATCGGTTTGTACTAAAGCCGGTTAAATATGTAAACCTAAAGTCGCTTACGCAATAGCGTAGAGATTTTTGTAAATTTAAATATATCAATATAATTAGTTTGTGTTATCGTTATTGAGCGCTGAAAATTAAAAATACATATTTTTAACCAGTTTGAAATTTTTTCGTTTTTTTTAAATAATTAAAAATAAAATTTAATTCACATTCAGAAAATAGCGCAAATGCCTGCGTCCTGGCATTTAGGCACGGCACTGTCAAACACTTACAATCCCGGCTAGCTTACCGGCACTAATAATTAATTAATTAATGTTATTTTTGAAATGGAAAAAGCAAGATAATGGAGAATAGAAATGTTCGATTAACCTGCGTCTTCAATAAAGACAGGTTGAGCATCCACAGTGCATCAATCTTAATTACCAAAAAGTTTTAAATTATTTCATCTAATTTTAGTACGAACCAATCTAAGACTTGCTGCCAAAAAAGCACAGCCGCTTTTGATTGAAATTATAATTTCGACTTTAAAATCGATAAAAAACAGTGATAAGAAAAAAATTAAAACAAAGTTATTTCTAAGTTTGCTGTAAAAAAAATTAATTTTAATGTTATCCATCAATCGAAACATTGACGCTGATTAATGACAGTAATAATTTCTCTAATGATAATAATTACTAAAGATAAATAATACAAAACTTTATTATTCTTATTATTTCAGATAACAATTGAATAATCCAAATATATTTTTCTTTGTCAAAGTTCATGTTTATAATAAATAATATAAAAAAAACACCTAAAATTAAAATAAAATTTTGCCGGATCAATAAAATTCACTAGTTTTATATCATATTGAATAAACCAAAATATTTTTCTGTGTCAAATAAGTATTTTATAAGCGAGAGGTAATTTTACACAGGATAAAAAACCTTTCTGTCAGTTTCTTTCTGTCAGATTTTTATTTTATCGAGCTTTTAATAGCATAAATTTTGCTTTTGAAAACCTAGCAAGTAAATGTCAAAGAAAAAGAACTTTTGGTTTTAAGTTGGTAAGAATTATAACAAGCATTAAGCATTTCGATTTTTGAACGCTCGATTAAATTTAAAGTACCTAAGTGTACCTATGTATTTTCATTTGCAATCGGATTAGTAATGAATCCATTCCTAACCTCTTAAAGGTCCGAAAACGCATTATAGATTGTAACTTTGACATTTTTTTTATTTGTTTTTGTATTGGTTCAAAAGAACTTATTTTCGTACCTATTTGGCGTCTCATCTTATAATTGTCTCAATAATTATGAGATAATCAATATTTTTTCTTAATATTAGGCAAGCAAATTAACATATGTTCCCACTTATTAACAACATTTCATAATTTAATTTGGTATAGGTATTTATTTAATATTAGATAAGCATAAAAAACTTGGCGCAAAACATTACCAAGTAACGCTTTCCACCCGGTTTGTAATGTATTATTTCTTTAAAAAATAATAAGAGAATGCCATAATTTGTTTTTTTAGAAACAGAGTGTGAAACAAGTTCTTTGCAAGAAATTTAGCAGGTAATGTTCATGATTTGAGTAAATTGTGTACATATAAAGTGCGTGTTTTTAGTTGCAGTAAATATTATATAGCTGAACCCTATTGGGTTCTAGGTTCAGCTATATAATATTTACTTTTATCACTTATTAGTGATAAAAGCAAAATATGCAGTAAAAACATTACTTGTGATTGAAATTATAGCTCTTCAAATGATGCATACATTAAAATATGATACACATACACTTACAAATTTTGTAAACAAATAAAATAAATTTTATAGTGTAGGTATGCATTTCAATGCTACTCAGTTGCTACTCAACTTAATTTTTGTCAAAATTCATATAATGGCGTTATAGGTATTAAAGATTTCTGAAATAAAAATAACGAGCAACTAAAACAAAGGTTGTACAATTTGCGATTTGTATACCTACTTGATCAGTAGTAAATACAATAATAATTCACTGACGAATTACAAAATAATTGATAGAAGTGCCATTAAAGTAGTGCGGTCGGCAAATAAAATAATTCTCTGACATTATGAGTATATATATCAATAAAATTTTGTAGTTGTATAGCTAGCTCACAGCAAAAGTAGCTTATTTGTGACGACGTTTTATTTGATTTTCATTAGAACAAGGTTGCTGTTATGCATAAAGTTTCTTGTTCAAAAGCCGATGTAACTTTTAAAAATTTGTTTTGTCATAAAGTAATACAATTATTATTAACTTATATCTAAGTAAAGTAGTTCTCTATTGAATATTAATAATTAGTGCTTTTGATGCAAATGATGATACGAGCAGACGTAAATTGGGGGTAAGAATAAATGGTGGTTTTAATGCATCTTTGAATTAAATATTAGTTAGGTAAGTGACAGAAAAGATAAATAATTCTCTTTGACTGTCAGGTCCTATAAGGCAAACCTATATTCAAGCACACAGTTACTGTAAAGTACGAAAAAACTCTGTTTTGCATACGACGTGCACAAAAGCTTGTAAAAATTCAATAAAACAAAAACGAATCAAATTAGCTCTTTTAGCTGGAATTGTTCGAAAGCTAGAACCGTAAAGCACAAGAGTTAATTTAGGCGTATTACAGCATTTTCAATCGTGGTTTCCGGCCGAATAGTCCATAGATCGATGAAACTATTGTGCTTCATTCTGATCACGGTTCTGACCGTATCTCATGTCACGCATTGTGTTCCTAAACACACTGTCAGTCTGTGATATGTCCGCACGATCGAATAAAACTCATGCTGGCAAGCGCTTCCACAGTTTCAGGTAACCAATCAGAACGTTATTTGCGAGTTAACAAAAGGATTGGAACATAGAATAATAAAAGTTGAAAGAAGACTTATTTTTGTTCTTACGCTAAAGCAATCTTCAAATTACTGCAGTATTTATAATTTAGTAAATTTGCTAGCTTTGCGGCGTAATTGTAAACTGTCATTAACAATAACGCAAAGTCAATGTAAAAAACATCATTGAACAAAAAATACAAGCGTCAATTTATAAGCGTATTATCGATTATGACACCAACTTTAAACAATAGTTTTGAGCAGGGTTAAATTTAGGCTTTATCATAAACATTGGTCGAAAATAGTACCTATTACAAAATAAATATACTGTCTGATAAAGTTCAAATTACTTTATCAGACAATATATTTATTATGTAAAACTATTTTTGGCTAATGTTTACGTCAAAACCTAGATTTAACCTTCTTCAAACTAAGCTAAAAATTTAGATTTGTATTTTTATATACGTCGCCACATGCTTAAGAAAATATTCTGCTAACAAATCCTGTTTCTAAATTGGCAATTAAAAATTTCTAATAATCAATTTATTCTTGATTCTTTTACATAATATAATAACAATAATAACTTATTTTTAATCTGTAGTTTTTACAGAACAAAAACCGTGTTCGTTAACTTTAAAGTCTGCTACATTTATAGATTTTTAATTAGTCAAAGTTCTACAAACAATAAATAAACTAAACTTTAAACAAAGACTTCAACTCCAGTTGAAGTCTTCAATTCTCCATCAATTTCTATTATTAAAAAAAAAATATTACTATACTAATGCGAGGTAGCAGTGATTTACTTTATTAACAGTTTTAAAATATTTTGAAAAAAGCAACAATAACCGAGTTAGAAAGTCGGTTATAAACGTACATTATTCATTGTTTGGCGTAGAATAAAAAAACATTTAAAATCTTTAAGTATCTCTAATAATTTATTATTAATTTTAAATAAAATAATATAAATCAATTGTTAAGCAACTAATGCGTTTTGATAATAAAAAAAACTACCTGTTTAGTCTGACATCTGAAACCAAAAAGATGGATTTTTCTGCTTGCAGGATCTTTTGTTAACATATAAGTGTGCCTGGTTTCAAACAAACAATGATAAATTAGATTTAAATATTGAACAGAAACAATATCGTTTATACTTTTGTCGTTTACATTTGTCTGAATAAAACAAATTTCACCTACATACGACGCTTTGGTTAGTGTAAATGCATAAAGCTATTTGACTTGAACGTCTTTCACAAATAAGTTTCAATTTATAAAAAGAATTTGGTTTTAGGTTGTGAATTGTTGTACTATATTAGTGCCTTTTTATAAAGCGATGCAAAAGTACTCACTTTAGGAGCTAAGTTGTTTCAAAATAAATTTAATAATGGTAAAAAGTTTACTCTTAGTTATTTTAAATATTGGATGTAGTACTCATATCATTAAGTAAAAATCTCAAAATTTTAGATTTAGATTTACACACTTTTGCAAAAATACAGAAAGCAGTATTATTATGTTCATCTCATATTGTAAATGTTTAAATGTTAAATTTGACAATTTAAATAATATAATTGCAAACTTAACTTGACTTTAAAAAAAAAACTTAGGGTTCTATTGAGTTTAAAACACAATTTGTGTTTTTTATTTGACATTTAGCTAGTTATTTTTCAACTAACTAACTGAAACTAAGTGAAACCTGAAAGCTTGTTTTCCAACAATGTTTATGTTATTGAAAAAATAATATTGTCATTATCATTACTTGTCAAAAACCGTAATAATTTTTAAATCCATCAAAGTTGCTATGCTTTTAAGACAGAGAGTTAAACATAATAAATCGTACTCTTTAGTTTTGATTAGTTTAGTTAGGAATACCTCAACTCTTAAAGCGTCTATTATGTTGTCAAACTAAGTTGTTCACCAATAGAGATAAAATCACAGCTATTTACGAACTCCCAGTTTGCTCCAGCTTAGCTTATTGTACAATCTGTGTAGACCTCGTAGAGTTATTGGTCTAAAAAAAAGTAGATCTCTTTTACAGGAAATTTACTACTTAAGTAAAGATTTATTGTTATTATTGTTTTTTAAGTCGAGTGCTTTCTGTTATTGTAATGTTAAGATTAAATGCATTTATAAAATTACTAAATTGTAACAAATCTAATTTTTTTCTTAATTGTATTTATTTTTCATAGTATATCGTGATAATCATGTTAAAAAAGTAGAATTATTACTTAAACAAGCGAGTTCACAATCTTTATCTATTTGTTTGGTAAACTAAAGAGACTAAAGTAGATAACATTCTATACCAAAGGTATGAGCGTCAGGCAAAATCTGCTAGAGTAATAACTTGGTTGTCCAATCAGTTAAATATTTTTGTGTCAAAATTATTCTTATCAGAATGGAAAGCTGTCATTTGGAGTGTCTTACAGCATCGACATGTAAAAAACTGGTTTCTCATCTTTAATGTGAGAAGCTTCTAATTCTAACAGATGTTGCAGGTTTTTATCTTGTGAGCAATCGAGTACTTCAATTTGGTCAAAAATGCCTTAAAAAGAGAGAGAAAAAAAGGAGAGAGAAAAAAAAGAGAGAGAAAAAAGAGAGAACGAAAACGTTTTTATATTTTACGTTGATTAAATTATTATTATTATTATTGAAACTACAAGGAAATTTCAGTTTTATTGAAAATCTTATAAAAGTTGAGATTTAAGACTGAAACGACATTATGCCTATATAATTTTATTTGCCAATTATTGAAAAGATTAGTAGGTACGTAAATTCAATACTGTTATCTAATTGATGAGTTATAAAGAGATTACCTGTTAATAATATTAAAAAAAACTCGTTACTATGAATTCACTTCGGAATTGTTCGTAAATCAATGAAAAACCTATTCGTACAATATTTCTTTGTTGACTGTTGATTAATTTGTCATTTGTGGGTTTGTGCGCGTGTTATAGGGTTGCGTGCGTCCGCAGCCCTACAAGCTATCCTTGTTAATCAAGTAGGTATATACAAGCAAGCATATGAAAAAGGGCAAAATCCGCTCAAATCCATAATCCAATCCTCTTAAAGTCTATGCAACACATACAACATAGCCAGAATCCGCGATCAATTTCTGTATAGCTATAGGTTGTATAACATTATCCTTGTTCGTGAAGTTGCGAAGAGATACGGAGGGGAAGCAAAAGCTACAGTCAGCTCTGGCAGTAGCTGGGAGTTTAATTACAGACTAGTGGCATCCCCTGGGACTGGCGGGGCTTCAAGCCACCCTTTCAGCTCTCCGCGCCCTTCATTCCTTTCCAGCCCCAACAGCAAAGCTCAAAGAATGCTGAAACGGTTCACACTCGCTTATTTTGACAAATTTTTTAAGCTTTATAAGAATAATGTTAAAAATAATTTGTGAAAAATAAATATTGTAAAAATATTTGAATCAATTTATTACACTTAGTCGCTTAATTATTTATAATTAAGAAAATATTAGTGTTGCTAATAAACAACAAAATTTGAACCAAGCTTAGAATTTTTGGTTAACTATAATAAAAACGTTTGAATATATTTCAAAAATAAGTACATATATCCTAAAAATTTTCTCATAATTTGTGTAGCGTTTTGTTTGAAAAAAAAACCTTGAAGCCGCCAATAAAATTGTCACGGAATTTAAAAAATACCTTCTTTATTTC
Organism: Lagria hirta; assembly: GCA_947359425.1. Lineage (NCBI taxonomy): Eukaryota > Metazoa > Arthropoda > Insecta > Coleoptera > Tenebrionidae > Lagria > Lagria hirta. Next base: position 12,722,172 of record OX375799.1, on the reverse strand, counting down.
AAATCTTTTTCATACACTGAAAGCTTATTCTGAAAAAATGTAAAGCAATCTAAGAGAATCACTATACTTGTTTCAATCAGGCAAGGCAAAAAGCAAATAAAATTGTATAAGCAAATCAAACAACAAACAAGCTTGCTATCTTTTGCAATTTTTAATTCAGGTCTTAAATATTTGCTCTTTGCGATGTTTATAATAACCTTTCGTTATTGAAATTTTTTTAAGACATTCTTGAACAGTAGATTTATAAATTTATCATAAAAATCTTAGAATCTGTTTTTTTATCAAGTTAACAACTAACTATCTTTACTCAAAAAAAAACTTAGCAACAAAACTGCTAAAAATGTTGAAAGGCTGTTAAGAAAAACGTCATTATATTATATTTAAGTAAGAAACAAGAGATGCTTGACAGTCTGTTGAATTATATAATGCAGAAATTAGGAGATGGTAGGCATCAAAAAAGTGCACGAAAAATCTGTGAGATGGATCTTAGAATTAAGCAAGAAGACTGTACGAAACATAAAGAGGGAGACTGGAATAATAATAAAATAAAAATATATTAAAATCAAAATCAAGACACTAGATGCAAAATGTTTTTTTTGTATAAAAAAAATATTGGTTCGACTATCACAACTGCACTTTAAAAAAAAACTTTTTTTAAAGAAATTTCAAATTGACAATATTTATAACTGAGTGACAGATTGTAATAATATTAAAATGTTGATTTGGTATTTTTTCTATTCTCTAGACCAGTTAGTCTAGAGCAACCTAACTAGCTTTTGATTAATAAAATCATAGTTAATAATAATATGTACATAAAATAATTCTGAAAATATTGCAATGTCAATTTAAATATTTTCCTATACATTTAAGCTATTTTTAATTTATTTAAATGTAAAACAAAAATATTTGATCAATTTAGAATGCAAAATTTCTCAGAATTCAAAAAAGTTCTCAGAAAATTGCATTCGGTAGAGATCATGCCACCCTATTTGCCAATAACCAAAATCTGAACTTTGTGTAAGCGGTGTGCAAAGAGAATTGGAAAGAGCTTTATGTTATTAATATATGGTAAGTAGGTCTTCCCTAGGTAGTTATATAAATGTTGATAATAAGCATGTCAGGGTTCTGCTCAAGCTCAAAGATGTTTTGATGAGTTATTTTGAACAAAACAAGCCATAAAACCACCGCTTTGTTAATGCCGCAAGTTTATACAGTGCATTGCAGAAAAACAAAAACTGATTATTTCTCATGTTTTCACAACTTCGACTTATAAAGAAGTTTATTGAAAGCAATTTAATTTTGAAACGTTATTCTATTATTTACAAAAACATTTTTTCTGAGCTCTCGCGTAACGATATTAATATATTTTTTCTTGCCTCTGTTTATCGATTATTACATTAACATACAATTACTCTTAAATGTTGTTTTTTTATTGAAGAAGCCAATAATACATCATTTATTTCCAAATCGAGATGAAAAATACTGAATTATTGACACTTTTTCTATAAAACAGGTAATATTGACCAATGCGAAACTGGATACGGCTCAGAGGTTAGTAACAGACATACCCAAGAGACAGACCTTTAATTAAAGAACATGTTCAATTACAAAAAACATTAAGCAAATTAAAATTTAAAAAAATATTGATAAAATATAGATAAATAAAAAATTAAAATATTAAGTAATTAGTAGCAGAAAGTCAAAATTTGCTATATGTGAAAAAAAGCTACATGAAACAAGCCGAATTCATTTAAAAGGAAACATTGGCTTGTGACAGACCTAATTTAGTAATTAATTACTCCTAGTGGTGTGACTTAACTAAATGATTATCAAATTACATATGACTTTTGTATTTTTTCACGCTTTAAGCCAAATTTCAACAGTCGACGACGAATAAAGTAAAGGACAATTGTTATTTGTAAAACATTTGATATTTTTACGCTTTATTAACAATTTGTTAGACTAGTTTCGGTAAATTAAAGAAATTATATATTTTTTCATTTTTGTGTACTGTAGCAAATAAGTCTTGCATTTGATTATTTTTCACGTTTTAAACCAAATTCTAATTATTTTCGTCCTATGATTGATGAAAATGCAAAACTTGTGTGAAACATTGTATGTTACATTGTTGTTGTATGGTAAGATGTGTGAACCCAAAAGTTTGCCTTGTTTTTAAAGCCGGATTTGATGATATCTTCTTTATATCTCTTCATTAGAAATTGTTTCTAGAATAAAGTGAAGAAAAATTAGTATTTGGAAAAAATTTAGTATTTTAACAATTTATTAGACTAGTGTCAATTATGTAAATAAACTTTTTTTGCTGCAGCAAAATGTCTTTGCATTTAGTTATTTCTTACGTTTTACACCATATTTCAACAGTGGTCGTTCCATGTTTGATGAAAATGCAAAATCGGTGTAAGATACTAAGTGTCACATCTATCTTTAACAAAGATGTGAGCACACAATATTCCAACACATAATTTTGCTTTGTTTTAAGCGCAGGCCTCAATGAAATCTTCTATCTATCTCTCCATTGGAAGTTGTTTCTAGAATAAAGAGAAGAAAAATTAGTATTTGGAAAAGATTTAGTATTTTAACAATTTATTAGACTAGTGTCATTTATGTAAATAATTTATTTTTGCTGTAGCAAGATGTCTTTGCATTTAGTTATTTCTTACGTTTTACACCATATTCTAACAGTGGTCGTTCCATGATTGATGAAAATGCAAAATCCGTGTAAGATATCAAGTGTCACATCTGTCTTTAACAAAGATGTAAACACACAATATCTCAACACATAATTTTGCTTTGTTTTTAGAGCAGGCATCAATGAAATCTTCTATATATCTCTCCATTGAAAGTTGTTTCTAGAATAAAGTGAAGAATAATTAGTATTTGGAGAAGAATTAGTATTTTAACAATTTATTAGACTAGCGTCAATTATGAAAATAATTTTTTTTTGCTGTAGCGAAATGACTTTGCATTTAGTTATTTCTTACGTTTTATACCATATTTCAACAGTGGTCGTTCCATGATTGATGAAAATGCAAAATCTGTGTAAGATATTAAGTGTCACATCTGTCTTTAACAAAGATGTGAACACACAATATCTCAACACATAATTTTGCTTTGTTTTTAGAGCAGGCATAAATAAAATCTTTTTTATGTCTCTCCATTAGAAGTTGTTTCGAGAATAAAGTGAAGAATAATTAGAATTTGAAGAAGATTTAGTATTTTAACAATTTATTAGACTAGTGTCAATTATGAAAATAATTTTTTTTTGCTGTAGCGAAATGACTTTGCATTTAGTTATTTCTTACGTTTTATACTATATTTCAACAGTGGTCGTTCCATGATTGATAAAAATGCAAAATCTGTGTAAGATATTAAGTGTCACATCTGTCTTTAACAAAGATGTGAACACACAATATCTCAACACATAATTTTGCTTTGTTTTTAGAGCAGGCATCAATGAAATCTTTTTTATGTCTCTCCATTGGAAGTTTTTTCTAGAATAAAGTGAAGAAAAACCAGTATTTGGAAAAGATTTAGTATTTTAACAATTTATTAGACTAGTGTCAATTATGTAAATAATTTATTTTTGCTGTAGCAAAATGTCTTTGCATTTTGTTATTTCTTAAGTCTTATCCATATTTCAACAGTGGTCGTTCCATGATTGATGAAAATGCAAAATCTGTGTAAGATACTATGTGTCACATCTATCTGTAACAAAGATGTGAGCACACAGTAGCACAACACATAATTTTGCTTTGCTTTTAGAGCAGGCATCAATGAAATATTCTTTATATCTCTTCATTGGAAGTTGTTTCTTGAATAAAGTGAAGAAAAATTAGTATTTGGAAAAGATTTAGTATTTTAACAATTTATTAGACTAGTGTCAATTATGTAAATAATTTATTTTTGCTGTAGCAAAATGTCTTTGCATTTAGTTATTTCTTACGTTTTACACAATATCCCAACAGTGGTCGTTTCATGATTGATGAAAATGCAAAATCTGTGTAAGATACTAAGTGTCACATCTATCTTCAAAAAAGATGTGAGCACACAGTAGCACAACACATAATTTTGCTTTGCTTTTAGAGCAGGCATCAATGAAATCTTCTATATATCTCTCCAATGGAAGTTGTTTCTAGAATAAAGTGAAGAAAAATTAGTATTTGGAAAAGATTTAGTATTTTAACAATTTATTAGACTAGTGTCAATTATGTAAATAATTTATTTTTGCTGTAGCAAAATGTCTTTGCATTTAGTTATTTCTTACGTTTTACACCATATTCCAACAGTGGTCGTTCCATGATTGATGAAAATGCAAAATCTGTGTAAGATACTAAGTGTCACATCTATCTTTAACAAAGATGTGAGCACACAATATCCCAACAAATAATTTTGCTTTGCTTTTAGAGCAGGCATCAATGAAATCTTCTATATATCTCTCCAATGGAAGTTGTTTCTAGAATAAAGAGAAGAAAAATTAGTATTTGGAAAAGATTTAGTATTTTAACAATTTATTAGACTAGTGTCAATTATGTAAATAATTTATTTTTGCTGTAGCAAAATGTCTTTGCATTTAGTTATTTCTTACGTTTTGCACCATATTTCAACAGCGGTCGTTCCATGATTGATGAAAATGCAAAATCTGTGTAAGATATTAAGTGTCACATCTGTCTTTAACAGAGATGTGAACACACAATATCTCAACACATAATTTTGCTTTGTTTTTAGAGCAGGCATCAATGAAATCTTCTATATATCTCTCCATTGGAAGTTGTTTCTAGAATAAAGTGAAGAAAATTTAGTATTTAGAAAAGATTTAGTATTTTAACAATTTATTAGACTAGTGTCAATTATGTAAATAATTTATTTTTGCTGTAGCAAAATGTCTTTGCATTTAGTTATTTCTTACGTTTTACACCATATTCCAACAGTGGTCGTTCCATGATTGATGAAAATGCAAAATCTGTGTAAGATACTAAGTGTCACATCTATCTTTAACAAAGATGTGAGCACACAATATCCCAACAAATAATTTTGCTTTGCTTTTAGAGCAGGCATCAATGAAATCTTCTATATATCTCTCCAATGGAAGTTGTTTCTAGAATAAAGAGAAGAAAAATTAGTATTTGGAAAAGATTTAGTATTTTAACAATTTATTAGACTAGTGTCAATTATGTAAATAATTTATTTTTGCTGTAGCAAAATGTCTTTGCATTTAGTTATTTCTTACGTTTTGCACCATATTTCAACAGCGGTCGTTCCATGATTGATGAAAATGCAAAATCTGTGTAAGATATTAAGTGTCACATCTGTCTTTAACAGAGATGTGAACACACAATATCTCAACACATAATTTTGCTTTGTTTTTAGAGCAGGCATCAATGAAATCTTCTATATATCTCTCCATTGGAAGTTGTTTCTAGAATAAAGTGAAGAAAATTTAGTATTTAGAAAAGATTTAGTATTTTAACAATTTATTAGACTAGTGTCAATTATGTAAATAATTTATTTTTGCTGTAGCAAAATGTCTTTGCATTTAGTTAATTCGTACGTTTTACACCATATTTCAACAGTGGTCGTTCCATGATTGATGAAAATGCAAAATCTGTGTAAGATATTAAGTGTCACATCTGTCTTTAACAAAGATGTGAACACACAATATCTCAACACATAATTTTGCTTTGTTTTTAGAGCAGGCATCAATGAAATCTTCTATATATCTCTCCATTGGAAGTTGTTTCTATAATAAAGTGAAGAAATATTAGTATTTGGAAAAGATTTAGTATTTTAACAATTTATTAGACTAGTGTCAATTATGTAAATAATTTATTTTTGCTGTAGCAAAATGTCTTTGCATTTAGTTAATTCTTACGTTTTTCACCATATTTCAACAGTGGTCGTTCCATGATTGATGAGAATGCAAAATCTGTGTAAGATATTAAGTGTCACATCTGTCTTTAACAAAGATGTGAACACACAATATCCCAACACATAATTTTGCTTTGTTTTTAGAGCAGGCATCAATGAAATCTTCTATATATCTCTCCAATGGAAGTTGTTTCTAGAATAAAGTGAGGAAAAATTAGTATTTGGAAAAAATTTAGTATTTTAGCAATTTATTAGAGTAGTGTCAATTATGTAAATAATTTATTTTTGCTGTAGCAAAATGTCTTTGCATTTAGTTATTTCTTACGTTTTGCACCATATTTCAACAGCGGTCGTTCCATGATTGATGAAAATGCAAAATCTGTGTAAGATACTATGTGTCACATCTATCTGTAACAAAGATGTGAGCACACAGTAGCACAACACATAATTTTGCTTTGCATTTAGAGCAGGCATCAATGAAATCTTCTATATTTCTCTCCAATGGAAGTTGTTTCTAGAATAAAGTGAAGAAAAATTAGTAATTGGAAAAAATTTAGTATTTTAGCAATTTATTAGAGCAGTGTCAATTATGTAAATAATTTTTTTTTGCTGTAGCTAAATGTCTTTGCATTAAGTTATTTCTTAAGTCTTACCCATATTTCAACAGTGGTCGTTCCATGATTGATGAAAATGCAAAATCTGTGTAAGATACTAAGTGTCACATCTATCTGTAACAAAGATGTGAGCACACAGTAGCACAACACATAATTTTGCTTTGCTTTTAGAGCAGGCATCAAAAAAATATTCTTTATATCTCTTCATTGGAAGTTGTTTCTTGAATAAAGTGAAGAATAATTAGTATTTAGAAAAGATTTAGTATTTTAACAATTTATTAGACTAGTGTCAATTATGTAAATAATTTATTTTTGCTGTAGCAAAATGTCTTTGCATTTAGTTATTTCTTACGTTTTACACCATATTCCAACAGTGGTCGTTCCATGATTGATGAAAACGATAAATCTGTGTAAGATATTTAGTGTCACATCTGTCTGTAACAAAGATGTGAACACACAATATCTCAACACATAATTTTGCTTTGTTTTTAGAGCAGGCATCAATGAAATCTTCTATATATCTCTCCTTTGGAAGTTGTTTCTATAATAAAGTGAAGAAATATTAGTATTTGGAAAAGATTTAGTATTTTAACAATTTATTAGACTAGTGTCAATTATGTAAATAACTAGCTGGCCCGGCGAACTTTGTTCCGCCTTAGTTTTGTTATTTTATTTTTTATTTTTTTTGTCATTTGTTTTGTTATTATATGTCAGATGCGTTTACGTTTTATATTGTATGTCACGTCACACGGAATGGGATAAAAAATATTCTTTGTTAGGCTACTGGTTCTAAACAACCACTCCACCAATTTTCAGCCAAATCGGTCATAAATAGATATAGACCCCAAAAGCTATAAAAATGATACCCAAATTAATTATTCACATTTATTACCTTTATCACATTCATTTTACAACCCTCTTTAACTTAAATATCATTTTCAAAATCAACGACCTGAAATTCCTCGAAAATACCCATATCGTTTTCTTACATTTTTATCCCTAAAACACTCTCTTTTCATCCTCCTAAGAGTAATTTTATAGAAAGCAGGAAACATACCTATTTATTTTTTTTGAGAACTTAGGCAATTTATGGGAAAAATTATGAAAACGACATCAATCTTTAGACATTTTGCCCTCTTTCCGCCCTATCAAGGAATGATAATATTTTACTTCTAAAATTTCGGATTTAAACATAGATATTATTTTTAAAATAAACAATCCAAAATTTTTGAAAATCATACTAATATTAGTACTTGTCATTTTTTGTTCCTATCCCACCTCTTTTTATCTCTTTGTTAATAAAAAGTATTCAATTCTTTTCATTCAAATCCAGTCATCATAATTTTCCATACAAACTTTCACCCAAAGTTGTTATATGGGAAGTTGTCTCATAGAAGACGATTAAAGCCGGCCAGTAACGATCCAACGGCGCAGTAAGACAAAATCGTACAATTCAGTCGCACCAAACCAACTTAATCGGTCATGCACACACACGATTCAATTCCATCAAATTCAGTCCAATTTCGTCGCTTCCAATGAAACTGTACTGCGCCGTTGAGTCGTCAGTGGCCAATTAAAGAGTGGGTATGGGTAGTGCACTTAACATGTAAACGAACGGTCCAACTTTGGTTGGTAGTGGGAGAGTGGATCGATTTATTTGGAACGGTAATTTGCCGAGCCTCACCGAACGTTTCCGACATAGCAATTCTAATTTTGATTTAACCCTTCTTTTAGAGGGTGGTTTCTGGATAAAAAGTATCCTATAGCAATCTCCTGGATCTAAGCTACCACCACACCAATTTTCAACCATATCGGTAAAGCCGTTCTTGAGTTATAAGTGGTGTAACTAACAGACTTTCTTTTATATATATAGATTTATTTTTGCTGTAGCAAAATGTCTTTGCATTTAGTTAATTCTTACGTTTTACACCATATTTCAACAGTGGTCGTTCCATGATTAATGAAAATGCAAAATCTGTGTAAGATATTGAGTGTCACATCTGTCTTTAACAAAGATGTGAACACACAATATCTCAACACATAATTTTGCTTTGTTTTTAGAGCAGGCATCAATGAAATCTTCTATATATCTCTCCATTGGAAGTTGTTTTTATAATAAAGTGAAGAAATATTAGTATTTGGAAAAGATTTAGTATTTTAACAATTTATTAGACTAGTGTCAATTATGTAAATAATTTATTTTTGCTGTAGCAAAATGTCTTTGCATTTAGTTAATTCGTACGTTTTACACCATATTCCACCAGTGGTCGTTCCATGATTAATGAAAATGCAAAATCTGTGTAAGATACTAAGTATCACATCTATCTGTATTAAAGATGTGAGCACACAGTAGCACAACACATAATTTTGCTTTGCTTTTAGAGCAGGCATCAAAAAAATATTCTTTATATCTCTTCATTGGAAGTTGTTTCTTGAATAAAGTGAAGAATAATTAGTATTTAGAAAAGATTTAGTATTTTAACAATTTATTAGACTAGTGTCAATTATGTAAATAATTTATTTTTGCTGTAGCAAAATTTTTTTGCATTTAGTTAATTCTTACGTTTTACACCATATTTCAACAGTGGTCGTTCCATGATTGATGAAAATGCAAAATCTGTGTAAGATATTAAGTGTCACATCTGTCTTTAACAAAGATGTGAACACACAATATCTCAACACATAATTTTGCTTTGTTTTTAGAGCAGGCATCAATGAAATCTTCTATATATCTCTCCATTGGAAGTTGTTTCTATAATAAAGTGAAGAAATATTAGTATTAGGAAAAGATTTAGTATTTTAACAATTTATTAGACTAGTGTCAATTATGTAAATAATTTATTTTTGCTGTAGCAAAATGTCTTTGCATTTAGTTATTTCTTACGTTTTGCACCATATTTCAACAGCGGTCGTTCCATGATTGATGAAAATGCAAAATCTGTGTAAGATATTAAGTGTCACATCTGTCTTTAACAAAGATGTGAACACACAATATCTCAACACATAATTTTGCTTTGTTTTTAGAGCAGGCATCAATGAAATCTTCTATATATCTCTCTATTGGAAGTTGTTTCTATAATAAAGTGAAGAAATATTAGTATTTGGAAAAGATTTAGTATTTTAACAATTTATTAGACTAGTGTCAATTATGTAAATAATTTATTTTTGCTGTAGCAAAATGTCTTTGCATTTAGTTATTTCTTACGTTTTACACCATATTCCAACAGCGGTCGTTCCATGATTGATGAAAATGCAAAATCTGTGTAAGATATTAAGTGTCACATCTGTCTTTAACAAAGATGTGAACACACAATATCTCAACACATAATTTTGCTTTGCTTTTAGAGCAGGCATCAAAAAATATTCTTTATATCTCTTCATTGGAAGTTGTTTCTTGAATAAAGTGAAGAATAATTAGTATTTAGAAAAGATTTAGTTTTTTAACAATTTATTAGACTAGTGTCAATTATGTAAATAATTTATTTTTGCTGTAGCAAAATGTCTTTGCATTTAGTTAATTCTTACGTTTTACACCATAATTCAACAGTGGTCGTTCCATGATTAATGAAAATGCAAAATCTGTGTAAGATATTAAGTGTCACATCTGTCTTTAACAAAGATGTGAACACACAATATCTCAACACATAATTTTGCTTTGTTTTTAGAGCAGGCATCAATGAAATCTTCTATATATCTCTCCATTGGAAGTTGTTTCTATAATAAAGTGAAGAAATATTAGTATTTGGAAAAGATTTAGTATTTTAACAATTTATTAGACTAGTGTCAATTATGTAAATAATTTATTTTTGCTGTAGCAAAATGTCTTTGCATTTAGTTAATTCTTACGTTTTACACCATATTTCAACAGTGGTCGTTCTATGATTAATGAAAATGCAAAATCTGTGTAAGATATTAAGTGTCACATCTATCTGTAACAAAGATGTGAGCACACAGTAGCAGAACACATAATTTTGCTTTGCTTTTAGAGCAGGCATAAAAAAATATTCTTTATATCTCTTCATTGGAAGTTGTTTCTTGAATAAAGTGAAGAATAATTAGTATTTAGAAAAGATTTAGTATTTTAACAATTTATTAGACTAGTGTCAATTATGTAAATAATTTATTTTTGCTGTAGCAAGATGTCTTTGCATTTAGTTATTTCTTACGTTTTACACCATATTCCAACAGTGGTCGTTCCATGATTGATGAAAATGCAAAATCTGTGTAAGATACTAAGTGTCACATCTATCTTTAACAAAGATGTGAGCACACAATATCCCAACAAATAATTTTGCTTTGCTTTTAGAGCAGGCATCAATGAAATCTTCTATATATCTCTCCAATGGAAGTTGTTTCTAGAATAAAGAGAAGAAAAATTAGTATTTGGAAAAGATTTAGTATTTTAACAATTTATTAGACTAGTGTCAATTATGTAAATAATTTATTTTTGCTGTAGCAAAATGTCTTTGCATTTAGTTATTTCTTACGTTTTGCACCATATTTCAACAGCGGTCGTTCCATGATTGATGAAAATGCAAAATCTGGGTAAGATATTAAGTGTCACATCTGTCTTTAACAAAGATGTGAACACACAATATCTCAACACATAATTTTGCTTTGTTTTTAGAGCAGGCATCAATGAAATCTTCTATATATCTCTCCATTGGAAGTTGTTTCTAGAATAAAGTGAAGAAAATTTAGTATTTAGAAAAGATTTAGTATTTTAACAATTTATTAGACTAGTGTCAATTATTTAAATAATTAATTTTTGTGTAAGATATTAAGTGTCACATCTGTCTTTAACAAAGATGTGAACACACAATATCTCAACACATAATTTTGCTTTGTTTTTAGAGCAGGCATCAATGAAATCTTCTATATATATCTCTCCATTGGAAGTTGTTTCTATAATAAAGTGAAGAAATATTAGTATTTGGAAAAGATTTAGTATTTTAACAATTTATTAGACTAGTGTCAATTATGTAAATAATTTATTTTTGCTGTAGCAAAATGTCTTTGCATTTAGTTATTTCTTACGTTTTGCACCATATTTCAACAGAGGTCGTTCCATGTTTGATGAAAATGCAAAATCTGTGTAAGATACTATGTGTCACATCTATCTGTAACAAAGATGTGAGCACACAGTAGCACAACACATAATTTTGCTTTGCATTTAGAGCAGGCATCAATGAAATCTTCTATATATCTCTCCAATGGAAGTTGTTTCTAGAATATAAAGTGAAGAAAAATTAGTATTTGGAAAAAATTTAGTATTTTAGCAATTTATTAGAGTAGTGTCAATTATGTAAATAATTTTTTTTTGCTGTAGCTAAATGTCTTTGCATTAAGTTATTTCTTAAGTCTTACCCATATTTCAACAGTGGTCGTTCCATGATTGATGAAAATGCAAAATCTGTGTAAGATACTAAGTGTCACATCTATCTGTAACAAAGATGTGAGCACACAGTAGCACAACACATAATTTTGCTTTGCTTTTAGAGCAGGCATCAAAAAAATATTCCTTATATCTCTTCATTGGAAGTTGTTTCTTGAATAAAGTGAAGAATAATTAGTATTTAGAAAAGATTTAGTATTTTAACAATTTATTAGACTAGTGTCAATTATGTAAATAATTTATTTTTGCTGTAGCAAAATGTTTTTGCATTTAGTTATTTCTTACGTTTTACACCATATTCCAACAGTGGTCGTTCCATGATTGATGAAAATGCAAAATCTGTGTAAGATACTAAGTGTCACATCTGTCTTTAACAAAGATGTGAACACACAATATCTCAACACATAATTTTGCTTTGCTTTTAGAGCAGGCATCAATGAAATATTCCTTATATCTCTTCATTGGAAGTTGTTTCTAGAAATAAGTGAAGAAAAACCAGTATTTGGAAAATATTTAGTATTTTAACCATTTATTAGACTAGTGTCAATTATGTAAATAATTTTTTTTTGCTGTAGCAAAATGTCTTTGCATTTAGTTATTTCTTACGTTTTACACCATATTCCAACAGTGGTCGTTCCATGATTGATCAAAACGCAAAATCTGTGTAAGATATTTAGTGTCACATCTGTCTTTAACAAAGATGTGAACACACAATATCTCAACACTTTGTTTTGCTTTGTTTTTAGAGCAGGCATCAATGAAATCTTCTATATATCTCTCCAATAGAAGTTGTTTCTAGAATAAAGTGAAGAAAAATTAGTATTTGGAAAAAATTTAGTATTTTAGCAATTTATTAGAGTAGTGTCAATTATGTAAATATATTTTTTTTGCTGTAGCTAAATGTCTTTGCATTTAGTTATTTCTTAAAACTTATCCATATTTCAACAGTGGTCGTTCCATGATTGATGAAAATGTAAAATCTGTGTAAGATATTAAGTGTCACATCTGTCTTTAACAAAGATGTGAACACACAATATCTCAACACATAATTTTGCTTTGTTTTTAGAGCAGGCATCAATGAAATCTTCTATATATCTCTCCATTTGAAGTTGTTTCTAGAATAAAGAGAAGAAAAATTAGTATTTGGAAAAGGTTTAGTATTTTAACAATTTATTAGACTAGTGTCAATTATGTAAATAATTTATTTTTGCTGTAGCAAAATGTCTTTGCATTTAGTTATTTCTTACGTTTTGCACCATATTTCAACAGCGGTCGTTCCATGATTGATGAAAATGCAAAATCTGTGTAAGATATTAAGTGTCACATCTGTCTTTAACAAAGATGTGAACACACAATATCTCAACACATAATTTTGCCTTTGTTTTTAGAGCAGGCATCAATGAAATCTTCTATATATCTCTTCATTGGAAGTTGTTTCTATAATAAAGTGAAGAAATATTAGTATTTGGAAAAGATTTAGTATTTTAACAATTTATTAGACTAGTGTCAATTATGTAAATAATTTATTTTTGCTGTAGCAAAATGTCTTTGCATTTAGTTATTTCTTACGTTTTGCACCATATTTCAACAGAGGTCGTTCTATGATTGATGAAAATGCAAAATCTGTGTAAGATATTAAGTGTCACATCTGTCTTTAACAAAGATGTGAACACACAATATCTCAACACATAATTTTGCTTTGTTTTTAGAGCAGGCATCAATGAAATCTTCTATATATCTCTCCATTGGAAGTTGTTTCTATAATAAAGTGAAGAAATACTAGTATTTGGAAAAGATTTAGTATTTTAACAATTTATTAGACTAGTGTCAATTATGTAAATAATTTATTTTTGCTGTAGCAAAATGTCTTTGCATTTAGTTAATTCTTACGTTTTACACCATATTTCAACAGTGGTCGTTCCATGATTGATGAAAATGCAAAATCTGTGTAAGATATTAAGTGTCACATCTGTCTTTAACAAAGATGTGAACACACAATATCTCAACACATAATTTTGCTTTGTTTTTAGAGCAGGCATCAATGAAATCTTCTATATATCTCTCCATTGGAAGTTGTTTCTATAATAAAGTGAAGAAATATTAGTATTTGGAAAAGATTTAGTATTTTAACAATTTATTAGACTAGTGGCAATTATGTAAATAATTTATTTTTGCTGTAGCAAAATGTCTTTGCATTTAGTTAATTCTTACGTTTTACACCATATTTCAACAGTGGTCGTTCTATGATTAATGAAAATGCAAAATCTGTGTAAGATATTAAGAGTCACATCTATCTGTAACAAAGATGTGAGCACACAGTAGCAGAACACATAATTTTGCTTTGTTTTTAGAGCAGGCATCAATGAAATCTTCTATATATCTCTCCATTGGAAGTTGTTTCTATAATAAAGTGAAGAAATATTAGTATTTGGAAAAGATTTAGTATTTTAACAATTTATTAGACTAGTGTCAATTATGTAAATAATTTATTTTTGCTGTAGCAAAATGTCTTTGCATTTAGTTAATTCTTACGTTTTACACCATATTTCAACAGTGGTCGTTCCATGATTAATGAAAATGCAAAATCTGTGTAAGATATTAAGTGTCACATCTGTCTTTAACAAAGATGTGAACACACAATATCTCAACACATAATTTTGCTTTGTTTTTAGAGCAGGCATCAATGAAATCTTCTATATATCTCTCCATTGGAAGTTGTTTCTATAATAAAGTGAAGAAATATTAGTATTTGGAAAAGATTTAGTATTTTAACATTTTATTAGACTAGTGTCAATTATGTAAATAATTTATTTTTGCTGTAGCAAAATGTCTTTGCATTTAGTTATTTCTTACGTTTTGCACCATATTTCAACAGCGGTCGTTCCATGATTGATGAAAATGCAAAATCTGTGTAAGATATTAAGTGTCACATCTGTCTTTAACAAAGATGTGAACACACAATATCTCAACACATAATTTTGCTTTGTTTTTAGAGCAGACATCAATGAAATCTTCTATATATCTCTCCATTGGAAGTTGTTTCTATAATAAAGTGAAGAAATATTAGTATTTGGAAAAGATTTAGTATTTCAACAATTTATTAGACTAGTGTCAATTATGTAAATAATTTATTTTTGCTGTAGCAAAATGTCTTTGCATTTAGTTAATTCTTACGTTTTACACCATATTTCAACAGTGGTCGTTCCATGATTAATGAAAATGCAAAATCTGTGTAAGATATTAAGTGTCACATCTGTCTTTAACAAAGATGTGAACACACAATATCTCAACACATAATTTTGCTTTGTTTTTAGAGCAGGCATCAATGAAATCTTCTATATATCTCTCCATTGGAAGTTGTTTCTATAATAAAGTGAAGAAATATTAGTATTTGGAAAAGATTTAGTATTTTAACATTTTATTAGACTAGTGTCAATTATGTAAATAATTTATTTTTGCTGTAGCAAAATGTCTTTGCATTTAGTTATTTCTTACGTTTTGCACCATATTTCAACAGCGGTCGTTCCATGACTGATGAAAATGCAAAATCTGTGTAAGATATTAAGTGTCACATCTGTCTTTAACAAAGATGTGAACACACAATATCTCAACACATAATTTTGCTTTGTTTTTAGAGCAGACATCAATGAAATCTTCTATATATCTCTCCATTGGAAGTTGTTTCTATAATAAAGTGAAGAAATATTAGTATTTGGAAAAGATTTAGTATTTTAACAATTTATTAGACTAGTGTCAATTATGTAAATAATTTATTTTTGCTGTAGCAAAATGTCTTTGCATTTAGTTAATTCTTACGTTTTTCACCATATTTCAACAGTGGTCGTTCCATGATTGATGAAAATGCAAAATCTGTGTAAGATATTAAGTGTCACATCTGTCTTTAACAAAGATGTGAACACACAATATCTCAACACATAATTTTGCTTTGTTTTTAGAGCAGGCATCAATGAAATCTTCTATATATCTCTCCATTGGAAGTTGTTTCTATAATAAAGTGAAGAAATATTAGTATTTGGAAAAGATTTAGTATTTTAACAATTTATTAGACTAGTGTCAATTATGTAAATAATTTATTTTTGCTGTAGCAAAATGTCTTTGCATTTAGTTAATTCGTACGTTTTACACCATATTTCAACAGTGGTCGTTCCATGATTAATGAAAATGCAAAATCTGTGTAAGATATTAAGTGTCACATCTGTCTTTAACAAAGATGTGAACACACAATATCTCAACACATAATTTTGCTTTGTTTTTAGAGCAGGCATCAATGAAATCTTCTATATATCTCTCCATTGGAAGTTGTTTCTAGAATAAAGTGAAGAAAATTTAGTATTTAGAAAAGATTTAGTATTTTGACAATTTATTAGACTAGTGTCAATTAATTAAATAATTAATTTTTGCTGTAGCAAAAAGTTCTTACATTTAGTTACGTCTTACGTTTTACACCGAATTTCAACAGTGGTCGTTCCATGTTTGATGAAAATGCAAAATCTGTGTAAGATACTATGTGTCACATCTATCTGTAACAAAGATGTGAGCACACAGTAGCACAACACATAATTTTGCTTTGCATTTAGAGCAGGCATCAATGAAATCTTCTATATATCTCTCCAATGGAAGTTGTTTCTAGAATATAAAGTGAAGAAATATTAGTATTTGGAAAAGATTTAGTATTTTAACAATTCATTAGACTAGTGTCAATTATGTAAATAATTTATTTTTGCTGTAGCAAAATGTCTTTGCATTTAGTTATTTCTTACGTTTTACACCATATTCCAACAGTGGTCGTTCCATGATTGATGAAAACGCAAAATCTGTGTAAGATATTTAGTGTCACATCTGTCTTTAACAAAGATGTGAACACACAATATCTCAACACTTAGTTTTGCTTTGTTTTTAGAGCAGGCATCAATGAAATCTTCTATACATCTCTCCAATGGAAGTTGTTTCTAGAATAAAGTGAAGAAAAATTAGTATTTGGAAAAAATTTAGTATTTTAACATTTTATTAGACTAGTGTCAATTATGTAAATAATTTATTTTTGCTGTAGCAAAATGTCTTTGCATTTAGTTATTTCTTACGTTTTGCACCATATTTCAACAGAGGTCGTTCCATGATTGATGAAAATGCAAAATCTGTGTAAGATATTAAGTGTCACATCTGTCTTTAACAAAGATGTGAACACACAATATCTCAACACATAATTTTGCTTTGTTTTTAGAGCAGGCATCAATGAAATCTTCTATATATCTCTCCATTGGAAGTTGTTTCTATAATAAAGTGAAGAAATATTAGTATTTGGAAAAGATTTAGTATTTTAACATTTTATTAGACTAGTGTCAATTATGTAAATAATTTATTTTTGCTGTAGCAAAATGTCTTTGCATTTAGTTATTTCTTACGTTTTGCACCATATTTCAACAGCGGTCGTTCCATGATTGATGAAAATACAAAATCTGTGTAAGATATTAAGTGTCACATCTGTCTTTAACAAAGATGTGAGCACACAATATCTCAACACATAATTTTGCTTTGTTTTTAGAACAGGCATCAATGAAATCTTCTATATATCTCTTCATTGGAAGTTGTTTCTATAATAAAGTGAAGAAATATTAGTATTTGGAAAAGATTTAGTATTTTAACAATTTATTAGACTAGTGTCAATTATGTAAATAATTTATTTTTGCTGTAGCAAAATGTCTTTGCATTTAGTTATTTCTTACGTTTTGCACCATATTTCAACAGAGGTCGTTCCATGATTGATGAAAATGCAAAATCTGTGTAAGATATTAAGTGTCACATCTGTCTTTAACAAAGATGTGAACACACAATATCTCAACACATAATTTTGCTTTGTTTTTAGAGCAGGCATCAATGAAATCTTCTATATATCTCTCCATTGGAAGTTGTTTCTATAATAAAGTGAAGAAATATTAGTATTTGGAAAAGATTTAGTATTTTAACAATTTATTAGACTAGTGTCAATTATGTAAATAATTTATTTTTGCTGTAGCAAAATGTCTTTGCATTTAGTTAATTCTTACGTTTTTCACCATATTTCAACCGTGGTCGTTCCATGATTGATGAAAATGCAAAATCTGTGTAAGATATTAAGTGTCAATCTGTCTTTAACAAAGATGTGAACACACAATATCCCAACACATAATTTTGCTTTGTTTTTAGAGCAGGCATCAATGAAATCTTCTATATATCTCTCCAATGGAAGTTGTTTCTAGAATAAAGTGAAGAAAAATTAGTATTTGGAAAAAATTTAGTATTTTAGCAATTTATTAGAGTAGGTTCAATTATGTAAATACATTTTTTTTGCTGTAGCTAAATGTCTTTGCATTTAGTTATTTCTTAAAACTTATCCATATTTCAACAGTGGTCGTTCCATGATTGATGAAAATGCAAAATCTGTGTAAGATACTATGTGTCACATCTATCTGTAACAAAAATGTGAGCACACAGTAGCACAACACATAATTTTGCTTTGCTTTTAGAGCAGGCATCAAAAAATATTCTTTATATCTCTTTATTGGAAGTTGTTTCTTGAATAAAGTGAAGAATAATTAGTATTTAGAAAAGATTTAGTATTTTAACAATTTATTAGACTAGTGTCAATTATGTAAATAATTTATTTTTGCTTTAGCAAAATGTCTTTGCATTTAGTTATTTCTTACGTTTTACACCATATTCCAACAGTGGTCGTTCCATGATTGATGAAAATGCAAAATCTGTGTAAGATACTAAGTGTCACATCTGTCTTTAACAAAGATGTGAACACACAATATCTCAACACATAATTTTGCTTTGTTTTTAGAGCAGGCATCAATGAAATCTTCTATATATCTCTCCATTGGAAGTTGTTTCTATAATAAAGTGAAGAAATATTAGTATTTGGAAAAGATTTAGTATTTTAACAATTCATTAGACTAGTGTCAATTATGTAAATAATTTATTTTTGCTGTAGCAAAATGTCTTTGCATTTAGTTATTTCTTACGTTTTACACCATATTCCAACAGTGGTCGTTCCATGATTGATGAAAACGCAAAATCTGTGTAAGATATTTAGTGTCACATCTGTCTTTAACAAAGATGTGAACACACAATATCTCAACACTTAGTTTTGCTTTGTTTTTAGAGCAGGCATCAATGAAATCTTCTATACATCTCTCCAATGGAAGTTGTTTCTAGAATAAAGTGAAGAAAAATTAGTATTTGGAAAAAATTTAGTATTTTAACATTTTATTAGACTAGTGTCAATTATGTAAATAATTTATTTTTGCTGTAGCAAAATGTATTTGCATTTAGTTATTTCTTACGTTTTGCACCATATTTCAACAGCGGTCGTTCCATGATTGATGAAAATGCAAAATCTGTGTAAGATATTAAGTGTCACATCTGTCTTTAACAAAGATGTGAACACACAATATCCCAACACATAATTTTGCTTTGTTTTTAGAGCAGGCATCAATGAAATCTTCTATATATCTCTAAATTGGAAGTTGTTTCTAGAATAAAGTGAGGAAAAATTAGTATTTGGAAAAAATTTAGTATTTTAGCAATTTATTAGAGTAGTGTCAATTATGTAAATAATTTATTTTTGCTGTAGCAAAATGTCTTTGCATTTAGTTATTTCTTACGTTTTGCACCATATTTCAACAGCGGTCGTTCCATGATTGATGAAAATGCAAAATCTGTGTAAGATACTATGTGTCACATCTATCTGTAACAAAGATGTGAGCACACAGTAGCACAACACATAATTTTGCTTTGCATTTAGAGCAGGCATCAATGAAATCTTCTATATATCTCTCCAATGGAAGTTGTTTCTAGAATAAAGTGAAGAAAAATTAGTATTTGGAAAAAATTTAGTATTTTAGCAATTTATTAGAGTAGTGTCAATTATGTAAATAATTTTTTCTTGCTGTAGCTAAATGTCTTTGCATTAAGTTATTTCTTAAGTCTTACCCATATTTCAACAGTGGTCGTTCCATGATTGATGAAAATGCAAAATCTGTGTAAGATACTAAGTGTCACATCTATCTGTAACAAAGATGTGAGCACACAGTAGCACAACACATAATTTTGCTTTGCTTTTAGAGCAGGCATCAAAAAAATATTCTTTATATCTCTTCATTGGAAGTTGTTTCTTGAATAAAGTGAAGAATAATTAGTATTTAGAAAAGATTTAGTATTTTAACAATTTATTAGACTAGTGTCAATTATGTAAATAATTTATTTTTGCTGTAGCAAAATGTCTTTGCATTTAGTTATTTCTTACGTTTTTCACCATATTTCAACAGTGGTCGTTCCATGATTGATGAAAATGCAAAATCTGTGTAAGATATTAAGTGTCACATCTGTCTTTAACAAAGATGTGAACACACAATATCCCAACACATAATTTTGCTTTGTTTTTAGAGCAGGCATCAATGAAATCTTCTATATATCTCTCCAATGGAAGTTGTTTCTATAATAAAGTGAAGAAATATTAGTATTTGGAAAAGATTTAGTATTTTAACATTTTATTAGACTAGTGTCAATTATGTAAATAATTTATTTTTGCTGTAGCAAAATGTATTTGCATTTAGTTATTTCTTACGTTTTGCACCATATTTCAACAGCGGTCGTTCCATGATTGATGAAAATGCAAAATCTGTGTAAGATATTAAGTGTCACATCTGTCTTTAACAAAGATGTGAACACACAATATCTCAACACATAATTTTGCTTTGTTTTTAGAGCAGGCATCAATGAAATCTTCTATATATCTCTCCATTGGAAGTTGTTTCTAGAATAAAGTGAGGAAAAATTAGTATTTGGAAAAAATTTAGTATTTTAGCAATTTATTAGAGTAGTGTCAATTATGTAAATAATTTATTTTTGCTGTAGCAAAATGTCTTTGCATTTAGTTATTTCTTACGTTTTGCACCATATTTCAACAGCGGTCGTTCCATGATTGATGAAAATGCAAAATCTGTGTAAGATACTATGTGTCACATCTATCTGTAACAAAGATGTGAGCACACAGTAGCACAACACATAATTTTGCTTTGCATTTAGAGCAGGCATCAATGAAATCTTCTATATATCTCTCCAATGGAAGTTGTTTCTAGAATAAAGTGAAGAAAAATTAGTATTTGGAAAAAATTTAGTATTTTAGCAATTTATTAGAGTAGTGTCAATTATGTAAATAATTTTTTCTTGCTGTAGCTAAATGTCTTTGCATTAAGTTATTTCTTAAGTCTTACCCATATTTCAACAGTGGTCGTTCCATGATTGATGAAAATGCAAAATCTGTGTAAGATACTAAGTGTCACATCTATCTGTAACAAAGATGTGAGCACACAGTAGCACAACACATAATTTTGCTTTGCTTTTAGAGCAGGCATCAAAAAAATATTCTTTATATCTCTTCATTGGAAGTTGTTTCTTGAATAAAGTGAAGAATAATTAGTATTTAGAAAAGATTTAGTATTTTAACAATTTATTAGACTAGTGTCAATTATGTAAATAATTTATTTTTGCTGTAGCAAAATGTTTTTGCATTTAGTTATTTCTTACGTTTTACACCATATTCCAACAGTGGTCGTTCCATGATTGATGAAAATGCAAAATCTGTGTAAGATACTAAGTGTCACATCTGTCTTTAACAAAGATGTGAGCACACAATATCTCAACACATAATTTTGCTTTGCTTTTAGAGCAGGCATCAATGAAATATTCCTTATATCTCTTCATTGGAAGTTGTTTCTAGAATAAAGTGAAGAAAAACCAGTATTTGGAAAAGATTTAGTATTTTAACCATTTATTAGACTAGTGTCAATTATGTAAATAATTTTTTTTTGCTGTAGCAAAATGTCTTTGCATTTAGTTATTTCTTACGTTTTACACCATATTCCAACAGTGGTCGTTCCATGATTGATGAAAACGCAAAATCTGTGTAAGATATTTAGTGTCACATCTGTCTTTAACAAAGATGTGAACACACAATATCTCAACACTTAGTTTTGCTTTGTTTTTAGAGCAGGCATCAATGAAATCTTCTATACATCTCTCCAATGAAAGTTGTTTCTAGAATAAAGTGAAGAAAAATTAGTATTTGGAAAAAATTTAGTATTTTAGCAATTAATTAGAGTAGGTTCAATTATGTAAATACATTTTTTTTGCTGTAGCTAAATGTCTTTGCATTTAGTTATTTCTTAAAACTTATCCATATTTCAACAGTGGTCGTTCCATGATTGATGAAAATGCAAAATCTGTGTAAGATACTATGTGTCACATCTATCTGTAACAAAGATGTGAGCACACAGTAGCACAACACATAATTTTGCTTTGCTTTTAGAGCAGGCATCAAAAAAATATTCTTTATATCTCTTCATTGGAAGTTGTTTCTTGAATAAAGTGAAGAATAATTAGTATTTAGAAAAGATTTAGTATTTTAACAATTTATTAGACTAGTGTCAATTATGTAAATAATTTATTTTTGCTCTAGCAAAATTTTTTTGCATTTAGTTAATTCTTACGTTTTACACCATATTTCAACAGTGGTCGTTCCATGATTGATGAAAATGCAAAATCTGTGTAAGATACTAAGTGTCACATCTGTCTTTAACAAAGATGTGAACACACAATATCTCAACACATAATTTTGCTTTGTTTTTAGAGCAGGCATCAATGAAATCTTCTATATATCTCTCCATTGGAAGTTGTTTCTATAATAAAGTGAAGAAATATTAGTATTTGGAAAAGATTTAGTATTTTAACAATTCATTAGACTAGTGTCAATTATGTAAATAATTTATTTTTGCTGTAGCAAAATGTCTTTGCATTTAGTTATTTCTTACGTTTTACACCATATTCCACTAGTGGTCGTTCCATGATTAATGAAAATGCAAAATCTGTGTAAGATACTAAGTATCACATCTATCTGTAACAAAGATGTGAGCACACAGTAGCACAACACATAATTTTGCTTTGCTTTTAGAGCAGGCATCAAAAAATATTCTTTATATCTCTTTATTGGAAGTTGTTTCTTGAATAAAGTGAAGAATAATTAGTATTTAGAAAAGATTTAGTATTTTAACAATTTATTAGACTAGTGTCAATTATGTAAATAATTTATTTTTGCTGTAGCAAAATGTCTTTGCATTTAGTTATTTCTTACGTTTTACACCATATTCCAACAGTGGTCGTTCCATGATTGATGAAAATGCAAAATCTGTGTAAGATACTAAGTGTCACATCTGTCTTTAACAAAGATGTGAACACACAATATCTCAACACATAATTTTGCTTTGTTTTTAGAGCAGGCATCAATGAAATCTTCTATATATCTCTCCATTGGAAGTTGTTTCTATAATAAAGTGAAGAAATATTAGTATTTGGAAAAGATTTAGTATTTTAACAATTCATTAGACTAGTGTCAATTCTGTAAATAATTTATTTTTGCTGTAGCAAAATGTCTTTGCATTTAGTTAATTCTTACGTTTTACACCATATTTCAACAGTGGTCGTTCCATGATTAATGAAAATGCAAAATCTGTGTAAGATATTAAGTGTCACATCTGTCTTTAACAAAGATGTGAACACACAATATCTCAACACATAATTTTGCTTTGTTTTTAGAGCAGGCATCAATGAAATCTTCTATATATCTCTCCATTGGAAGTTGTTTCTATAATAAAGTGAAGAAATATTAGTATTTGGAAAAGATTTAGTATTTTAACAATTTATTAGACTAGTGTCAATTATGTAAATAATTTATTTTTGCTGTAGCAAAATGTCTTTGCATTTAGTTATTTCTTACGTTTTGCACCATATTTCAACAGCGGTCGTTCCATGATTGATGAAAATGCAAAATCTGTGTAAGATATTAAGTGTCACATCTGTCTTTAACAAAGATGTGAACACACAATATCTCAACACATAATTTTGCTTTGTTTTTAGAGCAGGCATCAATGAAATCTTCTATATATCTCTCCATTTGAAGTTGTTTCTAGAATAAAGAGAAGAAATATTAGTATTTGGAAAAGATTTAGTATTTTAACAATTTATTAGACTAGTGTCAATTATGTAAATAATTTTTTGTTGCTGTAGCAAAATGTTTTTGCATTTAGTTAATTCATACGTTTTACACCATATTTCAACAGTGGTCGTTCCATGATTGATAAAAATGCAAAATCTGTGTAAGATATTAAGTGTCACATCTGTCTTTAACAAACATGTGAACACACAATATCTCAACACATAATTTTGCTTTGTTTTTAGAGCAGGCATCAATGAAATCTTCTATATATCTCTAAATTGGAAGTTGTTTCTAGAATAAAGTGAAGAAAAATTCGTATTTAGAAAAGATTTAGTATTTTAACAATTTATTAGACTAGTGCCATTTATGTAAATATTTTTTTTTGCTGTAGCAAAATGTTTTTGCATTTAGTTATTTCTTACGTCTTACACCATATTTCAACAGTGGTCGTTCCATGATTGATGAAAATGCAAAATCTGTGTAAGATACAAAGTGTCACATCTATCAGTAACAAAGATGTGAGCACACAGTAGCACAACACATAATTTTGCTTTGCTTTTAGAGCAGGCATCAATGAAATATTCTATATATCTCTCCATTGGAAGTTGTTTCAAGAATAAAGTGAAGAAAAACTAGTATTTAGAAAAGATTTAGTATTTTAACAATTTATTGGACTAGTGTCAATTATGTAAATAATTTCTTTCTGCTGTAGCAAAATGTGTTTGCATTTAGTTATTTCTTACATTTTACACCATATTTTAACAGTAATCGTTTCATGTTTGATAAAAATGCAAAATCTGTGTAAGATATTAAGTGTCACATCTGTCTTTAACAAAGATGTGAACACACAACATCTCAACACATAATTTTGCTTTGTTTTTAGAGGCATCAATAAAATCTTCTATATATCTCTCCATTGGAAGTTGTTTCTAGAATAGAGTGAAGAAAATTTAGTATTTAGAAAAGATTTAGTATTTTAACAATTTATTAGACTAGTGCCATTTATGTAAATAATTTTTTTTTGCTGTAGCAAAATGTTTTTGCATTTAGTTATTTCTTACGTCTTACACCATATTTCAACAGTGGTCGTTCCATGATTGATGAAAATGCAAAATCTGTGTAAGATACTAAGTGTCACATCTATCTTTAACAAAGATGTGAGCTAACAATATCCCAACACATAATTTTGCTTTGTTTTTAGAGCAGGCATCAATGAAATCTTCTATATATCTCTCCTTTGGAAGTTGTTTCTAGAATAAAGTGAAGAAAATTTAGTATTTGGAAAAGATTTAGTATTTTAACAATTTATTAGACTAGTGTCAATTATGTAAAAATTTTTTTTCTGCTGTAGCAAAATGTGTTTGCATTTAGTAATTTCCTACATTTTACACCATATTTCAACAGTGATCGTTTCATGTTTGATGAAAATGCAAAATCTGTGTAAGATACCAAGTGTCACATCTATCTTAAGAATTTGTGAAACATTTAATATTTTTACGTTTTATTAACCATTTCTTAGATTAGAGTCGAATATTTAAATAAATTATTAATTCTTGGTTTGCTGTAGCATATTCTTTGTTTGTACTTATTTATTGTTTACGTCTTAAACAAAATTTCGGCATTTTTTATTTCAAGATGACATTGAAATATTTTGTGTGACACATTACATAAATCATCTTTTGTGGATCATCCAGTAGCTCAACACATAATTTTGCTTTTTTTTAAAACTCAATTCGATAATAATTATCTTCTTTATATTTTTTCAGTAGCAGTTTTTACCAGAATAAAGCAAATACAGTGTTTGAGATAGATTTAACAATAATATTTTTACGTTTTGAAAGAATTTTAAGATTGATATTAGTCAATAATTTATGATACTAATTTTTTGTTTGCTGTAGCAAATGGTTTTTGCATTTATTAATTTTTGACGTTTTAAACCAAAAACAGTTATGTCTATTTTGGCACGTTTCTAATAGGTGTAGAAGTCTGGTGCTGATACGTTAAAAATTCTCTTAATCAATTTTGTGCATGCTTTAGTGCAACAACAAGGGTGACTTTGACTTTTGCGAAGACAAAAAATTAAGTTATTTATATTAATAACCAAAAAAATAATGATTGTTTAAGCAGGATCTTGAATTAGCGTCATTAATTTCAATTAAAATTTATTTATTATTTTTGAAACATATTTTATAAAATTAGATTTTAATGTTAGAATTTATTTTTATTTTTGTTTCTCCGGTGATATTTGACAATAATTTTATCAAACTTTTACATTCAAAACAGGCGTGTTCAAATGGTTATTGACGGCATTCAGTATCAATTATATCTGATAAGTGATAGTTTTCCACCCTTATTCCTAGAGAAGAAAAGAATGGTAACCGTTTTATTTAGTCTTGTCATTATCTAGGGTAAGCTGAAGCGAAACAAATTAGATCAGATAAAATGCTATTCTGAGTTATAATAATATAGTAGAGCACTGTCGATAAAAAACGGCTAATTAGAATATCTATATAGAAACATCTGATCGATAACTGCAATTTCTCATTTGTTTTGCAAAATTACAGTATGTTTTTTAAATTTTTTATAGCTTTCAAAGTATGTACTGCCATTGCAAAAGCTTTAAAAAAACTATTGTACTAACTTAAAACTTGAAGAATCTGTAAAATACTGATTTTAGCTTCTTTTAATAACACATATACCTAAACATTTAAATTTAAAAATTTAGTGCTTTAACATGATTTCTTCAGTGAACAGATCATATAACAATTGTCAAGGAGATCGTATTACGAGTTATGTATGTAAATAAGAATTAAGGGTAAAGAATACCCTTTTGGGAATCCTTCGGGGTTAGCACCCTCTTATTAACTAATAGCGCGGTAAATACCGTGTGATGGATGTAATCATAAGCTAATTTCACAAACCCCTATTCAAGTTCTAATAAAACAATCAACATATGTAATGTTGTGTTACAAAGCGTTGTTTAAACTAATCCACCCTTATGACAGAATTTGAGCAAGTATTGATTTAGAAGGGAGATTTTTCTGTAATTACTACTTTCACAATATAACAAATGTAACAAAGCATATTTCCTATTAAATATGAAATGATTTCAATGTTGAATAATCGTAACAAAAACCTATTTTCTGCAAGATTTAGTCCGAATAGCAAAGACCGTGCACCGACCAAACCAACCATTGTTGATTTAATTGTTTCCGTTTTTGCACATAGCTTGCGCGAAAGGGGGTGGAACTATAGACTCTCTCAATACGTTCATGTTACCTTCTATTCAACGATTCACTCTTCTACAAAGCTGCTGCAAACTTTAAAAGTTTCCTAACAATACAATCGAGTGTCATTCCACGTACGAAAAGACTTCTCAAATTCTGACTTCCGGTCAACTACTCAATTTACAATAAAAATAGTTAAAAAAATTAATTTATTTCTGCATGCAAACTTTGATTTGTTTTAAAATCTCTAAATAATTTAAAGATTATTATTTGCAATGATTAATTAGATTTTCAATTATTAAAATATGGGAAAAGGTCAAGAGACAGAGCTGGTAGTTTATAGATTTACTTTGAAAGGACACAGGACTTTTGAAGCATGGAAGGGGAGAAACTGGCAACCGTTCATTAAATTAAAGCCCCTTTCAACACGTGTATGTACCCTATCTAAAGGCTAAGATGGAAGCGACCCTTTATGCCTAGATCTAACTAAACCACATACTTAAAAAAAAACTACAATTTTATTAAAGTTACAGGTAAAAGAGAACATCATCATAATAGTAATTATAATCGATTTAAAGAATTTCTAACAGAATACATAACAATGACAAAAATGAAAACTTTAATGAGAAAAATAAAAACTTTAGCAAATCTTTTAATAACTTATCATTATACCAAATATCCAAAAAAGCAAATGAATCTATTCGTTTGCCTATGAGTTTAACGGTAATGTTTAGATCTTCTAATTTTTGTTAAAAACGTAAATACCTAATAGAGTTGATGCTAAAGCATGATTCTAGAAAAAAAAACTATAAATAGACATTTCTTAGAAATTAGGATCAGTTGGACAATAAATGTTTTATGTTGTCTCAACATGCATAAACCATCAATTTCACCAATTTGCTACTACAATGTCTACTTCAATTGCCTGTAATTAAACTGATTAAGTACTAAATTTTATAAAAAACTTTTTCAACTGGTTGATCAAGAAGATTTACTAAAATCACTGAAGTATTTTTTTATAATCAACCAGTTTATAGCTATATAATAAATGTTTCAGTAAGGCGCTTCCTAATATAAATTCAATGTATCAAGTTTATTAAAAAAATTGCCAATATGTAATTTTTCTCTGTCAAATGCAGAATATCAAACGCAAACTAAATTGTTTAATAAGAACTTTAATCAAGACATTTGTGTGACATTTTTAACTTGTGAAGAGATAGAAGAGGGTACAATAATTAGTAATGAAATACCATGATAAAACCTTAGATTTAAAAATTAAAAAGTTTTTGTGATATCTATTCGTCTAGCAGAGGGTAGAGATGTTGTCTCTTGATTAATTATTAAAAGAATTTAAGCTTTCTATACATATTAATCATAGCAACATCTATTACAATTAGAAGCTCCTCACATCAAGATGCTTAAGTCACTTCAAATGACAGATATTGATTCTGACAAAAATAAATTTGAGACAAACAGATATTGTTTGTAGAATCACGTTAGCGTCTTTTGCCTGAAACGAATACCTAGAATATGCAATATTATCTATCTATTTTGGTTTCCGCCAACAAAAAGATCAAAGCAATTTTATTCAAACTAAACTTGTATGTACACTTGAACATGCTTCGTTGTTATTGAAACTCTTAATTATTTATTAATTAATTATTATTTACCAAATGTTGGTAGAATATAAAGTAGATAGATAATATTGCATATTTCAGACGAAAAACACTAACGTGATAACTTTTAAACCGAATGTTATTACAATCGTAAATCTTTCAAATATTTGTATCTTGTTAAAGATAAAAGCTTTCTCTAGCCAAACACATTATTTTTATATTTTGATGATAAGAACAAAAAAATACCAACTTTGTCAGAATTTGAGCAAAATATTATACAACTTGTAATTTCTCCTATTTTGACACAATGCAAAAAAAAAGCAAACATTCACACAGCAACAATATTGAACATAACTATGTGACCACTAAAAATCAATTTCATCACCTGTCAACGCTGATTGACGTTAATCTGGAGATTTTGCACACAATAATGACTTTTACACATCGAGCTTTAGAATTTTAAACAAAATTTAATAAAGATTTTTTTAAAACAATATTTTCATGTGAGTTTAAAAAAATTCCGTTTATAAAAAATAGTTTCAAAAAAGTGTTTTGTAAAAAGAGTTTACTGTATATGTTTAATTTAAAAGAAATGTTTTTAATAATACTGAAACTGGACTATATTTCTGTCTTTTCTGTATTACTTATACACCACCTCACCTGACTTTGAAAAAATATTTGATTCTTTAAAAACTTTTTCATTTGGATAACTGAAGCCAAAAATCAGTAATTAAAAATTATATAAGACAGTTTTATATTCTGGACTGTGAATTGATCAGAAATCTTCACAAAAACTATTGCGACATTTTTTTCTTGAATTCCTTCAAAATTTGATTACATTGTAAAGTTTAAAATTATTTGCATGAAAATGCTATCATTTTCTGGTTGTCATCCTTTTATAAAACTCTTGACAGTGCTTGAATTTCTGGAAAATAAAATCATATTTGTACTGGACAAACAAAAAACCTTTTCATAACTTTCTAACGAACAAAACATCTAACTATTGGGTTATAAATAAATGTTAATTTTACCTTAGAGTAATAACTGTCTGAAGCAAAAAACATTATTAGAAAAATATGAAGTCACTCATGATCATACCTTATTTAAATTAATCTAACAAAGCTAATCGGTGTACTTTTTTTCATAGATTGAAAATATTTGATGATTTTGCATACAATTTTGAACCATACAAAAGACGTGAAACATTTTAAATAAAGCTTGACGACCCTTGTACAGCTCAAAATTAGTTGCCTTTTATTTACGATAGTCATCCTACTGCAAGCTGAAAAAAAAAATTAATGATATACTTGAAATTATTTGTTAGATTTGAAAAGCTGATGATGGCGATTATAACCAAATGCCAATGAACTGATCATTTTTACGAAGTATATTAATAAGCTTAAATTCAAAAACCAATTCTACACTTTTTTGAGTTGTTCCAGAGAAGCGTAATTTCTCCTTTTCAGTCATTTTAAATTCTCATGTAGGTTGTATGTGATGAAAAGACAAAATCAAAATTATCAGTGGAAAAATGCTAAAACAAAATCAAACATTTCTGGTTACCTAAACACTGATGATTATTAATTTGCAAGAAACCTTTTAGATCGTATTCCTACTAACTTTTCTAAAATAGATAGCCAAGTTAATTGATCATACATAATACACCACTTAACCTGATATTTGCTAAGACTTCTCCTTAATAATTTTTGTTGTGGTTCTTTTCATGAATCTCTTGATAATGATGTGAGGCAATGATCTTCAGCAGTTTTAAGATTCTTCTATAGTGGGTGATGAAAAGGCAATATTAATATTATCAGTGTGAAAGTGCTATAAAAAATATAAATATTTCATATCACCTAAACACTGAAAATTATTAATTTGCAAGAAACTGTTTATAACAGAAAGCTGCTGATTCTTCTGCAATAGATAAAAAAGAAATTTTTTTTCAACTTATAGACCATCTCACCTAGCTTGGAAAATAGAATTCTTTTGCAAACACAACATTTGGTAATGTAAAAGCAAAAATCATAAAGCAAAGATTAGATTAGTATATTTTAGAAGCAGGCATGTACGTTGATCAGAAATTTCCAGCAAAACTTTCGCCACGTTTTTCGTTGAATCTCTTGATGTAGATTTGAAATTCTCATTATGTATACGATTAAAGACCAACACAATATTATCATTGTCAAAGTGCAATAAACAACATAAAAAAAGTTTACTCACCTCAACACTGATGATGATTCCTTTGCAAAAAACTGCTTGCTGTGAAAATGTAATGCTGTTAACTTTTTTGAAATAGATGCAAAAAATAAAAATTTTCAACTTATGGATCATCTCAACTAACATGGAAAAAAAAAACTTAATTCTTCAGAAACCACTCCATTTGGAAATCTAAAAGCAAATATCGTAAAACCAAGATTTAAGCTAGAATATTTTATATGCTGGTTTAATGGTTGAATTTGAAAAGAAAGCATCTTAATAATTTGTGTTGCTGTTCTTTTCATGAATCTCTTGATATTGATGTGAGGCAATGCATTTCAGCAGTTTTTAGATTCTTCTATACTGGGTGATGAAAAGGCAATATTAATATTATCAGTGTAAAAGTGCAATAAACAATATAAAAATTTATTGTCGCCTAAACACTCAAAATTATTAAGAAGACTGTTTATAACTGTTTATAACAGAAAGCTGCTGACTCTTCTGCAATAGATAAAAAAGAAAATATTTTTCAACTTATAGACCATCTCAACTGTCATAGAAGAAAAAACTTAATTCTTCAGAAACCACTCTATTTGGAAATCTAAAAGCAAATATCGTGAAACCAAGATTTAGTTAGAATATTTTATATGCTGGCTTAACGGTTGAATTTTGTAAGATTTCTCCTTAATAATTTTCGTTGCTGTTCTTTTCATGAATCTCTTGATATTGATGTGAGGCAATGATTGTCAGCAGCTTTTAAATTTTTCTGTAGTATGTGATGAAAAGGCAAAAATAATAGTATCATTGTGAATGTGAAAAAAATAAAATCAGAATTTTTTGTCACCCAAACAATTGCAGACTCTTCTGATACAGATGAAAAAGAAAAATTTTTTCAACTTATAGATCATCTCACCTAGCTTGGAAAATAAAATTCTTCTGAGAACACAACATTTAATAATCTAAAAGCAAAAATCATAAAGCAAAGATTAGATTAGTATATTTTAGACGCAGGCATGTACGTTGATCAGAAATCTCCAGAAAAACTTTTACCGCGTTTTTCGTTGAATCTCTTGATGTATATTTGAGACAATGATTTTCAAAAACTCTAAAATTTTCATTATGTATACGATTGAAGACCAACATAATATTGTCATTGTCAAAGTGCAATAAACAACCTAAAAAAAGTTTGGTCACCTCAACACTGATGATCATTCCTTTGCAAAAAAACTGTTTGCTGTAAAAACGAAATGCTGTTAACTTTTCTGAAACAGATGCAAAAAATAAAAAATTTCAACTAATAAATCATCTCAACTGTCTTGGAAAAAAAACTTGATTCTTCAGAAACCACTTTATTTAGAAATCTAAAAGCAAAAATCGTCAAACCAAGATTTAGTTAGAATATTTTATATGCTGTCTTAAAGGTTGATTTTGATAAGCTTTTTTCTTAATAATTTTTGTAGCTGTTTTTGTCATGAATCTCTTGATATTGATGTGAGGCAATGCATTTCAGCAGTTTTTAGATTCTTCTATAGTGGGTGATGAAAAGGCAATCTTAATATTATCAGTGTAAAAGTGCAATAAACAATATAAAAATTTATTGTCGCCTAAACACTCAAAATTATTAAATTGCAAGAAACTGTTTATAACGGAAAGCTGCTGACTCTTCTGCAATAGATAAAAAAGAAAATATTTTTCAACTTATAGACCATCTCAACTGTCATGGAAAAAAAAACTTAATTCTTCAGAAACCACTCCATTTGGAAATCTAAAAGCAAATATCGTGAAACCAAGATTTAGTTAGAATATTTTATATGCTGGCTTAACGGTTGAATTTTGTAAGATTTTTCCTTAATAATTTTCGTTGCTGTTCTTTTCATGAATCTCTTGATATTGATGTGAGGCAATGCATTTCAGCAGTTTTTAGATTCTTCTATACTGGGTGATGAAAAGGCAATATTAATATTATCAGTGTAAAAGTGCAATAAACAATATAAAAATTTATTGTCGCCTAAACACTCAAAATTATTAAATTGCAAGAAACTGTTTATAACGGAAAGCTGCTGACTCTTCTGCAATAGATAAAAAAGAAAATATTTTTCAACTTATAGACCATCTCAACTGTCATGGAAAAAAAAACCTAATTCTTTAGAAACCACTCCAATTGGAAATCTAAAAGCAAATATCGTGAAACCAAGATTTTGTTAGAATATTTTATATGCTGGCTTAACGGTTGAATTTTGTAAGATTTCTCCTTAATAATTTTCGTTGCTGTTCTTTTCATGAATCTCTTGATATTGATGTGAGGCAATGCATTTCAGCAGTTTTTAGATTCTTCTATACTGGGTGATGAAAAGGCAATATTAATATTATCAGTGTAAAAGTGCAATAAACAATATAAAAATTTATTGTCGCCTAAACACTCAAAATTATTAAATTGCAAGAAACTGTTTATAACGGAAAGCTGCTGACTCTTCTGCAATAGATAAAAAAGAAAATATTTTTCAACTTATAGACCATCTCAACTGTCATGGAAAAAAAAACCTAATTCTTTAGAAACCACTCCAATTGGAAATCTAAAAGCAAATATCGTGAAACCAAGATTTTGTTAGAATATTTTATATGCTGGCTTAACGGTTGAATTTTGTAAGATTTCTCCTTAATAATTTTCGTTGCTGTTCTTTTCATGAATCTCTTGATATTGATGTGAGGCAATGCATTTCAGCAGTTTTTAGATTCTTCTATACTGGGTGATGAAAAGGCAATATTAATATTATCAGTGTAAAAGTGCAATAAACAATATAAAAATTTATTGTCGCCTAAACACTAAAAATTATTAAATTGCAAGAAACTGTTTATAACGGAAAGCTGCTGACTTTTCTGCAATAGATAAAAAAGAAAATATTTTTCAACTTATAGACCATCTCAACTGTCATGGAAAAAAAACCTAATTCTTCCGAAACCACTCCATTTGGAAATCTAAAAGCAAATATCGTGAAACCAAGATTTAGTTAGAATATTTTATATGCTGGCTTAACGGTTGAATTTTGTAAGATTTCTTCTTAATAATTTTCGTTGCTGTTCTTTTCATGAATCTCTTGATATTGATGTGAGGCAATGCATTTCAGCAGTTTTTAGATTCTTCTATACTGGGTGATGAAAAGGCAATATTAATATTATCAGTGTAAAAGTGCAATAAACAATATAAAAATTTATTGTCGCCTAAACACTCAAAATTATTAAATTGCAAGAAACTGTTTATAACGGAAAGCTGCTGACTCTTCTGCAATAGATAAAAAAGAAAATCTTTTTCAACTTATAGACCATCTCAACTGTCATGGAAAAAAAAACTTAATTCTTCAGAAACCACTCGATTTGGAAATCTAAAAGCAAATATCGTGAAACCAAGATTTAGTTAGAATATTTTATATGCTGGCTTAACGGTTGAATTTTGTAAGATTTCTCCTTAATAATTTTCGTTGCTGTTCTTTTCATGAATCTCTTGATATTGATGTGAGGCAATGCATTTCAGCAGTTTTTAGATTCTTCTATACTGGGTGATGAAAAGGCAATATTAATATTATCAGTGTAAAAGTGCAATAAACAATATAAAAATTTATTGTCGCCTAAACACTCAAAATTATTAAATTGCAAGAAACTGTTTATAACGGAAAGCTGCTGACTCTTCTGCAATAGATAAAAAAGAAAATATTTTTCAACTTATAGACCATCTCAACTGTCATGGAAAAAAAAACTTTATTCTTCAGAAACCACTCCATTTGGAAATCTAAAAGCAAATATCGTGAAACCAAGATTTAGTTAGAATATTTTATATGCTGGCTTAACGGTTGAATTTTGTAAGATTTTTCCTTAATAATTTTCGTTGCTGTTCTTTTCATGAATCTCTTGATATTGATGTGAGGCAATGCATTTCAGCAGTTTTTAGATTCTTCTATACTGGGTGATGAAAAGGCAATATTAATATTATCAGTGTAAAAGCGCAATAAACAATATAAAAATTTATTGTCGCCTAAACACTCAAAATTATTAAATTGCAAGAAACTGTTTATAACAGAAAGCTGCTGACTCTTCTGCAATAGATAAAAAAGAAAATATTTTTCAACTTATAGACCATCTCAACTGTCATGGAAAAAAAAACTTAATTCTTCAGAAACCACTCCATTTGGAAATCTAAAAGCAAATATCGTGAAACCAAGATTTAGTTAGAATATTTTATATGCTGGCTTAACGGTTGAATTTTGTTAGATTTCTCCTTAATAATTTTCGTTGCTGTTCTTTTCATGAATCTCTTGATATTGATGTGAAGCAATGCATTTCAGCAGTTTTTAGATTCTTCTATAGTGGGTGATGAAAAGGCAATATTAATATTATCAGTGTAAAAGTGCAATAAACAATATAAAAATTTATTGTCGCCTAAGCACTCAAAATTATTAAATTGCAAGAAACTGTTTATAACGGAAAGCTGCTGACTCTTCTGCAATAGATAAAAAAGAAAATATTTTTCAACTTATAGACCATCTCAACGGTCATGAAAAAAAAAACTTAATTCTTCAGAAGCCACTCCATTTGGAAATCTGAAAGCAAATATCGTGAAACCAAGATTTAGTTAGAATATTTTATATGCTGGCTTAACGGTTGAATTTTGTAAGATTTCTCCTTAATAATTTTCGTTGCTGTTCTTTTCATGAATCTCTTGATATTGATGTGAGGCAATGCATTTCAGCAGTTTTTAGATTCTTCTATACTGGGTGATGAAAAGGCAATATTAATATTATCAGTGTAAAAGTGCAATAAACAATATAAAAATTTATTGTCGCCTAAACACTAAAAATTATTAAATTGCAAGAAACTGTTTATAACGGAAAGCTGCTGACTCTTCTGCAATAGATAAAAAAGAAAATATTTTTCAACTTATAGACCATCTCACCTAGCTTGGAAAATAGAATTCTTCTGAAAACACAACATTTGGTAATCTAAAAGCAAATATCGTGAAACCAAGATTTAGTTAGAATATTTTATATGCTGGCTTAACGGTTGAATTTTGTAAGATTTCTCCTTAATAATTTTCGTTGCTGTTCTTTTCATGAATCTCTTGATATTGATGTGAGGCAATGCATTTCAGCAGTTCTTAGATTCTTCTATACTGGGTGATGAAAAGGCAATATAAATATTATCAGTGTAAAAGTGCAATAAACAATATAAAAATTTATTGTCGCCTAAACACTCAAAATTATTAAATTGCAAGAAACTGTTTATAACGGAAAGCTGCTGACTCTTCTGCAATAGATAAAAAAAAAATATTTTTCAACTTATAGACCATCTCAACTGTCATGGAAAAAAAAACTTAATTCTTCAGAAACCACTCCATTTGGAAATCTAAAAGCAAATATCGTGAAACCAAGATTTAGTTAGAATATTTTATATGCTGGCTTAACGGTTGAATTTTGTAAGATTTCTCCTTAATAATTTTCGTTGCTGTTCTTTTCATGAATCTCTTGATATTGATGTGAGGCAATGCATTTCCGCAGTTTTTAGATTCTTCTATACTGGGTGATGAAAAGGCAATATAAATATTATCAGTGTAAAAGTGCAATAAACAATATAAAAATTTATTGTCGCCTAAACACTCAAAATTATTAAATTGCAAGAAACTGTTTATAACGGAAAGCTGCTGACTCTTCTGCAATAGATAAAAAAAAAATATTTTTCAACTTATAGACCATCTCAACTGTCATGGAAAAAAAAACTTAATTCTTCAGAAACCACTCCATTTGGAAATCTAAAAGCAAATATCGTGAAACCAAGATTTAGTTAGAATATTTTATATGCTGGCTTAACGGTTGAATTTTGTAAGATTTCTCCTTAATAATTTTCGTTGCTGTTCTTTTCATGAATCTCTTGATATTGATGTGAGGCAATGCATTTCAGCAGTTTTTAGATTCTTCTATACTGGGTGATGAAAAGGCAATATTAATATTATCAGTGTAAAAGTGCAATAAACAATATAAAAATTTATTGTCGCCTAAACACTAAAAATTATTAAATTGCAAGAAACTGTTTATAACGGAAAGCTGCTGACTCTTCTGCAATAGATAAAAAAGAAAATATTTTTCAACTTATAGACCATCTCACCTAGCTTGGAAAATAGAATTCTTCTGAAAACACAACATTTGGTAATCTAAAAGCAAATATCGTGAAACCAAGATTTAGTTAGAATATTTTATATGCTGGCTTAACGGTTGAATTTTGTAAGATTTCTCCTTAATAATTTTCGTTGCTGTTCTTTTCATGAATCTCTTGATATTGATGTGAGGCAATGCATTTCAGCAGTTCTTAGATTCTTCTATACCGGGTGATGAAAAGGCAATATAAATATTATCAGTGTAAAAGTGCAATAAACAATATAAAAATTTATTGTCGCCTAAACACTCAAAATTATTAAATTGCAAGAAACTGTTTATAACGGAAAGCTGCTGACTCTTCTGCAATAGATAAAAAAAAAATATTTTTCAACTTATAGACCATCTCAACTGTCATGGAAAAAAAAACTTAATTCTTCAGAAACCACTCCATTTGGAAATCTAAAAGCAAATATCGTGAAACCAAGATTTAGTTAGAATATTTTATATGCTGGCTTAACGGTTGAATTTTGTAAGATTTCTCCTTAATAATTTTCGTTGCTGTTCTTTTCATGAATCTCTTGATATTGATGTGAGGCAATGCATTTCAGCAGTTTTTAGATTCTTCTATACTGGGTGATGAAAAGGCACTATTAATATTATCAGTGTAAAAGTGCAATAAACAATATAAAAATTTATTGTCGCCTAAACACTAAAAATTATTAAATTGCAAGAAACTGTTTATAACGGAAAGCTGCTGACTCTTCTGCAATAGATAAAAAAGAAAATATTTTTCAACTTATAGACCATCTCACCTAGCTTGGAAAATAGAATTCTTCTGAAAACACAACATTTGGTAATCTAAAAGCAAATATCGTGAAACCAAGATTTAGTTAGAATATTTTATATGCTGGCTTAACGGTTGAATTTTGTAAGATTTCTCCTTAATAATTTTCGTTGCTGTTCTTTTCATGAATCTCTTGATATTGATGTGAGGCAATGCATTTCAGCAGTTTTTAGATTCTTCTATACTGGGTGATGAAAAGGCAATATTAATATTATCAGTGTAAAAGTGCAATAAACAATATAAAAATTTTTTGTCGCCTAAACACTCAAAATTATTAAATTGCAAGAAACTGTTTATAACGGAAAGCTGCTGACTCTTCTGCAATAGATAAAAAAAAATATTTTTCAACTTATAGACCATCTCAACTGTCATGGAAAAAAAAACTTAATTCTTCAAAAACCACTCCATTTGGAAATCTACAAGCAAATATCGTGAAACCAAGATTTAGTTAGAATATTTTATATGCTGGCTTAACGGTTGAATTTTGTAAGATTTCTCCTTAATAATTTTCGTTGCTGTTCTTTTCATGAATCTCTTGATATTGATGTGAGGCAATGCATTTCAGCAGTTTTTAGATTCTTCTATACTGGGTGATGAAAAGGCAATAATAATATTATCAGTGTAAAAGTGCAATAAACAATATGAAAATTTATTGTCGCCTAAACACTAAAAATTATTAAATTGCAAGAAACTGTTTATAACGGAAAGCTGCTGACTCTTCTGCAATAGATAAAAAAGAAAATATTTTTCAACTTATAGACCATCTCACCTAGCTTGGATAATAGAATTCTTCTGAAAACACAACATTTGGTAATCTAAAAGCAAATATCGTGAAACCAAGATTTAGTTAGAATATTTTATATGCTGGCTTAACGGATGAATTTTGTAAGATTTCTTCTTAATAATTTTCGTTGCTGTTCTTTTCATGAATCTCTTGATATTGATGTGAGGCAATGCATTTCCGCAGTTTTTAGATTCTTCTATACTGGGTGATGAAAAGGCAATATTAATATTATCAGTGTAAAAGTGCAATAAACAATATAAAAATTTATTGTCGCCTAAACACTAAAAATTATTAAATTGCAAGAAACTGTTTATAACGGAAAACTGCTGACTCTTCTGCAATAGATAAAAAAGAAAATATTTTTCAACTTATAGACCATCTCACCTAGCTTGGAAAATAGAATTCTTCTGAAAACACAACATTTGGTAATCTAAAAGCAAATATCGTGAAACCAAGATTTAGTTAGAATATTTTATATGCTGGCTTAACGGTTGAATTTTGTAAGATTTCTCCTTAATAATTTTCGTTGCTGTTCTTTTCATGAATTTCTTGATATTGATGTGAGGCAATGCATTTCAGCAAATTTTAGATTCTTCTATAGTGGGTGATGAAAAGGCAATATTAATAATATCAGTGTAAAAGTGCAATAAACAATATAAAAATTTATTGTCGCCTAAACACTAAAAATTATTAAATTGCAAGAAACTGTTTATAACGGAAAGCTGCTGACTCTTCTGCAATAGATAAAAAAGAAAATATTTTTCAACTTATAGACCATCTCACCTAGCTTGGAAAATAGAATTCTTCTGAAAACACAACATTTGGTAATCTAAAAGCAAATATCGTGAAACCAAGATTTAGTTAGAATATTTTATATGCTGGCTTAACGGTTGAATTTTGTAAGATTTCTCCTTAATAATTTTTGTTGCTGTTCTTTTCATGAATCTCTTGATATTGATGTGAGGCAATGCATTTCAGCAGTTTTTAGATTCTTCTATACTGGGTGATGAAAAGGCAATATTAATATTATCAGTGTAAAAGTGCAATAAACAATATAAAAATTTATTGTCGCCTAAACACTCAAAATTATTAAATTGCAAGAAACTGTTTATAACGGAAAGCTGCTGACTCTTCTAGAATAGATAAAAAAAAAATATTTTTCAACTTATAGACCATCTCAACTGTCATGGAAAAAAAAACTTAATTCTTCAGAAACCACTCCATTTGGAAATCTAAAAGCAAATATCGTGAAACCAAGATTTAGTTAGAATATTTTATATGCTGGCTTAACGGTTGAATTTTGTAAGATTTCTCCTTAATAATTTTCGTTGCTGTTCTTTTCATGGATCTCGTGATATTGATGTGAGGCAATGCATTTCAGCAGTTTTTAGATTCTTCTATACTGGGTGATGAAAAGGCAATATTAATATTATCAGTGTAAAAGTGCAATAAACAATATAAAAATTTATTGTCGCCTAAACACTAAAAATTATTAAATTGCAAGAAACTGTTTATAACGGAAAGCTGCTGACTCTTCTGCAATAGATAAAAAAGAAAATATTTTTCAACTTATAGACCATCTCACCTAGCTTGGAAAATAGAATTCTTCTGAAAACACAACATTTGGTAATCTAAAAGCAAATATCGTGAAACCAAGATTTAGTTAGAATATTTTATATGCTGGCTTAACGGTTGAATTTTGTAAGATTTCTCCTTAATAATTTTCGTTGCTGTTCTTTTCATGAATCTCTTGATATTGATGTGAGGCAATGCATTTCAGCAGTTTTTAGATTCTTCTATACTGGGTGATGAAAAGGCAATATTAATATTATCAGTGTAAAAGTGCAATAAACAATATAAAAATTTATTGTCGCCTAAACACTAAAAATTATTAAATTGCAAGAAACTGTTTATAACGGAAAGCTGCTGACTCTTCTGCAATAGATAAAAAAGAAAATATTTTTCAACTTATAGACCATCTCACCTAGCTTAGAAAATAGAATTCTTCTGAAAACACAACATTTAGTAATCTAAAAGCAAATATCGTGAAACCAACATTTAGTTAGAATATTTTATATGCTGGCTTAACGGTTGAATTTTGTAAGATTTCTCCTTAATAATTTTCGTTGCTGTTCTTTTCATGAATCTCTTGATATTGATGTGAGGCAATGCATTTCAGCAGTTTTTAGATTCTTCTATACTAGGTGATAAAAAGGAAATATTAATATTATCAGTGTAAAAGTGCAATAAACAATATAAAAATTTATTGTCGCCTAAACACTCAAAATTATTAAATTGCAAGAAACTGTTTATAACGGAAAGCTGCTGACTCTTCTGCAATAGATAAAAAAAAAATATTTTTCAACTTATAGACCATCTCAACTGTCATGGAAAAAAAAACTTAATTCTTCAGAAACCACTCCATTTGGAAATCTAAAAGCAAATATCGTGAAACCAAGATTTAGTTAGAATATTTTATATGCTGGCTTAACGGTTGAATTTTGTAAGATTTCTCCTTAATAATTTTCGTTGCTGTTCTTTTCATGAATCTCTTGATATTGATGTGAGGCAATGCATTTCAGCAGTTTTTAGATTCTTCTATACTGGGTGATGAAAAAGCAATATTAATATTATCAGTGTAAAAGTGCAATAAACAATATAAAAATTTATTGTCGCCTAAACACTCAAAATTATTAAATTGCAAGAAACTGTTTATAACGGAAAGCTGCTGACTCTTCTGCAATAGATAAAAAAGAAAATATTTTTCAACTTATAGACCATCTCAACTGTCATGGAAAAAAAAACATAATTCTTCAGAAACCACTCCATTTGGAAATCTAAAAGCAAATATCGTGAAACCAAGATTTAGTTAGAATATTTTATATGCTGGCTTAACGGTTGAATTTTGTAAGATTTCTCCTTAATAATTTTCGTTGCTGTTCTTTTCATGAATCTCTTGATTTTGA
The DNA here is from genome assembly GCA_947359425.1 of Lagria hirta. Classification (NCBI taxonomy): domain Eukaryota; kingdom Metazoa; phylum Arthropoda; class Insecta; order Coleoptera; family Tenebrionidae; genus Lagria; species Lagria hirta. The sequence goes on along the minus strand of OX375799.1, from coordinate 12,680,449 downwards.
TGTGAGGCAATGCATTTCAGCAGTTTTTAGATTCTTCTATACTGGGTGATGAAAAGGCAATATTAATATTATCAGTGTAAAAGTGCAATAAACAATATAAAAATTTATTGTCGCCTAAACACTCAAAATTATTAAATTGCAAGAAACTGTTTATAACGGAAAGCTGCTGACTCTTCTGCAATAGATAAAAAAGAAAATATTTTTCAACTTATAGACCATCTCACCTAGCTTGGAAAATAGAATTCTTCTGAAAACACAACATTTGGTAATCTAAAAGCAAATTTCGTGAAACCAAGATTTAGTTAGAATATTTTATATGCTGGCTTAACGGTTGAATTTTGTAAGATTTCTCCTTAATAATTTTCGTTGCTGTTCTTTTCATGAATCTCTTGATATTGATGTGAGGCAATGCATTTCAGCAAATTTTAGATTCTTCTATAGTGGGTGATGAAAAGGCAATATTAATATTATCAGTGTAAAAGTGCAATAAACAATATAAAAATTTATTGTCGCCTAAACACTAAAAATTATTAAATTGCAAGAAACTGTTTATAACGGAAAGCTGCTGACTCTTCTGCAATAGATAAAAAAGAAAATATTTTTCAACTTATAGACCATCTCACCTAGCTTGGAAAATAGAATTCTTCTGAAAACACAACATTTGGTAATCTAAAAGCAAATATCGTGAAACCAAGATTTAGTTAGAATATTTTATATGCTGGCTTAACGGTTGAATTTTGTAAGATTTCTCCTTAATAATTTTCGTTGCTGTTCTTTTCATGAATCTCTTGATATTGATGTGAGGCAATGCATTTCAGCAGTTTTTAGATTCTTCTATACTGGGTGATGAAAAGGCAATATTAATATTATCAGTGTAAAAGTGCAATAAACAATATAAAAATTTATTGTCGCCTAAACACTAAAAATTATTAAATTGCAAGAAACTGTTTATAACGGAAAGCTGCTGACTCTTCTGCAATAGATAAAAAAGAAAATATTTTTCAACTTATAGACCATCTCACCTAGCTTAGAAAATAGAATTCTTCTGAAAACACAACATTTAGTAATCTAAAAGCAAATATCGTGAAACCAAGATTTAGTTAGAATATTTTATATGCTGGCTTAACGGTTGACTTTTTTATAATTTCTCCTTAATAATTTTCGTTGCTGTTCTTTTCATGAATCTCTTGATATTGATGTGAGGCAATGCATTTCAGCAGTTTTTAGATTCTTCTATACTAGGTGATAAAAAGGCAATATTAATATTATCAGTGTAAAAGTGCAATAAACAATATAAAAATTTATTGTCGCCTAAACACTCAAAATTATTAAATTGCAAGAAACTGTTTATAACGGAAAGCTGCTGACTCTTCTGCAATAGATAAAAAAAAAATATTTTTCAACTTATAGACCATCTCAACTGTCATGGAAAAAAAAACTTAATTCTTCAGAAACCACTCCATTTGGAAATCTAAAAGCAAATATCGTGAAACCAAGATTTGGTTAGAATATTTTATATGCTGGCTTAACGGTTGAATTTTGTAAGATTTCTCCTTAATAATTTTCGTTGCTGTTCTTTTCATGAATCTCTTGATATTGATGTGAGGCAATGCATTTCAGCAGTTTTTAGATTCTTCTATACTGGGTGATGAAAAAGCAATATTAATATTATCAGTGTAAAAGTGCAATAAACAATATAAAAATTTATTGTCGCCTAAACACTAAAAATTATTAAATTGCAAGAAACTGTTTATAACGGAAAGCTGCTGACTCTTCTGCAATAGATAAAAAAGAAAATATTTTTCAACTTATAGACCATCTCAACTGTCATGGAAAAAAAAACTTAATTCTTCAGAAACCACTCCATTTGGAAATCTAAAAGCAAATATCGTGAAACCAAGATTTAGTTAGAATATTTTATATGCTGGCTTAACGGTTGAATTTTGTAAGATTTCTCCTTAATAATTTTCGTTGCTGTTCTTTTCATGAATCTCTTGATATTGATGTGAGGCAATGCATTTCAGCAGTTTTTAGATTCTTCTATACTGGGTGATGAAAAGGCAATATTAATATTATCAGTGTAAAAGTGCAATAAACAATATAAAAATTTATTGTCGCCTAAACACTCAAAATTATTAAATTGCAAGAAACTGTTTATAACGGAAAGCTGCTGACTCTTCTGCAATAGATAAAAAAGAAAATATTTTTCAACTTATAGACCATCTCAACTGTCATGGAAAAAAAAACTTAATTCTTCAGAAACCACTCCATTTGGAAATCTAAAAGCAAATATCGTGAAACCAAGATTTGGTTAGAATATTTTATATGCTGGCTTAACGGTTGAATTTTGTAAGATTTCTCCTTAATAATTTTCGTTGCTGTTCTTTTCATGAATCTCTTGATATTGATGTGAGGCAATGCATTTCAGCAAATTTTAGATTCTTCTATAGTGGGTGATGAAAAGGCAATATTAATATTATCAGTGTAAAAGTGCAATAAACAATATAAAAATTTATTGTCGCCTAAACACTAAAAATTATTAAATTGCAAGAAACTGTTTATAACGGAAAGCTGCTGACTCTTCTGCAATAGATAAAAAAGAAAATATTTTTCAACTTATAGACCATCTCACCTAGCTTGGAAAATAGAATTCTTCTGAAAACACAACATTTGGTAATCTAAAAGCAAATATCGTGAAACCAAGATTTAGTTAGAATATTTTATATGCTGGCTTAACGGTTGAATTTTGTAAGATTTCTCCTTAATAATTTTCGTTGCTGTTCTTTTCATGAATCTCTTGATATTGATGTGAGGCAATGCATTTCAGCAGTTTTTAGATTCTTCTATACTGGGTGATGAAAAGGCAATATTAATATTATCAGTGTAAAAGTGCAATAAACAATATAAAAATTTATTGTCGCCTAAACACTCAAAATTATTAAATTGCAAGAAACTGTTTATAACGGAAAGCTGCTGACTCTTCTGCGATAGCTAAAAAAGAAAATATTTTTCAACTTATAGACCATCTCACCTAGCTTGGAAAATAGAATTCTTCTGAAAACACAACATTTGGTAATCTAAAAGCAAATATCGTGAAACCAAGATTTAGTTAGAATATTTTATATGCTGGCTTAACGGTTGAATTTTGTAAGATTTCTCCTTAATAATTTTCGTTGCTGTTCTTTTTATGAATCTCTTGATATTGATGTGAGGCAATGCATTTCAGCAGTTTTTAGATTCTTCTATACTGGGTGATGAAAAGGCAATATTAATATTATCAGTGTAAAAGTGCAATAAACAATATAAAAATTTATTGTCGCCTAAACACTCAAAATTATTAAATTGCAAGAAACTGTTTATAACGGCAAGCTGCTGACTCTTCTGCAATAGATAAAAAAAAAATATTTTCCAACTTATAGACCATCTCAACTGTCATGGAAAAAAAAACTTAATTCTTCAGAAACCACTCCATTTGGAAATCTAAAAGCAAATATCGTGAAACCAAGATTTAGTTAGAATATTTTATATGCTGGCTTAACGGTTTAATTTTGTAAGATTTCTCCTTAATAATTTTCGTTGCTGATGAATCTCTTGATATTGATGTGAGGCAATGCATTTCAGCAGTTTTTAGATTCTTCTATACTGGGTGATGAAAAGGCAATATTAATATTATCAGTGTAAAAGTGCAATAAACAATATAAAAATTTATTGTCGCCTAAACACTAAAAATTATTAAATTGCAAGAAACTGTTTATAACGGAAAGCTGCTGACTCTTCTGCAATAGATAAAAAAGAAAATATTTTTCAACTTATAGACCATCTCAACTGTCATGGAAAAAAAAACTTAATTCTTCAGAAACCACTCCATTTGGAAATCTAAAAGCAAATATCGTGAAACCAAGATTTAGTTAGAATATTTTATATGCTGGCTTAACGGTTGAATTTTGTAAGATTTCTCCTTAATAATTTTCGTTGCTGTACTTTTCATGAATCTCTTGATATTGATGTGAGGCAATGCATTTCAGCAAATTTTAGATTCTTCTATAGTGGGTGATGAAAAGGCAATTATAATATTATCAGTGTAAAAGTGCAATAAACAATATAAAAATTTATTGTCGCCTAAACACTCAAAATTATTAAATTGCAAGAAACTGTTTATAACGGAAAGCTGCTGACTCTTCTGCAATAGATAAAAAAGAAAATATTTTTCAACTTATAGACCATCTCAACTGTCATGGAAAAAAAAACTTAATACTTCAGAAACCACTCCATTTGGAAATCTAAAAGCAAATATCGTGAAACCAAGATTTAGTTAGAATATTTTATATGCTGGCTTAACGGTTGAATTTTGTAAGATTTCTCCTTAATAATTTTCGTTGCTGTTCTTTTCATGAATCTCTTGATATTGATGTGAGGCAATGCATTTCAGCAGTTTTTAGATTCTTCTATACTGGGTGATGAAAAGGCAATATTAATATTATCAGTGTAAAAGTGCAATAAACAATATAAAAATTTATTGTCGCCTAAACACTCAAAATTATTAAATTGCAAGAAACTGTTTATAACGGAAAGCTGCTGACTCTTCTGCAATAGATAAAAAAAAAATATTTTCCAACTTATAGACCATCTCAACTGTCATGGAAAAAAACACTTAATTCTTCAGAAACCACTCCATTTGGAAATCTAAAAGCAAATATCGTGAAACCAAGATTTAGTTAGAATATTTTATATGCTGGCTTAACGGTTTAATTTTGTAAGATTTCTCCTTAATAATTTTCGTTGCTGTTCTTTTCATGAATCTCTTGATGTTGATGTGAGGCAATGCATTTCCGCAGTTTTTAGATTCTTCTATACTGGGTGATGAAAAGGCAATATTAATATTATCAGTGTAAAAGTGCAATAAACAATATAAAAATTTATTGTCGCCTAAACACTAAAAATTATTAAATTGCAAGAAACTGTTTATAACGGAAAGCTGCTGACTCTTCTGCAATAGATAAAAAAGAAAATATTTTTCAACTTATAGACCATCTCACCTAGCTTGGAAAATAGAATTCTTCTGAAAACACAACATTTGGTAATCTAAAAGCAAATATCGTGAAACCAAGACTTAGTTAGAATATTTTATATGCTGGCTTAACGGTTGAATTTTGTAAGATTTCTCCTTAATAATTTTCGTTGCTGTTCTTTTCATGAATCTCTTGATATTGATGTGAGGCAATGCATTTCAGCAGTTTTTAGATTCTTCTATACTGGGTGATGAAAAGGCAATATTAATATTATCAGTGTAAAAGTGCAATAAACAATATAAAAATTTATTGTCGCCTAAACACTCAAAATTATTAAATTGCAAGAAACTGTTTATAACGGAAAGCTGCTGACTCTTCTGCAATAGATAAAAAAAAAATATTTTTCAACTTATAGACCATCTCAACTGTCATGGAAAAAAAAACTTAATTCTTCAGAAACCACTCCATTTGGAAATCTAAAAGCAAATATCGTGAAACCAAGATTTAGTTAGAATATTTTATATGCTGGCTTAACGGTTGAATTTTGTAAGATTTCTCCTTAATAATTTTCGTTGCTGTTCTTTTCATGAATCTCTTGATATTGATGTGAGGCAATGCATTTCAGCACTTTTTAGATTCTTCTATACTGGGTGATGAAAAGGCAATATTAATATTATCAGTGTAAAAGTGCAATAAACAATATAAAAATTTATTGTCGCCTAAACACTCAAAATTATTAAATTGCAAGAAACTGTTTATAACGGAAAGCTGCTGATTCTTCTGCAATAGATAAAAAAAAAATATTTTTCAACTTATAGACCATCTCAACTGTCATGGAAAAAAAAACTTAATTCTTCAGAAACCACTCTATTTGGAAATCTAAAAGCGAATATCGTGAAACCAAGATTTAGTTAGAATATTTTATATGCTGGCTTAACGGTTTAATTTTGTAAGATTTCTCCTTAATAATTTTCGTTGCTGATGAATCTCTTGATATTGATGTGAGGCAATGCATTTCAGCAGTTTTTAGATTCTTCTATACTGGGTGATGAAAAGGCAATATTAATATTATCAGTGTAAAAGTGCAATAAACAATATAAAAATTTATTGTCGCCTAAACACTAAAAATTATTAAATTGCAAGAAACTGTTTATAACGGAAAGCTGCTGACTCTTCTGCAATAGATAAAAAAGAAAATATTTTTCAACTTATAGACCATCTCAACTGTCATGGAAAAAAAAACTTAATTCTTCAGAAACCACTCTATTTGGAAATCTAAAAGCGAATATCGTGAAACCAAGATTTAGTTAGAATATTTTATATGCTGGCTTAACGGTTTAATTTTGTAAGATTTCTCCTTAATAATTTTCGTTGCTGATGAATCTCTTGATATTGATGTGAGGCAATGCATTTCAGCAGTTTTTAGATTCTTCTATACTGGGTGATGAAAAGGCAATATTAATATTATCAGTGTAAAAGTGCAATAAACAATATAAAAATTTATTGTCGCCTAAACACTAAAAATTATTAAATTGCAAGAAACTGTTTATAACGGAAAGCTGCTGACTCTTCTGCAATAGATAAAAAAGAAAATATTTTTCAACTTATAGACCATCTCAACTGTCATGGAAAAAAAAACTTAATTCTTCAGAAACCACTCCATTTGGAAATCTAAAAGCAAATATCGTGAAACCAAGATTTAGTTAGAATATTTTATATGCTGGCTTAACGGTTGAATTTTGTAAGATTTCTCCTTAATAATTTTCGTTGCTGTACTTTTCATGAATCTCTTGATATTGATGTGAGGCAATGCATTTCAGCAAATTTTAGATTCTTCTATAGTGGGTGATGAAAAGGCAATTATAATATTATCAGTGTAAAAGTGCAATAAACAATATAAAAATTTATTGTCGCCTAAACACTCAAAATTATTAAATTGCAAGAAACTGTTTATAACGGAAAGCTGCTGACTCTTCTGCAATAGATAAAAAAGAAAATATTTTTCAACTTATAGACCATCTCAACTGTCATGGAAAAAAAAACTTAATACTTCAGAAACCACTCCATTTGGAAATCTAAAAGCAAATATCGTGAAACCAAGATTTAGTTAGAATATTTTATATGCTGGCTTAACGGTTGAATTTTGTAAGATTTCTCCTTAATAATTTTCGTTGCTGTTCTTTTCATGAATCTCTTGATATTGATGTGAGGCAATGCATTTCAGCAGTTTTTAGATTCTTCTATACTGGGTGATGAAAAGGCAATATTAATATTATCAGTGTAAAAGTGCAATAAACAATATAAAAATTTATTGTCGCCTAAACACTCAAAATTATTAAATTGCAAGAAACTGTTTATAACGGAAAGCTGCTGACTCTTCTGCAATAGATAAAAAAAAAATATTTTCCAACTTATAGACCATCTCAACTGTCATGGAAAAAAACACTTAATTCTTCAGAAACCACTCCATTTGGAAATCTAAAAGCAAATATCGTGAAACCAAGACTTAGTTAGAATATTTTATATGCTGGCTTAACGGTTGAATTTTGTAAGATTTCTCCTTAATAATTTTCGTTGCTGTTCTTTTCATGAATCTCTTGATATTGATGTGAGGCAATGCATTTCAGCAGTTTTTAGATTCTTCTATACTGGGTGATGAAAAGGCAATATTAATATTATCAGTGTAAAAGTGCAATAAACAATATAAAAATTTATTGTCGCCTAAACACTCAAAATTATTAAATTGCAAGAAACTGTTTATAACGGAAAGCTGCTGACTCTTCTGCAATAGATAAAAAAAAAATATTTTTCAACTTATAGACCATCTCAACTGTCATGGAAAAAAAAACTTAATTCTTCAGAAACCACTCCATTTGGAAATCTAAAAGCAAATATCGTGAAACCAAGATTTAGTTAGAATATTTTATATGCTGGCTTAACGGTTGAATTTTGTAAGATTTCTCCTTAATAATTTTCGTTGCTGTTCTTTTCATGAATCTCTTGATATTGATGTGAGGCAATGCATTTCAGCACTTTTTAGATTCTTCTATACTGGGTGATGAAAAGGCAATATTAATATTATCAGTGTAAAAGTGCAATAAACAATATAAAAATTTATTGTCGCCTAAACACTCAAAATTATTAAATTGCAAGAAACTGTTTATAACGGAAAGCTGCTGATTCTTCTGCAATAGATAAAAAAAAAATATTTTTCAACTTATAGACCATCTCAACTGTCATGGAAAAAAAAACTTAATTCTTCAGAAACCACTCTATTTGGAAATCTAAAAGCGAATATCGTGAAACCAAGATTTAGTTAGAATATTTTATATGCTGGCTTAACGGTTTAATTTTGTAAGATTTCTCCTTAATAATTTTCGTTGCTGATGAATCTCTTGATATTGATGTGAGGCAATGCATTTCAGCAGTTTTTAGATTCTTCTATACTGGGTGATGAAAAGGCAATATTAATATTATCAGTGTAAAAGTGCAATAAACAATATAAAAATTTATTGTCGCCTAAACACTAAAAATTATTAAATTGCAAGAAACTGTTTATAACGGAAAGCTGCTGACTCTTCTGCAATAGATAAAAAAGAAAATATTTTTCAACTTATAGACCATCTCAACTGTCATGGAAAAAAAAACTTAATTCTTCAGAAACCACTCCATTTGGAAATCTAAAAGCAAATATCGTGAAACCAAGATTTAGTTAGAATATTTTATATGCTGGCTTAACGGTTGAATTTTGTAAGATTTCTCCTTAATAATTTTCGTTGCTGTACTTTTCATGAATCTCTTGATATTGATGTGAGGCAATGCATTTCAGCAAATTTTAGATTCTTCTATAGTGGGTGATGAAAAGGCAATTATAATATTATCAGTGTAAAAGTGCAATAAACAATATAAAAATTTATTGTCGCCTAAACACTCAAAATTATTAAATTGCAAGAAACTGTTTATAACGGAAAGCTGCTGACTTTTCTGCAATAGATAAAAAAGAAAATATTTTTCAACTTATAGACCATCTCAACTGTCATGGAAAAAAAAACTTAATACTTCAGAAACCACTCCATTTGGAAATCTAAAAGCAAATATCGTGAAACCAAGATTTAGTTAGAATATTTTATATGCTGGCTTAACGGTTGAATTTTGTAAGATTTCTCCTTAATAATTTTCGTTGCTGTTCTTTTCATGAATCTCTTGATATTGATGTGAGGCAATGCATTTCAGCAGTTTTTAGATTCTTCTATACTGGGTGATGAAAAGGCAATATTAATATTATCAGTGTAAAAGTGCAATAAACAATATAAAAATTTATTGTCGCCTAAACACTCAAAATTATTAAATTGCAAGAAACTGTTTATAACGGAAAGCTGCTGACTCTTCTGCAATAGATAAAAAAAAAATATTTTCCAACTTATAGACCATCTCAACTGTCATGGAAAAAAACACTTAATTCTTCAGAAACCACTCCATTTGGAAATCTAAAAGCAAATATCGTGAAACCAAGATTTAGTTAGAATATTTTATATGCTGGCTTAACGGTTTAATTTTGTAAGATTTCTCCTTAATAATTTTCGTTGCTGTTCTTTTCATGAATCTCTTGATGTTGATGTGAGGCAATGCATTTCCGCAGTTTTTAGATTCTTCTATACTGGGTGATGAAAAGGCAATATTAATATTATCAGTGTAAAAGTGCAATAAACAATATAAAAATTTATTGTCGCCTAAACACTAAAAATTATTAAATTGCAAGAAACTGTTTATAACGGAAAGCTGCTGACTCTTCTGCAATAGATAAAAAAGAAAATATTTTTCAACTTATAGACCATCTCACCTAGCTTGGAAAATAGAATTCTTCTGAAAACACAACATTTGGTAATCTAAAAGCAAATATCGTGAAACCAAGACTTAGTTAGAATATTTTATATGCTGGCTTAACGGTTGAATTTTGTAAGATTTCTCCTTAATAATTTTCGTTGCTGTTCTTTTCATGAATCTCTTGATATTGATGTGAGGCAATGCATTTCAGCAGTTTTTAGATTCTTCTATACTGGGTGATGAAAAGGCAATATTAATATTATCAGTGTAAAAGTGCAATAAACAATATAAAAATTTATTGTCGCCTAAACACTAAAAATTATTAAATTGCAAGAAACTGTTTATAACGGAAAGCTGCTGACTCTTCTGCAATAGATAAAAAAAAAATATTTTTCAACTTATAGACCATCTCAACTGTCATGGAAAAAAAAACTTAATTCTTCAGAAACCACTCCATTTGGAAATCTAAAAGCAAATATCGTGAAACCAAGATTTAGTTAGAATATTTTATATGCTGGCTTAACGGTTGAATTTTGTAAGATTTCTCCTTAATAATTTTCGTTGCTGTTCTTTTCATGAATCTCTTGATATTGATGTGAGGCAATGCATTTCAGCACTTTTTAGATTCTTCTATACTGGGTGATGAAAAGGCAATATTAATATTATCAGTGTAAAAGTGCAATAAACAATATAAAAATTTATTGTCGCCTAAACACTCAAAATTATTAAATTGCAAGAAACTGTTTATAACGGAAAGCTGCTGATTCTTCTGCAATAGATAAAAAAAAAATATTTTTCAACTTATAGACCATCTCAACTGTCATGGAAAAAAAAACTTAATTCTTCAGAAACCACTCTATTTGGAAATCTAAAAGCGAATATCGTGGAACCAAGATTTAGTTGAAATATTTTATATGCTGGCTTAACGGTTGAATTTTGTAAGATTTCTCCTAAATAATTCTCGTTGCTGTTCTTTTCATGAATCTCTTGATATTGATGTGAGGCAATGCATTTCAGCCAATTTTAGATTCTTCTATAGTGGGTGATGAAAAGGCAATATTAATATTATCAGTGTAAAAGTGCAATAAACAATATAAAAATTTATTGTCGCCTAAACACTCAAAATTATTAAATTGCAAGAAACTGTTTATAACGGAAAGCTGCTCACTCTTCTGCAATAGATAAACAAGAAAATATTTTTCAACTTATAGACCATCTCAACTGTCATGGAAAAAAAAACTTAATTCTTCAGAAACCACTCCATTTGGAAATCTAAAAGCAAATATCGTAAAACCAAGATTTAGTTAGAATATTTTATATGCTGGCTTAACGGTTGAATTTTGTAAGATTTCTTTCTCCTTAATAATTTTCGTTGCAGTTCTTTTCATGGATCTCGTGATATTGATGTGAGGCAATGCATTTCAGCAGTTTTTAGATTCTTCTATACTGGGTGATGAAAAGGCAATATTAATATTATTAGTGTAAAAGTGCAATAAACAATATAAAAATTTATTGTCGCCTAAACACTAAAAATTATTAAATTGCAAGAAACTGTTTATAACGGAAAGCTGCTGACTCTTCTGCAATAGATAAAAAAGAAAATATTTTTCAACTTATAGACCATCTCACCTAGCTTGGAAAATAGAATTTTTCTGAAAACACAACATTTGAAAATCTAAAAGCAAATATCGTGAAACCAAGAATTAGTTTGAATATTTTATATGCTGGCTTAACGGTTGAATTTTGTAAGATTTCTCCTTAATAATTTTCGTTGCTGTTCTTTTCATGAATCTCTTGATATTGATGTGAGGCAATGCATTTCAGCAAATTTTAGATTCTTCTATAGTGGGTGATGAAAAGGCAATATTAATAATATCAGTGTAAAAGTGCAATAAACAATATTATTGTCGCCTAAACACTAAAAATTATTAAATTGCAAGGAACTGTTTATAACGGAAAGCTGCTGACTCTTCTGCAATAGATAAAAAAGAAAATATTTTTCAACTTATAGACCATCTCACCTAGCTTGGAAAATAGAATTCTTCTGAAAACACAACATTTGGTAATCTAAAAGCAAATATCGTGAAACCAAGATTTAGTTAGAATATTTTATATGCTGGCTTAACGGTTGAATTTTGTAAGATTTCTCCTTAATAATTTTCGTTGCTGTTCTTTTTATGAATCTCTTGATATTGATGTGAGGCAATGCATTTCAGCAGTTTTTAGATTCTTCTATAGTGGGTGATGAAAAGGCAATATTAATATTATCAGTGTAAAAGTGCAATAAACAATATAAAAATTTATTGCCGCCTAAACACTCAAAATTATTAAATTGCAAGAAACTGTTCATAACGGAAAGCTGCTGACTCTTCTGTAATAGCTAAAAAAGAAAATATTTTTCAACTTATAGACCATCTCACCTAGCTTGGAAAATAGAATTCTTCTGAAAACACAACATTTGGTAATCTAAAAGCAAATATCGTGAAACCAAGATTTAGTTAGAATATTTTATATGCTGGCTTAACGGTTGAATTTTGTAAGATTTCTCCTTAATAATTTTCGTTGCTGTTCTTTTCATGAATCTCTTGATATTGATGTGAGGCAATGCATTTCAGCAGTTTTTAGATTCTTCTATAGTGGGTGATGAAAAGGCAATATTAATATTATCAGTGTAAAAGTGCAATAAGCAATATAAAAATTTATTGCCGCCTAAACACTCAAAATTATTAAATTGCAAGAAACTGTTCATAACGGAAAGCTGCTGACTCTTCTGCAATAGCTAAAAAAGAAAATATTTTTCAACTTATAGACCATCTCAACTGTCATGGAAAAAAAAACTTAATTCTTCAGAAACCACTCCATTTGGAAATCTAAAAGCAAATATCGTAAAACCAAGATTTAGTTAGAATATTTTATATGCTGGCTTAACGGTTGAATTTTGTAAGATTTCTTTCTCCTTAATAATTTTCGTTGCTGTTCTTTTCATGGATCTCGTGATATTGATGTGAGGCAATGCATTTCAGCAGTTTTTAGATTCTTCTATACTGGGTGATGAAAAGGCAATATTAATATTATCAGTGTAAAAGTGCAATAAACAATATAAAAATTTATTGTCGCCTAAACACTAAAAATTATTAAATTGCAAGAAACTGTTTATAACGGAAAGCTGCTGACTCTTCTGCAATAGATAAAAAAGAAAATATTTTTCAACTTATAGACCATCTCACCTAGCTTGGAAAATAGAATTCTTCTGAAAACACAACATTTGGTAATCTAAAAGCAAATATCGTGAAACCAAGATTTAGTTAGAATATTTTATATGCTGGCTTAACGGTTGAATTTTGTAAGATTTCTCCTTAATAATTTTCGTTGCTGTTCTTTTCATGAATCTCTTGATATTGATGTGAGGCAATGCATTTCAGCAAATTTTAGATTCTTCTATACTGGGTGATGAAAAGGCAATATTAATATTATCAGTGTAAAAGTGCAATAAACAATATAAAAATTTATTGTCGCCTAAACACTCAAAATTATTAAATTGCAAGAGACTGTTTATAACGAAAAGCTGCTGACTCTTCTGCAATAGATAAAAAAGAAAATGTTTTTCAACTTATAGACCATCTCAACTGTCATGGAAAAAAAACTTAATTCTTCAGAAACCACTCCATTTGGAAATCTAAAAGCAAATATCGTGAAACCAAGATTTAGTTAGAATATTTTATATGCTGGCTTAACGGTTGAATTTTGTAAGATTTCTCCTTAATAATTTTCGTTGCTGTTCTTTTCATGAATCTCTTGATATTGATGTGAGGCAATGCATTTCAGCAGTTTTTAGATTCTTCTATACTGGGTGATGAAAAGGCAATATTAATATTATCAGTGTAAAAGTGCAAAAAACAATATAAAAATTTATTGTCGCCTAAACACTCAAAATTATTAAATTGCAAGAGACTGTTTATAACGAAAAGCTGCTGACTCTTCTGCAATAGATAAAAAAGAAAATGTTTTTCAACTTATAGACCATCTCAACTGTCATAGAAGAAAAAACTTAATTCTTCAGAAACCACTCTATTTGGAAACCTTAAAGCAAATATCGTGAAACCAAGATTTAGTTAGAATATTTTATATGCTGGCTTAACGGTTGAATTTTGTAAGATTTCTCCTTAATAATTTTCGTTTCTGTTCTTTTCATGAATCTCTTGATATTGATGTGAGGCAATGCATTTCAGCAGTTTTTAGATTCTTCTATACTGGGTGATGAAAAGGCAATATTAATATTATCAGTGTAAAAGTGCAATAAACAATATAAAAATTTATTGTCGCCTAAACACTAAAAATTATTAAATTGCAAGAAACTGTTTATAACGGAAAGCTGCTGACTCTTCTGCAATAGATAAAAAAGAAAATATTTTTCAACTTATAGACCATCTCACCTAGCTTGGAAAATAGAATTCTTCTGAAAACACAACATTTGGTAATCTAAAAGCAAATATCGTGAAACCAAGATTTAGTTAGAATATTTTATATGCTGGCTTAACGGTTGAATTTTGTAAGATTTCTCCTTAATAATTTTCGTTGCTGTTCTTTTCATGAATCTCTTGATATTGATGTGAGGAAATGCATTTCAGCAGTTTTTAGATTCTTCTATACTGGGTGATGAAAAGGCAATATTGATATTATCAGTGTAAAAGTGCAATAAACAATATAAAAATTTATTGTCGCCTAAACACTAAAAATTATTAAATTGCAAGAAACTGTTTATAACGGAAAGCTGCTGACTCTTCTGCAATAGATAAAAAAGAAAATATTTTTCAACTTATAGACCATCTCACCTAGCTTGGAAAATAGAATTCTTCTGAAAACACAACATTTGGTAATCTAAAAGCAAATATCGTGAAACCAAGATTTAGTTAGAATATTTTATATGCTGGCTTAACGGTTGAATTTTGTAAGATTTCTCCTTAATAATTTTCGTTGCTGTTCTTTTCATGAATCTCTTGATATTGATGTGAGGCAATGCATTTCAGCAGTTTTTAGATTCTTCTATACTGGGTGATGAAAAGGCAATATTAATATTATCAGTGTAAAAGTGCAATAAACAATATAAAAATTTATTGTCGCCTAAACACTCAAAATTATTAAATTGCAAGAAACTGTTTATATCGAAAAGCTGCTGACTCTTCTGCAATAGATAAAAAAGAAAATGTTTTTCAACTTATAGACCATCTCAACTGTCATAGAAGAAAAAACTTAATTCTTCAGAAACCACTCTATTTGGAAACCTTAAAGCAAATATCGTGAAACCAAGATTTAGTTAGAATATTTTATATGCTGGCTTAACGGTTGAATTTTGTAAGATTTCTCCTTAATAATTTTCGTTGCTGTTCTTTTCATGAATCTCTTGATATTGATGTGAGGAAATGCATTTCAGCAGTTTTTAGATTCTTCTATACTGGGTGATGAAAAGGCAATATTAATATTATCAGTGTAAAAGTGCAATAAACAATATAAAAATTTATTGTCGCCTAAACACTAAAAATTATTAAATTGCAAGAAACTGTTTATAACGGAAAGCTGCTGACTCTTCTGCAATAGATAAAAAAGAAAATATTTTTCAACTTATAGACCATCTCACCTAGCTTGGAAAATAGAATTCTTCTAAAAACACAACATTTGGTAATCTAAAAGCAAATATCGTGAAACCAAGATTTAGTTAGAATATTTTATATGCTGGCTTAACGGTTGAATTTTGTAAGATTTCTCCTTAATAATTTTCGTTGCTGTTCTTTTCATGAATCTCTTGATATTGATGTGAGGCAATGCATTTCAGCAGTTTTTAGATTCTTCTATACTGGGTGATGAAAAGGCAATATTAATATTATCAGTGTAAAAGTGCAATAAACAATATAAAAATTTATTGTCGCCTAAACACTCAAAATTATTAAATTGCAAGAAACTGTTTATAACGAAAAGCTGCTGACTCTTCTGCAATAGATAAAAAAGAAAATGTTTTTCAACTTATAGACCATCTCAACTGTCATAGAAGAAAAAACTTAATTCTTCAGAAACCACTCTATTTGGAAACCTTAAAGCAAATATCGTGAAACCAAGATTTAGTTAGAATATTTTATATGCTGGCTTAACGGTTGAATTTTGTAAGATTTCTCCTTAATAATTTTCGTTGCTGTTCTTTTCATGAATCTCTTGATATTGATGTGAGGAAATGCATTTCAGCAGTTTTTAGATTCTTCTATACTGGGTGATGAAAAGGCAATATTGATATTATCAGTGTAAAAGTGCAATAAACAATATAAAAATTTATTGTCGCCTAAACACTAAAAATTATTTAATTGCAAGAAACTGTTTATAACGGAAAGCTGCTGACTCTTCTGCAATAGATAAAAAAGAAAATATTTTTCAACTTATAGACCATCTCACCTAGCTTGGAAAATAGAATTCTTCTGAAAACACAACATTTGGTAATCTAAAAGCAAATATCGTGAAACCAAGATTTAGTTAGAATATTTTATATGCTGGCTTAACGGTTGAATTTTGTAAGATTTCTCCTTAATAATTTTCGTTGCTGTTCTTTTCATGAATCTCTTGATATTGATGTGAGGCAATGCATTTCAGCAGTTTTTAGATTCTTCTATAGTGGGTGATGAAAAGGCAATATTAATATTATCAGTGTAAAAGTGCAATAAACAATATAAAAATTTATTGTCGCCTAAACACTAAAAATTATTAAATTGCAAGAAACTGTTTATAACGGAAAGCTGCTGACTCTTCTGCAATAGATAAAAAAGAAAATATTTTTCAACTTATAGACCATCTCACCTAGCTTGGAAAATAGAATTCTTCTGAAAACACAACATTTGGTAATCTAAAAGCAAATATCGTGAAACCAAGATTTAGTTAGAATATTTTATATGCTGGCTTAACGGTTGAATTTTGTAAGATTTCTCCTTAATAATTTTCGTTGCTGTTCTTTTCATGAATCTCTTGATATTGATGTGAGGCAATGCATTTCAGCAGTTTTTAGATTCTTCTATACTGGGTGATGAAAAGGCAATATTAATATTATCAGTGTAAAAGTGCAATAAACAATATAAAAATTTATTGTCGCCTAAACACTCAAAATTATTAAATTGCAAGAAACTGTTTATAACGAAAAGCTGCTGACTCTTCTGCAATAGATAAAAAAGAAAATGTTTTTCAACTTATAGACCATCTCAACTGTCATAGAAGAAAAAACTTAATTCTTCAGAAACCACTCTATTTGGAAATCTAAAAGCAAATATCGTGAAACCAAGATTTAGTTAGAATATTTTATATGCTGGCTTAACGGTTGAATTTTGTAAGATTTCTCCTTAATAATTTTCGTTGCTGTTCTTTTCATGAATCTCTTGATATTGATGTGAGGCAATGCATTTCAGCAGTTTTTAGATTCTTCTATACTGGGTGATGAAAAGGCAATATTAATATTATCAGTGTAAAAGTGCAATAAACAATATAAAAATTTATTGTCGCCTAAACACTCAAAATTATTAAATTGCAAGAAACTGTTTATAACGGAAAGCTGCTGACTCTTCTGCAATAGATAAAAAAGAAAATATTTTTCAACTTATAGACCATCTCACCTAGCTTGGAAAATAGAATTCTTCTGAAAACACAACATTTGGTAATCTAAAAGCAAATATCGTGAAACCAAGATTTAGTTAGAATATTTTATATGCTGGCTTAACGGTTGAATTTTGTAAGATTTCTCCTTAATAATTTTCGTTGCTGTTCTTTTCATGAATCTCTTGATATTGATGTGAGGCAATGCATTTCAGCAAATTTTAGATTCTTCTATAGTGGGTGATGAAAAGGCAATATTAATATTATCAGTGTAAAAGTGCAATAAACAATATAAAAATTTATTGTCGCCTAAACACTCAAAATTGTTAAATTGCAAGAAACTGTTTATAACGGAAAGCTGCTGACTCTTCTGCAATAGATAAAAAAGAAAATATTTTTCAACTTATAGACCATCTCAACTGTCATGGAAAAAAAAACTTAATTCTTCAGAAACCACTCCATTTGGAAATCTAAAAGCAAATATCGTGAAACCAAGATTTAGTTAGAATATTTTATATGCTGGCTTAACGGTTGAATTTTGTAAGATTTCTCCTTAATAATTTTCGTTGCTGTTCTTTTCATGAATCTCTTGATATTGATGTGAGGCAATGCATTTCAGCAGTTTTTAGATTCTTCTATACTGGGTGATGAAAAGGCAATATTAATATTATCAGTGTAAAAGTGCAATAAACAATAAAAAAATTTATTGTCGCCTAAACACTAAAAATTATTAAATTGCAAGAAACTGTTTATAACGGAAAGCTGCTGACTCTTCTGCAATAGATAAAAAAGAAAATATTTTTCAACTTATAGACCATCTCACCTAGCTTGGAAAATAGAATTCTTCTGAAAACACAACATTTGGTAATCTAAAAGCAAATATCGTGAAACCAAGATTTAGTTAGAATATTTTATATGCTGGCTTAACGGTTGAATTTTGTAAGATTTCTCCTTAATAATTTTCGTTGCTGTTCTTTTCATGAATCTCTTGATATTGATGTGAGGCAATGCATTTCAGCAGTTTTTAGATTCTTCTATACTGGGTGATGAAAAGGCAATATTAATATTATCAGTGTAAAAGTGCAATAAACAATATAAAAATTTATTGTCGCCTAAACACTCAAAATTATTAAATTGCAAGAAACTGTTTATAACGGAAAGCTGCTGACTCTTCTGCAATAGATGAAAAAGAAAATATTTTTCAACTTATAGACCATCTCACCTAGCTTGGAAAATAGAATTCTTCTGAAAACACAACATTTGGTAATCTAAAAGCAAATATCGTGAAACCAAGATTTAGTTAGAATATTTTATATGCTGGCTTAACGGTTGAATTTTGTAAGATTTCTCCTTAATAATTTTCGTTGCTGTTCTTTTCATGAATCTCTTGATATTGATGTGAGGCAATGCATTTCAGCAGTTTTTAGATTCTTCTATACTGGGTGATGAAAAGGCAATATTAATATTATCAGTGTAAAAGTGCAATAAACAATATAAAAATTTATTGTCGCCTAAACACTCAAAATTATTAAATTGCAAGAAACTGTTTATAACGAAAAGCTGCTGACTCTTCTGCAATAGATAAAAAAGAAAATGTTTTTCAACTTATAGACCATCTCAACTGTCATAGAAGAAAAAACTTAATTCTTCAGAAACCACTCTATTTGGAAACCTTAAAGCAAATATCGTGAAACCAAGATTTAGTTAGAATATTTTATATGCTGGCTTAACGGTTGAATTTTGTAAGATTTCTCCTTAATAATTTTCGTTGCTGTTCTTTTCATAAATCTCTTGATATTGATGTGAGGCAATGCATTTCAGCAGTTTTTAGATTCTTCTATAGTGGGTGATGAAAAGGCAATATTAATATTATCAGTGTAAAAGTGCAATAAACAATATAAAAATTTATTGTCGCATAAACACTCAAAATTATTAAATTGCAAGAAACTGTTTATAACGGAAAGCTGCTGACTCTTCTGCAATCGATTAAAAAGAAAATATTTTTCAACTTATAGACCATCTCACCTAGCTTGGAAAATAGAATTCTTCTGAAAACACAACATTTGGTAATCTAAAAGCAAATATCGTGAAACCAAGATTTTGTATAAAATTTTTTTTTTGCTGGCATAACGGTTGAATTTTGTAAGATTTCTCCTTAAAAATTTTAGTTGCTGCTCTTTTCATGAATCTCTTGATATTGATGTGAGGCAATGAATTTCAGCAGTTTTTAGATTCTTCTATAGTGGGTGATGAAAAGGCAATATTAATATTATCAGTGTAAAAGTGCAATAAACAAAATAAAAATTTATTGCCGCCTAAACACTCAAAATTATTAAATTGCAAGAAACTGTTCATAACGGAAAGCTGCTGACTCTTCTGCAATAGCTAAAAAAGAAAATATTTTTCAACTTATAGACCATCTCACCTAGCTTGGAAAATAGAATTCTTCTGAAAACACAACATTTGGAAATCTAAAAGCAAATATCGTGAAACCAAGAATTAGTTTGAATATTTTATATGCTGGCTTAACGGTTGAATTTTGTAAGATTTCTCCTTAATAATTTTCGTTGCTGTTCTTTCCATGAATCTCTTGATATTGATGTGAGGCAATGCATTTCAGCAGTTTTTAGATTCTTCTATAGTGGGTGATGAAAAGGCAATATTAATATTATCAGTGTAAAAGTGCAATAAACAATATAACAATTTATTGTCGCCTAAACACTCAAAATTATTAAATTGCAAGAAACTGTTTATAACGGAAAGCTGCTGACTCTTCTGCAATAGATAAAAAAGAAAATATTTTTCAACTTATAGACCATCTCAACTGTCATGGAAAAAAAAACTTAATTCTTCAGAAACCACTCCATTTGGAAATGTAAAAGCAAATATCGTGAAACCAAGATTTAGTTAGAATATTTTATATGCTGGCTTAACGGTTGAATTTTGTAAGATTTCTCCTTAAAAATTTTCGTTGCTGTTCTTTTCATGAATCTTTTGATATTGATGTGAGGCAATGCATTTCAGCAGTTTTTAGATTCTTCTATAGTGGGTGATGAAAAGGCAATATTAATATTATCAGTGTAAAAGTGCAATAAACAATATAAAAATTTATTGTCGCCTAAACACTCAAAATTATTAAAATGCAAGAAACTGTTTATAACGGAAAGCTGCTGACTATTCTGCAATAGATAAAAAAGAAAATATTTTTCAACTTATAGACCATCTCAACTGTCATGGAAAAAAAAACTTAATTCTTCAGAAACCACTCCATTTGGAAATCTAAAATCAAATATCGTGAAACCAAGATTTAGTTAGAATATTTTATATGCTGGCTTAACGGCTGAATTTTGTAAGATTTCTCCTTAATAATTTTCGTTGCTGTTCTTTTCATGAATCTTTTGATATTGATGTGAGGCAATGCATTTCAGCAGTTTTTAGATTCTTCTATAGTGGGTGATGAAAAGGCAATATTAATATTATCAGTGTAAAAGTGCAATAAACAATATAAAACATTATTGTCGCCTAAACACTAAAAATTATTAAATTGCAAGAAACTGTTTATAACGGAAAGCTGCTGACTCTTCTGCAATAGATAAAAAAGAAAATATTTTTCAACTTATAGACCATCTCACCTAGCTTGGAAAATAGAATTCTTCTGAAAACACAACATTTGGTAATCTAAAAGCAAATATCGTGAAACCAAGATTTAGTTAGAATATTTTATATGCTGGCTTAACGGTTGAATTTTGTAAGATTTCTCCTTAATAATTTTCGTTGCTGTTCTTTTCATGAATCTCTTGATATTGATGTGAGGCAATGCATTTCAGCAGTTTTTAGATTCTTCTATACTGGGTGATGAAAAGGCAATATTAATATTATCAGTGTAAAAGTGCAATAAACAATATAAAAATTTATTGTCGCCTAAACACTCAAAATTATTAAATTGCAAGAAACTGTTTATAACGAAAAGCTGCTGACTCTTCTGCAATAGATAAAAAAGAAAATGTTTTTCAACTTATAGACCATCTCAACTGTCATAGAAGAAAAAACTTAATTCTTCAGAAACCACTCTATTTGGAAATCTAAAAGCAAATATCGTGAAACCAAGATTTAGTTAAAATATATTATATGCTGGCTTAACGGTTGAATTTTGTAAGATTTCTCCTTAATAATTTTCGTTGCTGTTCTTTTCATGAATCTCTTGTTATTGATGTGAGGCAATGCATTTCAGCAGTTTTTAGATTCTTCTATAGTGGGTGATGAAAAGGCAATATTAATATTATCAGTGTAAAAGTGCAATAAACAATATAAAAATTTATTGTCGCCTAAACACTCAAAATTATTAAAATGCAAGAAACTGTTTATAACGGAAAGCTGCTGACTATTCTGCAATAGATAAAAAAGAAAATATTTTTCAACTTATAGACCATCTCAACTGTCATGGAAAAAAAACTTAATTCTTCAGAAACCACTCCATTTGGAAATCTAAAATCAAATATCGTGAAACCAAGATTTAGTTAGAATATTTTATATGCTGGCTTAACGGCTGAATTTTGTAAGATTTCTCCTTAATAATTTTCGTTGCTGTTCTTTTCATGAATCTTTTGATATTGATGTGAGGCAATGCATTTCAGCAGTTTTTAGATTCTTCTATAGTGGGTGATGAAAAGGCAATATTAATATTATCAGTGTAAAAGTGCAATAAACAATATAACAATTTATTGTCGCCTAAACACTCAAAATTATTAAATTGCAAGAAACTGTTTATAACGGAAAGCTGCTGACTCTTCTGCAATAGATAAAAAAGAAAATATTTTTCAACTTATAGACCATCTCAACTGTCATGGAAAAAAAAACTTAATTCTTCAGAAACCACTCCATTTGGATATGTAAAAGCAAATATCGTGAAACCAAGATTTAGTTAGAATATTTTATATGCTGGCTTAACGGTTGAATTTTGTAAGATTTCTCCTTAAAAATTTTCGTTGCTGTTCTTTTCATGAATCTTTTGATATTGTTGTGAGGCAATGCATTTCAGCAGTTTTTAGATTCTTCTATAGTGGGTGATGAAAAGGCAATATTAATATTATCAGTGTAAAAGTGCAATAAACAATATAAAAATTTATTGTCGCCTAAACACTCAAAATTATTAAAATGCAAGAAACTGTTTATAACGGAAAGCTGCTGACTATTCTGCAATAGATAAAAAATAAAATATTTTTCAACTTATAGACCATCTCAACTGTCATGGAAAAAAAACTTAATTCTTCAGAAACCACTCCATTTGGAAATCTAAAATCAAATATCGTGAAACCAAGATTTAGTTAGAATATTTTATATGCTGGCTTAACGGCTGAATTTTGTAAGATTTCTCCTTAATAATTTTCGTTGCTGTTCTTTTCATGAATCTTTTGATATTGATGTGAGGCAATGCATTTCAGCAGTTTTTAGATTCTTCTATAGTGGGTGATGAAAAGGCAATATTAATATTATCAGTGTAAAAGTGCAATAAACAATAGAACAATTTATTGTCGCCTAAACACTCAAAATTATTAAATTGCAAGAAACTGTTTATAACGGAAAGCTGCTGACTCTTCTGCAATAGATAAAAAAGAAAATATTTTTCAACTTATAGACCATCTCAACTGTCATGGAAAAAAAACTTAATTCTTCAGAAACCACTCCATTTGGAAATCTAAAATCAAATATCGTGAAACCAAGATTTAGTTAGAATATTTTATATGCTGGCTTAACGGTTGAATTTTGTAAGATTTCTCCTTAATAATTTTCGTTGCTGTTCTTTTCATGAATCTCTTGATATTGATGTGAGGCAATGCATTTCAGCAGTTTTTAGATTCTTCTATACTGGGTGATGAAAAGGCAATATTAATATTATCAGTGTAAAAGTGCAATAAACAATATAAAAATTTATTGTCGCCTAAACACTCAAAATTATTAAATTGCAAGAAACTGTTTATAACGGAAAGCTGCTGACTCTTCTGCAATAGATAAAAAAGAAAATATTTTTCAACTTATAGACCATCTCACCTAGCTTGGAAAATAGAATTCTTCTGAAAACACAACATTTGGTAATCTAAAAGCAAATATCGTGAAACCAAGAATTAGTTTGAATATTTTATATGCTGGCTTAACGGTTGAATTTTGTAGGATTTCTCCTTAATAATTTTCGTTGCTGTTCTTTTCATGAATCTCTTGATATTGATGTGAGGCAATGCATTTCAGCAGTTTTTAGATTCTCCTATAGTGGGTGATGAAAAGGCAATATTAATATTATCAGTGTAAAAGTGCAATAAACAATATAAAAATTTATTGTCGCCTAAACACTCAAAATTATTAAATTGCAAGAAACTGTTTATAACGGAAAGCTGCTGACTCTTCTGCAATAGCTAAAAAAGAAAATATTTTTCAACTTATAGACCATCTCACCTAGCTTGGAAAATAGAATTCTTCTGAAAACACAACATTTGGTAATCTAAAAGCAAATATCGTGAAACCAAGAATTAGTTAGAATATTTTATATGCTGGCTTAACGGTTGAATTTTGTAGGATTTCTCCTTAATAATTTTCGTTGCTGTTCTTTTTATGAATCTCTTGATATTGATGTGAGGCAATGCATTTCAGCAGTTTTTAGATTCTTCTATAGTGGGTGATGAAAAGTCAATATTAATATTATCAGTGTAAAAGTGCAATAAACAAAATAAAAATTTATTGCCGCCTAAACACTCAAAATTATTAAATTGCAAGAAACTGTTTATAACGGAAAGCTGCTGACTCTTCTGCAATAGATAAAAAAGAAAATATTTTTCAACTTATAGACCATCTCACCTAGCTTGGAAAATAGAATTCTTCTGAAAACACAACATTTGAAAATCTAAAAGCAAATATCGTGAAACCAAGAATTAGTTTGAATATTTTATATGCTGGCTTAACGGTTGAATTTTGTAAGATTTCTCCTTAATAATTTTCGTTGCTGTTCTTTTCATGAATCTCTTGATATTGATGTGAGGCAATGCATTTCAGCAGTTCTTAGATTCTCCTATAGTGGGTGATGAAAAGGCAATATTAATATTATCAGTGTAAAAGTGCAATAAACAATATAAAAATTTATTGTCGCCTTAACACTCAAAATTATTAAATTGCAAGAAACTGTTCATAACGGAAAGCTGCTGACTCTTCTGCAATAGCTAAAAAAGAAAATATTTTTCAACTTATAGACCATCTCACCTAGCTTGGAAAATAGAATTCTTCTGAAAACACAACATTTGGTAATCTGAAAGCAAATATCGTGAAACCAAGAATTAGTTTGAATATTTTATATGCTGGCTTAACGGTTGAATTTTGTAGGATTTCTCCTTAATAATTTTCGTTGCTGTTCTTTTCATGAATCTCTTGATATTGATGTGAGGCAATGCATTTCAGCAGTTTTTAGATTCTCCTATAGTGGGTGATGAAAAGGTAATATTAATATTATCAGTGTAAAAGTGCAATAAACAATATAAAAATTTATTGTCGCCTAAACACTCAAAATTATTAAATTGCAAGAAACTGTTTATAACGGAAAGCTGCTGACTCTTCTGCAATAGCTAAAAAAGAAAATATTTTTCAACTTATAGACCATCTCACCTAGCTTGGAAAATAGAATTCTTCTGAAAACACAACATTTGGTAATCTAAAAGCAAATATCGTGAAACCAAGATTTAGTTAGAATATTTTATATGCTGGCTTAACGGTTGAATTTTGTAAGATTTCTCCTTAATAATTTTCGTTGCTGTTCTTTTTATGAATCTCTTGATATTGATGTGAGGCAATGCATTTCAGCAGTTTTTAGATTCTTCTATAGTGGGTGATGAAAAGGCAATATTAATATTATCAGTGTAAAAGTGCAATAAACAAAATAAAAATTTATTGCCGCCTAAACACTCAAAATTATTAAATTGCAAGAAACTGTTCATAACGGAAAGCTGCTGACTCTTCTGCAATAGATAAAAATGAAAATATTTTTCAACTTATAGACCATCTCACCTAGCTTGGAAAATAGAATTCTTCTGAAAACACAACATTTGAAAATCTAAAAGCAAATATCGTGAAACCAAGAATTAGTTTGAATATTTTATATGCTGGCTTAACGGTTGAATTTTGTAAGATTTCTCCTTAATAATTTTCGTTGCTGTTCTTTTCATGAATCTCTTGATATTGATGTGAGGCAATGCATTTCAGCAGTTTTTAGATTCTCCTATAGTGGGTGATGAAAAGGCAATATTAATATTATCAGTGTAAAAGTGCAATAAACAATATAAAAATTTATTGTCACTCTTCTGCAATAGATAAAAAAGAAAATATTTTTCAACTTATAGACCATCTCACCTAGCTTGGAAAATAGAATTCTTCTGAAAACACAACATTTGAAAATCTAAAAGCAAATATCGTGAAACCAAGAATTAGTTTGAATATTTTATATGCTGGCTTAACGGTTGAATTTTGTAAGATTTCTCCTTAATAATTTTCGTTGCTGTTCTTTTTATGAATCTCTTGATATTGATGTGAGGCAATGCATTTCAGCAGTTTTTAGATTCTTCTATAGTGGGTGATGAAAAGGCAATATTAATATTATCAGTGTAAAAGTGCAATAAACAATATAAAAATTTATTGTCGCCTTAACACTCAAAATTATTAAATTGCAAGAAACTGTTCATAACGGAAAGCTGCTGACTCTTCTGCAATAGCTAAAAAAGAAAATATTTTTCAACTTATAGACCATCTCACCTAGCTTGGAAAATAGAATTCTTCTGAAAACACAACATTTGGTAATCTAAAAGCAAATATCGTGAAACCAAGAATTAGTTTGAATATTTTATATGCTGGCTTAACGGTTGAATTTTGTAGGATTTCTCCTTAATAATTTTCGTTGCTGTTCTTTTCATGAATCTCTTGATATTGATGTGAGGCAATGCATTTCAGCAGTTTTTAGATTCTCCTATAGTGGGTGATGAAAAGGCAATATTAATATTATCAGTGTAAAAGTGCAATAAACAATATAAAACTTTATTGTCGCCTAAACACTCAAAATTATTAAATTGCAAGAAACTGTTTATAACGGAAAGCTGCTGACTCTTCTGCAATAGCTAAAAAAGAAAATATTTTTCAACTTATAGACCATTTCACCTAGCTTGGAGAATAGAATTCTTCTGAAAACACAACATTTGGTAATCTAAAAGCAAATATCGTGAAACCAAGATTTAGTTAGAATATTTTATATGCTGGCTTAACGGTTGAACTTTGTAAGATTTCTCCTTAATAATTTTCGTTGCTGTTCTATTTATGAATCTCTTGATATTGATGTGAGGCAATGCATTTCAGCAGTTTTTAGATTCTTCTATAGTGGGTGATGAAAAGGCAATATTAATATTATCAGTGTAAAAGTGCAATAAACAGAATAAAAATTTATTGCCGCCTAAACACTCAAAATTATTAAATTGCATGAAACTGTTCATAACGGAAAGCTGCTGACTCTTCTGCAATAGCTAAAAAAGAAAATATTTTTCAACTTATAGACCATCTCACCTAACTTGGAAAATAGAATTCTTCTGAAAACACAACATTTGGAAATCTAAAAGCAAATATCGTGAAACCAAGAATTAGTTTGAATATTTTATATGCTGGCTTAACAGTTGAATTTTGTAAGATTTCTCCTTAATAATTTTCGTTGCTGTTCTTTTCATGAATCTCTTGATATTGATGTGAGGCAATGCATTTCAGCAGTTTTTAGATTCTCCTATAGTGGGTGATGAAAAGGCAATATTAATATTATCAGTGTAAAAGTGCAATAAACAATATAAAAATTTATTGTCGCCTTAACACTCAAAATTATTAAATTGCATAACAATAATTTTTCAACTTATAGACCATCTCACCTAGCTTGGAAAATAGAATTCTTCTGAAAACACAACATTTGGTAATCTAAAAGCAAATATCGTGAAACCAAGAATTAGTTTGAATATTTTATATGCTGGCTTAACGGTTGAATTTTGTAGGATTTCTCCTTAATAATTTTCGTTGCTGTTCTTTTCATGAATCTCTTGATATTGATGTGAGGCAATGCATTTCAGCAGTTTTTAGATTCTCCTATAGTGGGTGATGAAAAGGCAATATTAATATTATCAGTGTAAAAGTGCAATAAACAATATAAAAATTTATTGTCGCCTAAACACTCAAAATTATTAAATTGCAAGAAACTGTTTATAACGGAAAGCTGCTGACTCTTCTGCAATAGCTAAAAAAGAAAATATTTTTCAACTTATAGACCATCTTACCTAGCTTGGAAAATAGAATTCTTCTGAAAACACAACATTTGGAAATCTAAAAGCAAATATCGTGAAACCAAGAATTAGTTTGAATATTTTATATGCTGGCTTAACGGTTGGATTTTGTAAGATTTCTCCTTAATAATTTTCGTTGCTGTTCTTTTCATGAATCTCTTGATATTGATGTGAGGCAATGCATTTCAGCAGTTTTTAGATTCTTCTATAGTGGGTGATGAAAAGGCAATATTAATATTATCAGTGTAAAAGTGCAATAAACAAAATAAAAATTTATTGCCGCCTAAACACTCAAAATTATTAAATTGCAAGAAACTGTTCATAACGGAAAGCTGCTGACTCTTCTGCAATAGATAAAAATGAAAATATTTTTCAACTTATAGACCATCTCACCTAGCTTGGAAAATAGAATTCTTCTGAAAACACAACATTTGAAAATCTAAAAGCAAATATCGTGAAACCAAGAATTAGTTTGAATATTTTATATGCTGGCTTAACGGTTGAATTTTGTAAGATTTCTCCTTAATAATTTTCGTTGCTGTTCTTTTCATGAATCTCTTGATATTGATGTGAGGCAATGCATTTCAGCAGTTTTTAGATTCTCCTATAGTGGGTGATGAAAAGGCAATATTAATATTATCAGTGTAAAAGTGCAATAAACAATATAAAAATTTATTGTCACTCTTCTGCAATAGATAAAAAAGAAAATATTTTTCAACTTATAGACCATCTCACCTAGCTTGGAAAATAGAATTCTTCTGAAAACACAACATTTGAAAATCTAAAAGCAAATATCGTGAAACCAAGAATTAGTTTGAATATTTTATATGCTGGCTTAACGGTTGAATTTTGTAAGATTTCTCCTTAATAATTTTCGTTGCTGTTCTTTTTATGAATCTCTTGATATTGATGTGAGGCAATGCATTTCAGCAGTTTTTAGATTCTTCTATAGTGGGTGATGAAAAGGCAATATTAATATTATCAGTGTAAAAGTGCAATAAACAATATAAAAATTTATTGTCGCCTTAACACTCAAAATTATTAAATTGCAAGAAACTGTTCATAACGGAAAGCTGCTGACTCTTCTGCAATAGCTAAAAAAGAAAATATTTTTCAACTTATAGACCATCTCACCTAGCTTGGAAAATAGAATTCTTCTGAAAACACAACATTTGGTAATCTAAAAGCAAATATCGTGAAACCAAGAATTAGTTTGAATATTTTATATGCTGGCTTAACGGTTGAATTTTGTAGGATTTCTCCTTAATAATTTTCGTTGCTGTTCTTTTCATGAATCTCTTGATATTGATGTGAGGCAATGCATTTCAGCAGTTTTTAGATTCTCCTATAGTGGGTGATGAAAAGGCAATATTAATATTATCAGTGTAAAAGTGCAATAAACAATATAAAACTTTATTGTCGCCTAAACACTCAAAATTATTAAATTGCAAGAAACTGTTTATAACGGAAAGCTGCTGACTCTTCTGCAATAGCTAAAAAAGAAAATATTTTTCAACTTATAGACCATTTCACCTAGCTTGGAGAATAGAATTCTTCTGAAAACACAACATTTGGTAATCTAAAAGCAAATATCGTGAAACCAAGATTTAGTTAGAATATTTTATATGCTGGCTTAACGGTTGAACTTTGTAAGATTTCTCCTTAATAATTTTCGTTGCTGTTCTATTTATGAATCTCTTGATATTGATGTGAGGCAATGCATTTCAGCAGTTTTTAGATTCTTCTATAGTGGGTGATGAAAAGGCAATATTAATATTATCAGTGTAAAAGTGCAATAAACAGAATAAAAATTTATTGCCGCCTAAACACTCAAAATTATTAAATTGCATGAAACTGTTCATAACGGAAAGCTGCTGACTCTTCTGCAATAGCTAAAAAAGAAAATATTTTTCAACTTATAGACCATCTCACCTAACTTGGAAAATAGAATTCTTCTGAAAACACAACATTTGGAAATCTAAAAGCAAATATCGTGAAACCAAGAATTAGTTTGAATATTTTATATGCTGGCTTAACAGTTGAATTTTGTAAGATTTCTCCTTAATAATTTTCGTTGCTGTTCTTTTCATGAATCTCTTGATATTGATGTGAGGCAATGCATTTCAGCAGTTTTTAGATTCTCCTATAGTGGGTGATGAAAAGGCAATATTAATATTATCAGTGTAAAAGTGCAATAAACAATATAAAAATTTATTGTCGCCTTAACACTCAAAATTATTAAATTGCATAACAATAATTTTTCAACTTATAGACCATCTCACCTAGCTTGGAAAATAGAATTCTTCTGAAAACACAACATTTGGTAATCTAAAAGCAAATATCGTGAAACCAAGAATTAGTTTGAATATTTTATATGCTGGATTAACGGTTGAATTTTGTAGGATTTCTCCTTAATAATTTTCGTTGCTGTTCTTTTCATGAATCTCTTGATATTGATGTGAGGCAATGCATTTCAGCAGTTTTTAGATTCTCCTATAGTGGGTGATGAAAAGGCAATATTAATATTATCAGTGTAAAAGTGCAATAAACAATATAAAAATTTATTGTCGCCTAAACACTCAAAATTATTAAATTGCAAGAAACTGTTTATAACGGAAAGCTGCTGACTCTTCTGCAATAGCTAAAAAAGAAAATATTTTTCAACTTATAGACCATCTTACCTAGCTTGGAAAATAGAATTCTTCTGAAAACACAACATTTGGAAATCTAAAAGCAAATATCGTGAAACCAAGAATTAGTTTGAATATTTTATATGCTGGCTTAACGGTTGGATTTTGTAAGATTTCTCCTTAATAATTTTCGTTGCTGTTCTTTTCATGAATCTCTTGATATTGATGTGAGGCAATGCATTTCAGCAGTTTTTAGATTCTCCTATAGTGGGTGATGAAAAGGCAATATTAATATTATCAGTGTAAAAGTGCAATAAACAATATAAAAATTTATTGTCGCCTAAACACTCAAAATTATTAAATTGCATAACAATAATTTTTCAACTTATAGACCATCTCACCTAGCTTGGAAAATAGAATTCTTCTGAAAACACAACATTTGGTAATCTAAAAGCAAATATCGTGAAACCAAGAATTAGTTTGAATATTTTATATGCTGGCTTAACGGTTGAATTTTGTAGGATTTCTCCTTAATAATTTTCGTTGCTGTTCTTTTCATGAATCTCTTGATATTGATGTGAGGCAATGCATTTCAGCAGTTTTTAGATTCTCCTATGGTGGGTGATGAAAAGGCAATATTAATATTATCAGTGTAAAAGTGCAATAAACAATATAAAAATTTATTGTCGCCTAAACACTCAAAATTATTAAATTGCAAGAAACTGTTTATAACGGAAAGCTGCTGACTCTTCTGCAATAGCTAAAAAAGAAAATATTTTTCAACTTATAGACCATCTCACCTAGCTTGGAAAATAGAATTCTTCTGAAAACACAACATTTGGAAATCTAAAAGCAAATATCGTGAAACCAAGAATTAGTTTGAATATTTTATATGCTGGCTTAACGGTTGAATTTTGTAAGATTTCTCCTTAATAATTTTCGTTGCTGTTCTTTTCATGAATCTCTTGATATTGATGTGAGGCAATGCATTTCAGCAGTTTTTAGATTCTCCTATAGTGGGTGATGAAAAGGCAATATTAATATTATCAGTGTAAAAGTGCAATAAACAATATAAAAATTTATTGTCGCCTTAACACTCAAAATTATTAAATTGCAAGAAACTGTTCATAACGGAAAGCTGCTGACTCTTCTGCAATAGCTAAAAAAGAAAATATTTTTCAACTTATAGACCATCTCACCTAGCTTGGAAAATAGAATTCTTCTGAAAACACAACATTTGGTAATCTAAAAGCAAATATCGTGAAACCAAGATTTAGTTAGAATATTTTATATGCTGGCTTAACGGTTGAATTTTGTAAGATTTCTCCTTAATAATTTTCGTTGCTGTTCTTTTTATGAATCTCTTGATATTGATGTGAGGCAATGCATTTCAGCAGTTTTTAGATTCTTCTATAGTGGGTGATGAAAAGGCAATATTAATATTATCAGTGTAAAAGTGCAATAAACAAAAAAAAATTTATTGCCGCCTAAACACTCAAAATTATTAAATTGCAAGAAACTGTTCATAACGGAAAGCTGCTGACTCTTCTGCAATAGATAAAAATGAAAATATTTTTCAACTTATAGACCATCTCACCTAGCTTGGAAAATAGAATTCTTCTGAAAACACAACATTTGAAAATCTAAAAGCAAATATCGTGAAACCAAGAATTAGTTTGAATATTTTATATGCTGGCTTAACGGTTGAATTTTGTAAGATTTCTCCTTAATAATTTTCGTTGCTGTTCTTTTCATGAATCTCTTGATATTGATGTGAGGCAATGCATTTCAGCAGTTTTTAGATTCTCCTGTAGTGGGTGATGAAAAGGCAATATTAATATTATCAGTGTAAAAGTGCAATAAACAATATAAAAATTTATTGTCACTCTTCTGCAATAGATAAAAAAGAAAATATTTTTCAACTTATAGACCATCTCACCTAGCTTGGAAAATAGAATTCTTCTGAAAACACAACATTTGAAAATCTAAAAGCAAATATCGTGAAACCAAGAATTAGTTTGAATATTTTATATGCTGGCTTAACGGTTGAATTTTGTAAGATTTCTCCTTAATAATTTTCGTTGCTGTTCTTTTTATGAATCTCTTGATATTGATGTGAGGCAATGCATTTCAGCAGTTTTTAGATTCTTCTATAGTGGGTGATGAAAAGGCAATATTAATATTATCAGTGTAAAAGTGCAATAAACAATATAAAAATTTATTGTCGCCTTAACACTCAAAATTATTAAATTGCAAGAAACTGTTCATAACGGAAAGCTGCTGACTCTTCTGCAATAGCTAAAAAAGAAAATATTTTTCAACTTATAGACCATCTCACCTAGCTTGGAAAATAGAATTCTTCTGAAAACACAACATTTGGTAATCTAAAAGCAAATATCGTGAAACCAAGAATTAGTTTGAATATTTTATATGCTGGCTTAACGGTTGAATTTTGTAGGATTTCTCCTTAATAATTTTCGTTGCTGTTCTTTTCATGAATCTCTTGATATTGATGTGAGGCAATGCATTTCAGCAGTTTTTAGATTCTCCTATAGTGGGTGATGAAAAGGCAATATTAATATTATCAGTGTAAAAGTGCAATAAACAATATAAAACTTTATTGTCGCCTAAACACTCAAAATTATTAAATTGCAAGAAACTGTTTATAACGGAAAGCTGCTGACTCTTCTGCAATAGCTAAAAAAGAAAATATTTTTCAACTTATAGACCATTTCACCTAGCTTGGAGAATAGAATTCTTCTGAAAACACAACATTTGGTAATCTAAAAGCAAATATCGTGAAACCAAGATTTAGTTAGAATATTTTATATGCTGGCTTAACGGTTGAACTTTGTAAGATTTCTCCTTAATAATTTTCGTTGCTGTTCTATTTATGAATCTCTTGATATTGATGTGAGGCAATGCATTTCAGCAGTTTTTAGATTCTTCTATAGTGGGTGATGAAAAGGCAATATTAATATTATCAGTGTAAAAGTGCAATAAACAGAATAAAAATTTATTGCCGCCTAAACACTCAAAATTATTAAATTGCATGAAACTGTTCATAACGGAAAGCTGCTGACTCTTCTGCAATAGCTAAAAAAGAAAATATTTTTCAACTTATAGACCATCTCACCTAACTTGGAAAATAGAATTCTTCTGAAAACACAACATTTGGAAATCTAAAAGCAAATATCGTGAAACCAAGAATTAGTTTGAATATTTTATATGCTGGCTTAACAGTTGAATTTTGTAAGATTTCTCCTTAATAATTTTCGTTGCTGTTCTTTTCATGAATCTCTTGATATTGATGTGAGGCAATGCATTTCAGCAGTTTTTAGATTCTCCTATAGTGGGTGATAAAAAGGCAATATTAATATTATCAGTGTAAAAGTGCAATAAACAATATAAAAATTTATTGTCGCCTTAACACTCAAAATTATTAAATTGCATAACAATAATTTTTCAACTTATAGACCATCTCACCTAGCTTGGAAAATAGAATTCTTCTGAAAACACAACATTTGGTAATCTAAAAGCAAATATCGTGAAACCAAGAATTAGTTTGAATATTTTATATGCTGGCTTAACGGTTGAATTTTGTAGGATTTCTCCTTAATAATTTTCGTTGCTGTTCTTTTCATGAATCTCTTGATATTGATGTGAGGCAATGCATTTCAGCAGTTTTTAGATTCTCCTATAGTGGGTGATGAAAAGGCAATATTAATATTATCAGTGTAAAAGTGCAATAAACAATATAAAAATTTATTGTCGCCTAAACACTCAAAATTATTAAATTGCAAGAAACTGTTTATAACGGAAAGCTGCTGACTCTTCTGCAATAGCTAAAAAAGAAAATATTTTTCAACTTATAGACCATCTTACCTAGCTTGGAAAATAGAATTCTTCTGAAAACACAACATTTGGAAATCTAAAAGCAAATATCGTGAAACCAAGAATTAGTTTGAATATTTTATATGCTGGCTTAACGGTTGGATTTTGTAAGATTTCTCCTTAATAATTTTCGTTGCTGTTCTTTTCATGAATCTCTTGATATTGATGTGAGGCAATGCATTTCAGCAGTTTTTAGATTCTCCTATAGTGGGTGATGAAAAGGCAATATTAATATTATCAGTGTAAAAGTGCAATAAACAATATAAAAATTTATTGTCGCCTAAACACTCAAAATTATTAAATTGCATAACAATAATTTTTCAACTTATAGACCATCTCACCTAGCTTGGAAAATAGAATTCTTCTGAAAACACAACATTTGGTAATCTAAAAGCAAATATCGTGAAACCAAGAATTAGTTTGAATATTTTATATGCTGGCTTAACGGTTGAATTTTGTAGGATTTCTCCTTAATAATTTTCGTTGCTGTTCTTTTCATGAATCTCTTGATATTGATGTGAGGCAATGCATTTCAGCAGTTTTTAGATTCTCCTATGGTGGGTGATGAAAAGGCAATATTAATATTATCAGTGTAAAAGTGCAATAAACAATATAAAAATTTATTGTCGCCTAAACACTCAAAATTATTAAATTGCAAGAAACTGTTTATAACGGAAAGCTGCTGACTCTTCTGCAATAGCTAAAAAAGAAAATATTTTTCAACTTATAGACCATCTCACCTAGCTTGGAAAATAGAATTCTTCTGAAAACACAACATTTGGAAATCTAAAAGCAAATATCGTGAAACCAAGAATTAGTTTGAATATTTTATATGCTGGCTTAACGGTTGAATTTTGTAAGATTTCTCCTTAATAATTTTCGTTGCTGTTCTTTTCATGAATCTCTTGATATTGATGTGAGGCAATGCATTTCAGCAGTTTTTAGATTCTCCTATAGTGGGTGATGAAAAGGCAATATTAATATTATCAGTGTAAAAGTGCAATAAACAATATAAAAATTTATTGTCGCCTTAACACTCAAAATTATTAAATTGCAAGAAACTGTTCATAACGGAAAGCTGCTGACTCTTCTGCAATAGCTAAAAAAGAAAATATTTTTCAACTTATAGACCATCTCACCTAGCTTGGAAAATAGAATTCTTCTGAAAACACAACATTTGGTAATCTAAAAGCAAATATCGTGAAACCAAAATTTAGTTAGAATATTTTATATGCTGGCTTAACGGTTGAACTTTGTAAGATTTCTCCTTTATAATTTTCGTTGCTGTTCTTTTTATGAATCTCTTGATATTGATGTGAGGCAATGCATTTCAGCAGTTTTTAGATTCTTCTATAGTGGGTGATGAAAAGGCAATATTAATATTATCAGTGTAAAAGTGCAATAAACAAAATAAAAATTTATTGCCGCCTAAACACTCAAAATTATTAAATTGCAAGAAACTGTTCATAACGGAAAGCTGCTGACTCTTCTGCAATAGCTAAAAAAGAAAATATTTTTCAACTTATAGACCATCTCACCTAGCTTGGAAAATAGAATTCTTCTGAAAACACAACATTTGGAAATCTAAAAGCAAATATCGTGAAACCAAGAATTAGTTTGAATATTTTATATGCTGGCTT
Organism: Lagria hirta; assembly: GCA_947359425.1. Classification (NCBI taxonomy): domain Eukaryota; kingdom Metazoa; phylum Arthropoda; class Insecta; order Coleoptera; family Tenebrionidae; genus Lagria; species Lagria hirta. The sequence continues at coordinate 12,644,495 of OX375799.1, read as the reverse complement.
AACGGTTGAATTTTGTAAGATTTCTCCTTAATAATTTTCGTTGCTGTTCTTTTCATGAATCTCTTGATATTGATGTGAGGCAATGCATTTCAGCAGTTTTTAGATTCTCCTATAGTGGGTGATGAAAAGGCAATATTAATATTATCAGTGTAAAAGTGCAATAAACAATATAAAAATTTATTGTCGCCTTAACACTCAAAATTATTAAATTGCAAGAAACTGTTCATAACGGAAAGCTGCTGACTCTTCTGCAATAGCTAAAAAAGAAAATATTTTTCAACTTATAGACCATCTCACCTAGCTTGGAAAATAGAATTCTTCTGAAAACACAACATTTGGTAATCTAAAAGCAAATATCGTGAAACCAAGATTTAGTTAGAATATTTTATATGCTGGCTTAACGGTTGAATTTTGTAAGATTTCTCCTTAATAATTTTCGTTGCTGTTCTTTTCATGAATCTCTTGATATTGATGTGAGGCAATGCATTTCAGCAGTTTTTAGATTCTCCTATAGTGGGTGATGAAAAGGCAATATTAATATTATCAGTGTAAAAGTGCAATAAACAATATAAAAATTTATTGTCGCCTAAACACTCAAAATTATTAAATTGCAAGAAACTGTTTATAACGGAAAGCTGCTGACTCTTCTGCAATAGATAAAAAAGAAAATATTTTTCAACTTATAGACAATCTCAACTGTCATAGAAGAAAAAACTTAATTCTTCAGAAACCACTCCATTTAGAAATCTAAAAGCAAATATCGTGAAACCAAGATTTAGTTAGAATATTTTATATGCTGGCTTAACGGTTGAATTCTGTAAAATTTCTTTTTAATAATTTTCGTTGCTGTTCTTTTCATGAATCTCTTGATATTGATGTGAGGCAATGCATTTCAGCAGTTTTTAGATTCTTCTATAGTGGGTGATGAAAAGGCAATATTAATATTATCAGTGTAAAAGTGCAATAAACAATATAAAAATTTATTGTCGCCTAAACACTCAAAATTATTAAATTGCAAGAAACTGTTTATAACGGAAAGCTGCTGACTCTTCTGCAATAGCTAAAAAAGAAAATATTTTTAAACTTATAGACCATCTCACCTAGCTTAGAAAATAGAATTCTTCTGAAAACACAACATTTGGTAGTCTAAAAGCAAATATCGTGAAACCAAGATTTAGTTAGAATATTTTATATGCTGGCTTAACGGTTGAATTTTTTAAGATTTCTCCTTAATAATTTTCGTTGCTGTTCTTTTTATGAATCTCTTGATATTGATGTGAGGCAATGCATTTCAGCAGTTTTTAGATTCTTCTATAGTGGGTGATGAAAAGGCAATATTAATATTATCAGTGTAAACGTGCAATAAACAATATAAAAATTTATTGCCGCCTAAACACTCAAAATTATTAAATTGCAAGAAACTGTTTATAACGGAAAGCTGCTGACTCTTCTGCAATAGCTAAAAAAGAAAATATTTTTCAACTTATAGACCATCTCACCTAGCTTGGAAAATAGAATTTTTCTGAAAACACAACATTTGAAAATCTAAAAGCAAATATCGTGAAACCAAGAATTAGTTTGAATATTTTATATGCTGGCTTAACGGTTGAATTTTGTAAGATTTCTCCTTAATAATTTTCGTTGCTGTTCTTTTTATGAATCTCTTGATATTGATGTGAGGCAATGCATTTCAGCAGTTTTTAGATTCTTCTATAGTGGGTGATGAAAAGGCAATATTAATATTATCAGTGTAAAAGTGCAATAAACAATATAAAAATTTATTGCCGCCTAAACACTCAAAATTATTAAATTGCAAGAAACTGTTCATAACGGAAAGCTGCTGACTCTTCTGTAATAGCTAAAAAAGAAAATATTTTTCAACTTATAGACCATCTCACCTAGCTTGGAAAATAGAATTCTTCTGAAAACACAACATTTGGTAATCTAAAAGCAAATATCGTGAAACCAAGATTTAGTTAGAATATTTTATATGCTGGCTTAACGGTTGAATTTTGTAAGATTTCTCCTTAATAATTTTCGTTGCTGTTCTTTTCATGAATCTCTTGATATTGATGTGAGGCAATGCATTTCAGCAGTTTTTAGATTCTTCTATAGTGGGTGATGAAAAGGCAATATTAATATTATCAGTGTAAAAGTGCAATAAACAATATAAAAATTTATTGCCGCCTAAACACTCAAAATTATTAAATTGCAAGAAACTGTTCATAACGGAAAGCTGCTGACTCTTCTGCAATAGCTAAAAAAGAAAATATTTTTCAACTTATAGACCATCTCACCTAGCTTGGAAAATAGAATTCTTCTGAAAACACAACATTTGGTAATCTAAAAGCAAATATCGTGAAACCAAGATTTAGTTAGAATATTTTATATGCTGGCTTAACGGTTGAATTTTGTAAGATTTCTCCTTAATAATTTTTGTTGCTGTTCTTTTCATGAATCTCTTGATATTGATGTGAGGCAATGCATTTCAGCAGTTTTTAGATTCTCCTATAGTGGGTGATGAAAAGGCAATATTAATATTATCAGTGTAAAAGTGCAATAAACAATATAAAAATTTATTGTCGCCTAAACACTCAAAATTATTAAATTGCAAGAAACTGTTTATAACGGAAAGCTGCTGACTCTTCTGCAATAGCTGAAAAAGAAAATATTTTTCAACTTATAGACCATCTCACCTAGCTTGGAAAATAGAATTCTTCTGAAAACACAACATTTGGTAATCTAAAAGCAAATATCGTAAAACCAAGATTTAGTTAGAATATTTTATATGCTGTCTTAACGGTTGAATTTTGTAAGATTTCTCCTTAATAATTTTCGTTGCTGTTCTTTTCATGAATCTCTTGATATTGATGTAAGGCAATGCATTTCAGCAGTTTTTAGATTCTTCTATAGTGGGTGATGAAAAGGCAATATTAATATTATCAGTGTAAAAGTGCAATAAACAATATAAAAATTTATTGTCGCCTAAACACTCAAAATTATTAAATTGCAAGAAACTGTTTATAACGGAAAGCTGCTGACTCTTCTGCAATAGATAAAAAAGAAAATATTTTTCAACTTATAGACCATCTCAACTGTCATGGAAAAAAAACTTAATTCTTTAGAAACCACTCCATTTTGAAATCTATAAGCAAATATCGTGAAACCCAGATTTAGTTAGAATATTTTATATGCTGGCTTAACGGTTGAATTTTGTAAGATTTCTCCTTAATAATTTTCGTTGCTGTTCTTTTCATGAATCTCTTGATATTGATGTGAGACAATGCATTTTAGCAGTTTTTAGATTCTTCTATAGTGGGTGATGAAAAGGCAATATTAATATTATCAGTGTAAAAGTGCAATAAACAATATAAAAATTTATTGTCGCCTAAACACTCAAAATTATTAAATTGCAAGAAACTGTTTATAACGGAAAGCTGCTGACTCTTCTGCAATAGATAAAAAAGAAAATATTTTTCAACTTATAGACCATCTCAACTGTCATGGAAAAAAAAACTTAATTCTTCAGAAACCACTCCATTTGGAAATCTAAAAGCAAATATCGTGAAACCAAGATTTAGCTAGAATATTTTATATGCTGGCTTAACGGTTGAATTTTGTAAGATTTCTTCTTAATAATTTTCGTTGCTGTTCTTTTCATGAATCTCTTGATATTGATGTGAGACAATGCATTTCAGCAGTTTTTAGATTCTTCTATAGTGGGTGATGAAAAGGCAATATTAATATTATCAGTGTAAAAGTGCAATAAACAATATAACAACTTATTGTCGCCTAAACACTCAAAATTATTAAATTGCAAGAAACTGTTTATAACGGAAAGCTGCTGACTCTTCTGCAATAGATAAAAAAGAAAATATTTTTCAACTTATAGACCATCTCAACTGTCATGGAAAAAAAACTTAATTCTTCAGAAACCACTCCATTTGGAAATCTAAAAGCAAATATCGTGAAACCAAGATTTAGTTAGAATATTTTATATGCTGGCTTAACGGTTGAATTTTGTAAGATTTCTCCTTAATAATTTTCGTTGCTGTTTTTTTCATGAATCTCTTGATATTGATGTGAGACAATGCATTTCAGCAGTTTTTAGATTGTTCTATAGTGGGTGATGAAAAGGCAATATTAATATTATCAGTGTAAAAGTGCAATAAACAATATAAAAATTTATTGTCGCCTAAACACTCAAAATTATTAAATTGCAAGAAACTGTTTATAACGGAAAGCTGCTGACTCTTCTGCAATAGATAAAAAAGAAAATATTTTTCAACTTATAGACCATCTCAACTGTCATGGAAAAAAAACTTAATTCTTCAGAAACCACTCCATTTGGAAATCTAAAAGCAAATATCGTGAAACCAAGATTTAGTTACAATATTTTATATGCTGGCTTAACGGTTGAATTTTGTAAGATTTCTCCTTAATAATTTTCGTTGCTGTTCTTTTCATGAATCTCTTGATATTGATGTGAGACAATGCATTTCAGCAGTTTTTAGATTGTTCTATAGTGGGTGATGAAAAGGCAATATTAATATTATCAGTGTAAAAGTGCAATAAACAATATAAAAATTTATTGTCGCCTAAACACTCAAAATTATTAAATTGCAAGAAACTGTTTATAACGGAAAGCTGCTGACTCTTCTGCAATAGATAAAAAAGAAAATGTTTTTCAACTTATAGACCATCTCAACTGTCATAGAAGAAAAAACTTAATTCTTCAGAAACTACTCCATTTGGAAATCTAAAAGCAAATATCGTGAAACCAAGATTTAGTTAGAATATTTTATATGCTGGCTTAACGGTTGAATTTTGTAAAATTTCTTTTTAATAATTTTCGTTGCTGTTCTTTTCATAAATCTCTTGATATTGACGTGAGGCAATGCATTTCAGCAGTTTTTAGATTCTTCTATAGTGGGTGATGAAAAGGCAATATTAATATTATCAGTGTAAAAGTGCAATAAACAATATAAAAATTTATTGTCGCCTAAACACTCAAAATTATTAAATTGCAAGAAACTGTTTATAACGAAAAGCTGCTGACTCTTCTGCAATAGATAAAAAAGAAAATATTTTTCAACTTATAGACCATCTCAACTGTCATAGAAGAAAAAACTTAATTCTTCAGAAACCACTCCATTTGGAAATCTAAAAGCAAATATCGTGAAACCAAGATTTAGTTAGAATATTTTATATGCTGGCTTAACGGTTGAATTTTGTAAGATTTCTCCTTAATAATTTTCGTTGCTGTTCTTTTCATGAATCTCTTGATATTGATGTGAGACAATGCATTTCAGCAGTTTTTAGATTCTTCTATAGTGGGTGATGAAAAGGCAATATTAATATTATCAGTGTAAAAGTGCAATAAACAATATAAAAATTTATTGTCGCCTAAACACTCAAAATTATTAAATTGCAAGAAACTGTTTATAACGGAAAGCTGCTGACTCTTCTGCAATAGATAAAAAAAAAAATGTTTTTCAACTTATAGAACATCTCAACTGTCAAAGAAGAAAAAACTTAATTCTTCAGAAACTACTCCATTTGGAAATCTAAAAGCAAATATCGTGAAACCAAAATTTAGTTAGAATATTTTATATGCTGGCTTAACGGTTGAATTTTGTAAAATTTCTTTTTAATAGTTTTCGTTGCTGTTCTTTTCATGAATCTCTTGATATTGATGTGAGGCAATGCATTTCAGCAGTTTTTAGATTCTTCTATAGTGGGTGATGAAAAGGCAATATTAATATTATCAGTGTAAAAGTGCAATAAACAATATAAAAATTTATTGTCGCCTAAACACTCAAAATTATTAAATTGCAAGAAACTGTTTATAACGGAAAGCTGCTGACTCTTCTGCAATAGATAAAAAAGAAAATATTTTTCAACTTATAGACCATCTCAACTGTCATGAAAAAAAAACTGAATTCTTCAGAAACCACTCCATTTGGAAATCTAAAAGCAAATATCGTGAAACCAAGATTTAGTCAGAATACTTTATATGCTGGCTTAACGGTTGAATTTTGTAAGATTTCACCTTAATAATTTTTGTTGCTGTTCTTTTCATGAATTTCTTGATATTGATGTGAGGCAATGATTTTCAGCAGTTTTTAGATTCTTCTTCAGTGGGTGATGAAAAGGCAATATTAATATTATCCGCGTAAAAGTGCAATAAACAATATAAAATTTTATTGTCACCTAAACACTCAAAATTATTAATTTGCAAGAAACTGTTTATAACGGAAAGCTGCTGACTCTTCTGCAATAGATAAAAAGAAACTTTTTTTCAACTTATAGACCATCTCACCTAGCTTGGAAAATAGAATCCTTCTGAAAACACAACATTTGATAATCTAATAGCAAAAATCATAAAGCAAAGATTAGATTAGTATATTTTAGATGCAGGCATGTACGTTGATCAGAAATCTCCAGAAAAACTTTTGCCGCGTTTTTCGATGAATCTCTTGATTTAGATTTGAGACAATGATTTGCAAAAGTTCTATAAAATACTTATGCAGTATACGATTGAAGACCAACATAATATTATCATTGTCAATGTGCAATAAACAACATAAAAAAAGTTTGGTCACCTCAACACTTATGATCATTCCTTTGCAAAAAAACTGCTTGCTGTAAAAACGTAATGCTGTTAACTTTTCTGAAATAGATGCAAAAAATGAAAATTTTTAACTAATAGATCATCTCAACTGTCATGGAAAAAAAACTTAATTTTTTAGAAACCACTTTATTTGGAAATCTAAAAGCAAATATTGTAAAACCAAGATTTGTGAAAGTGCAATAAACAAAATAAAAATGTTTTGTCACCTAAACACTGATGATTATAAATTTGCAAAAAGTCTTTATAACGTAATTCTGCTGACTCTTCTGAAATAGATGCTAAAAGAGAGAAGTTTTAATTAATAGACCTGTAGAGAAAAAAATCTTTAGTTTTTATTTCGATTAAAACAGGTTATATTATATTAATTATTAATGCTGATGGACAATAATCTGCAGATGTTACCAGAAAACGTGAGCTTTATAAAGCAAAATTGAACAATTTAAACACAGTTGAATCAAGATTTCAAAGCTCAAAATTATTTGTTACTTATTGAAGAGTGTCTTTTTTTTTCGTCTTGATAAAACTCTTTAATTTTTCTTTTAGATTCTATCAGGCAAATTTAAAAAAAAATCATTCAGTATTGTTGTTTTCACATAAGAGTTCTATAAAGATGAGTTTACTAAATGTAGAACTTATCTGTTTCAAGACGACAAACAAACAAAAAAGCATGCATGCATCTAACAGCAAAGTTGGTTATGAATTAAAAATTTTACAAAATGTACTGTGATCTACAAAATTAATTTTTTTATTATTAATAAAGTGCTGAAAATTAATATAATTTTTCATCTTCAAAGTTATCAAGACTTTTTGAGTGTTATTGATGTTTCATCAATAATTCGAAATATTGTATTTATATAAATTTGAAAAAGTAGCATTGACGTTTTGAACAACCAAATTTTTTTCCAAGTCTCTCAGATATAAGACACGGTGAACTCTCATGTCTTAGCAAATCATCATTGAAACGAGTCCGAGTACTATTATATCTTCAAGTTCAAAACCATAAAAACATTGCAAAAACTTAAACATCACAATGTGTCTAAACAAGGTGCTGCTAAAATGAATTGATATTACTGCTATAAAATCGTAAAAATTAGGGTTCGTCACTTTGAAAGTTATTTTTGTAATTGTTTTCATAATTTTTTACGTTGACTGATGATAATCTGCTGATTTTACACACAATCGCAAACTTTACAATAAAGGACAAAACATAGTAAGCAATGCCTTATCCAGTATGTAAATATTAAAATTAATTGCTGGTTGTTGAAGATGCTGTCTTTTTCCTTTGTTTTGGAGTAAGCTCCTACTTATTTTTTTTAAACCTAATATTTTTATGCAAATTTCAAAAGTCTCCGTTCAATAAAGATATTTTGACAAAAGTGTTTTGTGAAAAAAGATTACTGTAGAAGTCCAATTAAAAATAATATTTGTTTATTTTTAATTAATCACACTGGGCAAAATTTATTACTTATCCTTATTTACAATAATCTGTAAATTTTGCTCACATTTGTGAGCTTTAGAACGCGAGATTAAACATATTAATCCATCTTAAATCAAGATTCTAAAGCTCAAAATTATTTGCTGATTATTTCAGATGTCGTTTTTGTCCTCCGATTTGAATAATGCTCTCGGTTTTTCTTTTTGAAGCTTCAAATTTTCATGTAGATTTAAACATTCTTTGTTCGATAAATTTAAAGATTTGTTCTAGATTTTTGATGAGACTCTGAAGATGTTGCACACAATTGCGAGCTTTACAAACCAGACCAAACGTATTAAACAAAGTCTAATCCAGTATGTAAAGCTCAAAATCATTTGCTAGTTGCTGAAGATGCTGTTTTTTCTTCCGGTTTGTAGAAAACTTTAGATTTTTTAATTTTAAAATTCAATATTTTCATTTAAATGTGATAAATTTTCGTCGAATACCAAGTAGATATGTTTTCCAAAAAGTGTTCTATAAGGACGAGTTAACTAGTTCAATATAATAATGTTTAATTATAATATTTTATTTTATTACATACACATAATTAGCATTAAATCAGTTAAATTCTTACGCTTAAATAAATACTTTAAAACATATTTTAAAAACGTAAAAAGCACATCTTAGGTGGCCTTTATTTTCAATATCCAGGAACCTTTTAGTCTCTTTTTTTCAAATGTTTTTCTCGTGAAAAAGAATAGAGCGATTAAATCAGAAGATCGGTGCATTAGGATACAGAGCAAAACCGATTCGCAAAACTTATTAATCAAAGTTGAATCAAGATTGTAGGGCTCAAAATTATTTTTGTCTTATCTGAATCTAAGAAGGCTTAACTTTATTACGTTTATAACATATTAAACATAGTAAATACAGTATGTAAACCTGTAAATCATTTGCTGATTATTCATTTATGATGTTGTTTTTTCCCACCGGTTTTGTATAACCAATACTATCAACTTTCCTTTATGAAGCTTGACTTTTTCATGTAGATCTATACTTTTTTTTGTACAGTAAATTTGAAGATTTGCTTTTTGATGAAAATCTGAGGAGATTGCACACAATTGCGAGCTTTACAAAACCGAACAAAACATATCAAACAAAGTCTCATCCGGCATGTAAAGCTCAAAATCATTTGCTTGTTTCTAAAGATGCTGTCTTTTTCCTCCGGTGTGGATAAAACTTCTCGTCCAGTAGATATGTTTTCAAAAAGTGTTCAGTTAAATGAGTTAACTGTAGTTCAATATAATAATGTTTAATTTTAAACACGATAAATTTTTTTTCAATTTTGATTAAAACAGGTTATATTATATTAAATTTTTATGTCGATTGACAATAATTGAGGATGTTACCAGGAAACGTGAGCTTTCTAAGGAAAGAGTTCTATAAAGATGAGTTTACGAAATGTAGAACTTATCTGTTTCAGGACGACAAACAAACAAAAAAGCATGCATGCATCTATAACAGCAAAGTTGGTTATGAATTAAAAATTTTACAAAATGTACTGTCATTTACAAAATTAATTTTTTTATTATTAATAAAGTGCTGAAAATTAATATAATTTTTCAACTTCAAAGTTATCAAGACTTTTTGAGTGTTATTGATGTTTCATCAATAATTCGAAATATTGTATTTATATAAATTTGAAAAAGTAGCATTGACGTTTTGAACAACCAAATTTTTTTCCAAGTCTCTCAGATATAAGACACGGAGAACTCTCATGTCTTAGCAAATCATCATTGAAACGAGTCCGAGTACTATTATATCTTCAAGTTCAAAACCATAATAACATTGCAAAAACTTAAACATCACAATGTGTCTAAACAAGGTGCTGCTAAAATAAATTGATATCACTGCTATAAAATCGTGAAAATTAGGGTTTGTCACTTTGAAAGGTATTTTTGTAATTGTTTTCATAATTTTTCACGTTGACTGATGATAATCTGCTGATTTTACACACAATCGCAATCTTTACAATAAAGGACAAAACATAGCAAGCAATGCCTTATCCAGTATGTAAATATTAAAATCAATTGCTGGTTGTTGAACATGCTATATTTTCCTTTGTTTTGAAGTAAACTCTTAGTTATTTTTTTAAAACCTAATTTTTTCATGCAAATTTAAAAAGTCTTCGTTCAATATTTTCACAAAAGTGTTTTGTGAAAGTCCAATTAAAAATAATATTTGTTTATTTTTAATTAATCAAACTGAGCAAAATTTATTACTTATCCTTATTTACAATAATCTGTAGATTTTGCACACAATTGTGAGCTTTACAACGCGAGATTAAACATATTAAACAAAATTGAATCAAGATTGTTAAGCTCATTTGCTAGTTGCTAAAGATATTGTTTTTTTTCTTTGTCTTAGATTAATCCTTTAGTAATTTTTTTTTTGAAATCTATAATTTTAGTTTTTGTTTAATAAAGATATTTTAAGTGTTGTGTGAAAAAACTTTACTGTAGATGTCTATTTATAAATAATATTGTTTTTTTTATATGAATAAAACTGGTTTATATTTTATTACCTATCTTCATTGATTGACGATAATCTGTAGATTATGCACACAATTGTGAGCTTTACAACGCGAGATTAAAGATATTAATCAATCTCAAATCAAGATTCTAAAGCTCGAAATTATTTGCTGATTATTTCAGATGTCGTTTTTGTCCTCCGATTTAAATAATGCTCTTGATTTTTCTTTTTGAACCTTCAAATTTTGATGTAGATTTAAACATTCTTTGTTCAATAAATTTAAAGATTTGTTCTAGATTTTTGATGAGACTCTGAAGAGGTTGCACACAATTGCGAGCTTTACAAACCAGACCTAACGTATTAAACAAAGTCTAATCCAGTATGTAAAGCTCAAAATCATTTGCTAGTTGCTGAAGATGCTGTTTTTTTCTTCCGGTTTGTAGAAAACTTTGGTTTTTTTAATTTTAAAACTCAATATTTTCATTTAAATGTGATAAATTTTCGTCGAATACCAAGTAGATATGTTTTCCAAAAAGTGTTCTATAAGGACGAGTTGACTAGTTGAATATAATAATGTTTAATTATAATATTTTATTTTATTACATACACATAATTAGCATTAAATCAGTTAAATTTTTACGCTTAAATAAATACTTTAAAACATATTTTAAAAACGTAAAAAGCACATCTTTGGTTTCGTTTATTTTCAATATCCAGGAAGCTTTTAGTCTCTTTTTTTCAAATGTTTTTCTCGTGAAAAAGAATAGAGCGATTAAATCAGAAGATCGGTGCATTAGGATACACAGCAAAACCGATTCGCAAAACTTATTAATCAAAGTTGAATCAAGATTGTAGTGCTCAAAATTATTTTTGTCTTATATGAATCTAAGAACGCTCAACTTTATTACGTTTATAACATATTAAACATAGTAAATACAGTATGTAAACCTGTAAATCATTTGCTGATTATTCATTTATGATGTTGTTTTTTTCCACCGGTTTTGTATAACCAATACTCTCAACTTTCCTTTATGAAGATTGACTTTTTCATGTAGATCTCTACTTTTTTTTATACACTAAATTTAAAGATTTGCTTTTTGATGAAAATCTGAAGAGATAGCACACCATTGCGAGCTTTACAAAACCAAACAAAACATATCAAACAATGTCTCATCCGGCATGTAAAGCTCAAAATCATTTGCTAGTTGCTAAAGATGCTGTCTTTTTCCCCCGGTATGGATAAAACTTCTCCTCCAGGAGATATGTTTTCAAAAAGTGTTCAGTTAAATGGGTTAACTGTAGTTCAATATAATAATGTTTAATTATAAACACGTTTAATTTTTTTTCAATTTCGATTAATACAGGTTATATTATATTAATTTTTAATGCTGATTGACAATAATCTGCAGATGTTACCAGAAAACGTGAGCTTTATAAAGAAAAATTGAACAAATTAAACAAAGTTGAAAAAAGAATTCCAAGCTCAAAATTATTTGTTACTTATTGAAGAGTGTCTTTTTCTTTCGTCTTGATAAAACTCTTAATTTTTCTTTTAGACTCTATCAGGCAAATTTTAAAAAAAATCACTCTGTATTGTTGTTTCCACATAAGAGTTCTATAAAAATGAGTTTACCAAAAGTAGAACTTATCTGTTTCAAGACGACAAACAAACAAAAAAGCATGCATGCATCTAACAGCAAAGATGGTTATGAATTAAAAATTTTACAAAATGTACTGTGATTTACAAAATTAATTTTTTTATTATTAATAAAATGCTAAAAATTAATATAATTTTTCAACTTCAAAGTTATCAAGACTTTTTGAGTGTTATTGATGTTTCATCAATGATTCGAAATATTGTACTTATATAAATTTGAAAAAGTAGCATTGACGTTTTGAACAACCAAAATTTTTTCCAAGTCTCTCAGATATAAGACACGGAGAACTCTCATGTCTTAGCAAATCATCATTGAAACGAGTCCGAGTACTATTATATCTTCAAGTTCAAAACCATAAAAACATTGCAAAAACTTAAACATCACAATGTGTCTAAACAAGGTGCTGCTAAAATTAATTGAAATTACTGCTATAAAATCGTGAAAATTAGGGTTCGCCACTTTGAAAGTTATTTTTGTAATTGTTTTTATAATTTTTCACGTTGACTGATGATAATCTGCTGATTTTACACACAATCGCAAACTTTACAATAAAGGACAAAACATAGTAAGCAATGCCTTATCCAGTGTGTAAATATTAAAATTAATTGCTGGTTGTTGAAGATGCTGTCTTTTTCCTTTGTTTTGGAGTAAACTCCTACTTATTTTTTTTAAACCTAATATTTTTATGCAAATTTGAAAAGTCTCCGTTCAATAAAGATATTTTCACAAAAGTGTTTTGTGAAAAAAGTTTACTGTAGAAGTCCAATTAAAAATAATATTTGTTTATTTTTAATTAATCACACTGGGCAAAATTTATTACTTATCCTTATTTACAATAATCTGTAAATTTTGCTCACATTTGTGAGCTTTACAACGCGAGATTAAACTTATTAATCAATCTTAAATCAAGATTCTAAAGCTCAAAATTATTTGCTGATTATTTCAAATGTCGTTTTAGTCCTCCGATTTAAATAATGCTCTTGATTTTTCTTTTTGAAGCTTCAAATTTTCATGTAGATTTAAACATTCTTTGTTCGATAAATTTAAAGATTTGTTCTAGATTTTTGATGAGACTCTGAAGAGGTTGCACACAATTGCGAGCTTTACAAACCAGACCAAACGTATTAAACAAAGTCTAATCCAGTATGTACAGCTCAAAATCATTTGCTAGTTGCTGAAGATGCTGTTTTTTTCTTCCGGTTTGTAGAAAACTTTAGATTTTTTAATTTTAAAACTCAATATTTTCATTTAAATGTTATAAATTTTCGTCGAATACCAAGTAGATATGTTTTCCAAAAAGTGTTCTATAAGGACGAGTTAACTAGTTCAATATGATAATGTTTAATTATAATATTTTATTTTATTACTTACACATAATTAGCATTAAATCAGTTAAATTCTTACGCTTAAATAAATACTTTAAAACATATTTTAAAAACGTAAAAAGCACATCTTAGGTGGCCTTTATTTTCAATATCCAGGAACCTTTTAGTCTCTTTTTTTCAAATGTTTTTCTCGTGAAAAAGAATAGAGCGATTAAATCAGAAGATCGGTGCATTAGGATACAGAGCAAAACCGATTCGCAAAACTTATTAATCAAAGTTGAATCAAGATTGTAGGGCTCAAAATTATTTTTGTCTTATCTGAATCTAAGAAGGCTTAACTTTATTACGTTTATAAAATATTAAACATAGTAAATACAGTATGTAAACCAGTAAATCATTTGCTGATTATTCATTTATGATGTTGTTTTTTTCCACCGGTTTTGTATAACCAATACTCTCAACTTTCCTTTATGAAGCTTGACTTTTTCATGTAGATCTATACTTTTTTTTGTACAGTAAATTTGAAGATTTGCTTTTTGATGAAAATCTGAAGAGATAGCACACAATTGCGAGCTTTACAAAACCGAACAAAACATATCAAACAAAGTCTCATCCGGCATGTAAAGCTCAAAATCATTTGCTAGTTGCTAAAGATGCTGTCTTTTTCCTACGGTTTGGATAAAACTTCTCCTCCAGTAGATATGTTTTCAAAAAGTGTTCAGTTAAATGAGGTAACTGTAGTCCATTATAATAATGTTTAATTATAAAAACAATCAATTTTTTTTCAATTTCGATTAAAACAGGTTATATTATATTAATTTTTAATGCTGATTGACAATAATCTGCAGATGTTACCAGAAAAAGCTTTATAAAGAAAAATTAAACAAGTTAAACAAAGTTGAATCAAGATTTTAAAGCACAAAATTATTTATTACTTATTGAAGAGTGTCTTTTTCTTTCGTCTTGATAAAACTCTTAATTTTTCTTTTAGACTCTATCAGGCAAATTTAAAAAAAAATCATTCAGTATTGTTGTTTTCACATAAGAGTTCTATAAAGATGAGTTTACCAAATGTAGAACTTATCTGTTTCAAGACGACAAACAAACAAAAAAGCATGCATGCATCTATAACAGCAAAGTTGGTTATGAATTAAAAATTTTACAAAATGTACTGTCATTTACAAAATTAATTTTTTTATTATTAATAAAGTGCTGAAAATTAATATAATTTTTCAACTTCAAAGTTATCAAGACTTTTTGAGTGTTATTGATGTTTCATCAATAATTCGAAATATTGTATTTATATAAATTTGAAAAAGTAGCATTGACGTTTTGAACAACCAAATTTTTTTCCAAGTCTCTCAGATATAAGACACGGAGAACTCTCATGTCTTAGCAAATCATCATTGAAACGAGTCCGAGTACTATTATATCTTCAAGTTCAAAACCATAATAACATTGCAAAAACTTAAACATCACAATGTGTCTAAACAAGGTGCTGCTAAAATGAATTGATATCACTGCTATAAAATCGTGAAAATTAAGGTTCGTCACTTTGAAAGTTATTTTTGTAATTGTTTTTATAATTTTTCACGTTGACTTATGATAATCTGCTGATTTTACACACAATTGCAAACTTTACAATAAAGGACAAAACATAGTAAGCAATGCCTTATCCAGTATGTAAATATTAAAATTAATTGCTGGTTGTTGAAGATGCTGTCTTTTTCCTTTGTTTCGGAGTAAACTCCTGGTTTTTTTTTAAACCTAATATTTATATGCAAATTTGAAAAGTCTCCGTTCAATAAAGATATTTTCACAAAAGTGTTTTGTGAAAAAAGTTTACTGTAGAAGTCCAATTAAAAATAATATTTGTTTATTTTTAATTAATCACACTGGGCAAAATTTATTACTTATCCTTATTTACAATAATCTGTAAATTTTGCTCACATTTGTGAGCTTTACAACGCGAGATTAAACATATTAATCAATCTTAAATCAAGATTCTAAAGCTCAAAATTATTTGCTGATTATTTCAAATGTCGTTTTAGTCCTCCGATTTAAATAATGCTCTTGATTTTTCTTTTTAAAGCTTCAAATTTTCATGTAGATTTAAACATTCTTTGTTCGATAAATTTAAAGATTTGTTCTAGATTTTTGATGAGACTCTGAAGAGGTTGCACACAATTGCGAGCTTTACAAACCAGACCAAACGTATTAAACAAAGTCTAATCCAGTATGTACAGCTCAAAATCATTTGCTAGTTGCTGAAGATGCTGTTTTTTTCTTCCGGTTTGTAGAAAACTTTAGATTTTTTAATTTTAAAACTCAATATTTTCATTTAAATGTTATAAATTTTTGTCGAATACCAAGTAGATATGTTTTCCAAAAAGTGTTCTATAAGGACGAGTTAACTAGTTCAATATAATAATGTTTAATTATAATATTTTATTTTATTACTTACACATAATTAGCATTAAATCAGTTAAATTCTTACGCTTAAATAAATACTTTAAAACATATTTTAAAAACGTAAAAAGCACATCTTAGGTGGCCTTTATTTTCAATATCCAGGATCCTTTTAGTCTCTTTTTTTCAAATGTTTTTCTCGTGAAAAAGAATAGAGCGATTAAATCAGAAGATCGGTGCATTAGGATACAGAGCAAAACCGATTCGCAAAACTTATTAATCAAAGTTGAATCAAGATTGTAGGGCTCAAAATTATTTTTGTCTTATCTGAATCTAAGAAGGCTTAACTTTATTACGTTTATAAAATATTAAACATAGTAAATACAGTATGTAAACCAGTAAATCATTTGCTGATTATTCATTTATGATGTTGTTTTTTTCCACCGGTTTTGTATAACCAATACTCTCAACTTTCCTTTATGAAGCTTGACTTTTTCATGTAGATCTATACTTTTTTTTGTACAGTAAATTTGAAGATTTGCTTTTTGATGAAAATCTGAAGAGATAGCACACAATTGCGAGCTTTACAAAACCGAACAAAACATATCAAACAAAGTCTCATCCGGCATGTAAAGCTCAAAATCATTTGCTAGTTGCTAAAGATGCTGTCTTTTTCCTCCGGTTTGGATAAAACTTCTCCTCCAGTAGATATGTTTTCAAAAAGTGTTCAGTTAAATGAGGTAACTGTAGTTCATTATAATAATGTTTAATTATAAAAACAATCAATTTTTTTTCAATTTCGATTAAAACAGGTTATATTATATTAATTTTTAATGCTGATTGACAATAATCTGCAGATGTTACCAGAAAAAGCTTTATAAAGAAAAATTAAACAAGTTAAACAAAGTTGAATCAAGATTTTAAAGCACAAAATTATTTATTACTTATTGAAGAGTGTCTTTTTCTTTCGTCTTGATAAAACTCTTAATTTTTCTTTTAGACTCTATCAGGCAAATTTAAAAAAAAATCATTCAGTATTGTTGTTTTCACATAAGAGTTCTATAAAGATGAGTTTACCAAATGTAGAACTTATCTGTTTCAAGACGACAAACAAACAAAAAAGCATGCATGCATCTATAACAGCAAAGTTGGTTATGAATTAAAAATTTTACAAAATGTACTGTCATTTACAAAATTAATTTTTTTATTATTAATAAAGTGCTGAAAATTAATATAATTTTTCAACTTCAAAGTTATCAAGACTTTTTGAGTGTTATTGATGTTTCATCAATAATTCGAAATATTGTATTTATATAAATTTGAAAAAGTAGCATTGACGTTTTGAACAACCAAATTTTTTTCCAAGTCTCTCAGATATAAGACACGGAGAACTCTCATGTCTTAGCAAATCATCATTGAAACGAGTCCGAGTACTATTATATCTTCAAGTTCAAAACCATAATAACATTGCAAAAACTTAAACATCACAATGTGTCTAAACAAGGTGCTGCTAAAATGAATTGATATCACTGCTATAAAATCGTGAAAATTAAGGTTCGTCACTTTGAAAGTTATTTTTGTAATTGTTTTTATAATTTTTCACGTTGACTTATGATAATCTGCTGATTTTACACACAATTGCAAACTTTACAATAAAGGACAAAACATAGTAAGCAATGCCTTATCCAGTATGTAAATATTAAAATTAATTGCTGGTTGTTGAAGATGCTGTCTTTTTCCTTTGTTTTGGAGTAAACTCCTGGTTTTTTTTTAAACCTAATATTTATATGCAAATTTGAAAAGTCTCCGTTCAATAAAGATATTTTCACAAAAGTGTTTTGTGAAAAAAGTTTACTGTAGAAGTCCAATTAAAAATAATATTTGTTTATTTTTAATTAATCACACTGGGCAAAATTTATTACTTATCCTTATTTACAATAATCTGTAAATTTTGCTCACATTTGTAAGCTTTACAACGCGAGATTAAACATATTAATCAATCTTAAATCAAGATTCTAAAGCTCAAAATTATTTGCTGATTATTTCAAATGTTGTTTTAGTCCTCCGATTTAAATAATGCTCTTGATTTTTCTTTTTGAACCTTTAAATTTTCATGTAGATTTAAACATTCTTTGTTCAATAAATTTAAAGATTTGTTCTAGATTTTTGATGAGACTCTGAAGAGGTTGCACACAATTGCGAACTTTACAAACCAGACCAAACGTATTAAACAAAGTCTAATCCAGTATGTAAAGCTCAAAATCATTTGCTAGTTGCTGAAGATGCTGTTTTTTTCTTCCGGTTTGTAGAAAACTTTAGATTTTTTAATTTTAAAACTTAATATTTTCATTTAAATGTTATAAATTTTCGTCGAATACCAAGTAGATATGTTTTCCAAAAAGTGTTCTATAAGGATGAGTTAACTAGTTCAATATAATAATGTTTAATTATAATATTTTATTTTATTACATACACATAATTAGCATTAAATCAGTTAAATTCTTACGCTTAAATAAATACTTTAAAACATATTTTAAAATCGTAAAAAGCACATCTTAGGTGGTCTTTATTTTCAATATCCAGGAACCTTTTAGTCTCTTTTTTTCAAATGTTTTTCTCGTGAAAAAGAATAGAGCGATTAAATCAGAAGATCGGTGCATTAGGATACAGAGCAAAACCGATTCGCAAAACTTATTAATCAAAGTTGAATCAAGATTGTAGGGCTCAAAATTATTTTTGTCTTATCTGAATCTAAGAAGGCTTAACTTTATTACGTTTATAACATATTAAACATAGTAAATACAGTATGTAAACCTGTAAATCATTTGCTGGTTATTCATTTATGATGTTTTTTTCCACCGGTTTTGTATAACCAATACTCTCAACTTTCCTTTATGAAGCTTGACTTTTTCATGTAGATCTATACTTTTTTTGTACAGTAAATTTGAAGATTTGCTTTTTGATAAAAATCTGAAGAGATAGCACACAATTGCGAGCTTTACAAAACCGAACAAAACATATCAAACAAAGTCTCATTCGGCATGTAAAGCTCAAAATCATTTGCTAGTTGCTAAAGATGCTGTCTTTTTCCTCCGGTTTGGATAAAACTTCTCCTCCAGTAGATATGTTTTCAAAAAGTGTTCAGTTAAATGAGGTAACTGTAGTTCATTATAATAATGTTTAATTATAAAAACAATCAATTTTTTTCCAATTTCGATTAAAACAGGTTATATTATATTAATTTTTAATGCTGATTGACATTAATCTGCAGATGTTACCAGAAAACGTGAGCTTTATAAAGAAAAATTAAACAAGTTAAACAAAGTTGAATCAAGATTTTAAAGCACAAAATTATTTATTACTTATTGAAGAGTGTCTTTTTCTTTCGTCTTGATAAAACTTTTAATTTTTCTTTTAGACTTTATCAGGCAAATTTTAAAAAAAATCATTTAGTATTGTTGTTTCCACATAAGAGTTCTATAAAGATGAGTTTACCAAATGTAGAAGTTATCTGTTTCAAGACGACAAACAAGCAAAAAAGCATGCATGCATCTATAACAGCAAAGTTGGTTATGAATTAAAAATTTTACAAAATTAATTTTTTTATTATTAATAAAGTGCTGAAAATTAATATAATTTTTCAACTTCAAAGTTATCAAGACTTTTTGAGTGTTATTGATGTTTCATCAATAATTCGAAATATTGTATTTATATAAATTTGAAAAAGTAGCATTGACGTTTTGAACAACCAAATTTTTTTCCAAGTCTCTCAGATATAAGACACGGAGAACTCTCATGTCTTAGCAAATCATCATTGAAACGAGTCCGAGTACTATTATATCTTCAAGTTCAAAACCATAATAACATTGCAAAAACTTAAACATTACAATGTGTCTAAACAAGGTGCTTATCTTTTGTCTTGATAAAACTCTTAATTTTTCTTTTAGACTTTTTTAGGTGAATTTAAAAAAAATCATTTAGTATTGTTGTTTTCCTATAAAAGTTCTATAAAGATGAGTTTACAAAATGTAGAACTCATGATAAACAAACAAAAAAGCATGTATTCATCTAGCAGCAAAGTTGGTTATGAATTACAAATTTTACGAAATGTACTGTGATTTACAAAGTCTTTCAAATATAAGACACGGAGAACTCTCATGTCTTAGCAAATCATCATTGAAACTAGTCCAAGTACGATGATATCTTTAAGTTCTAAACCATAATAACATTACAAAAACTTAAACATCACATTGTTTCTAAACAAGGTGCTGCTTAAAAAATTAATATTACTGCCATAAAATCGCAAAAAGTAGGGTTTGTTTTATAAGTTTTCTCAGTATTAAATAAATAAATAATAGTTAGTTGCAGTTAGTTGTTGGTAAAATATTATTATGAACTGAGAAAAAACTGAACTGACTGTGTCAACCCTTCAGCATTCATTAGTTGATAACAAACCAGTTAATGGCACATGCTGCGTCACTCTGTATGTTGTGCAAGTGCAAAGCTCTTCAATACAATAGGAGTGAGTTTAGGGTGGGCAATAAAATGCAATTGGATAGACTCAAGTTGCGGTTATATTTGAAAACGGATTCCTCTGAAATATGAGGATCAATTATCGTCACATCTGCAATGTTGTTATAAATTTCATTAAATAAGAATTTTCGGTTAAACGAAAATAAAAAAGGTCTTTAAATGGATAGGTAGGTAAGATCTTTAGAAAAATAACAATGGTTTTAAGTGGCAATTTGTAAACTTTCACACCTTGTCAAAACATGAGCTTTTAGTGATTTTTGCTGAAAATTGGCACATGTATTTGTTCAATTTGACATGGGACTTTAAATAAAGTTATTCAGGTAAAACGTTTTTAGTGTGGCTCTAAATTAGAAACTGCTTATTTGAACTATTTTATTATTGTATTTTTATAGAGCTACAGTTTACTTTTAAAATAAAAGCTTTGTGAATTATTACCATTTTAATTGATTTATATAAGTTATAACAAGTTAAAATATCTATACAAAAACAAGCTATAATGTATGGTTTACCAGTACAAATATTATTAGTGCTAATATCAGTACTAATGTTATTATCTCCAACCTACAATTTAATGAGTAACGAGGTGTTTATTAGTGATATATAATTAGTTAAATCAATGTAATTAACTTGGTAATCAAATAACTTTAAAGCTAAAATATTAGGAGCTAGTTAACAAATAACAATAAAAAAAATAATCATTTTTTTCTGTGCTAGCTATCTTGATTTTGTGGTTTAAGACCACCGGTAAATTCAAAATAACGGTATGGGCATAAGGGCGAGAGAGAGAGGAAAGTACTATTTGTTACAAGATCGGGTGCGGAAGAACGCGGGGCGGGCACGTAATAGAAAGTGTTGCGTCAAGCTAAAACTTAGAACAATACAATATCAAGATGCATTTTTATACGTAAATGTTATAAGTATGTTTTTAGTTTAGATTAAAACATAAAACGGCATACATATATAAAAAAAACTTTATTTACGTAATTTATAGATAACCCTTTTTGTAACATAAATAAATAAAAAAAAATTAAATTAGAAATTTCAAGACTAATGCGGAAACTTAAAAAATATTTTTTTAAAATGAATTTGCTTTGTATCCAAATTTGAATTAGTTTTACAATTTTAATTCAAATTTTATGCTATCCGTAAAGTAATGTCTCGAATTATTATAAAGAGACTAAAAGCTTTATATATGCCAAAGCTTTGGTGGTTTGATCATTTGATGTTTGTCCTATGAAGGGTTGTATAATTGGTTTATCGAAACAACATTCTGGAGCTGTGGCAGGGTTCAGTTCTGTAACTGCATTACGAGGGCATAATGTATTTATTATAGTTAACAACAGCCAAAGTACTTTGCCACACGTTCGTCATAAACTGGACGTATAATTCGACACATCAAATACGTTTTAGTTAATTTTCCATTTAATTGAATTATGAGACATTTTTTAATTAATTGAATTGTTTATTGAACACGGGAAATTGTAAATGTCAAGATCAAATTTTCTGCCGTCATATAATAAGCTAATAAAATTTCAGTTTGTGAGCTTTTTAGTCAAGAGTTTATTGAATTACAAAACGCTTTTATGTTGAAACAGTTTCTATCTCCATACAACGCATAAAGGTATTATAAAATTATATATCACTCTAAAGGGTGTCAATAAAGTTACTTTTAACGCAGAGGGTATTTTAAGTATATTTCAAAGCTTTATTTTTGTATTTCGTCTTATTTCTAAAAGCTTCGCAACGTAAAATCATTATCAACAAAGCTTTTACGAACTACTATCACGAGGTAATAATATTATGTAACATAATAAAATAAATAAAACAAAATTTAAAGAAGATTTCAAAAATCGAATATTAATAATAAAAGCTTTCAGCTATCAGATCAAGATAGAGATTCAATTCCGAATTTAATACCCGTCTATTTGATTCTTTTCAGGATTTACGTAAGCATTTATACAGATATCGTCAACTATACACAAAAAATAAAAATTAACTCAAATACCCACCAATTTTGCTCGAATTGCGATGACGAAGCAAAGCATGAAATGAATCTCCAATTATTAATTTGTACGATAAGCCGATTTTCTACTGAAGTTATCAGTGAAAAGCTAAACCACCAGCCACAATCTGATTCTAAGGGAGAAACCTGTATGCCCTATATTATCCCCTGTTTATGGTCGTGCTCAGATTTATTAAATCCTACATTATACTGTCTGATTACAATAGTGAACAAATAAGAATCTTGTGAACAACAAGATGTTACAAACATTTTGTAAAATATACGTATTATACAAAGTTTTCTATAGTTTATTTTTATTTATTCCAATTTTCAAAATTATTTTATCTGAAAAAGTTAAAAGATCCAGAACTAAGTAAGACATTAAAAGCTTGTAAATAATAAGTAACCGTTCAAATCATAATTTTTTAGTTAATTTTGGGCTAATATATCGTTAATTATCCACCTCAAAAAACCTTAATGTACAAAGAAGTACTTTTTAATTAAGTAGTTTCTTGTTTTTGTCATGTATTACTTAAATATATATTAAATAGTCAAAAAGTCTTATATTAATACAAAATTTTTCATGCTAGAGCTATAACATTTTATATAAATATAACTTCAGATTTATCTCAGATAAATAGATGAGTTTAATTTAATAGCTATCAAAGCGACGAAACATTTCTCATATATAAATTATACAATATTCCAACACTCATACTAAAAAAAAAATGATTGTAAATCTTTTTTTTATGTGTCAACTGAATAACTATTTGTATTTATCATAAAATACCTTTTTTATTTAAAAAAATTGTTTCAAATTACTCACTATACAACTAATAAATAATTTTTCAAATTAGACGTCGTAGTTGATGATGACTCTAATTAGAAGTGCTTTAAATCGCATTAATGTCTAGAAATAACAATTATTATAAAATATGTTAGATAGATTCAGATGTAAAGTTAATAAAATGTCACCTTTATACGTTCACAGTTTCAACTTTATCGCCAACTTTCAAGCCAAATAAAAAACACCTCTTAAAATATGTGCATTATATACTAATATTTATAAATTATGTTTTAAAAAAAATTAACGTATTTTTTTAGTAGAAGTAGGTATATTGTATTAAATAAATCTTCAAAACCTGTATATATGTATTTATTTTCGTTCAACTGTTTATAAGTTGGCTCAATAATATTTAATGCAGTTACACAAAGCTGAAAAAGTGTACTTAATAATTGTCAATAACTTTTACAGCTTTATGTTTGATCTAACAAAAAAGATTTTTATTAATTTAATTTTTTCCCAAAGACTAAAAACACCTCTGCACACGATTCACTATCTATAGAAAGAACTACCGACGTAACTAAAGTTTTTCAAGTATCACAACAAATTTATGTCTTCTAAATAAAACATAAACTTTGGCTTTTTTTTTAAGAAATTTATCTTTGCAGAAGTAAACTTTTAGGCTTGAAGAAAATGGTTTATCTATTAAAACACTACAATCTATTTAAACAAATTTCAATTAAAGGTTGTGCTTACTGAACAGTAAACATTATGTTATTTATATATTATTTATAGTGAAATGCTTGTTTTTTAAATAAAATCTTGTCTTTGAATAATAAGAACTTAAATCGACTTTATATTATACATCAAAAGCGTTTTGGTTGCCTATAAACGTACTACGTTTCTAGAATATAAGAATTTAAATAAACTACATAATTTTTTTAATTATAATTTAACAATTAGGTATTATTTATAATTAATAATTACATAAATAAACTAAAAAAAAATGTTTCAATAAAATACAAAAGTTTCAATCAATTGCTCATATTTTTTCAGTTTAATAAGTTAAACTTTAAATGACAACTTTTGAAAATTTTGATAGTTTTCAGTTTTTTTTCTGGCACACAATAGCATTGAATATAGATAGAGTATAAACGAGTTTAGTAAATCATTGATAATAATCAACCAAAATTCTGATACTACTCTTTAAAAAATTTTTGACTTTTATTTTTATTATCGGTAGGTTATAAAACAAAAACTTTTGAAATTGATAATAATCTGTCATCACGATAAGCTACATTTAATTTTCAAGTTACACTCTATAAATACAAGTCCTCCCCGATTGTGAACCGATTTTGGCATTTTTCTTTGGTAGATAGTTCTATTTATATTTTGAATAATATTTTATTAAAAATTTAATACTTCATTAATCATTCTATTTAAAATTGATAAAAATTCAAATGAAGTAAGTGATTGAATAGTCAGATGTTGTTTTTCAGAAAAAAGATAAATAATAATGGCGAACATATACAATTGCTTTTCATTGGGTGTTTACATCGTTCTCGTTTCACTGATTGGTCTTTGTATTCACTGATAATAATACCTCCTCCAATTGAATTTCTCTATAATAGCTTGTAAGTCAAGTAGATAATTATTGTAAATATATATTACGTCACACGATATTTGGAAAGCTATAAAATTAAGGATTGCTAATAATAGGCACTAATCACAACCATAATAAAATTCGATAAACTTTCAATGTTTTTTAAATAACTTATTGAACAGTAAGTATATTTACAACATATTCTTGAGTAATTCAAATCTTACTTTAATTTATGCTTTAGCAGTGTTTTGTTTTGAGGAATAAGGATAATGTTGGGGAGATAAGTTTAGTGAACAACGTTTTGATACAGTTTGGCAAACCTTGTAAATGTTAAAAAAATATCTAAAAATAAATCAAATTATTATTAGATATGTTTTAAAAAACCTTTTAATTTTTTTTTAATTATTATAACTAGTTTAAAATATTTTTTTCAGTAGTTTCAAATTATTTATAAAGTTTTTCAAAAACAACGCAAAATGTCACGTTGTGCAATAAACTTATCGCACATAACACGTTATATATGATTCTTAATCCTAAAAACAAAACACAGCTAAGACATTACTATATAAATTAAAAAAGGCATTCTCCGAAAGCCAAACATCTGTTAATAAAAACATTTATTTCATACGGATGATCTAAAAGCAAAGAAAGATATTCCACTTTTCAATAGAAGATGTAAGAAATTAATTATTTAACCTTCTTTATAATTGTAAGAAATTAGAAATTTAACTCTTTTTATAATTAATTTAACATTGCTTTCTGAATAGAAACAGGATGTTTATTAGACCTTTAGCGTAGATAAAGGTAAGGCATTTCTTGTTTATGTATTTATAAAACTATAAATCGTTCATCCCTTACTCAATCAGGATGATTCCAACGCCTTTTAGTTCCAGGTCTCGCATAGAAACAACAAATTGAATAAGATTTTGGTTTAACGCTTCACCTTGTGTTGCAAAATTAAAAAAAAAAACTGAAATAAAATCAAGCATCAAAAGTCAGTTGTCGATTAATCGAAACCTAAATTTTGTCTTTTTGTTTTATGAGCTATTACACTCTTATTTAATAAATTATTTATGTAAACTATGTGCTTAAATTCTACAAAAAAAATACCAAAGAAAAACGAAACATAAAATGTATATCAAAGTAGTTATATATAGTATGGACGTAAAGCAAATGATCGGTGGGGTATTATTACACATATGTTATAATCAAGCAAAAACCACAATAGATATTTACAAAAAAAAACACTAAATCTAAAAACTAGTCTTTTCTTGTCAAGGTTTTAAAACTGGAATCTAATTAATCAGTTATAATATTTAATATTTAGTTGAATCGCAGACTTTTGAGAGAGTTTCAAACAAAACAAATGGCTATAATTTCGTATATAAAAAATAAATAAATAAACGTTGCAATTCCATCAAATATTAAACAATATAATTGATTTATTAATTTCACCCTTCGAACTCTATCTAATTTTTATAAAATAAATTTAAGGGTAACAAATAACATTGATAATAATTCTAAATTCTTATTAAAAATTATAATCACAATCAGTACAAAATACTTTTTGGCGTCCTGACATGTAAACGTCAAATTGGCATTCAAAATAATATTCAAATGACATCTCCGGAAATATTATATTTACAGTCGGCCCTGATTTCTACCACCCGCCGTGCGGAAAAATTGCTCAATTGTTTAATTTTCAGGTACGTTTCTAAATTAAAATCTTTTTCTACAATAAAAATATACCTATTGAAACACTCGGTACAAAAATTATATGATTTTAAATATTTTGGGTGCCATTCCCAGTACAGATCACTGCAAAATCGATAGTGGTGGTGACTTGCATTGACGTTTGACATGTCAGACTTGAGTTAATTTATTCAATTTTGATGGAATTATAAATTAACATTATGGAATATGAACTTACAATGAAAAGAAAAAAGATATTGTTGGATTAAACGTTTCCTTATTCATTCTGATCCATTATCTATCCTAATTTAATTTTAAGCTGAGAATACCAATATTGGAAGTTATTAAACTATATTTGATAAAAAATATAATTAATAATATAAAAAAATGTCTTCTGAAAAGTTAAATACAAATCTTGTGCGTTAACCATTTTACAGCGCTCAATCATTAAAGCAAATTTTAAATATATAATGCGCTGTAAAATGTAATTTACCGCACACAAATGTAAATAACTATAAAAATACTGTGCTCATGATTTAAATGTATATTTTGTTAACCGTATTCGAAACCTTCCTGCCGTCAATTAATTTAAAACAACTTGACAAATTGAATCATGCAATAAATCTTCTCTTTTCAAAACAAAAAATATTATCAAACTGTTTTTTTAAATCTATGTAAATTGTTGATACAGTTTCACATATTTATCTTGTATAATAAACTTTTATAGAATAAATCACTTGCCGCTTGGGAAGCATTTGGTGTCTTTGGGAGAGTTTCTTAAAGAAGTTTTAAAAATTCTGTTAGAAATTCTTTTAAATGAGTGTGTAATTGTATAAATTGTAATGCAATCATTTTTAAATTATGTATATATGGTCTGTTGTACAGGAACTACTATTATCAATTTTTATGATGAATCCAGTGATAAAAATGTAAACCATAAACTATTAATATTTAACCAAATAAAGACAATCGGTAAAGCTAAATAGAGCTGGACCACTCAGTGTAGTACAAGGCTATACTTTATATTAATAATTTTCCCACGTAAATACTATAATGTAAAAGTCACAAATAAATTTACTTATTTATTTATTGTTGATTAAGGTAATAGTCCGAAACCAGCTCTATTTATATGATTGGAATTAAAAGCCATCACAGATTTTGTTAGGCATCATATATTTAATTTAGACAACTTATTTATTATTAAAAATAATCAATTTAAGAGCTTGTGTTTCAAATACCTTAGACAAAAGGTACACACAACCAAAAAAAATGAGACTATACTAGCAGAGGTAATTAGAATATTTTTCCTTTCTAAAATATCATCATCAAATAAAGTAATTGAACATAATAAATTAATTAGTCTTTAGCTAAAAATCAAAAGCCAAAAACTGATACGGTTACGTTTGTTGCTAATACTTCACAGTCTTGACACTCTACTCTCTATACAAGCGTAAATAAAAAAAGACTCACCGTTAGATGATTCAACCACAAAAAAAGATGATCCATCAACCACTGTTGCACTTTTAGCATCAACCATGTTGCACTTAAAGAATAGTTTATTCACATTTTTTAGAAAGTCTCACAGTTTAGGTTTAGTACGCACTGCAAGTCACAGGGACGTTAAGGTCTAAAAACGTAGTAATGTAATGTACTACAATAGAACAACACAAAAATACCTGTTTTGTTTAAAAATTAAATAATCGATATAAATTATTTCAATAAATTCATCAGTGTATAACTGATTAAGTTAGTATAAAAAAACAAAGATATAGTCCAAAAGTTTATCAATCTGTAGATAAAATGTTGTCAAAACCTGTCACAGCACATTTTAAACCATACTTCTCTACTAGACCATCAAATTTTTAAAATATTACTTGACTACAAAGTAATCATCATCAGAAAACATAAATGAAACAAATTTTTAGGTAATAGACGAGTTTTAAGTCACTCCGTACCGGTTTCAAACTGGAAAGAAAGAAAACACAAATCAGTTTAGAAATATATCCTTATTAATGTTTTATTTCTCACCTCCCGCACTAGCTTTAGACACCTTTGAAGTCATGCCAAACCAGTTTAAAACTGAAAGAAAAGAAATCAAATATAAGTTTTAAAAATATACTAATTTTTTTGTCTTTTTACCTTCCACACTAGCTTGTCATGGACACATTTTAAATCACTCTAAGCCGCTGTAAACATGTAAAACAAAAAAGTAAATAATAAATTTTAAAATATATTAAATTTATTCTGTTTTATTGCATACCTTTTGCAATAGTTTCTGATAGACACATTTTGAGGCACTCCGGACCTATTCAAAACTGAAAAAAAACACCTGTTCGTCATAATAATATATATTTAATATTATTGACTTATTTCTTACCTTCCGCACCAGCTTGAGACACATTTTATATCATGCCGAAACAGTTCTAAGCTGTAAGAAAAGACAGCCAAAATTAAATTTAAAAGTTTACTTATTTTAGTTTCTTTCTCACCTTTCGCCTACCTTCTGAGAGAACAATTTGAAGTCATTTGGAACCTATTCAAAACTAGAAAAAAAAAGTTAGTATAAGTACATAGCAATGTATATTATTATCTTATTTCCTACCCTTCGCGCTGGCTTCTAATAGAAAAATTTAAGTCACTCTAAACTAATTTAAAACTGGAAAAAAACACCTGTTAGTTTTAAAAATATATCCTTAATATTATTGTTTTATTTCTTACTTTCCGTGCTGGCTCCAGATACATTTCAACTCATGCCAAACCAGTTCTAAACTATGACCAAAAAGAGCAAAATTTAGTTTAAAAATAATACTAATTTTTGTTCCTTTCTCACCTTTTGCAGTAGCTTCTAATAGAAAGATTTCAAGTCACTCAAACTAATTCAACACTAAAAATAAAAAGAAAACACCTGTTAGTCTCAAAAATATACACTTAATTTAACTGTTTTATTTCTTACATCCAGCACTAGGTTGAAACACATTTTAAGTCTTGCCGAAGCAGTTCTAAACTCTAAGAGAAGAAACTCAAATAAGTTTTCAAAATATACTTATTTTAATTTCCTTCTCACCTTCCGCACTAACTTTTAATAGAGAAATTTTAAGTCACTGCAAACCAATTTAAATCTGAAAAAAAAAACACATGTTAGTATAAACACATACAATTATTATTATTTTATTTCTTACTTCCCGTGCTAGCTCCAGATACATTTCAAGTCATGCCACACCAGTTCTAAACTATGAGCAAAAAAAGATAAATATAGTTTGAAAATAATACAAATTTTTGTTCCTTTCTCACCTTTTGCAGTAGCTTCTAATAGAAAGATTTCAAGTCACTCAAACTAATTCAACACTAAAAATTAAAATAAAACACCTGTTAGTCTCAAAAACATATACTAAATTTTACTGTTTCATTTCTTACCTTCCGCACTAGGTTGGAACACATTTTAAGTCTTGCCGAAGCAGTTCTAAACTGTAAGAGAAGAAATTCAAATAAGTTTTCAAAATATACTTATTTTAATTTCCTTCTCACCTTCCGCACTATCTTTTAATAGAGAAATTTTAAGTCACTGCAAACCAGTTTAAATCTGAAAAAAAAACACACATGTTAGTATAAATGCATACAAATTTTACTATTTTATTTCTTACCTCTCGCGCTGGCTTCTAATAGAAAAAATTTTAAGTCACTCTGATATAATTTAAAACTGGAAAAAAACACCTGTTAAGTCTTAAAAATATATCCTTAATATTATTGTTTTATTTCTTACTTCCCGTGCTAGCTCCAAATACATTTCAAGTCATGCCAAACCAGTTCTAAACTATGAACAAAAAGAGCAAAATTTAGTTTAAAAATAATACTAAATTTTGTTCCTTTCTCACCTTTTGCAGTTGCTTCTAATAGAAAAATTTTAAGTCACTCAAACTAATTTAACACAAAAAAAAAGCACCTGTTAGTCTCAAAAATATATACTTAATTTTACTGTTTTATTTCTTACTTTCCGCACTAGGTTGAAACACATTTTAAGTCTTGCCGGAGCTAAACTGTAAAAGAAGAAGCTAAATAAGTTTTCAAAATATACCTAATTTAGTTTCTTTCTCACCTTCCGCACTAACTTCTGATAGAGAAATTTGAAGTCACTCCAAACTAATTCAAAACTGGAAATAAACAAGTTAGTATAAATACATATGTATAGTATTATTTTTATTTCTTATCTTCCGCGCTAGCTTTAGACACATCTTAAGTCATGCCGAGTCAGTTTTCAACTGTGTGGAAAGAGAGCTAAAATAAAGTTTTGAAAATATACTTATTTTAGTTTTCTTCTCACCTCTCGCACCAGCTTCTTACAGAAAATTTTCAGTCCATCCGAACCACTTCAAAACTAGAAAAAAACACCTGTTAGTCTAAAAATATATACTTAATATTATTGTTTTATTTCTTACCTTTCGCGTTAGCTTGAGACACGTTTTAAATCATCCAAAACCAGGGCTAAACTGTAAGAGATGAACCAAAATAAGTTTTAAAAATATACTTATTTTAGTTTATTCCTCGCCTTCCGCACTAACTTCTAATAGAGAAACTTGAAGTCACTGCAAACCAATTTAAATCTGAAAAAAAAAACACATGTTAGTATAAATACATACAAATATTATTATTTTATTTCTTACCTCTCGCGCTGGCTTCTAATAGAAAAATTTTAAGTCACTCTAATCTTATTTAAAACTGGAAAAAAACACCTGTTAGTTTTAAAAATATATCCTTAATATTATTGTTCTATTTCTAACTTCCCGTGCTAGCTCCAGATACATTTCAAGTCATGCCAAACCAGTTCTAAACTATGACCAAAAAGAGCAAAATTTAGTTTAAAAATAATACTATTTTTTGTTCCTTTCTCACCTTTTGCAGTAGCTTCTAATAGACAAATTTTAAGTCACTCAAACTGATTTAACACTAAAAAAAAAACACCTGTTAGTCTCAAAAATATATACTTAATTTTACTGTTTTTTTTCTTACCTTCCGCACTGAGTTGAAGCACATTTGAAGTCTTGCCAAAGCAGTTCTAAACTGTAAGAGAAGAAATTCAAATAAGTTTTCAAAATATACTTATTTTAATTTCTTTCTCACCTTCCGCACTAACTTTTAATAAAGAAATTTGAAGTCACTGCAAACCGATTTAGATCTGAAAAAAAAACACATGTTAGTATAAATACTTACAAATATTATTATTTTATTTCTTACCTCTCGCGCTAGCTTCTAATAGAAAAATTTTAAGTCAGTCTAATCTAATTTAAAACTGGAATAAAACACCTGTTAAGTCTTAAAAATATATCCTTAATATTAATGTTTTATTTCTTACTTCCCGTGCTAGCTCCAGATACATTTCAAGTCATGCCAAATCAGTTCTAAACTATGAGCAAAAAGAGCAAAATTTAGTTTAAAAATAATACTAATTTTTGTTCCTTTCTCACCTTTTGCAGTAGCTTCTAATAGAAAGATTTCAAGTCACTCAAACTAATTCAACACTAAAAATAAAAAGAAAACACCTGTTAGTCTCAAAAATATACACTTAATTTTACTGTTTTATTTCTTACCTTTTGCGTTAGCTTGAGACACGTTTGAATTCATCCAAAACCAGGGCTAAACTGTAAGAAAAGAACCAAAATAAGTTTGAAATATATACTTATTTTAGTTTATTCCTCACCTTCCGCACTAACTTCTAATAGAGAAATTTGACGTCACTGCAAACCAATTTAAATCTGAAAAAAAAAACACATGTTGGTATAAATACATACAAATATTATTATTTTATTTTTTACCTCTCGCGCTGGCTTCTAATAGAAAAATTTTAAGTCACTCTAATCTTATTTAAAACTGGAAAAAAACACCTGTTAGTTTTAAAAATATATTCTTAATATTATTGTTCTATTTCTTACTTCCCGTGCTAGCTCCAGATACATTTCAAGTCATGCCAAACCAGTTCTAAACTATGACCAAAAAGAGCAAAATTTAGTTTAAAAATAATACTATTTTTTGTTCCTTTCTCACCTTTTGCAGTAGCTTCTAATAGACAAATTTTAAGTCACTCAAACTGATTTAACACTAAAAAAAAAACACCTGTTAGTCTCAAAAATATATACTTAATTTTACTGTTTTTTTTCTTACCTTCCGCACTGAGTTGAAGCACATTTGAAGTCTTGCCAAAGCAGTTCTAAACTGTAAGAGAAGAAATTCAAATAAGTTTTCAAAATATACTTATTTTAATTTCTTTCTCACCTTCCGCACTAACTTTTAATAAAGAAATCTGAAGTCACTGCAAACCGATTTAGATCTGAAAAAAAAACACATGTTAGTATAAATACATACAAATATTATTATTTTATTTCTTACCTCTCGCGCTAGCTTCTAATAGAAAAATTTTAAGTCACTCTAATCTAATTTAAAACTGGAATAAAACACCTGTTAAGTCTTAAAAATATATCCTTAATATTATTGTTTTATTTCTTACTTCCCGTGCTAGCTCCAGATACATTTCAAGTCATGCCAAATCAGTTCTAAACTATGAGCAAAAAGAGCAAAATTTAGTTTAAAAATAATACTAATTTTTGTTCCTTTCTCACCTTTTGCAGTAGCTTCTAATAGAAAGATTTCAAGTCACTCAAACTAATTCAACACTAAAAATAAAAAGAAAACACCTGTTAGTCTCAAAAACATACTTTTAATTTTACTGTTTTATTTCTTACCTCCCGCACTAGGTTGAAACACATTTTAAGTCTTGCCGAAGCAGTTCTAAACTGTAAGAGAAGAAACTCAAATAAGTTTTCAAAATATACTTATTTTAATTTCCTTCTCACCTTCCGCACTGACTTTTAATAGAGAAATTTTAAGTCACTGCAAACCAATTTAAATCTGAAAAAAAAAACACATGGTAGTATTAACACATACAATTATTATTATTTTATTTCTTACTTCCCGTTCTAGCTCCAGATACATTTCAAGTCATGCCAAACCAGTTCTAAACTATGAGCATAAAGAGCTAAATTTAGTTTAAAAATAATACTAATTTTTGTTCCTTTCTCACCTTTTGCAGTAGCTTCTAATAGAAAGATTTCAAGTCACTCAAACTAATTCAACACTAAAAATAAAAAGAAAACACCTGTTAGTCTCAAAAATATACACTTAATTTTACTGTTTTATTTCTTACCTTTTGCGTTAGCTTGAGACAGATTTTAATTCATCCAAAACCAGGGCTAAACTGTAAGAAATGAACCAAAATAAGTTTGAAAAATATACTTATTTTAGTTTATTCCTCACCTTCCGCACAAACTTTTTATAGAGAAATTTAAAGTCACTGCAAACCAATTTAAATCTGAAAAAAAAACACATGTTAGTATAACTACATACAAATATCATAATTTTATTTCTTACCTGTCTTCTAATAGAAAAATTTGAAGTCACGCTAAACTAATTTAAAACTGAAAAAAACACCTGTTAGTCTTAAAGATATATCCTTAATATTATTGTTTTATTTCTTACTTTTCGTGCTAGCTCTAGACACATTTTAAGTCATGCCAAACCACTTCTAAACTAAGAGCAAAATTTAGTTTTACAATAATACTAATTTTTGTTCGTTTCTCACCTTTTGCAGTCGTTTCTAATAGACAAATTTTAAGTCACTCAAACTAATTCAAAACTAAAAATTAAAAAAAACACCTGTTAGTCTCAAAAATATATATGTATTTGATTTTTATGTTTTATTTCTTACCTTCCGCACTAGGTTGAACCACATTTTAAGTCTTGTCGGAGCTAAACTGTAAGGGAAGAAGCTAAAGAAACTACTATTATCAATTTTTATGATGAATCCAGTGATAAAAATGTAAACTATAAACTATTAATATTTAACCAAATAAAGACAATCGGTAAAGCTAAATAGAGCTGTACCACTCAGTGTAGTACAAGGCTATACTTTATATTAGTAATTTTCCCACGTAAATACTATGATATAAAAGTCATAAATAAATTTACTTATTTATTTATTGTTGATCAAGGTAATAGTCCGAAACCAGCTCTATTTATATGATTGGAATTAAAAGCCATCACAGATTTTGTTAGGCATTATATATTTAATTTAGACAACTTATTTATTATTAAAAATAATCAATTTAAGAGCTTGTGTTTCAAATACCTTAGACAAAAGGTACACACAACAAAATTAATGAGACTATACTAGCAGAAGTAATTAGAATGTTTTTCCTTCTGTAATAAAAGATAGATGCTGCTTATTTCGTTATTTAATAAACTAACTCGGCTATTATTAAGTCGCAGTATTAATAATTAAATCTAAAATATCATCATCAAATGAAGTAATTGAACATAATAAATTAATAAGTCATTAGCTAAAAATCAAAAGCCAAAAACTGATACGGTTATGTTTGTTGCTAATACTTGACAGTCTTGACACTCTACTCTCTATACAAGCGTAAATAAAAAAAGACTCACCGTTAGATGTTTCAAGCTCAAAAAAAATGATCCATCAACCACTGTTGCACTTTTAGCATCAACCACTGTTGCACTTAAGAATAGTTTATTCACATTTTTTAAAAAGTCTTACAGTTTAGGTTTAGTACGCACTGCAAGTCACAGAGACGTTAAGTCTATTTCTTACCTTCCGCACTAGGTTCAAACCCATTTTAAGTCTTGCCGAACCAGTTGTAAACTGTAAGAAAAGAAAGCCAAATAAGTTTTCAAAATATAATTATTTTAGTTTCTTTCTCACCTTGCGCACTAAGTTCTAATAGAGAAAATTGAAGTCACTGCAAACCAATTTAAAACTAAAAAAAAACACATGTTAGTATAAATACAAACATAATTTTTTTTTACCTTTCTCGCTGGCTTCTAATAGAAAAATTTTTAGTCACTTTAAAGTAATTTAAAACTGGAAAAAAACACCTGTTAATTTTAAAAACATTTTCTTAATATTATTGTTTTATTTCTTACTTCCCGTGTTAGCTCCAGATACATTTCAAGTCATGCCAAACCAGTTCTAAACTATGAGCAAAAAGAGCAAAATTTAGTTTAAAAATAATACTAATTTTTGTTCCTTTCTCACCTTTTGCAGTAGCTTCTAATAGAAAGATTTTAAGTCACTCAAACTAATTCAACACTAAAAATAAAAAGAAAACACCTGTTAGTCTCAAAAATATACCCTTAATTTTACTGTTTTATTTCTTACCTCCCGCACTAGGTTGAAACACATTTTAAGTCTTGCCGAAGCAGTTCTAAACTGTAAGAGAAGAAACTCAAATAAGTTTTCAAAATATACTTATTTTAATTTCCTTCTCACCTTCTGCACTAACTTCTAATAGAGAAATTTGAAGTCACCGCAAACCAATTTAAATCTGAAAAAAAAAAACACATGTTAGTATAAATACATACAAATATTATTATTTTATTTCTTACCTCTCGCGCTGGCTTCTAATGGAAAATTTTTAAGTCGCTCTAATCTTATTTAAAACTGGAAAAAACACCTGTTAGTTTTAAAAATATATCCTTAATATTATTGTTCTATTTCTTACTTCCCGTGCTAGCTCCAGATACATTTCAAGTCATGTCAAACCAGTTCTAAACTATGACCAAAAAGAGCAAAATTTAGTTTAAAAATAATACTAATTTTCGTTCCTTTCTCACCTTTTGCAGTAGCTTCTAATAGAAAGATTTTAAGTCACTCAAACTAATTCAACACTAAAAAAAAAAAGAAAACACCTGTTAGTCTCAAAAATATATACTTAATTTTACTGTTTTATTTCTTACCTTCCGCACTAGGTTGAAACACGTTTTAAGTCTTGCCAAAGCAGTTCTAAACTGTAAGAGAAGAAATTCAAATAAGTTTTCAAAATATACTTATTTTAATTTCTTTCTCACCTTCCGCACTAACTTTTAATAAAGAAATTTGAAGTCACTGCAGACCGATTTAGATCTGAAAAAAAAACACATGTTAGTATAAATACATACAAATATTATTATTTTATTTCTTACCTCTCGCGCTGGCTTCTAATAGAAAAATTTTAAGTCACTCTAATCTTATTTAAAACTGGAAAAAAACACCTGTTAGTTTTAAAAATTTATCCTTAATATAATTGATCTATTTCTTACTTCCCGTGCTAGCTCCAGATACATTTCAAGTCATGCCAAACCACGTTAGCTTGAGACACGTTTGAATTCATCCAAAACCAGGGCTAAACTGTAAAAAAAGAACCAAAATAAGTTTTAAAAATATACTTATTTTAGTTTATTTCTCACCTTCCGCACAAACTTTTAATAGAGAAATTTGAAGTCACTGCAAACCAATTTAAATCTGAAAAAAAAAACACATGTTAGTATAACTACATACAAATATCATAATTTTATTTCTTACCTCTCGCGCTGGCTTCTAATAGAAAAATTTGAAGTCACTCTAAACTAATTTAAAACTGAAAAAAACACCTGTTAGTCTTAAAGATATATCCTTAATATTATTGTTTTATTTCTTACTTTTCGTGCTAGCTCTAGACACATTTTAAGTCATGCCAAACCACTTCTAAACTAAGAGCAAAATTTAGTTTTACAATAATACTAATTTTTGTTCCTTTCTCACCTTTTGCAGTCGTTTCTAATAGACAAATTTTGAGTCACTCAAACTAATTCAAAACTAAAAATTAAAAAAAACACCTGTTAGTCTCAAAAATATATACTTGATTTTTATGTTTTATTTCTTACCTTCCGCACTAGGTTGAACCACATTTTAAGTCTTGTCGGAGCTAAACTGTAAGGGAAGAAGCTAAAGAAACTACTATTATCAATTTTTATGATGAATCTAGTGATAAAAATGTAAACCATAAACTATTAATATTTAACCAAATAAAGACAATCGGTAAAGCTAAATAGAGCTGTACCACTCAGTGTAGTACAAGGCTATACTTTATATTAGTAATTTTCCCACGTAAATACTATGATATAAAAGTCATAAATAAATTTACTTATTTATTTATTTATTGTTGATCAACGTAATAGTCCGAAACCAGCTCTATTTATATGATTGGAATTAAAAGCCATCACAGATTTTGTTAGGCATCATATATTTAATTTAGACAACTTATTTATTATTAAAAATAATCAATTTAAGAGCTTGTGTTTCAAATATCTTAGACAAAAGGTACACACAACAAAATAAATGAGACTATACTAGCAGAGGTAATTAAAATGTTTTTCCTTCTGTAATAAAAGATAGATGCTGCTTATTTCGTTATTTAATAAACTAACTCGGCTTTTATTAAGTCGCAGTATTAATAATTAAATCTAAAATATCATCATCAAATGAAGTAATTGAACATAATAAATTAATTAGTCATTAGCTAAAAATCAAAAGCCAAAAACTGATACGGTTATGTTTGTTGCTAATACTTGACAGTCTTGACACTCTACTCTTTATACAAGCGTAAATAAAAAAAGACTCACCGTTAGATGTTTCAAGCTCAAAAAAAATGATCCATCAACCACTGTTGCACTTTTAGCATCAACCACTGTTGCACTTAAGAATAGTTTATTCACATTTTTTAAAAAGTCTTACAGTTTAGGTTTAGTACGCACTGCAAGTCACAGAGACGATAAGTCTATTTCTTACCTTCCGCACTAGGTTCAAACCCATTTTAAGTCTTGCCGAACCAGTTGTAAACTGTAAGAAAAGAAAGCCAAATAAGTTTTCAAAATATAATTATTTTAGTTTCTTTCTCACCTTGCGCACTAAGTTCTAATAGAGAAAATTGAAGTCACTGCAAACCAATATAAAACTATAAAAAAACACATGTTAGTATAAATACAAACATATTTTTTTTTTACCTTTTTCGCTGGCTTCTAATAGAAAAATGTTTAGTCACTTTAAAGTAATTTAAAACTGGAAAAAAAGACCTGTTAAGTTTTAAAAATATATCCTTAATATTATTGTTTTATTTCTTACTTCCCGTGCTAGCTCCAGATACATTTCAAGTCATGCCAAACCAGTTCTAAACTATGAGCAAAAAGAGCAAAATTTAGTTTAAAAATAATACTAATTTTTGTTCCTTTCTCACCTTTTGCAGTAACTTCTAATAGACAGATATTAAGTCACTCAAACTAATTCAACACTAAAAAAAAAAACACCTGTTATTCTCAAAAATATATACTTAATATTATTGTTTTATTTCTTACCTTTTGCGTTAGCTTGAGACACCTTTGAATTCATCCAAAACCAGGGCTAAACTGTAAGAAAAGAACCAAAATAAGTTTTAAAAATATACTTATTTTAGTTTATTCCTCACCTTCCGCACTAACTTCTAATAGAGAAATTTGAAGTCACTGCAAACCAATTTAAATCGGAAAAAAAAAACACATGTTAGTATAAACAGTTAAACACATACAAATATTATTATTTTATTTCTTACCTCTCGCGCTGGCTTTTAATA
The DNA here is from genome assembly GCA_947359425.1 of Lagria hirta. Lineage (NCBI taxonomy): Eukaryota > Metazoa > Arthropoda > Insecta > Coleoptera > Tenebrionidae > Lagria > Lagria hirta. The sequence goes on along the minus strand of OX375799.1, from coordinate 12,605,445 downwards.
GAAAAAATTTAAGTCACTCTGATCTAATTTAAAACTGGAAAAAAAGACCTGTTAAGTTTTAAAAATATATCCTTAATATTATTGTTTTATTTCTTACTTCCCGTGTTAGCTCCAGATACATTTCAAGTCATGCCAAACCAGTTCTAAACTATGAGCAAAAAGAGCAAAATTTAGTTTAAAAATAATACTAATTTTTGTTCCTTTCTCACCTTTTTCAGTAGCTTCTAATAGAAAGATTTTAAGTCACTCAAACTAATTTAACACTAAAAAAAAAAACACCTGTTAGTCTCAAAAATATAAACTTAATTTTACTGTTTTATTTCTTACCTTCCGCACTAGGTTGAAACACATTTTAAGTCTTGCCGGAGCTAAACTGTAAAAGAAGAAGCTAAATCAGTTTTCAAAATATACCTAATTTAGTTTCTTTCTCACCTTCCGCACTAACTTCTGATAGAGAAATTTGAAGTCACTCCAAACTAATTCAAAACTGGTAATAAACATGTTAGTATAAATACATATGAATAGTATTATTTTTATTTCTTATCTTCCGCGCTAGCTTTAGACACATCTAAAGTCATGCCAAGTCAGTTTTAAACTGTGTGGAAAGAGAGCTAAAATAAAGTTTTGAAAATATACTTATTTTAGTTTTGTTCTCACCTCTCGCACCAGCTTCTAACAGAAAATTTTCAGTCCATCCGAACCACTTCAAAACTAGAAAAAAACACCTGTTAGTCTAAAAATATATACTTAATATTATTGTTTTATTTCTTACCATTCGCGTTAGCTTGAGACACGTTTTAATTCATCCAAAACCAGGGCTAAACTGGAAGAAATGAACCAAAATAAGTTTTAAAAATATACTTATTTTAGTTTATTCCTCACCTTCCGCACTAACTTCTAATAGAGAAATTTGAAGTCACTGCAAACCAATTTAAATCTGAAAAAAAAAACACATGTTAGTATAAATACATACAAATATTATTATTTTATTTCTTACCTCTCGCGCTGGCTTCTAATAGAAAAATTTTAAGTCACTCTAATCTTATTCAAAACTGGAAAAAAACACCTGTTAGTTTTAAAAATATATCCTTAATATTATTGTTCTATTTCTTACTTCCCGTGCTAACTCCAGATACATTTCAAGTCATGCCAAACCAGTTCTAAACTATGAGCAAAAAGAGCAAAATTTAGTTTAAAAATAATACTAATTTTTGTTCCTTTCTCACCTTTTGCAGTTGCTTCTAATAGACAAATTTTAAGTCACTCAAACTAATTTAACACTAAAAAAAAAAAACACCTGTTAGTCTCAAAAATATATACTTAATTTTACTGTTTTTTTTCTTACCTTCCGCACTGGGTTGATGCACATTTGAAGTCTTGCCAAAGCAGTTCTAAACTGTAAAAGAAGAAATTCAAATAAGTTTTCAAAATATACTTATTTTAATTTCTTTCTCACCTTCCGCACTAACTTTTAATAAAGAAATTTGAAGTCACTGCAGACCGATTTAGATCTGAAAAAAAAACACATGTTAGTATAAATACATACAAATATTATTATTTTAATTCTTACCTCTCGCGCTGGCTTCTAATAGAAAAATTTTAAGTCACTCTAATCTTATTTAAAACTGGAAAAAAACACCTGTTAGTTTTAAAAATATATCCTTAATATTATTGTTCTATTTCTTACTTCCCGTGCTAACTCCAGATACATTTCAAGTCATGCCAAACCAGTTCTAAACTATGAGCAAAAAGAGCAAAATTTAGTTTAAAAATAATACTAATTTTTGTTCCTTTCTCACCTTTTGCAGTTGCTTCTAATAGACAAATTTTAAGTCACTCAAACTAATTTAACACTAAAAAAAAAAAACACCTGTTAGTCTCAAAAATATATACTTAATTTTACTGTTTTATTTCTTACCTTCCGCACTAGGTTGAAACACATTTTAAGTCTTGCCGGAGCTAAACTGTAAAAGAAGAAGCTAAATCAGTTTTCAAAATATAACTAATTTAGTTTCTTTCTCACCTTCCGCACTAACTTCTGTTAGAGAAATTTGAAGTCACTCCAAACTAATTCAAAACTGGTAATAAACATGTTAGTATAAATACATATGAATAGTATTATTTTTATTTCTTATCTTCCGCGCTAGCTTTAGACACATCTAAAGTCATGCCAAGTCAGTTTTAAACTGTGTGGAAAGAGAGCTAAAATAAAGTTTTGAAAATATACTTATTTTAGTTTTGTTCTCACTTCTCGCACCAGCTTCTAACAGAAAATTTTCAGTCCATCCGAACCACTTCAAAACTAGAAAAAAACACCTGTTAGTCTAAAAATATATACTTAATATTATTGTTTTATTTCTTACCATTCGCGTTAGCTTGAGACACGTTTGAATTCATCCAAAACCAGGGCTAAACTGGAAGAAATGAACCAAAATAAGTTTTAAAAATATACTTATTTTAGTTTATTCCTCACCATCCGCACTAACTTCTAATAGAGAAATTTGAAGTCACTGCAAACCAATTTAAATCTGAAAAAAAAACACATGTTAGTATAAATACATACAAATATTATTATTTTATTTCTTACCTCTCGCGCTGGCTTCTAATAGAAAAATTTTAAGTCACTCTAATCTTATTTAAAACTGGAAAAAAACACCTGTTAGTTTTAAAAATATATCCTTAATATTATTGTTCTATTTCTTACTTCCCGTGCTAACTCCAAATACATTTCAAGTCATGCCAAACCAGTTCTAAACTATGAGCAAAAAGAGCAAAATTTAGTTTAAAAATAATACTAATTTTTGTTCCTTTCTCACCTTTTGCAGTTGCTTCTAATAGACAAATTTTAAGTCACTCAAACTGATTTAACACTAAAAAAAAAAACACCTGTTAGTCTCAAAAATATATACTTAATTTTACTGTTTTTTTTCTTACCTTCCGCACTGGGTTGAAGCACATTTGAAGTCTTGCCAAAGCAGTTCTAAACTGTAAGAGAAGAAATTCAAATAAGTTTTCAAAATATACTTATTTTAATTTCTTTCTCACCTTCCGCACTAACTTTTAATAAAGAAATTTGAAGTCACTGCAGACCGATTTAGATCTGAAAAAAAAACACATGTTAGTATAAATACATACAAATATTATTATTTTATTTCTTACCTCTCGCGCTGGCTTCTAATAGAAAAATTTTAAGTCACTCTAATCTTATTTAAAACTGGAAAAAAACACCTGTTAGTTTTAAAAATATATCCTTAATATTATTGTTTTATTTCTTACTTTCCGTGCTAGCTCTAGACACATTTTAAGTCATGGCAAACCAGTTACACTAAAAATTAAAAAAACCTGTTAGTCTCAAAAATATACACTTAATTTTACTGTTTTATTTCTTACCTTCCGCACTAGGTTGAAACACATTTTAAGTCTTGCCGAAGCAGTTCTAAACTGTAAGAGAAGAAATTCAAATAAGTTTTCAAAATATACTTATTTCAATTTCTTTCTCACCTTTCGCACTAACTTCTAATAGAGAAATTTGAAGTCACTCCAAACTAATTCAAAACTGAGAAAAAACATGTTAGTATAAATACATATGTATAGTATTATTTTTATTTCTTATTTAAAGTCAGGGCAAACTAGTTCAAAACTGTAAGACAATAAAGGTAAAAAAAGTTTTATAAATATATTTATTTTAGTTTCTTTCTCACCTTCCGCACGAACTTCTAATAGAGAAATTTTAAGTCTTTCCTAACCAATTTAAAACTTTCCGGTGACTTTCAAGTCACCCCAAATCAATTGAAAAAAAAACTCTAATTGGCTTAGAAATATTTACTAACTGTTAAATGTTTTTTTTTAAATTTCCCACACTAGCTTCAAACAGATGTTAACTCATTCTAACACGGTTCAAAACTGAAGGAGAAAATAACAGTGATTAAAGTCAAAATATAATTATTAGTTTTATTTCTTATCTCTTGCACAAACTTCTATTTGACAAATCTTAAGTCACTTCAAGGAGGTTTAAAACTAATACAAATAAAGCAAGAAATAGTTTGACCATCTTTTATTTAAGCTAAGACCCAACTCCTAAAACCCAACTCTTAGGTAGGTTTTGAGAACTTGTTAGAAGATGGTCTTATCAATTTGTGAAGATTTCGTTATCATGGAAGCAGTAAATCAAATCATAATACTTTAGCTCTAGAGTTGATATCTATCTACCTTGTAAGTCTTTAAAAGAAAACGTCAGGGCTTCAGAAGACGCTCATAAAAGTCGTCTTTGAAAAACTTTAAACATTTATTCAAGCTGCCCAAAATTTAAATTCAATTTCTTTCAAAGCAGGCAGTCTGATTACAAACGACATTACGTTTGTTTAAAATAAAACTTCGATTATTAAACTATCAAAATGCACATTTCTCCTGGTTGCAAACTTGTTGAGAAAAAATTGACGCGTGCCTCTACATTTTAATTATAATTTAAAATATTTTACAATTCATTCAAATAATAATAAAATATCAAAAAAACTTACCCATTTGATTGTCGATGACAAAGAAAACAGCTGCACCAGGCATGGATGCACTTTCACATAGATTATACACACTTTTTTTAACAATTTAAAAAAATTTTACTACAAAGCACAATGATAATCATAATTGCAATAAGCTCTGGCAAACTTGTAAAATGTGTTGATTGTATTATTATGGCACTGTTTGTATTATTGTATCATAAAAACACTACAGAAAAACACAGTTTACAAAATTCAAGACTAAAGCGCATTTTTCAACACTCTCTATATTTATTAGATACTTCTCTAGTATGTTGATCATATTTAATTAAATAAAATAATATAAAAATCTAAGCTAAATTCAGCAATAATTTGTTATGTTCATCTACTTCTAGTGTGATGGTCGTCAAAATACAAACACAATTTTATCACCTGCAACACTTTGCTTCTAGTTTGCTCTCTTAAATGTTTTTCAATTTTAAAATAACCATCAAAAAAATTATTAAAAATAATACAGAAATTAATTACAAACCCGAATAATTTCAATATTATACGATAATAAATTCTTTATAAAAATGCCAAATTCAAATGTTAGTTTAATGTGGTAAAACTTTGTTATATTGTCCACGCAATGTGTTTTAATGTGTCTATGTCAAAACTAATAAACAAATATTAAAACATATTAACCTTTAGACTTATTGCAAAAATAATTAAAAAAGGCTCAAATGAATTTATCCTTGCAGATTTGTGACAAATAGATGTTTAATTTTTGACAGATTAGATAACAATTTAATAGAGAAATCTTAAACCACAACAATCCAACCTGAAACAAACAAAAATAATTAGTTTTAAATACGAAGCGGTCAATATTTTATTTTTTACCTTCTCGACGTTGTTCCAAATCTTTCTATTACTGTTCTTAGACATTGCATTATGATCTGTTTGAATATTTACTACTTCACACAGATGTTTAATTATGTAATTTTAAATTTAACAATTTTTGGCCATTTTATCAAAACTAATTTGATCATGTCAGTATATGAAATGATTTTATGACCAATGTGTATATCAGACATATTATGAAATATTTGACACATAAAAAATCTAAATTAATAACACCACATTGTTTTTTTAATGAACAATTTTTTTTAATAATAACTATAACAATACATTTTTAATGGATTAGGTGACATAGAAGACGTGACGCACAATTATATTTTCTTAATTAATTATATTCCCTTAACTTTGTCATGTCTCTAAAGTCACTCAAAGTCAAACACATTTGCACAATGTATTGTAATACCAAAGCAAAAAATGAACAACTGATAGAACAAAGAGCCGCACTAGGCACAGATGAATTCTTAAAATATATAGCTTATTTTTCTATTTATCATCTTAAATTCATTTTGTGACTAAAGCCAAAATGAAAAACAAAATTGCAGTAAGTTCTAGAAAACTTCTGAAATTTAAAAGTTCTAAAGTGTTATGACACTACTGTAGAACAACTTAAACCTATTTCAAGACTAGAATCACTCTGGCAAAGCATCTTGTATATCAAACAAGATACTAATTATGCCTTTCCTAAAACTAAATACTTAATTACGTAACTTAAGATTACCTATTCTATTAAAAATCTAAGATAAGTGTGTATTAAGAATAATTAACAGTCTAAAATATTAAAATACAATCTATAACAGCAAAATTAATTATAGTATGAAGCATGACAATACTAAATTTTGTTGTTTTTGACTACAAAGTATTTATCTTCAGATGAAAAATAAAATTTTGAAAATTAATGCCTCCACTATTAAAAAACTTAATTCAAAGTATTTGAAAGCAATGCTATTAATGTGACAAAAGAAGCTATAGGAAGCTATTAATGTGACAATAGAATTGATTTCAATGTTTTTAGAATTTATAACTTTTAAGAAGGTTAATGTTATTAAAACTTTCATATTCTACTTATTTGTTATTTTGTTCTGGTCGTTTTTGCATGCTACTTAGTATCAAATAGGCGCGTCACATCTTCGTACTGTAAATCACATGTGTGATCTACAGCATTCTCAGTAAATGAATATATACTATAATTACACAAGATAAGAAAAAAACTAACACACTTATAACAAAAATAATGAAAATATCTTTAAATGCTTGGAATATAATCATAGATTTGTCTAAGAGAGCAACAGACCGCACATCACCTACAAAAAAAAACTATAATTAGGATACTTGGTCTTGTAGAGACAAATTTCTATAACAAAATAATGCCTAACTTCACATTCATTCACATTTTTTATCATTAAGACTGTCTAGTTTCCTTGTTGGCTTGGTGATAGAAATACATAGTAGTTTTTCTTCTATACTGTAGAAGCATCTTATACACCGCTTTATAAATGCAAAATCTTTAAAAATCAGAATATCAAATAGTAGTCTGAGTGGTTCTAGATGTAGTTTGATAGTTTTTCTTAATACTTTTTAATAATACTGTTTCACAACTTGTAGAATCTTCTATTTTAATTCTAATTGTAGAGGTTTAAGTTTTGTCTTTCTTGATTTTTACCACTTATACGAGTAGTTACATCATCTAGATAGGCATACGTAGGTGACAACATCTTTTGCTGAAAAATATTATCAATCCTCTATTGAAAATATGTCACACTATAGGTAACCCCAAATAAAAATTAATAAAGCTGTCTGCAAAGTTCAATTGCCTTAATTCTCGTTTTTTATTTGTACTTGATGATATGCACTGTGAAGGTGTACTCATAAATCCACTTCCTAAAGAGACAATATCTTTTATTCTAGGAAATGAATATGTATCCATAAAATAGTAGAGTAATCAGTTAACATTCTTTTCTTTTGATTATGGTTTGAAGTAACTACAACTTGAGTTTTCTATAAAGAGTCAAACATAAATTTATAAATTCAAATTTCTTTAAAAAAGCTTATCATGATTCGTCTTTGATAACTTTTAATTTTTATTTGTTTATCGTCTTGATTTAACAGCAATCGGTTCATAATTCTGCTTTAAATTTCCAAATAGCAAAGATTGTAATACATTTGCTGTGGCATACAGACACATCATTAACACAACACTAATTTTTCTTTATGCCAAATTTCTAATATCTATATCATCTTGTAAGACCAACAAATTAATATTTTTGTTTTTAAATCCTAATACCTCTAAATCTACCTAAGAGTAGCTTTAAAGGACTTGAGTCACGAGAGATCTAGCAGACATAGCTATCAAAAACAGAAAAAACTCTTAAACGACGCTCACACTTATGTGTATAACTGATAATACTCTGCGAATTTCCAGTGTCGATGAGAGCATCGGCTTGAAAATCATTAGATAGCACTAATATGATAGAGTCTTAGTAAAACTTGAAGGAGCTGCTGCAAGTACTCTATTGGAGGATGCTGATTGCCTTTTTGTAGCATTTGATTTGTAAACTTTCAAAAAATGTTTTTTCTTTACACAATTGACACATGTGACATTTCTTGTCAAACATTCAGAACGTTTATTATTTTTACATTAAAACATTTTAATATAGATGCAGACGTTGAGCGTGGAAATTGTAGCTTAAATCGTTAGCGATTATTTTCATCTCTCTATTTAGATAAACTTTCTGAAATCAGAGCGAACAATTCTGAATTTTTAATGCTCGTGCTTTATCAAAAGCGTCTTCTCTAAAGAGAATGTTAGATGTTCTAATAGTCTTTGACCTATTTCAGATGATGTTAATAAATTAATTAAAAAATCTAGAAAAAAATTATCTCGGTTTCTTTAAGATAAATTTAAGATAAAATTCTCCAGTCCTTACATAATTATATTAGTATTTGCAAATCCAGATCAACCGATTCTCCATTATATTGTCGTCTAGTTGCTGTCGTCTTGTTGCAAGAGGGTGTCTACCAAAAACCTCATTTTTAGATCTTACGTGCATATTCTTCAAAATCTCATTGGCAGTTTCAAATGATTAGTTTTCAAGTGGTTGATATTTTTATAAACACTATATGGTTAACAAGGAGATTTAGCTTTGAAGAATTTAGCTTCGCTGGGGAACTTTTATATAATCTGTTGCCAATGAAGCATCCAAATGTTCACTTGTTAAGCTGCAGTTATCGAGTTTGATTCAACTGTAATTTCTCTGTTTTCAATAGTCGCTCCATTGAAAAAGATAATGTTAATTATATAAAAATAAAGTAATGTACCTCTAAAGCCATGTTTCAATAAACATAATCTGACATACATTATATATAAACAACACAGTCTCATAATGATCAAATTTGCATACGTTAACTAGATAAAACACTAATTTCAACAATCATAATTCATAGCAACATCATGATCTAATTATGATCACAAAATCTTACCAAGATCAGAAGCCATATCCAAAAATATACAAGTACCTTGATTAGGTTCCATCTTTTTGCTATTCAAATCGGATATTCTGCATAGTTTCCTCCATATAAGTGTGCTTTTATTTACCCATAAAATCAGAACTTCTTTTATAAGCATCCCATAAGATCATAGTTTTAGCGAGGAAAAGCAAACTTCCATCCTGAAAAACAATTAAAAATGAGTCATATGTTTAGTGATAGTCATAAGAGACGTTAACAAAGAAAGAATTCTTATACAAAACAGTATCAATTTTGATGTCAACCATTGTTTAAAGTTGCTTTCGTCAGACACACAAAATGATACATGTTTAAGGCAAGTACTTCGTAAGTCTATTGCAACTTAATTATTAAAACTAACTTTATAAACAGATAACTGATTGACAAAGACAAGCAAATAGCTACTAAAGTAGGCAAAATTGTATTAGTCTACATTATGTTATTTTCGTAGACATTTGCCATTAAAATAATAAATTAAGCATTATCAATTGGTCAAACACCAAAGAGAACTTACTTAGTAGTAAACAATCGCACAAGTCGTTAAAATACCAAAAGTATTCCATCTAAAAATTATATAAGAAAACTTCATTTTTCGAGAATCTAAGCTTTAAATTTCTAGTAAACTATCTGAAATACAACGCAACACGACACACCTACTGTGCTATATACTCTAAGTCTAGAAGCTGACTACACTCATTTGTTGAAACAGTAATAAAACACTGGTGAGTTGTCAAGAGCTCAAGTTGACAGCTCAAACTGATAATGAAATAATTTGCCACGTCATAAATTACACTTTCATACTAAGAACATTCCATGTAAACTTAAACAATACTTATTTATGTTTATGTAAATAAAATTAGCTTTGTCACTTATCAAATATGTCCCTATTTTCATGTAACTATATCCAATAGTCATAAAATTAAAAACATAATAATTACTAGGTATTATTTGTTGTACTAATTAATCAGATTGTACATGTACTTGTAACAATTTTGATGTATTAGTTAAATCCATCTAAGATTAAAGGACCCTATAATAATTGGCTTTTATTTACTCGTTTTCTTAGAACTTCAAATCAATCTTTAAAACGTTAAAAAAAATCATAAAAAAAATTGAAAAAATTTGATTCTTGAATTAATTATGCAACAGTTTCATTTAACAGTAACAGAAAAAAATATTTGCTTTGCCTCTACGACCGATCTTGTTTCTCATAATGGTAAACATTGTATTTTGTTATCTCTAAATGAAAAAGTACAAAAATAAGCCATAAAGCGAAAGTCGTTTTAGTCACTAACAATATTTTTTTATTATAAAAACCAGCAAATATCTTATCGTAAATCATTGGTAAGTCTTTGTTTGGATATAGATTGAAGCCAGATGCTCTCAAAGTATCCACTTTTAAGGGTGTTAAAACATAAAAATATGGAAGCAGACAAAGAGCACCAGCTCTAGAACCTTGGTCAGTTCCTGAAAGTAGACGTGAAGAAGTAATCGAATTAGGTCGGTCGTCTAATATTTCTTAATTTATACAAGTTATCAGAAAAGCTCGGACAAGTGTTTGTCCTTGTGTCAATTACTGTATTTCACCACCAATGAGAAAACAACTTGATGGAAGTCCAATCATAATGTATGTTACTTTACCTATTTTATTAAATTGTAATAAAATAAAAGCAAATTCAAACCAGATTTGTAGACTGAAACATGTCTCTTACTTATCAGCACTCTCAAGTGTAACTTAACAATTATTAAGATTTTTAAATCATCTGTGCATATAGAATGAAACAATCTTCTTTGAATAAATTTGCATCGGCTTTAAAATGTTTAAATTTCACGAGGTACCTATATTGACGTAAAATGTAAGACGTAATGGCATCTATTTATCTAATTTATTATATTAATGCGCATTGCATGATAAGATCACTAGACCAAAATTATCAAAAGTTAATCTTTAATATTTTGTCAATCCAATTCCGGATTTTTAAAAAATCATTCAAAATGGTTCAAAACCAAAATTCATAACACTTTCACTCATAATTGTGTGAGAGCCTATGTTTTCTCCATTTTATTGTGATTTTATGTATAAATCATAAAACACAAATTAATTTCTTTCTTTTTTCTAAATGCATTTCTAAGACAAATTATAAAGACCTAAATATTATTTATTCACCAACGACAGCTGCTACTAGTTGTATTAAACAGTGTCATCTGTATACGGTGATTTTAAATGATAAAAACTCTCAATTTTAATTTTTAAGAGCCTAGACAACAAAAGGGTACATACAAGTCTCTCAAAGCCATAACAAATTTATTGAAAACATGATTAATCTATTAAGCTTTTATTTATAACAAAACGAAACTAATTCGTAGAAGCAACATCATAAGTCTAAAAATCACTGTTTTGAATAAATTTGCTCTAACAAGAAAGTAAATCTAGTTTTCAAGTTTTTGAATCAGTAACTATTTTGAGCTAAGAGAAATTTATAAACTATAAATGTTATTCAGCACATTATATATACTATACAAAATGCAAATAATGCAGCGCTAGTCTAATAAGAGAAGAATATTTAAAACATAAACCAATACATACATCTAAAAAGACACAAATAAAACTAAAAAATGTTTTAGAGTGTAAAAAAATTAAAAAAATTATGAATTTATAGTGAATCTTTAACAGAAATGAATAAAAAATTCTCACTTTAATGAAATGTTCAAATTAATTTTAAAAAATTGTCAAAATAATGAATCATGGTATACGCAAAGTATTAGTTATATTATAACCTGTGTATAAGCTATATGAGTCAATAACAAAAAAAATAATTGTTGATGCTTAATTGCGTACACAAAGTTATATTTAAAATTTTGACGTACATTTTTTAAGCTGGTTTTTCTATAGTATTTTCAAGTTAAAGACGATTGAGGAACGATAAACAATATTACGTGTTCTAGTCTCTCTCGCCAGCCAATCAACGCATTTGTGTTGATTTGTTAAGATACACCTTAAACATGATAGATTATGGTTCAACCAATCGAAACATCAATAATCCCTAATCACGTACTCCACATCTCTTTGTTAATCTTTAACTTGAAAATACTATAATTCGGGCCTGATGGTACCAATAATCTTTGATTTATGGCAGAACTGGCTGTAAATGAATCGAAGTGATGGGAGAGCGACAAGGTAATGCAGCTTGAAAGCTTTGTTCTTATAGGTTGTAAAACTGC